>JAJGOT010000167.1:295000-1015000 GCA_022457155.1 Cladopsammia gracilis | reverse complement strand
AGGGAGGAGTGGGGAGGAGTAGCCACACTCAGCCTATGCACCTCAACACCGGTTGCATGCTTTCTCGCGTTTGGATTCGGTTGCATGTTTTCCCGCGCTTGGCACCGGTTGCATGTTCAGTTTCCCGCGCTTGGCACCGGTTGCATGTCTTCCCACGATTGGTACCAGTTGCAGGTTTTTCTGCACTAGGCTCCGGTTAAATTGTAACGATTTTTGCCTTTGGGTCCTTTAAAGTTATTATCTGTAAGACCCTGAAGAAGAAAGGCTGTGCCTTTCGAAATATTTGATTAAGAAATATGGATTTCCTATCATGAATCAACCTTGCTTTGTTTATCAAATTGTTACATGTTTCTTTTGTTCGATTTACACATTATTTGCCATCAGGTTTCGGTCAGTTGTGATTTCGTTTGGTTTGGTGTTCTGAAGATAGTCATACGGATAGTGGAAACGTTTTTGTATAAAGTTTACTAACTTTTGACATGAGTGGTATCTGATACATTGTATCCTTTTTCCTGACGCAGCAGCACTTCCAACAGACACGTGTAATTCCCGCCATCTTTAACGCCCGCGTTTTTGATGATCAGTGGACCGAGAGTGTCTTTAGGTTCTGCAAGGTTAGGCTTTTCCACACTCTGTACCAAAATGCCATCTTTAAACCAGGAAATTCTCTCCAGCTTGTTGGTAGATTGGCCCTGCATGTCAGTGACATTGCAGTTTAAATTGACTTCGTCACCATGTTGCAGAATGTCAACTTTAGAGACTGTCACTTGGGGTATTTCCTTTCCTAATAACATGAAAACATCTCAAAATTGAAACTGTATTTTCTATCTCCGCAATAATCTTAATATTTTCATAATTACTCATATCAGAGATCAATGTTCGTTAGCAACACTTATAAGTTCATTGATCACCAATCATGGACAAAAGTGTTGGGAAGGTTGGTAGTTTTTACCATTCAATTCTTTCTCTCCCCTCCCCCTTTTACAATGAAATTGTTGGCTGATATCCCAACATTGAAAGGGGGGGGGGGGGGAGTGGAGACGACTCCCTAGGAATGTAACGGATTTTAAGTTTTATTAATGTGACCAATCATGTATATAATCATTTATAATTTTAATGTATATAGAAACGTTTTTTAATTAGTGTAGCTAGAAACACGATCCCACAAGCAAGATTTTTGCTTTAACTTTTATCGTGTATAAATAAAGGATGTTGTTGTTGTTGTTGTTGTTGAGATTGATAGATGATCATTATATTATTTAATGTTATCAGAGCATCGATGTGTAATTCCGCCCTTATGCTATTCATTTCTACAACCTTCCCAACTACTTCTGTCTGCAATTGTAGGCTTCGATTGGCCAACTGTGGTTTACAATGTTATAACCAAGCTTTCAAACGCAATATTTGGACCTTAAAACGCCTAACAAAACAGAGTAAAAAATGTTTTTATTGTGCGTTTTATATGTCGAGAGATAAGAAAATCTCGACTTAGGTAAAAAGAAACACATTGTGGATGGCCCTTCCGGGCCACCGTTAGTATTGTCAGTGAACTTCGTGTTAGGAATACCCCGGATGGTTTCTGTAGAAAAGCTGTTCGGGAGCTGTTCGGAAGATGTTCAGGAGCCTATCGGAAGCTGTTCGGAAGCTGTTCGGAAGCTGTTCGGGAGGCCTTAGAAGGCCTAATGAATTAGATGAAAAACTAGAGTTTTCTTTTGCAAAATGTCGCCACAAACGTTTGTAACATCGAAAATTTAACGCCTTTTGTTTTCGGAGGGATAAAAAAAATTATAGTAACGGTAAAACCACAACGACAAACCAATGAATATTTGCCCGATATTTCGGTTAGCAAAACAAACCTTTTACGGGGGCTAGAAAACAAAAATGAATACGGAAATATGACATACAAGTTCAAGTTCAAGTTCAAGTTCATTTATTCACACTTATTCAATTATTACAATAAACCAACATTAAGCAAATAAAAAAAAGTAAGAACAGAGCTAACTAGACATTGAATTAAACATAACAAAAGAAGAGTGTGTAGTAGCCAAAGGAGCCAAGCTTTCGAGTTGGCTACTACCACAGAGCAGTTACAAGTGGGTGGAGATTATAAAATACTTTTATATAACAGAATAACAGAAAATGATTGGTAAGAAATAAGCTAAATGTCACTCGGTTAAGTTCATCATGTCTATTAATACCATGAGGATGAGGATCATGTCATATTTCAAATGATTTATATGTAACGGTCATTTTATTTCTGTATTCACTTTTGTTTTCTAGCCCCCGTAGAAGGTTTGTTTTGCAAACCAAAATATCAGGCAAATATATTCAACTGTTTATTATTTTTTTATTTCACTTCTGTCTCTATCTTTTCTTCTTGCCGTAAGGATCAGTTTGCCGTTTTTACCTTTACTATTTCAAGATATAAAATGTGGTTTTAGGTAGAAAATAAGGCCAGCAAGGATTTTCGGAAACAGAGAAAGCAGCTGCTGGTCAATTCAGGGCCGGATATCAGGATTCTTTTCCCTAAGATTTTCTGCCGTTTAAATATTCAGCTAAAAGAACCGAAAATAACTTTCGCAAACTTTCCTTTAAAGGCACAACTAAAATGATATGGAGCTGAACAGTTCAACGCCATTTCAAGCGTTTTCCTAAACCGCATGAAACCGATTCCTCGTTGGGCGCCCCTGCTGAAAACTGTTCTTTCTTATCATGAAAGGACAACCTAAAAGTTATTCATTCGTTAAACGTTGGATATCCGTCTTTATCTTTATATGGCCTCTCAAAATGGCGCCCCCGACAAGGACGTCATTCAAAACTCTCGTTCTCTCGTGGGCAGCGAACGCCCGTATACTCTTGTCTTTTGGAATTCTGCATAAATGTATTCAACGAGTTAAGGTTTCTTTTTCTTGTCAAAGGAATTACACTGGAGCACTGCACATTATGTTTCTACATGTAAGCAATTATACTTACTGTCTATTACATTGATAGCAAAGCCATACTTCATTGCAGAACTGACACCAACTGCATAAGCGTGACACTCGTATCTTCCCAAGCTGCCTAGCTGGCTATCGTCATTCTTTGTGACATTCCGGATATGAATAGTAACAAAGAGCTTGCGTCCATTCTCTGCAAACAAAGACATCATCATGAAGGAATGATGATGGTGGTGGTAGTGGTGCACTTCCTCAAAATTATTGTTGCAAAGCCGATTAGTAAGATTTGTCAGATCCCTAAAATTCATTCACAGGCATGGAGGTCAAGTATTACTTGAACAATGTAGCCAAAATCTTTATGATTTAACCACGGATCAAGGAGAAGAATAAGCCATGACTGAGAATTCATATTCAATGACTGAAGCCGACGAGAACAGCTGTGAGAGTCGACCAGAGCGCGTGAGATCGAGAATTGTGGTCTAATTTAATAACACTCGACGAATCACGCTGTCATATTATAATACATATACCTACCTTCTGTTCTGTTCGTAAAGTAAATGTTTTCATTAGCCGTCAGGTTTGTGTAGATGGCAAACTGGTTTTTCCTCACAAACTGAATTGCCAAGGGCATGACTGGTGACGTATCATTGTCATCATACGCCACACAGGTGACCTGTGTTGAAGTGTACTCAATTGGATAAACGTTCAATGGAAATGGCTTCACTATCGCAAATTTAGCTAAAACAAAATGAATGAGGAAAATAAGCAAAATGAAAATGCAGTTCCACCAGTGACTTAACCCATGTGTGTGAACCCGAATCCAGCTCGTTGAATCCGGAATCCAGAAACACCCCCCTTCCCTTCAAAAAAATCACCTCCCCCCTCCCCCCTCCCCCTTCCGGCAATAAAGAAATATAATGCTTTATAACTAGACCATCTACTCGCGGCACTTTACCTTCCATTAGGAACCACTAGTTTTATTTTCTTTTTTCTGCAGCGTAGCTTGAAGTTTACTTTTAGCGCATTTAGTTTAATCGTGTTAACCACTTAAGACATTTTCATTTTCAAAACATTAGTTGCGTCACGATTTCCACACGCGGGGAAAACACGCGCCGAAACTGAAAAATGTGTTTTAACTACTACATGTTTTACAGTACAATGTAAATTGCGGGATTTATTCAGTTTTGAAGTCTTCAGCTGTTTTATGTTCCTGCGGGTACTGCTCCAACATTTCGTTTTCTTCATCTTTATTGGCAACTACGATACTTTGATCTGCGAATAACTTCGCCTGTCGACCTTTTTAACGGATATTCTAACAGAACTACTATGTATTTTCAAATAATCCATTTAGGTGGAATATTTTTTCTATTTTTTTTAATAGAAAATAGTCATCGCTGGTTATAGAACTAGAACTAGAACAATCATCTGTTTGTTTATCAATAATCTTGTCGAGTCTTGTCAGCTTTCGAGTCTCAAATTAGAAAAAACAATACAATTAACAAACAGAAACTCTAGCCAAATAAGTCCTCGACGTAGACAAAAGGAAGGCACTAGTCGACACAAAAACTTATCTACGCATTTATAGTTCATACTGGGGTCACGAGAAGCAGAGAAAAGACGGCGAGTGAAGAGAAAACAAAAGATAAACAGATAGGTTGTTGTTCGCGTGTCTTGGACAAGCAAAGGGCATGAATGTCACGCACTGAACATGCGCTGGCCTCTCGTGTGTGTGTGTGGTTTTTTTTTTTATTCTCAGTTGACATGCATTGTTCTGATATCGCTAATCGCCTTTGTCAATGTTCCTTGATTATTCTAAATTTTGGAAAACTAAATTTTGTAGTCAGGGCTCTTTCCGTATGCAAAGGAGACAAATCGAATTTCGTTTTCGCGTGACTTCGGATGAGGCTGTTGATAGGGGTGCTGTAATTTTCCGTAAATTTTTCTACCTTCAAATTAGTTATCAGTAACAAATATAAGCATTTATCAGCTACCAGTTAATTTTTAAAACCTCAGATCACAGTTAAAACAATTAACATTTTAGCCAATTCTCAGAGACCCTCGAATTTTTTTTAATACAAAATATACATTCCTAAAATTTCTTGTTTCGTGAGGGTGTTATCCACGATAACAAGATAAATGTCCAAATTGTCGTAAAAACAAGCAAAAGCAAGACGGCTCATTTCCTACTTGATATTTTGTTTTCACATGCGTTGTGTCTTGATGCTTCGATAAAAGAGCAAGGTCTAAAGTGTAGTGAAAATATGCAAAGCAAGCTGTTACAGCAAATTAAAGTCAATTACAATCAAAAAATTATTTTAAAAATAGCATTTTACCCTTTTTTCGTTCGGTTGATGTAAAACGAATTAATATCCTCAGAACATACGTGCAACTTAAAGAATTCATTTTATAAGTTAATAGTATTTTAAACTTGTTTTTCGAGAAAAAAAGGAAGGTCAAATTGATAACAGGCTCGAGCAAAACCTATCATAACAGGACCTACTCGAAGCTATTCTGGCAAAGACCGCTCTGACTTGACACACTGATGAGATCAGTTTTCTGCCAAACTCAGATGGAAAAATAAAACGATCGGCTGTAAGAGAATAGAATTACAGTCAAAAAGCTAATGGAAAATGAAACTTTTCGTAATTTTTCACGACTCTGAAGAACATTTTTGAATAAATAAAGTAGAATTCCATTTCACTGATGTTGTTGCCATCTGTGCGGAAATAAACGTTGGCTGAACAGGTCAGGATATCTAGCTTAGAAAAATATATACAGTATAACAATTGATACCGAATGATTCTTTATGCAACAAAAACGCTCAGTTCACCGTATTGAACGTATTCTTCTCGGCAGTGTAATAAATAGTTTGCTTTTTCCTTGCCAATATATTTAAGTATTTAACAGGGGCATCTTCATGCGTTGAAAACCTGCCCTAGGCTGTTCAAATTTTTCGCTGATAGTTGCACCTGTTCAGTTTCAATTTGAATGAAAATCTAAAATAGAGGATAAGTATAACTGCCTAAGCTAAGGTGTTTTAACTCACCGTTGACAAAGCCAACTGTAGAAAATAAAGCCAGTAAAATTATCTCGCTGCCAGAGAAACCCATCATTACGCGCTGTGAACAAGAGATCGATTTGCAATGCAATGGATTTGCGTTTCTTTTAAAATGCAGAGGCAAGATGTTTACTAATCATGTCAATCACATGATGTCATGCAAAGAAACGTATGTGATTGGTTAAAAAGCTATACGCACTAATCCATGCCAAGACTGAACAACATCATCGCTTAGGTAAAATCCCCTTTAAACCTAGCATACGTAATGCAGTGAAAAGTGTTCTGAAAGTGTTGCACACGCAAAAGTAAACTGACAAAAATAGAACACAGAGATAATTTTAAGGCGGTGGCGCTCGTTTTATTCTATTTTATTTTGAACTACATGGTTTGCTTTCATAGTTTTCCATCGTCAAAATATTCAGTGTCAATTTTGATACGTTTCCGTTCGTTTTATACTGATTACTGATTCATGCTTTAATCTGTTTAAGTTTTGTTCGTGATGCGAAAGAGCTTGTTCAACAACAAAACAATGGGAATCAGGCTTTTCCATCGACCTTTAGATATTTCTAGTACAATTAGCAAAAACTTAGGTGATTAATCATAAAATGACTCATTGCTAAAAAAGGATAAAAGCAAGACGGACGCGAAGAAAAGAAGATGGAATTCGAACTCTATAAACATTGAATTGATTGCACCCAGAATGTGTGGGATCACTTTGACGTTTAAATTACGTTCTATAAATATTTCTTACTGTTGTAATACCCTTATTTTGGTTTGCTGTCACTTATGCACTTGTGATCGGCTTCCCCGAGGAGGGGGGGGGGGGGGAGGAGGGGAAGGGGGCGGGCTATTATATATATGCATTTGGACAGCTCTTATTCCCCGTCATTTGGGGCATTTTTCCTGGTAAAGTTCCCAATATGATTGAGGAACGGGAAGCACCCATCAATATCAAATGACATGATGCAAAACCCAAGCCGTGCTTCACTTTTTTAAATCAAAGAAAGAGCACATGATGACCTCCTTCAGCTTGGTGCAGAACCCAAGCAGTGCTTTACTTTTTTAAATCAAAGAAAGAGCACATGATGACCTCTTTCAGCTTGTACATTTACGAAGATATGTGAAAGTAATGTTTCATTATCTACCATGAAATTCAATGAAGTACAATTTATTTTTTTTATCAGACAACCACATCGGTTAAAAGTTATCAAAGGGTCTTGGGACCGTTCATTAATTATGGGTCGGGGGGGGGGGGATTATGAGGGCCTCGAAAACAAATTGCAACAAGAAGGGGGGGGGGGGGGCTCCCAAAGGTATTTGGTCTGATGAGGGGGGGGGGGCCTTGAAAAAAAAAAAACAAGCTTGTTTTTATAAATCACCTTTCATTTCATCAGATTATTCTTATTGAAAATAAACATTTTAGAATACCTTGTACTCATACTTAGCTCATTAAAATTGTGAACTATGAAATCAGACTTTATATGACAGGTGGCACAAGACAGTGATCTGTCAATGTAGCAATGACAATTGCTCAGATGATTTTGCGAATTAGAAATATAAACCTCTATTTTTTCATGAATGATCTCTTGGTTGCTTTTTTAAACAGGGCAATGCTTAACAAGTGTTATGCTTGTATTTAAGAAATCATGCTAAACCTTTTATTAAACAAACTTGGATGCAGATATCTTGAACATGAGAAGAAATGTGCTTGTTAGAAACTGAACTATAAGGTGTTGTACAGTATTGCTTGTCCTAAGAGGAATAAAATCTGACATGGCATTAACTGCATTGGTGTAGCACAACATCTAATGTACCAGGTAGTATGTACAAGCTGTCAACTACCCATGGCATCGAGTCTCACAAGGGCTTAGGACAAGATTACTTTCAGTCTTTACAATCACGGCTTTCACTACCTCCTGAGTAACTCTGCAAGTGCTACCATCTTCATAACTCTCCTCACTTAACCGTCATGCGGGGAACAGTAACATCTTTAAAGCTATTTCTTTCTCCAACAACCTTTTCATCCTCGGATTTTTTTGTTTGGAAAATATCAAATAGGGATTTTTGCCCCTTGGGGAAGTTTTTGGGGTTTTTGAGCTTTTTTCGTATTTTGCAGAGGCTTTTGTTTGTACCTTTTTTACTTTCAGTACTGATAGAATGCTAAGAATGCGGTCTCTTGCATCTTCATGGAAATAGTTATTCTCTAATAAGTACTTCAGGGGTTCAAGATGTTTTCAGGGAGTCAGGGTCTTTGTATTTAATGCTGCAAGTTTTGCCTTTCTTATTTTAGATGAATTGGGAACTGAAAACCGATCTTTAGCTGCACTCCCAGTTAACAAACTTGCTAATGCTTCACTATTTCTCACCAGAGTTTCTTGTTTTCTCTTCTTGGATTTACTCTTATTTTCCTCCACTCTCCTCTTTCTACGTCTATCTTCTGCATTCTCAGATGCTGCAGGATAGTACCGCTTTCTTAGTTGGTTGTGGACATGCATGATATTGTTCAATGACTTCTCTGTTTTCTTATCCGCAATATCCTTCTGCGCTGAAATCTGGTGACCTGTGTGATACAGCTGAAGATCTCTCTCTTAATTGTGACATCTCCTCCATCATCTCCTCCATCTTCCACAAATTTCCACAAATATGCCTATGTGTTTTTTGCACATTTCACATTAGACACACAAGGCTTACTCGGGTATTCCTGGAATTTCCTAACGTTTATAGCATAACCACTTTTGCTATTGGAATCTTCGATTAATTCATTGCATAACTGGACCGTTGCCTTGACATCTTGACATACTTTCCAACGCATTTGACGCTGACTAATCATATAGTTTTTGAATTCATAAGGAGACAGAAAGACATATACTGAGTTGAACACAGCTCACAAAGCACTTCATTGAAAAACTTCAGCTTCTCGTTATGAGGATTTGGCATTAACATACTTTTCACAATCGGTGGCTGACTTAAAAGACAAAACAAAAGATAGACACATGATTTAACATTAATTCCATTTTTGATACGCTAAACATCCGTCCAAAAAATAAAACTCCTTATCTTGAACTCTTTATAACTTACTTTTTTGAGAAGTCTTGGCCTTATCGCCGTTCCCAGCAGGCCAAATTATCTCGGCTTTCATCGTGGCAACCCCACCTCTCAGCCTTTTCAGAAAACAACTGGGAGCATCAAGAAAGAAATACCAGGTAATTTCTACATTATGAAAACATTGAAATTCATGAAAGAGCATTACAGAGAAGGTGAACTGTACATGGAATTAATCTTAAAAGATGGATGCGTGGAGAACAACAATGATCAATGCAGCTGGTGTAAGGATACTGGATTGAAAGGTCCAACAATGGCCAGGGTTCCTGAACCAATGCCTGACAGGGAGAATCCAGGTCATTACAAAGATGTATTTGACACCTCCAACAAGAGACACTGGAGAACCACGACCTGTTGACGAATTTGCTCCACGTGCAAACTTAAAAAAGCTGTTTACGGCAAATACAATCTCAGTCAACGACAAGAAAGAAATAGAAGAGTATGCTGTTGAAGAGGAACATGTTACAGCCTATGTTCAACACATGGAAGAGCAGAAAGCATGTGCACTGTTTCGAGCAAGAGAGAAACAACAAAAAAGAAATGCAAAAAAGCAAAAATCTTCCGTCGATTATGACTGGAAGGAACTACAAAAGAGTAGTAAACTGCATTCCCTAACAAAACCGGAACTGCAGCACTATCTAAAGCACTACAAACTTTCCTGTAATGGAAGGAAAGATGACTGGGTGCAGAGGATCTCAAGTCATTTGCTGTTAAGCGGAGCTGTTGACCAAGCGGGCGTGGTAACATCCTCTGCAATATCAGAATCCAGACTCAAGAATGTGACTGGTAATTATTATGTTGATACCGTAACTCAAGTGAAGACAGTGGCAGTGATGAAGGAGATGTTAGCAGTTCTGAAGATGAGGTCCTAGCTGCTGGAACTGCGAGTGAAGGAGATGAAGAGGAGGAGGACTTTATAATGATACCAGAAACAGTCACAACGCGGTCTGGTAGAGTGGCTGGTAGGGTTTCAACTGTTATATGCTCTGAAATATATCTGACTGAATATATCTGAAATATATCTGAAGAAAATTGGTGGGGGAGTCTTGAAAAAAAAATACAGTGCGCTATAATTAATGAACGGTCCCTTGAAGGGGTAAAATGAGAACTGGGATTTGCCTGTTTTTGCACTTGAAAATAGGATTTGGTTTACTGTCTTTACTAGGTTTTCCAAAACTGCACTTTCAACAGTTAATTAAAAAATCGTAAAAAGGCCGCCGCCCGCCGGACCAATCGATGAAACCGATGCTCCGATGACAGTCGATAATTATTGATATCAATTAATCAATTAAAATCTGCGATAAAATATTATGAAACATAACACGACGTTTCGACGTTTCCAGAACGTCATTATCAAGTGAGAATAAAATAATGAAATCGAGTATATATAGAAAAAAGATGAATAAATTAAAAGGCATTGAAAGTCAAACAAAGAGTTTGGCCCTAATGGAGTCGCTCTGGGTGTTTAAATTGGGTCTTATTGTTCTTATGTACAACATTTCATAAACAAGACAATCCCATTTCGTGTTACATTTTTTAAGCATTCTAAACTGGCTCTCATTGAGTAAGTGAATGTTCCCATGGGTATCTCTCAGGTTATTACAAAAAAAAAACAATCTGTGAAGAAAGTGACTTGTGTGAGTTTCAATTGCATCAATTTTTGTGGACTACTCGTCCATTTGATAGCAGTCAATAGCAATCAATGGAAATCGATAACAATCGATCGTAATAAAGACAATTTATTTGTGACTAGCGATTGGTTGTCGGTTAATTTCTGATCATCGATTTTTATCCATTGGTCAGACCGGGTGAAAGGTACTACACAAGCACTGAACAGGGGTTGTGCCTAAATCATACCGCCCAGAAGGACGTCGGACACCTTATATAACGTAATGTCGACACTTAATAAATAAATAGATAAATTTTTAAGAGTAAAACGTCGATTCTTAACAATAGCGGCAACCACATGAAGTTATAAAAAATCAAAATGGCGGCGCGCGGGAAATTTAAAAGCGAAAATAGCGATATTCATATCCAATATTTTGTACACTGAAAAAATAATTCCGTTTCTTATTAAAATAATTGAAATTTCGACTTTATTTCCAACAATTTAACGTCAATTTGTTCTGATAATGGACCTGTTCCGTTTAAAGGGATACAAAACGACTTTCAGGTCGTGTAGGGGTCCGACGGCTATGCCATGCTGATGAGTCCTAACAAGGACGAAACAGCTGTCCATGGCTGTTTGTTGCAATGAATGGAAAAGTAAAAAAAAAAGAAATTTTTCTTTTCCAGTATACCCATTTCAGTTTTAATGAAATCTCATACTGCCGACAGCAATCACATTAATTCATTCTCTTATTTTATAAAACTCACTATCCCTTAAGCATGATATCTACCTTCTTGATACTTATGTTACTATAATTGCAAAGAAACCTCGTTTTACACAATTCTGATTATTTCCGGCTGCAGCGTTGCTTAATAACCTTAAAGGGTTACTGCGAATTTAAGAACGCAAACTAATGGTTGCCAATTTTGTAAGCTCCAAAGAAGGTGTGAGCCTTTGAGACCCACAGAGAGCTGGCGTAAACGGTTTTCAAGCCGATGTAATCTCCCTCGTGTAGATGCGCAATTCCGCCAGTAAACAAGCTACCATAGTCAGCTTTTCCTCCGAGACCCGTTTGCATCAAACTAAATGTATTCCCGTTCACAGTGAGAGCAACACGGTTATGGTAGGTAGGTCCACTGCTGTAGGTACTGAAAAACACTTGACCATAGATGTAGTACAGACCACATTCCTGGACTTTCAACTTGCCATTCTCGAGAGTAAAACCTTGAAAGGTTTTGTCTGCTTGGAATTCTGTAATTGCTAGTGAAATAAAATCAAAAAATAAAATAAATCAAAAATAAATCAATAAAAAGAATAAATCAACTCACACATCTCATAGGCGGTGAAACCGAGTGTTACTTGTCTCCTCTACGCACGTAAGCAAGAACTCTTTAATTTCTTAAACTTTAACGGAGGGTGACAACTCTAACAAACGCTGTTTGAGCAATACTGTGTGGAACTGAAAGTTGTCCCGAAAATTTGGAATATCTTCCCGATTTTTTCGGAGACATTCACGCAAAAATTTCAAACTTCCCGAAATTTTAACAGCATTATCTCATGTTTCCCCGAAACTTTTTCGAGTCTCCCGATTCCCGGCAAAATCTTCAGATTCCCGGAAGAATTTTGTTTTTCTCCCGAAACAGGCCTTCTAAGAGTTGTCACCCCCCGTAACTTTACTACAATGACATAAAAGAATCGAGAGAACTCGGGAAATGAAAGTGTTAATATAACTGTTAGCCAGGACCGGCAGTAAATGGCCTTTAAACTGCAGCAGTCTTTAAGGTGTCTAGATAAAGAATGGTCAGTTCTAATTCTCGCCTGTGTTTTCAGCGTACTGCCGTTTACTGCTGAGAGTCCCTGACAACTGTCCAATTGTATTCTAGGATAAAAAAGAAAGGTTTAATTTACAATCACGCATTGTTTACTCTATTTTAAGCGTCTTCTTACCGTTAACAACGTGGCTTATTGCTCTTTTGTTTGTTTCTTTCTGGCCTGGCTCAAACCAGTGACCAAACCAACAGATTGAAACTCCCACATGCTATTTATTCCAGTTTTGTTTAGATGGCTTTCATGGCAAGGCTAGGGGGAAACGTAATGGATCGCAACTCGGAAACATAACGTTAACTTTTCTTCTATTGGGAGCTCAGTTTGCTTGATATCAAGCTCCGTTGGTTTTGGAGCAAGTTAAACGAGCTTAGCCAAAAATCTTAGCACAGTTCTGACAGCAAACCTAAACTAAAAGGAACCAGTAGAACTTGCCTAAACGGCGTGAAAGTACTAAACATACGTCAAACGCTTCAGCCGTGATGTTAAGTTGAGAAGAAGGGAAAAAATATGGTAACCAAAAACAAAAAGCGGGGATTCTTACCCATGATTGTGTTGTCCCAAACAAGAGAAAGAAAAACGTAGCTTGCCGCAACATGATTTGGTCGTGGTGACTTGAATGCACACAAGATGTCTATGCAAACTTTGTTACGGAGTGTGACCGCTTGCTTACAAGAACAGACGCCTTTAATGTGAAAAAGTTGTTACACTTAAGCAATTTCATTGGTTTAGTTACAATTGCTCAAGCCAATTAAATTTCATAAGAGGTATCATGTGGTATGTTACGGCGGACGTCCTTCCGGCGGAAGAACTAACAGACTAATAGTGTACTGATTTATCAAATCCGGTACCGGCTTTCAAGGAAACTCAGCGAGAAATTTCAGCAGAAGTCCAGCCTTCCAGCGGAAGAAATAGCAGTGTATTCGAACCTATCAATTTATAGCTTCCGGCATCAGCTTTCAAGGAAACTCAATGAGTAATTTCAGTAAAATACCTAGGGCCTCAAGTGATATCAGCTAGGTTTTACTTTTGTAAATTCTGTAAGAGTAAAAATATTCAGGTAGTTTCTTGGTAATTTCGAAAGTTGCAATCACCAAATGACGTAAAACAAAAGATTAAAAAAAAACAATAAACAATACCCTCAATAGCTAACCAATGATAGTTTCACGGCAACACCAAGAAACAGCCGATAGTCGGAAAATATGCTGTCTCGTCCGCAGGTCCCGGTGTGGCGCTTTGAAACGAGTATTAGTTTCAATTTAGTAATTTCAATCGACCATGGATGAGGTGCATCTCTATTGTTTTTAGGGCTAGGGTCCATTGTTCTGTTGTTTGTTCTATTGTTTCCTTAGCCAATCCTGTGAGGCGTTACGAAAAGTGCACTTTTGCCCTTTGAAACAGGGCTGGAGCGCGAGACGTCTTGGGAAGGACGAATTCTGCTTCTTTGCATGGGATCGCGAACGAAAATGCTGCCGGTGAACGTAGGATCTGAAGTAGATCTAGGAAGTCATGGTTCTGTCTATCCTCAATTTTTTTATCGCGATTTTAAATTCTTTGCCTATTTCTCATGGTCACGCGCCGCTGTGACTTGGGTCAATTGGCATTTGAATTCGAGCTCACATCTGTTGCCATCACCACGTGCCATTTGCTAGAGAATTGGCGTTCGCGCTAGTTTTTCTATTTTTTTTCTGCAACACCGTGCTGACGAGGCCCAACCAGTCGAAACAGCTGTCCACGGGTGCATTGTGGCTTTCAGTTTGGGCTCTATCATGTCGTTGTCGCGTTAAATGTTCTAGGTGGTATCAGCCTTGCTCTATACTTTGATTTTGTCCCATAATACCACGTGCACCGAGTAAAAGTAAGGAGAGACGCCTGAGAACAAGGCAGAAAGAGATGGATGTCAATGATATGCCGATGATAGGAATCTCTTCTTCGGGGTCTTCTAAGAATTTCAAAGCGGATCGACGCAGACCATTCATCATTCATTTGTCATTGGTGATCGTAAAAACATATGTATTATCTGATTATGTTCGTATCTGTCCTCCAAAATTTTTTAAAGTTACGCCAGCGGGTTTTCTAAGCGAAGTGCAAGATTTTTTAGTAGAATAAGAAATACAGTGACAACCTATCCGCTAAATAAAATCTGACCATTGCCGCAGAGCCAGCCTTGCTTTCTGTTTGTCTTTTACACTTCAAGTGACGTCTGGCTCGAGCATCTCTACAAAGAGATCCGGCAAAACCGAATCAGTGCATTTTACTTCAAACGGTTCTGTCTTGAAATTTGCAGCTACTAAATCCCGCATGCCTGTTTTTGTCGTTGCCTATAACCGACAAGGCATAGTTACCGATCGAGAGACAAACAATAGTAGCCTATTCCAGGTGTTTAGTTAGGTAAACCTGGAGAAAAGAAGCGTCATTTCGTGCATTTTAGAGTTATTAATCATTCTGAGAGGATATTGCCTATTGCATGTTCCATTCTCCGTGGATAAAAGGTAAGTTAAGTAATGCTCCACATAAGAACGATAGCAAACTTCATTCTGCGGCATTGGCTCTTTCCCACATAGAATATCTTTGATTTTAAGAATAGAGGAGGAGCTGATTGTTAATAATTATATTTCATCATAAAAAACCCATTTGCATCAAATAAATTTTAGGAAATGTTCGTGTTTAACCAATCAGAATAGCAGAAGACAATAGCTAATAATTTTGCTTCTTTGATGAAGTTCCCCAGATACAATATCTCGTAAAAATTGCATGTTGTGCGATTGGATCTCAAATTACTTGAAACCTTAAAAAAATTAGACAAAATGCACCTTGAACCTTAACTTTTTAGCGGTTTTTGAGTCTAGGCCAATAAGATCACTAGTTGTAACAATGAAAAAAGTTGACATTCCATCGTGCATTGCCGTTCAGCGCTATCCTTCTTATGCGGATCATTACTTTTAAAAAACAATACAAAAACACACAGTGATTTGCACAAAATATCGGGCGTTATCCCGCGTGATCTCTCGCGCTTGAACGCGGAAAAGACTGGGGCCAAAATAATCGTGAAATCCAGAAAATCCAAAATGGCGTGCAGTAGAACTCGACCGAACATATTAGTGACTGGTACTCCATGTACAGGAAAAACAGTATTAGCGAATGAGCTAGCACAGAGAACAGGGCTCAGTTACATCAATGTGGGCGAACTGGCCAAAGAAAAAGACTTGTACGAAGGCTGGGATGAGCAGTATGGCTGCCACGTGCTCGACGAGGACATGGTTTGTAAACTAAAATACCACTAAGAACTTCTTCTTGAGATACATGTATCTGTTTTATACATAAATACTGATAGCTCAAGCTTGTTTTTGTGATATTATACCCTTATGGATTCCTTTAAGAAGTATTTGCCTTAGAAAACCGTCCTTCTCAGCTGTAAACATTAGTGACCAGTTTATGCATGTTTGAGCACCAGAAAAATTAAGGTCAATTGATACAGTGGCTGACACACCATTTCCTGTTCGCTGTTCAAAAATTTTGTATATCCAGTATGAAAATATAATTTTGAAAGGGACCAACATATAACTAATTATGCAGTTCTTAAAATTGTTATCACAGGTTGTGGATGAATTGGAGGATCAAATGTGTGAAGGTGGAAATATTGTGGATTATCATGGCTGTGATTTTTTCCCAGAGAGATGGTTTGACATTGTCTTTGTCCTACGCACAAACAACACAAAGCTTTATGAAAGACTTGAACAGCGGTAAGTATTTCTTTAGAAACCTTTTTTCCTTTTGTTTAGACTGTGACATTGTTAAGAAATCCTATGGTGTGACCATTCAAATGAGACCTCTTCAGCAGTACTTTTGCATGGTACCATTTGTTTTTCAATATTTTACAAAACAAAATTTGGTATTCTTGAATTTTGATTTTTTGCACTCTTGGGAGTGAAAGGGTTAAAGCCACCCTGAAGGACTTTGGCATCTTCCACGAGTCATGAGAAAGCCTTTGCTTTAGAGAAAGCCACCTCACGTAGTCTCTACTCCTCCCTGAGATGCTAGTCAAATGCAGGGTCCGCCCCCCTGCTTTACCTACTTCCTAGGAAGTTCTTGCTCAAGACAGTTCTGTCTGGCACAATCATGTGCACAACACTTACATCAAGATGCCCCATGCTAAGTATGCAGCACACAAGAAAAGAGCCAGTGGTCTCTCCAGGCTCCTGTCTGCCACCCACCCTATAGTCCTACAGGTACTCACTAAAAAAAACACAGAAAACAAAAAAAAATAAGGCTTTTATTATATCAACTTTCTGTTTCCATCCTTTCCAGGGGTTACAGTGGAAAAAAGCTCACTGACAATGTAGAATGTGAAATTATGCAAACAATATTGGAAGAGGCCAGAGAAAGTTACAAAAAGGAAATTGTCCATGAACTACAAAGTAATACTACAGATGAACTTGAAAACAATTTGGAGCAGATAGAAGCTTGGGTTAAACAGTGGTCTGGCTAGCAGTGATGGATTCTTGTGATATCACAGTATTTATAACAGTGAAAATAATGCAAGAAATGGCAGCATTTATTTGGGTGTTGCTCAACAAAGTACACATAGTAAGCTTTGTGCCTCAAATTCAGTGTTGGAAACATAATTTTGAATGCAATTGCCAGTCGGGCAACTGGCTTTTGGAATGCACTCACCAAGATCAGTTTTTACTCCCCCAAAAACAAAATCTGTCCTCTGATTGAGCCCCTACCAAAAACATTCTGTCTGAGAGGAAATAAGATACTACCTTGCAGAGAAAGTGACTCATTAATGTGTCGTAAGAACTATAGTAAACTTCATTGTTCTGCGGCATTGGCTCTTTCCCACATAGAATATCTTTGGTTTCAAGAATAGAGGAGGGGCTGATGGTTCATAATAATTTATTATATTTCAGTATAAAAATAAAGAAAATCCATTTGCGTCAATTAAATTTTGGGAAATGTTTGTGCTTAACCAATCAGAATAGCAGAAGACAATAGCTAATAATTTTGCTTCTTTGATGAAGTTCCCCAAATACAATAACTGTTAAAACTTGCATGTTGTGCGATTGGGTCTCAAATTACTTGAAACCTTAAAACAATTAGGCAAAATACACCTTAAACCTTAGCGTTTTAGCAGTTTTTGAGTCTAGGCCAATGAGATCACTAGTTGTAACAATGAAAAAAGATGACATTCCATCGTGCATTGCCATTCAGCGCTATCCTTCTTATGCCGATCATTACTTAATGTTACAGGAAATCAGTATTATGCAAAAATGTCCTGTTAAATTAGGCTTTCCTTACAGTCAGCCGAAGGTTTTTAAGTACAAATATCTTCGTTGAAAGAAAGCTATGATACAATAAGAATTATTATTATAATTTTTATTATTGTTATTATTATTATTATTATTATTATTATTATTATTATTATTATTATTATTATATATAAGTAAAGTCGCACACGAGCCAGATGGCCCAAACGGCCGGAGCTTAACCCGGTTTCTGTAGCATGAAGCGACTAGGAATATTGCTACTCCCCCCTGGATGGGATGCTGGTCCATCGCAGGGTTACCCCCAGCATTTTGTCGCCGGTACCCATTTATACACCTGGGTGGAGAGAGACAGTGTGGAGTAAAGTTTCTTATCTAAGGAAACAACACGACGACAGAGACCAGGCTTCGAACCACCGACCTTCAGGTTGAAAGTCCGACGCGCTAACCACTAGACCACCGTGTCTCCACATATTATTATATATACATATATATATATATATATATATATATATATATATATATATATATATATATATATATATATATATATATATATATATATATATATATATATATATATATATATATATATATATATATATATTAATGTGGTTAATGGCAAAATAAATAAAATGGAAATGGAAATGGAAAAGAATTATAAACCAAAAGTCAAAATCATAATTGCCAAACTGGGTGAGTGGTGTCAATTTATACTCATCCAAAAGGATTTATACTAGCATGGATGTGAGAGGGAATGCTAATAAATCCAACCCTGCAAATTATGGAAAATAGTAAGCAAAACCTGCATCTACTAACAAGAATCAATTCCTGTCATCTCTGGATGGAATACCCTTGCAGAATTTTGTTTTGCAAGGTAAAAGCATTACAACTGAACATAGACTGCATGCAAGCTCCCTTGGGGGTGGGAGGTGGGGGAGGGAGACATTTCTTTCCTTCTCACCTCACCCCCATGAGAACTTCCTTGCAGGTTAAACAAAACCAGACTGTGGAAAGCCATATTTTTATGAGTTGATGCAAAGGACTTATTTGTCATTAAGAAGCCAGGGAACTTTTCTTGATTTATGTAAATTGTTATATTATTTTGGTAGAAGTGGCTACTGCCATCCATTTTACTTTGGAATAAAGTAAAATTCCACTTTTAGTAATATTAATTATTAGCCCATTTCAGAGTTGCTCTTAGCCTCCTTTTCAAACCGAGGCCAAGTGCAAAACCATCCATGTGGATATAAGGTTTATTTGCATGTGAAAAAAACTCATTTTGATATGAATGGTTTTGCACTTGGCCTCAGTTTGAAAAGGAGGCTTAAGCCTGGTTTCCATATAATCACAACGATCGCTGCAATCGTTGCTATCGTTGCGATTATATGGAAACCAGGCTTAAGAGCAACTCGGAAATGGGCTTTTGTAAACTGCCTACTCTCTGGTATTTTCAGCATTTTATAGTGCAAATATGCATCAAAATGTGTGAAAATATAAGATGTTAGATTCTAGAGTTTTATTAACACTAGGTGAAAATGAAGAAAAGCCGCCTCTGGGCTCGAGAATTGGCAGGGGACTGGAGAGAATACAGAAGAAGAGGAGAACTGGGGACAAGCCCACTATTCTTCGTCTGAGTCGCAATACGATACAATATACACAATACAATAAGTTTAGAAATCTCCCCTAGGGACTTTTCAGACATAACTAACAATGCGTAAATAATAGTTCCCGTGCTTTGTGATTTACTCTCGATTTTCACGTGATATCATTGATTTCTTGGGAAACCGAGCTGAACAATAAAAAACTTTGAAAGGCATATCACTGATGACTCGACATTTTTTTAATAAGATCTAAAAAAAAAAACCGATTGTCATTAATTAATTTCGTACAGTCAGTTTGAATATATTTATATATATGGAACGCTGGATTATTTAAGTCTAAAAAAATACGCAAGAATTTACATTCTTTGGGAAGTGCTTGCTTTCCAAAACTAACAGATGAAGCTTCTTTTTTCTCTGATTTTAACCTGTCAAATCAAAAGCTAGCGACCAAAACATTAAATTAATGTATGTCTCGTTGCCAAAGTCTCATATTTTAATAAATAGATGTTCAGATAATACCAGTGAAATCTTTTTATATGATATACACTAGGTTGGTATACATTATAAGGTCTGATTCAGCTTGTCACATCAATATTAATCATTTAAGATTAAAGTGAAGCTGATAACAATCACAATATCTAAAAAATTCAGGTAATCACAAACGGAATGCAATAATCTGTTCTTATCTATTTCGCGTTACTCCTCCTCCATTGCTAAAGAGACAACGCATCTTCCTTTGATTAAGGCCCTGCATTAAATGTTTCCATTTTAATTGAAACGCGACAAAACATGCGTTCACACGATCAGTTTTGGATCATTTTACTTCTCACGAATATAATACAAGCATCATCTGTCATGATCACATGATCGATGGTTTTCAAAAGTTTGCGTTTTATATCGAGTACAGGGCGATGCGTTTTCAAAAGTTTACGTAGACCGTTTTCAAAAACGTCTGCGAATTCGCTACCTTGCCCCCAGGGCAACATATAACACTCGACTAGGCTGTCAAAATAAGGCCACTCCGAAAAATACCATAATAATCTTTTATGTGCAGGCTCAGCCTCACCGGGGTGTAATTATTCGTCTCCTCTGTTAGAAATGCTAGTACGTAGCATTGTGTGTTCGTTTACAAATGTGCACCGTATGCAAATTGCCAAGAAGTTGAAGCATAGAGTGATTTTACTTCATCTGTGAAACACTATCTAACAATTAGTGTGTGATAGTCAAAATTAAACAAAAGAAAACAAAGGAATTATAGTCTGAAAGTGCGTACTATTCTACTAACTATTTCACAGATGAAGTAAAATCACTCTAACACGTGCAGTTCGTGCTGAAAACAAAATAAATTGGGAAAATCAGGCTTACATCAAGCACCACCCAAACCTGCACTTTAAAGAGTATTATGGTATTTTTCATAGTTTCTGGAGTGAGGAACACTCGAGAATCGCAAAAGGATTTTGGCACATGTTACACAAGGAAATGCTGTTTTGCAGGTTTAATACTTGCAGCAGCGTGCAAGTATTTTTTCTGATCAAACGAAACGAAGACATTTCATCGTGTCTTGCGCGAAACAATAATGATGACGTCATCAGCTCAAACAATAGGCCTTATGCATGATGACGTCATCAGCTCAAAATTCACCACCAAGCCTCGTTTGTACGAAATTCCTTGCAACCTTTTACAAGTTCACGTTGTTTTTGAGTGGGTATTCTTTTCAACTTTGCTTCTTTGAGAATACATTGATGAGATTGTCACGGGTTTACACTTCGAAAGCGAGGCTTCGGTGTGAAATTAGCTAGTCTGGCGTAAACATGCAAAAGGACTATTCTCCAGTATTTTTTTAGTTATTTGTTTGGCAGCTTGTCCATGGGGTTTTGCGCGCGGATAAGGCCCTGGGCCCGAGGTTTTACCGATACGGAGGCCAGATGAATTCTGCCCCCTCGGCATCCCATAATGACCATTAATAATAGTTGTTAATACAAAAATAATCTGGTCATCGTGGGATGCCCAGGGGCGAAATCAATATGGCTCCCGTATCATTAAAAAGGTCTATTCGCTATATAAAGGGATGTCTTTGAAATTTCACGTGTTGCATAGGTCGAGTTTTCAGAAGAGTCTGCAGTATAGAAACCATTTTCAAAGTTTGCGTTTTCGATGTGTATTCGTGTCGCGGAAGGGAAATCAAAACGTTTTCAAAACGTTTTCAAACGATAACGTATCACTGTTGACAAGACATAATTATCTCGTGCATGCTGAGTCACAGAATTAAAGCGACACTGTCCAGCCGAAATAATGAAATTTTGTGTACTTAATTTCCATTTTATATCGCCAAATGCCACCAAATAGTATACAACTTAATTGGATAAAAAGATTCTATAGAGCAAAACAGAAGCAGCAGTTTGGAGATAAAGTACAGGATTGCAAGGATGGATGTGGATTACAGTTCATCAATTTTGATTTCGTGACAGGCGGTCAAGAAATCAAAGTTTCCATTCTGATGGAATTTTGGGTTTTTCAGTCGTTATTTTGTCTTTTTATTTCATATTTCTTTGCTTTCATCACACTTGGCGATTTTTTCTTCCAATTTCAAGATAATAAATAAACTTTAAGAAAGCTCCTGACCATAATCATGAAAACACGATATATCATATATATCCGATATATCACGATATATCATCCTTGCTCTCCTTGCTCTCAGCCAATCAGAAGGAAAGATAATGGTGACAATGAAACTAGCACGTGATACTAATGTTCAGTTTATTGTTCTGTCACGTGACATCCGACGATAGAATATAAAATTAACAGTACACCTTTCATTACGTAACTCGAGCCAACCAAAATCTGAGCGACAACATACATGCACATCACTATTTTTGTAAGGTGCGGGAAACAGCTAGTTCCCTGACATTTCACTCAATATTGTTTGTCCCAAAAATCTAAATGAGAGTTTTTTATAAAGACATTGAAATCAACCTTAACCTGTGATACTGCTTCTTATGTTTTCAAAAAAAATGAATTTCGAATCACGGTCGTCACAAGATTTGGTTCTTCAAAGATGCCCTTCTGTTGGGGAGGACGCATGTTCTGTATTAAACAGTACATTTACTCTACAAGACTATGTAGAGATCACACAACACAATAGTGGAGAATTTTACGAACTGGTAAGTAAAACACTTAGTATTTCTCAAAATTACATGATGCTAGACATTAGTTAACGCTTTTACTATGCTTGTCATTTTTTTTAATATCATCAGTATTAATTTGTATTAATTTTTTTAAGAATCGTGTATGGTACGACTTTCAAGCCTTTTTTTCCATCAAAACGTTATGATTTAAAAATCAGTTCATGACTTTCGAATGATAACACGAAGGTAATCATTTGATGACTTATGTAATATTTTTTTATATATAGTTTATATCGAATATTTATTGTACTTTTAGATGCAGGGCCTGTCTGAATAGGGCACCCTAATTAACTGATCAAGTTTACTAGTACTACTACTACTTAAGATGTTTTATCAGAGATATACGCCATGTGAATAACCTCAGTAAAATTCAAGATGACAAAGACTTTTCCTCCTGGCATTAATTTCTGAATTAATTGAGGATTAGAATTATGTAAACATCATCTATCACGGCTGATAACATTATTTTTTCCTTCGTGATATGAACCTTGAATTATTACAAATTCAGAGTATAGGAAAAAAGATCAGCTGACTTGTTGCTAGTAAAATTTACCTGAAGTGAAAATAACTTTAACAGCCGTCAGTTAAAAAGAAACACAATCTTTTAATAATTATTCCAAGAGTTATTAATAATTCATGACGAAAACACAAAGGAAATCACTACCGTAAAGGAGGTTTGGGCACCCGGTCTAAATTAGCATAGATTATGGTGATTTTATTCCTTTATTTTCTCCGCATTTAATGATCAGTTTTGAGAAGCTATATCAAACACTCAAAGGAGTGCTTCATCGGGTATCCAAACACCTGAAAGTGGGATAAAAATTAAAACATACTCGGCTGCGTCTCCTTTTTTTTTTTTTTTTTTTTTTTCACCCAGTGTGTGTTTCGATATCCCCACGATAAAATACTCTTCCTCGTGTTTGATATATTACTTATAGTTCTTATATTTTAAAAATCTTAACTTGACATGTGAAAGAGAAATATATGAAAACCGATTCCCTCAGGGTGCAGTTTTCACACAAAACATTAATTTGATTCGCTTACAAGGCAGCTTTTTTATCACTGAGCCGAAGAATAATACGAAGATTTGTTATCAGTTCATATATATGGTAATTTTTGTTAAAAATGTTTTTAGTCATACAGAAAAATAAAACGGCTTTTGTAAACACTTCATTTGTTCTTCAAAGTAATTTCGATTTCTGAACAAAAGAAATCAATAACACCCTTGTGTACAATGTCAACAAGGCGAATTTCTTTAACATGGAAATGATTTTCATCTTCTTTAGGTTTGTATGTTCAGTGCTCAAAACCCCAAGCTTAATATGTATTTTATCAAATATTTACATTTTATAGTTGATGCACTGTAGTCAAGCATTCTGACGCCTGTGAGCCTTGCAGCCGTGTACTTAGACAGTCACTTACGCAGGTGTTCAAAATCATCGCCCGCGTCGCGCGGGGAATGGATCCTATACATGCTAACCTCGCCTCCAGGGCCCCCAGGGTCCCCTCGGGTGGAGAAACCCCGTCCGTTTCTCTGCTCGCCTCGCCATTTTGAAAGCGGAGAAAGCCCCATACAAACTTTTTTATAGAGTGTTTTCACATGACGTCATAAAAATTTAAAAATCTAAAGTATACCTCCTACAAAGCTGTTTCTGACATGGTATGTGGATACCAGTGTTATAATCTTTCACAAAAAGTTTCAGGTTTTAACGATGTTTCGTTTTCGATTTATAAAGGTTTTAAATGTGTCACGCAATTCGTCACGCTATACAATACAATACAATACAATGCAATACTTTATTTAAACATTTCCATACATTTTTTGTTACAAGAGAATATATATCTAGCTAAACTAAAATTACTAAAACAATAGGACGAATAACTAAATGTAAATGCCGTTTGAGGAAATGCCTAGCGTCTAAGTAAACCATACAGTTTTCTAGTTAGACACTAGAAAGATAAGAAAGCCGTGAAAATAAACAAAATTGAACTAGTTGAAAGTTATTAATGACTTATAGATTCTTATAAGCCGATTTCTTGCCTCTTATAGTGAATACAATATTTTGTGATGAGATTTTGTGATGAGACAACCAATCGCAAAGAGATCTCCCTTGTGCCCTTGGCAAAAAGAGAAAACGAAATAAAAGCTTGGCAGGCTGCCTCCTCAGGATCAAACGTGGCAAACTTCAATACTCATAACAAACATTCGAACGCACTTAATAAAAAAAAGCGGGACACCAAGATGGCCGCTCCATACATTTCTTAATAAAAATGTCTATACTCATTCGCCTGTAACTCTTGAATGGAATGCTCTTGCGCTTCAAAATTTGGCCCAGATGTACAGTTTTAAACTCTCTCCAATTCCATAAACATTTTAGAATCGAAAACTGCTCCTGAATTTTTATATAACGTCAGTGAAAACACACTATATATAATTTAAGGACGTTCGCGCTAATTGTTTATGCGCATCCTTACTGGGCACGCAATTCATATCGCAACATGTTACGTCATGCACGAGCGCGCGCAAGAGAAGAAATCTAAGCACATAAAAGGCTGGTAGCCGCTGCGTTAACTTTGCTTAGATTTAACTGGATGGATGGTCGGTGACCCTCAAATTGTTTTTGATAGATGATTTTCTTTTCCAATTCTCGACAGATTGAGAAAAAATGAACAAAAAAATCAATGTAGGAAGTTTAATTTTTTCCCATTTTTTCTATCCGCGCTACATCGCATACTAGCAACTTGCGGCTGTCAGAGTTTACAAATTGTGTCGTTTAAAGATTAGACTTCCAATAAGGGACGTCACCAGTTGAAAGAATTTGTTTAACAGACCTACTCATACAAAATTTGGCATAGAAAGTTGCATTTTAGAGATTTATTTGCAATATTTTTAGGCTAACAGACATTCGGGCCATATCCAGTAAAGAAGACCAATTTATCAAAATTAGGGTCGCCTTTCAGATATCTTATCTCGGAAACGAAGTCGGTGACTCCCAATTTTTTATGCATTTCTGACACGAGTAACTCATAACCTAGCTGTAGCAAAAGTTTTATAAAAAAATCAATGTTGGAAGATTTTCGCGCGAACGTCCTTAATTTGACTAACTTCCACAACTTATCAGCTTTCTTTTTTATATATTTCTTTCTTATCTTATTACATATTTTCCATAAATATATATATATATATTTTTTTATAATTTTAAATATAAATATACTTGTAACCTTTTAAATCTCCTGTCCTTAATGACGGAGTGTCTGTCCAGTGTATTGCGGTGTCGATCCGAAAATCATACAGTTGATTGTGTGGCTTTACTTACAATAATTTACATTGCATGCAAAGGTCAAAGAAGAAATGAGAGAAAAAGGAATTGAAAGAGATCAAGCGATGGATTCGGTCCGCCTCCAGAAACTAATAGAGCAGTGTGATACGAAAGAATATACGGCGCTTTATCTGCTGCAGGAATGGAATTATGAACCACAGGTGAGAACACGCTACTGGCTTCATGTTAAAACGATGGAGACCTTCGAGTTCCTGGTATAATATATTCCTACTTGCTACGATATACTAGAAATACAGTCAGTACAAAATTCGTAAAACTTATGTTGACCATCTCTATCTATGTGGCTTGGTAGCTCAGTGGATAGAGCATTGCACCGGTATCGCAAGGTCATGGGTTCGAATCCCGTTCAAGCCTGAATTTTTTTTAGGTTGCTTTTTCAACTGCTTAAGTTGAGAGCACACTGCGAGGATAACAAATTTCACTCACTTATTTTTTCATGCTGTATTATGCAACTAGGTTTAAAATAATTCATATTCAGAAAGTGTATAAAGGCTGGTACAGCTTGATACAGCTAGAAACAACAAAAAAACTTCGTTCTATTACTCGAACGGAAGACATTGATTTAACTTAATATCTTAGTTAAACGCGTAACATAATGTAGTTGTGAGAGCACTCGCCTCCCACCAATATGGCCCGGGTTCGATCCTCGGACCTGGCGTCATATGTGGGTTGAGTTTGTTGTTGGTTGCTTGCTCCGAGAGGTTTTTCTCCGGTCTTCCCCTCTCCTCAAAAACCAACCTTCTAAATTCCAATTCGATCTGGAAAGAGGACCTGCATGAAAACCAGCTACGGCTGATGCGGCTTTCCTCTCCAAATATATTTAGTTATTTATATAGCATGGAAGTTTCTGTTAAGTAATCGAAATTTCCATATTTCGGCGTAAAACTGCTCTTTTAATATGGGTCCACAGGATAATTCCACCTCGCTCACATAATAAGTTAACATAAAAATAACCATATTTTTCATCCGGGACCATTGTGCACCCAACCTTTTCAAATATTACTGATACCACTGAATACAACTCAATTCTAGGTTTGCAGGTTCCTCAAGCTCTTGTGTGATAATGGCGTTAATTTAGAGAATGTTGAAGATTTTCTCCATAACAATCCATTGCACATAGCTGCTACAAAGAATTACGTCAAGCTTGCCCTGTTGTTAATTAAGAGCTATCCCAGTATGCTCCTGACTACGAATGGCCAGGGTGAACTTCCGGTTGAGACGGCTATCAGAAATGGTCAAGATGACGTGGCTGCAGTCCTTATAAGGCGAATGGATCACAGAAGGTAAGTGGCAAGTTTTTGTTTGGCCAAGTTTTCAGAGAAATTAATGATATCACGTAAACAAGTGCTGCTAAGTGTATCATCTTGCAAAGTTTGAGTGTTTTTGCAAAGTTATGGCTCACTGAAATTTTGAACATTTGTATGAGAAAAGACATTCTATCCTGACTAGCCTCGCTTTCATGTTTTTCCCAAAATTTGATTGCCTATAACTTCTCCTAAAATAAGAATATGGCCTTGAAAGTGCACACAATGACTTATTTTGTCCTGATCTTTATCATTATTCAGTTTCTTTTCTTTTCTTGATAACCTGTCCAAACAAAAAATTGTTAGACGGCCATATTTGCATTCGGTGTATTACGAGTAGCATTTTTATTAATAGATTTTACAGATACGTACTGATTGTTAGTAGAAAATATCATATAGTTGTATTTTATTTTGTACCAACCTGATGAATTTTTACCGTGTTAATATAAAGATTTGAGATTTGAGATTTGTGTTGACACAGGGGACCCACGCACGTGCAGTTGAATTTATTGTTGTCTGCGACGGCCATCGGGCTGATGCGAGATAAGCGATTAAATATCATGGATTCAGAAAACATGAAATAAGGGAGTCTAATTATTTGCTTTTTACGAGTTTCACTGCAGTTTTAAAGGGATTTTCGTACTTTCTACTGAATAAAATATCTTTTGTTTTGTCCTTTCCGCCCTATTTGATTACCCATACCACCACTGGCACCACATATGTATTCTCATGCCATGAGCGGGGTAGTACGCAGCTCTTACAAGGGCTTCTCTGATTTGCTGAGAAAACAATAATACGAACAATACAACAATGGACCCTAGCCCTAAAAACAATAGAGTTGCGTGATATACAGCTCCAATGAAATTAGGTTGTAAAGAGCTGCGTGGTATCTGCCATGAGCATTGAAGTAATAATTAACTGTCACCCTTTTTAGAGTTTCACGCTTGTTTAAAGCCAATCAACAAAGAACAGCTCCAATAAGCTTAGTGAAGATGACAGATGAATTCAAAATGCAGGTAATGAAATTATTAAACTAATAATAAAAACACAAACAGTGGAGTCTCATGCGCATGTCTGGAAATTGGCCTGTTCAACAAAAGAAAACGCGCCACCGAAAATTGATTGCGTGTGAAGAGACCTGGTTACTAAGTTTAAACCATCCATGGAGAGGAGATCGACTCACCCCCCCCCCCCCCCCCCCCTTCCCGTACCCACTCCCTCATCTCGCCAAAAAGTAAAGCCGGAAGGACCGAAAAAAATCCCCCCTCATCCAATCCGCCCCCCCCCCACCCCCTTACTTCCATAACTTCACTGTATATATCTCACTCACTAAATTTAAATACTGTCAGAAAACCATTGTTGCCATACTGGATTGCCTTATTTCTCCTCGTTGGCCTCATCCGCCATGTCTACCGTCTGACACCGTTCCGTGTCTGTCATGGGAGAATTTTCAGGACACGCCCACTCACTTTCACGTGACTTACGACATCCTGGAAAGTGACATCAACGGAAGATGCCCAGATGATCCTGAATATGAATACACACCCAAGTCATGCTATTATAATTTGGCAAAACATTGCCAACGGACACTTAACAAGGTAGATATTAATCTCGAACTTTCATAAATGTTACCATTTAATGGGAAAAACGCTTTCTTTGTTTTCATAGGGTTATGGGAGGGCCTGGTGTTGATTCGTCTCCAGGAGTCTCTCTTATCTTTTACGCGCGCAAGGAGCTCGCGCGTGGCCTCTCATCGCGCTGCCTTCTCATGAAAGACTGGAGAGATGGTTGGGGACGAGTCAGGATCTGGGGCCCATTTCTCGACCCTTTCCCAGTAACACGCGTGGGAGCTGGGGAGAACGAGAAACTGACATTTTTTGCGTGTTACAGTATAGATTTATAAGAAATGGTTCTCAACTAATCCGAACGCGTGTAACATTTGTTCGATAAAAATATCCGTTATTACGACACTATACGGCTTGCTTATTGGGATATACATGTACATGCATATCACACTCAGATTCAGATGTGTGTTGTTGTTTTTCGTACATGCAGGACATTTTGAATCACGTTGTGATTAGAATGTTGACAGCAAGAAAATGGGAAAAGTATGGCTTTTTCTGGTTCAGGTCAGGAGTATTTGTATTCTCGTATTAATATACATGCATGTTCTCTTTCTTCGTTAAACTTTCCATGTTCATATCTTCTTATATAAAGACTCCCCATCCTAATTAGGAATTTGCAAAACAATAGGCCATTTCCGAGTTGCCTTTAGCCTCTCTATCAAAGCGAGGCTAGGTGCGAAACCTTTCATATGAAAATGAGTTTTCATTTGCATGTGAATGAAAACTCATTTTCATATGAAAGGTTGTGCACCTAGCCTCGCTTTGACAACGAGGCGTAACGTAACTCGGAAATGGCCTATTGACTTTGCCGACATACTTTACTTTACCTTCAATATTGTTTTCCTATTTTTTAAATGATCTTCTCAAGTGCTGGAATCTAGTTGTAATTAATCCATTGTTTATTATTTCACTGTTAGACTTCGAGCATTCAATTACTTTGTTTTCCTGTCGGTTCTTGTTACCACTTTCATGATGGCCGCGAATTCACCTGACCCGATGTATTGTGGGTCGTCACGTGTATATGGTTTTTATTGGATGAAATTTCCGAGCTTAAAAGGTAGGTCTATTGGTAGCTATAGCTATTGCAATCAGAAAAAAGCGTGACATGTCCATACACGCAAAGAGGGTTTAACACAGGTTTGACAGGAAGCAGCAGATGAGTCTTCAAATCGTCATATTTCTTCGAATACCGTATTTCTTCGAGTAAAAGCCGGGGGAAATATTCCTTTTCATCACTTCTAAAGCTCCGGGGGAGGGGGAGATTATTCGCAGGGGGCGATTACTCGTGGAAGGCGATAACTTCGGACATTGGAGGGATGTAAAAAAATATTAATCGCCTCTGTCTTTTATATCGAAGTTATGTCCTAAATATCATTCAGTTTTTAACACTTTTTCATAAAATCATAGAAAATATTCACCATTTGGATTTTCTAATCAATGTTCTGCATTCATCGTTCGGCCGAGTCAAATCTTCAAAAATCATGTACATACAAAATGTTGAATGTGGATTATTTTATGTTTAAACAAAAATTAAATAAGGGTTATTTTTACTTTAAACTGAGCCCAAAACTTCAATGTCGGCTATTGCTCATGGCGATACCGCAAAATCTCTCCGTGTGTTGACTTGAGAAGCAAAAGAAAGAACTACAGCGTACAATTGCAAGTTTTCAAGACAATGCAAGGCGTTCATGGATGGATAGGACCGTTTGATATTGTGTTTTTGTTCCGGCAAGTTTTGTGTTTTATATAACTTGCAATTTGCTTTGCGATCGAGCTTTGAAGTGTCGGCTACTGAATGTAGTGAATGCAGTGTAGTCTTACTTTTGAACACGCGAATACGCGCAAGCGTAATGAACGGGTTATCGGTAACGGTGGCTAATTTAAATTCACTCACTCACTCACTCGCTCACTCACTCGCTCTCTCATTCGCTCCTTCCATCAGCTGTAACCTTAATGAGCAATGCTTTGTTGCGAATTCGTTTCGTAACAAGAACAACGTGAATCCAGCGATAACAATAATTAATTTGATGCAAACGAATATAAACAACAATAAGCTTAAAGATGTTTGGCATTTGGAATCTTTAGTGCAACAGTTTCGCTCAGGACCTTTTTTTTTTTCCTTCCTTTTTTTTTTCTTTCTTCGGACTGGACATTATGTAGGTGATGCACTGTTTTTTTATTTTTTTTTTTTGCGTTCGTCAAAAATCCTTGCGTTTAATGTTAAAAAAAATATAGAACCGTGTCAGTGTGAAAACATAAGCTTACCGCAATATTGCGTCACGCGTTACCATTTCTTCTTCGACGGTTGGCTTTTGGAAGCCTTTGATTAGACATACGTTTTTCCGTAAAAGCACTCAAAACACTCGGGAATCAATGCTGCAATGAGTTAAACGTGCCATGAGTTCAAGCTGTGTACAGCTTCTTGTTTTAGCTTTAAACTGAGATCAAAAGTTGAATGTCGATTATTTTAGCTTTACACTAAGATCAAAAGTTGAATGTCGGTTATTTTAGCTTCAAACAAATCCCATTTTTTATTTCATAGAGAGCCACGTGCCTACGTTCTTGATGTCTTCAATTACTTCGACCTGTCAGGATACTCAATAATTTTGGGGACGTACGTGTTAAGATTTTTTAAAAGTGACTTACAATGGCCTGCTGCGTCGTTGGCAACCTTTATAAATTTCATCGGAGTCTTTAAGTATTCCATTGGATCTCGGTAAGTCCAAGTCAGTCTCTGTTGTACAGGAATTAAAGCCCTTGTTATTCCCCACCCCCTCCACTTATGCCAACTTTCCCGGATTATCCGGGAATCTCCCGGATACGGAACGAATCTCGCAGTCTCCCGTACGGGTCACCAAATCTCCCGGCGGATTAAAGCGACTTTGGATCTTTTCTCTACAATAGGCTAAGATTTTAACCCAAATTTTCTCAAAATCCCCCAAAACTTGGGTCCTTCATCATATCTTAACTTCACAAACGCTTTACGGGTCTCAGGAATGCATAAAATGCCACTTTTAGAGGGTAAAGCCAAAAAAATTCCTTACCCCCGTAGATGCTTGCGACTACGTCGCTCGATTCACGCCTACGGCGTGAAAAAAATTTCACCCTCAGAAAAAACTCCCTATTTTCAATCTCTTGAGTTTGGCATCTCTGCCCCTCCCAAATCAGTGCAACTGAATGTAGAATTATTGTTGGCCTGCGCATCTGGCGGACGTTCGCGCCGGGATTCAGAGGGAACCGCAAGCACGAGAGGCAAGTCGAGAGGAGAATTAGAAGAATATGTCCGTCTGCCGGAATTCTGAGGGTTTTATAAAAAGTCATCGCAAACAACGTGCGTGTTGGCGCGGTGGTGTAGTGGTTAGCTTGTGCTGTGGTGCAGTGGTTAGCCTGTGCGGTGGTCTAGTGGTTAGCCTGTGCGGTGGTGTAGTGGTTTGCCTGTGCGGTGGTGTAGTGGCGACTAAATGCTGAGGGTAACCCTGTGATGTTCTAGCATCCCATCCAGGGGGAGTAGTACAATACTCCTAGTTGCTTCATGCCACAGAAACCGGGTTAAGCTCCAGCTAAGTGGGTCACCTGTGAGTCGTGTGCGTCTTTACCCTCCTAACAACAACAGCAACAACAAAAATCTTTATTAGTTACTTATTATACAATTTATAATACTGGCCTGCAGGTAGCAAAAGCTAATCTTGGCAGGCCAGTAAAATTAATTACATGATTAGAAATCGCTACACACACTAATTTGTTAAAATAAAAAGAAAGGATCAAACAATAGAAAAAAAGAAGAAACAAAAAGGAAAAAACAAGTGATCGAAATAAAAGAAAGAGCTTCATGCTACAGAAACCGGGCTAAGATCCGACCGAGTGGGTAACCTGTGGCTCGTGTGCGTCTTTACCCTCCTTGTTGCTTCATGCTACAGAAACCGGGTAAAGATCCGACCGAGTGGGTAACCTGTGGCTCGTGTGCGTCTTTACCTTACCTACTTACTAGTGTTCGTGTTCCGCTTACCACGATTTATCCCGGCGCGAACAATACCTACTGCGCAGGCCAACTAATTTTGTAGTCCCATACAATACGATATGATACGACGCGGTGCAATACATACTGCGCAGGCCAATTAATTTTGTAGTCCCATACAATACCATATGATACGGCGCGGTGCAATGCATACTGGCGATACGATACGACGTGATGCGATCTAATGTGATGCTGCAATATTCTTTGATTGTTTTACAGGGACACTGGTATGTACATCAAGTGTCTTGGTAAAGTCGTACAAAAGGACATTCCACGATTTCTGTCAGTGTTTGCTATAATTTTGTGGACTTTTTCGATTTCATTCTACCTTGCCATGAGAGCATACCAGCACGAGATTAATCACGAGATCAATGAAAGCTCACTCGAAAACACGTAAGTGGTCATGCTATATATTTTTCTGTGGATAAATAAAGACCACTGTTAGTGTAACTGTTACTCAAAACGTTCAGAATTAAACAAGTTCAAGTTCAAGTTTATTGCCATATATTGAAAACAGTTACATAAACATAACGTTTAGTGGCAAGGAAGCCCAAAGAAAACCACTTAAATTATAAATACATGTTTGTTCTCATGGTTCTGCTAATTATTCTTACATATTATTGTTGTATCACAGCAGTATTATATAGTACTATACTTGCGTTACAGTCTACAGTCTAGTTTTCTTCTTCTAGGATAGGTTAGGTTTTATGTTAGGTTGCTGTAAGAGCATTGAGACTTTGTAAAATGCTCTAAATTTATATTATTATTATTTTTTTTTTTAGTTAGCTTTGTTATCAATAAAAGATTTGGTTATTATATTAAAAAAAATTAGGTTGCTTCGCGCTCAACTACTTTTTGCACTTAATCTAATTCAGGCGAAGAAGGCAACTTTCCTAGCTCTATGAATTTCAAATTATATATGCTGGTGGACAGTCACAGTTTAGGCCATGCATATGCAGCTTACGGTTGACAGTTGAACATATGGATACCATAGCCTTAAACAGACTCGCCTAATACCTCTTTTTGGTGACCGACTTTAACACCACGAAATAAAGTTACTTTAATGCGCATTTTTCCGGCTCACGTGCGCAGGCCAGATAAATATAAACTACAGTCAAATCTCCATAATACAGACTACTCTCTATTACGGGGAGTTCACTTGGTCCCTAAGATACCAAAATTCATGCAGTCTCTACCGGCTCTTTAGTACGGACACCTCTTTAATACGGTCACTTGGCCCTGTCCCTTGAGGGTCCGTATTAAAGAAGCTCGACTATTTCAGAGGAAGGAGCAGGGTGGTCTTGTTTCGAGGCCTAGTACTGCATGTCGTAATGCTCCATAGTGTCCCTCCACCCACTTCCAGTCAGTCTAGTGGCTTCATTCCACGCAAACCGAAGATAAGCATCGGCCCGGTGCGCAACTAAGTTCCCAAGGTCTCTCTTAGCGGGAATAAGAGATGATCCTGGGAACAGAAGTTAAAATGTTTATGTTTTCAGCACCCTCGGCAGAAGGGAAATTTCGTGTATTGGCAGCCTATGGTGTGTGATGCTGGCTGGGGTTATGACATGGCTCGAGGGATCGTCCATTGTGAAAAACGTGTCAGATGTGGGGTAAGTTACGCTTCTTTTGCTGTGAAGTTAACCGCACAGGTACAATTAGCAATTATTCTACGAATATCGAGTCTATAGTCAACACAGACACACTTTTCTGCCAAAGCTTTTCAAGAGAACTGTTTTCACCATTGTCTTGGGCAGTTCTAGGTCAACGGAGGTGTAATATTCCATAAATGCGATTTCTCAGCCATGTAGTCATGATCAGAAGAAAACGACCCAAATCCGCGCGGAGCTGACTGCGGAAAAACAGAAGGCATGGAAACGATCCCAAACGCATCAGTTCCACAATGCACGGGAAACATTTTTCTTCTAGCTCATTAGTTCGTGTCATTGTTAAACTGGTTTACGGGTTTTGAAGGTGATTACAATCCGTTAACTCTTGAATACTGGGCATTTTATTTCTGCATTTTTTGCTTTCAAATTTCCCGCGCGCCGCCATGTTTGTTTTAGCAAAGTTTGATGGGAAATTATGACGTCAGTGCGTTGTGGTAAGCTTTCAATACGACGGTTTTAGTCAACATCATGTAAATTTATAAAAAATATATGCTTTTAATGCATTTTTGACTGAACATCAGTGTACGGTTCTACCGCAAAATCTTCTTCTGTAAACTAATTGACGTCATTAACATAAAGAAAACATGGCGGCGCGCGGGAATTTAAACTGAAAATAGAACACTTCGCATTCAGTAACCAGTTACGGAGATACCGACTAAAAACCCCAGCATGAGTTAAATATAACCATTACGAATACTTTGGATCTAAAACTGTTTTTCAGCCGAGGTTCCCTTTAAGAGAAGTCTCTCCATACAAACGCTTATAGTAAGCTTGGGCTTCCTGTGGTTTGTATTGCCAAATTTGTTTGTTATAACAGCTTGTGTTGTATGCAACGATCGTAAGCAACTCGTAAGTTTGATTTACCGGGAGCGACGTGCGCACATAAGGTGTATGCATATTAAGACTTTGTACAATCATACAGCTAGAAATGTAACATGACGTCATGAAAAAGTTACATGCTTAGCCGTCGTGCAAAAGGCCGTCAAGTCAAGTCAGCTTTATTTAAGCAGGGTGGCCCTTTCAGCACTAGGCTGGTATCAATAGGTATCAAAAGGGTCCAATCACTACATCGCTCGTTATATGACCACAAATGATTGCAAATGGTTTTAACCCGGGAGTATCAGTAGTCTGTCGAGAGTGTCGTCCGGGTTAGTGTAGTTCTGAAAAGAATTATTGTTGATGATAACCGACTGACGTTTCGACAAGCGAGCGGAAGTCATCTTTAGAGTCCTGCGAATTGTAAACCGTCCGTTGATGAAGTTAATGTGTGGTTTAATGCCGTTTGTTTTCTAGGTTGCTTGGAGCAATTCTCATTGTTATCTTTATGATAAGCGTGTCCATTATTCTGGTGAACATTCTGATCGCCCAGCTGTCCTTGACATATCAGCTGGTTCAAGAGGAGTCGCTGCTCAGTTTTACTGCGCTGAGGATGCAGGCTGTGGCGACCATCGAGTGGCAGAGCAGGTTTAAATACTGGGTGAGTGCCGGCAAAGTTAATATAATGATACCGTCCGAGGAAGTCCCTTCCCGCTCCCTTACTGTTTGCCGCGAATTCATATTAAACGTCAAGAAAGTCACACCGTCACCAAACTCGTTTCCACGCTCTTACAATACGCGAGAGGAAGAGAAGGCCTACAGACAAGGCTGTCTTTTCTCATCCTGTGAGTCCACCGCACCCCCGACCCTCCCCCCCCTCCCCTTTGGGCCGGAATCCCCGCTGATGAGTGCATAAGGCTAATGAAGACAAGTGTGAACCCAAGTGCGAAAGGTAGTAGCAGGGAAGGTATGAAAACAATCGTTCAACATAGTACTAAACAAGAGAAGAACGTTAGTCAAAGTTGAAAATATGTGCACCGCTGAACAGGCATAATAAACTTCGCTGATAATGCATTTGTTTCAGAATCTTCGAAAGAAATATTATGTTCCTGGAGAACTGAAAACCCGAAAGGAAGTGGAAGGTAACAACAACATTCCCTTATTTCGAACAAATGATAAACAAACAAACTCCTACAGCTATACAGCGGCCCAGCAGCGGCCAAACTACAGGTTACACGACAGATGCTTCAATCTCGTTCCCAGAGTCCGCGTTACCCTTGTCCAGCGGAAAGGGTTGCGTGCCTCATGATTATTAAAAAATGCTAAGTATTTAGCTCATTTCACCCAAACGTGTGCGCGTCGGTATTTAACCTGGATCCAGAAATCTATTGAATAAAGAATTATGGTCTGCACACATAACAGTCCGGGAATAGTTTAATTCGTTCCCTTCCTTTTCTCCCTAAACTATCCGTCGAATTCACCAGCAAACAGCAGCCAAATTTTCACTCGCGCGAGGAAAAAGAGTAACCACGGATAGAACGGTTAAATAAATACATTTTTCATTTTTTAGATCTGATGTCTGAGTACAAGGAGTGTCCGGGAAATGTGACCGCGTCCATAACTAGTCAAATGAGGAGGATACAGCAACGGGTTATCAATACCATGAAAACAAACTTTAATCAACGCCGGTAAAGTACTTTAAAACGTGCCAACGCTATGTCATGATAGACTGAAAAATCAGTATGTTCATTCCGATAGCTCAGAGCACATTGCACGAGTTTTTAACTCAATCACGGGGCTAAGTAAATGCTAAATCAAAGCCTTGATTACTTCTCACAGTTAATCAAAAAATAGTCTATGTTAGTAAGCATCATCAAAACGAAGTTCCGGTATAAAAGGAGAATTAGCTCTTCCTCCATTTCACATTTGGGTGTGAAATGCAAATTAAGGCGTCTTTCAGTCACAAACCGTGGTTAACTTGAGTGTCCTTTAAATATGTGCTTCAAAAATCCAATTAAACCAAGATTTTACCTAACAAAAAAAAAAAAGAAATAGAAGTTCATAAAGACTTCTGATATAACTTTCATTAAGTTTTTCCAAATTATGTTAACAATGGTCTTAGTAATGACGCACGACTGGAGGTGAGAATGGCCAGGCCAGGCTCCTTTCATACCGGAACTTCGCGTTTAAAGGTTACATTTTGAAAATGCTGAAAATTTGATGAAATGAAATAAAAGATGCCACGACGTAAGCATAATGGTGACAAAATTGGCTTATTTTAGTTATGGCTTAAATTAAGTAATGACTTGTTGGATTAGTCTCGCATTCATCAAGGACAGCTTGAACTCGCGTCCAAGGTCCCTTGAATTGGACTTTTGCCCGGCATAGTAAATCGAACGTTCGGAAATCGAACTCAATCGAACTCAATCGAACTCAATCCGTGGATTGAGTTCGATTGAGTTCGGCAATCGAACGAAATCGAACACCGGACTTTCAGTGAGTTCGACTTCCGAACAAATCGAATTCAATCGAACAAATCGAACTCAATCGAACTCAATCCATCTGATTGTGTTCGACTGAGTTCGGAAAACCGAACTCAATCGAACACAATTAAATGGATTGGGTTACTTTTATGCAAAAATACAATGACGTCAAAGCGGCATTATTGGTAGCCTTTTACTACGCATTTGAAGCTTACAATCCACAGCGCATCTGAAGCCATTTCTGCGGAATTTCTTCGTTTACCAAAAACACGTGCGCTACACTCCGGGCTGAAGTAACTCGAGCTTCCAAGATCTGGTTATGGATTTTCATCGCCTGTTTTACACAAATCACGACTTCGAAAACTGAACGTTCGATTGGTTTCGATTGATTTTTTTTCTTTTCGGTGAGTTCGATTTCGTTCGATTGCCGAACTCAATCGAACTCAATCCATGAATTGAGTTCGATTGAGTTCGATTGAGTTCGATTGAAATTTAGTTCGATTAGGTTCGATTTACTATGCCGGGACTTTTGTTAATAGATCATACGCTTACAAATACTAAAATCAGTTTGTTTTATATATATATATATATACACTGATATAGGAAAGCTACTGAAACAGGCTTACCATGACGTAAACCAGGAGGAAAGGGAACCGTGCATACAACAACACAGGAAGCCCACGTTTACAATATACAAAGGAATCCGGTCGTTTCGCAACAAAGTTGTTCCGCTACAAGTCATTTCGCTGCAAATCAAAGTCGTTTCGTTACATATGTTAAGTCGATTCGAACACATCGTCTGAGACCATTGAGAATATAGATGTGCATATAGATGTGAGAATATAGATGTGTACATAGATGTGAGAATATAGATGTGTACATAGATGTGAGAATTAAGATGCGTATATACAAATATGAGAATTAAGATGCGTATAATTAAAGATGTGAGAATAAAGATGTATATATAAAAGTAAAATATTGCATTTCAATAAAAGTAACTTGCTGTACCATTGCGTTGTCCTTTGTCACGTTCCTACAGTATCCTTGAAATAAAGTAGACTGAGTGTTATTATAGCCAGACTCGACCAGCCTAATCTTCTCTTAGACAGAGAATTCAATGTCCCATGAAGCAACAAGTTTGCCATACCCAAACCATTCCACCGAACCAAACTAAAATGTGATTAATACACCCTACTACTGTCGCTCCATTAGCTAAGGCACAGGAGAGATGCGGCGTCTGAATCAGGCCTATGTTATCTTCGAGAAATGAAATGAAAGTCGGACGATTGGGATGTTTTGCGTCAAAATAGCCTTTCAATCTTTGTAGGCTCTGTTCAGTTCTCTGAAGTGCACGGGTTCTACTTGTAAAACTTCAGCTGTGGAGTCATCAAACTTACAAGTCACATTCATGGTGTCTATGCTAAACCGATATAACTTAACTTGACAGTGATTTCGTCGGTAAACTGATCTGGGATCTGCCTTAAGAATATCATTAATAGCTTTCTTTGCCTCTTCTGGTGATGAAAGCATTTTCAGTTGATAAATGCACGTATCAAAGGACCGTTGAACTTCACAGTGGGATAAAGGAGCAGAAGCTTCATGCGATTTTTCGTTTAAACTGCCACTATCATTCTTGCATACAACAGGGCATCTTTCCCTAAAAGGAACTGTAAACCCTTCTTGCGAATTTAATTCTTCTTCAATGGCTTTACTGTAATCTGTTTCTGCTGATTGATCACTGTCCATAAAACTACCACCAAAAAGTTCCTCCATAGAACAACTGTTTGTTTCATCGTCATTTATTTTCTTACAAGCAAGCCTCTTTGATAACTCCTCAGGTTTTTCAACACAAGGACACCTCTGAGATGACAAGTGATCAACATTCCCATTCCATTCACTACCATGACAGTGCTCCGTTAAGAACATGTTACCATGGAAACGACCAATTTGTGCTACAGCCTCGGCAGAGAATTTAACATTCAATTCCTTAATGGGAGGCTTTCTTATCCATTCAGCAATACTTGTTGACTCTGTCTTCAATTCCAAATTTTCTTGATTTTGTGTTCCACTACTTTGACACACGTGTACAATTTCTTGGCCTTTTGAAACATCCATATTTTGGCACAAAGTCACATTACTGAATTCCAATTCCCCTTTGCCATATAAACTTAATGGTTTATCATAATCTGGGACATAAGGTTTTACATCAAGCACAGGTGTACCATCCAGGAGATCAATACCTGATAATAACAATGTGTTACCAATGATGCCATCAAGCTTAGCCAATGTCAATCCAATAGGGTTGGGCCTGTGAGGACTGCGAGATGCAAACACTCCAACCTTAGTACCATCTAAACGAGGTGGTTTGACTTTTGCCTTGATAGCCTTGTTGGTATTCTTGTGAAAAAGGAAGATAATCCTATAAAACAACAAAATGTAATAACTTTTGGGTGATAGTTAAACCTTGAAAGTCAGCAGCACACTAGGAGATATATAATTGCTCATGACAGTGGTTGGCGCTGGCAGTTCTAATCGCCACGATGAGTAATCGAGATCGGCAATATCTGCCATGTCAGAATAATTTCACAACCATTTCAGATCAATTTGATTCAAGGGCAATTGCCATAATTTGTCTAGAGTGCCTGCTCCTGATGATGAAACTGAGAATCGCTAACAGAGAATTTGACCAATGAGATTTTATTATTTCATTGTATTAGAAAAGGGAAACAGCCTAATAACATGAGCAACCTTTCCACCACCAGAAAAGTAGGAAGGTGGAAATGAAAATTATTGTTTCTTTGCTTTTAACACTATAAGCCCTAATATCAAAAATTAATTTAAATTCTTATTTCTTGTCCCTATACATTTCCTATAGAAGTAGTGAGGAGAATGTTTTAGATATCAAGAGAACTCATCTTGTGTGATCATATCCTTAATTCTCATGACCTTTTGATTCTCATGATTGATAAAGCATTGATAAAGCATTGATATTATAAGGAGAAATTTGATGCTGATCACAGTTAGGGCTTAAAGGGTTAAACCTTACCACACATGAGAAAATTTCTCCAGTCCTTCTAAAGAGTGCTCAGGGTTAGTGAATCCTTCAACATTGATGCACAAGTTTGCCTTAGCTGATGGACACACGCTAGGTTGTCGGGGAATCCCATTTTTTTCCTTGAAGCATGAATCAACAAAGCCAATTGGCTTCATTTCTGAGTGAACTGTTTCATATTGCTGAGTATTTTGTCTTTGGAGTTTCTTGCCAGAGTCATGCACCTTGCAACTACCTTGTTTGCATTCTCTACTGCTTTCCTGTTTCCCTGTTGATTTAAAGTTGTTGCACTTACAGCTTAATTTTGTTATTTTTTCTTATTCCTAAAGTATGTGTATAGACAGAAAGAAATCCTTTATTTTTTTTTATCAAAAGAGAAAAATAATGAGTTTTTGTGAAACATGACTGTAACATGAAAACTGACCTCCTACACAGACATTGTTTGAGCCTGTCCCTTATTGTTTTCCTGACAAGATGTGAAAATTTTAAAATATGTTCCCCAATCAGGTAGGTTGTTTACCATTTTTTGTAAAGTGAAACATTACTTTGTTATCATCTGTGAGTTTTGTTAAAAATCCATGGTTTTTCTTAAGTCCTAACTTCCCAGGGTTTTATTTTTTAAACAGAAACTTTCAGTGGCAGAGTCTGTGATCTCTCTACTTTTTAATATATATCAAAAGAACATGAACTTGAAACATCCAATCCATTAGGCTGTTTCATTAATTTGACTCCCCCCTCCCTTCCCTTCCCAAACCATTACTTATGGAATTAATTGGGAGTTAGAGCATTTTTAATGGGATTCTGTATGTCATTGGGTAAGAAGGAAAGGCCAGTCCTCAACCGGGGGTAAGCACAAATTTTAAATGCAAATCTAATGTGATGCAATAGATCATTCACGGTATCTGCAATTTCATTTATTTAACACAGGAAAAAATACCTGATTCCCATTTTGGGATTTTTTTTGGGTATTTATAGAACACCCACAAAATTCCCAAATTTCCCAAATTTGGCAAATTTGATTTTTTTTGGGTATTTATAGAACACCCACAAAATTCCCAAATTTCCCAAATTTGGCAAAGTGAGACAAGTCCCAACTAGCAAATTCCCAAGGTTGGGACTTGTCTCACTCTTCCAAATTGGGATTTTTTTGGGTATTCTTTAAATACCCTAAAATATCCAAAATTGGGAACCTGGTATTTTTTCCTGTGTAATAAATGCATGAGTGGCTATAGAACGTATGCACTCACGTGGCAAGCAGCTATGCAAATTTATTGGAACAAAAGAAAGTGTTAACATAAGAAAAGCGTTCAAATCCCACAGGATTGTTTTGGTACACCAACATGGCCGCCGTTCTATTGTTTTGGTACACCAATATGGCCGCCGTGACGTCATGTGCATACGCTCTATTCGTCTGGCTTTCGTATGGCGACTTCCATTTGCTATTCGTATGGGAGTCAGAATATTGAATTTCTATGTAATTGCTGATTCTTGCCAATCCAAAATATTATATTTACCTTTAGAAAAATTAAGCGATTCTAGTAAGCACTGTTTATTTGAGCCAGATTAATTTGCGTAGTCCCTGCGTACTATGTGAACGACTCACTTGATGAAATATTAGAATAAGAATTGATATTGATATTGATATTCCAGAAATTAAATTTTACCGTGAATATTTAACATTGAATTCTCATACAAACACTGTATCTTGCACCACGTTTGCCCTAGTTTCAAAATGGCGGTCGCGACCGTGAAACATTCTGAACGTGGTGGACATAAAAACTTGGAAGCTATGAAATGATCTTACCTTTTTCGATCAAGTCTTTAACATCCTTAAACTTTTGAACAAACATCTTTTTCAGAGAGTTAATTTCGCTCCTTAGATTTTTGAGTTCTCTTCTTGCTACGGCAATTTTCCTTTCAACAACTTGAACCTTCGATTCGTCCGCCATGTTTGTTGCGATTTCTTACCTAGGCTCCCCAGTTTTTGCGGTTACCAATTGTGGGATATCGCTGGCTCAGCTGAGCGTTTTCCAACATGGCGGCCAATTTGCTCGAACAACGTGTTGCGAGCCAACTACTCTTTGTTCGCTCTGCAGTGAATTTCACTCGCCGACGACTATGCGCTGTGGCTACACAAGAGGAAACGGTAGCACATCAAACTGGAATTCCGTTGATCATAGCTCCACACGTGATTAGACGAGCGTTCATAGTTCATCCATCTACAAGAGAATTCGACGCCAGTTCAAAGTACCAGTGGTTAACCAAAACAAAGTTATTCCAGGGTCTTCCTCTTTCCTTCTCAAACCTAAACAACTTCTTCTCTGGTGAAGAATACGAAATCGTAAGAGGGCAATTCACGAAATCTGTGCTGCAGAATTATGGATGCCGCAAAGAAACCGCCAATGATCGAAAAAACGAACGCAGACACGAGCTTCTTAAACTTGGTGTTCTGCAGGATTTATTGAGATGTGGCTGGTCATTTGCTGATCGTTTCCCGCATCTGAATGACTGCTTTCTTGATTTTGAACCCAAAATAAAGATACACTGGGTTAGGCATCATAATTTTTACCAATTGGAGCATATGAGACCCAAAGCAGCTTATATTATTCGAACAAAGGAACCGGCATGTTTATTTGAACCAGGTAAGTCGGGTCTTTATACTTCTTTACTAATATCACCATATACAGTGCCGGAAAACATTTAAGGCAGCCTGAATGTAGTTCAAAACTCTCTCAAGCCATTTTACATGAGCTCAAGTTTCAAGTTTTGGACATTATGCTTAGGCTTGACACCTACTAGAAACGTAACTACATACATGCCAACTCTCCTGGATACGGAACGAATCTCCCGGTCTCCCATACGGGTCACCAAATCTCCCGGATAAAAGCGACTTTGGATCTTTTCTCTAAAATAGGCTAAGATTTTAACCCAAATTTTCCCAAAATCCCCAAAAAATGCGGTCTTCCATCATATCTTAACTTCACAAACGCTTTTCGGGTTTCAGGAATGCAGAAAATGATACCTTTAGAGGGTAAAGGCAAAAAAAATTTCCTGACCCCCCTTGATTCTCGCCACTATGTCACTCGATTCACGCCTTGGTGTGGGGGCGGGGGGGGGAGGGGGGCATGGTGGAATTTCACCCCCAGAAAAAATCTCCCTATTTTTAATCTTTAGAGGTTGGCATCTCTGAACTATCATAGTTATACTCATAATTATATTCCAAAACATAAGCTTCTTATTGGATCTAGTGGAAACAGATTTCTTAAATTATTTTGACAACAGCTGCTTTCACTTCAAAGGATTCCATCTTTGACATTGACCAGAGAGTACTGGTACAGAACACAAAAGCTCATTTACATTGTTATGATTGTGTTGCTAAGGTTTTATCATCCTCACAAAGATTAAGGATGACATAATCATTTAACCACACACATAGTCATACCACTCCTTAAGGAGCTCAACTGAGTCCCTGTGGCAATCCAGCTATATTACCATAGTGCCACGATGGGCTGTGCCCCTGTTCAAGCCATCAGGATTCTACTGCTACATGTATATTATTAATAAGATGTGGAATAAACCAGAGTCAAGTTTCATGCATGTTTTATTATCTTTGAACTAACAGATATTGAAAGAACATCTTTACAGGAATTACCGGGGCCCTTTGATAACTACAGTCTTGGTGCCTACCGACATCCAATCGTCCATCTGCGGAACAACCCAGGCTTCCAAAGCAGTGCCTTAAACAAGTACCCTTACAATCACATGTTGTTTTTAACAAACACTTTCAACTTGACTGATGAACAGCAGCAAGCTTTTGGCATTATGAGCATGTTCAGCTCGCTGGTTGCCTTGGCAATGGATCGTGGAGTCCAGATGGGGGAGCATCTCGAGAAGCCACTTGTCACAAAGTGTGTGGTTACGGATGGAATCCAGTTTACTTTGATGTGTTATCAACTGAACACACTCTCGTTTCAGGAGGATATTGGAATCAAAAACTGTGCCTGGTCCTCTCCCAAGATGAGTCTCTTTAGCAAGCAAGAGAAAACAGCTGCCCAATCCTGGTCTGTTTTACATGAGAGTGTGGAAAGATGTGATGAAGTTTCTGGATTTAATGATGAATGTTTCAAGTCAATCTTAGCTTTCCTTTGCCAGAATTAATGCAAACTGAAACCCCTGAACTCTGAATGGTTCGGAGTCAATAACTTATAAAACAGACGTATTCCCAGTGTTGTACCATTGTAGGCACAGGTGATGCTACTTTGCGTGTTCTTGTCACAGAGCACCTTTTAAGTTTATCCGGCACAGATTTTAACTGATTGGGAAATACAGTTCAAGTCAAATAGAGAACATTATTAGCTTTCTAAATCATGAGAAGCGTTATAAAAATGAAAATTCGGTCGCTGGTTTTGTGAATAAATTCAAAGGAACTGAAATTTCCTCGATTTGTGGTATTGCATTACATTAGTCAGCTCTGATTCTCTTTCCTAAAAAAAGCAATCATTACTTTACGAATCTTTTTACTTCTCCAGCAATAAATTATTGGATTACAAAGTGAATTTAGCATGAGACCAGAATACTTAATGTTGCGCCAGAAGTACATATTACTTGATCGAGGATTTAGGAAGCCTAACATTAGCGCCAAATTGGGTAGTATTGCTAATGAATAAGAGAGAAAAACAAAACCGATAATAATGCTGGTCGTTATCCAAGCTTTCTTCTCTTCCAGGAACTTTGCAGCAGCTTCTCCCGAAATTTGTTCAGCTTTGATTTGCTTTTGGTGACGTCTAGTGGTTAAAAAAACTGAGAAATGACAGTACGTCATTGCTAACAGACACAAAATTAGCAAAAACAGACGAGCGGCATTAGCAGCGATAAAATTAATTTTCAAAAGTTTAATGAAAAGAGCATAAGCTACGGCTAGAGACCAACTAAACATAACCGCTTTCGCCAGCCGAAATTTTGTTACGATGTCGAAATACTGCAGGGCATATTTTATCGCGATATAACGCTCAATGCTTATTAAAGTAAGATGAAGAAGAGAAGGTAATATGGATAGAGCAAATAACGGCATTAAAATATTCCTAAAGATGCTTCAATATGTAGCCATTGAACCACCAGTGATGGCAAAAATCTGAACTGCAATAAATGTAGGCTGAGTGACTGTTCCTACGAGCAGATCAGTTCCCGCCAAGCAGGCAAGCAGTATGTTGTACATGCTCTGGAGTCTTTGTTTTGTTTTAACTGCCATTATGACCAACACGTTCAACAGAATGATAAAAGGACAGCTTAACGAGTTGAGAATTATCGAGACCAGGGTGGTAAAGTAGTTCGCCGTAAAGTTAAGTTCGTCCTGGGATCGACGGCAGTATAATTCTGCGTGAAGTTGGGTTACCAAGTTTGTTGCGTTTATAGCTGAGTTGTTTTGGTTGAACATGGTCTTGAGTGACAGAAGAACGTTTGAAACTTGTAGAAGTTCTCTTTGCGATATTAAGAAATGGAAGTTGAGCTGAATTGAGCTCAGAATTAAAGTTCTCCTTTACTAAGCTGCCGTGGTTGTCATGTGTTATAACAAAGCGATAATTGAAAAAAAGTCACGCGCATTAAAGCTGTAATGGATCATAGGGCTGTTGTGATCACCAAATGAATAAAAACAAAAGGTTCAGTAGACAACGAACAATATCTACGATACAACACAATAGTTCACAAACAAGAGCTTCCACGACACCAGGAAATAACGCTTATTGCGCGTTGATCGGTGATTTAATGTCAATAAAGTATCTCGGATATAGCCTATGTGATCCTACTTCAAAAGTCAAATACACTCTTCGTGAAGTGTATTCGATTATATTTTACCAGCTAATGTTCATATATACCATTAAAACCTTGTAGCAGTGTTCATTCATGACAATGTTACTGAAAAAAAATTTTCAATGTTATATGCTTCAAAACAGCTGTTTTTCCCAAACTGTTTAAATTTAATTCCAATTACTTCTTTATTTTATTTTATTATTTATTTATCCAGGGACATCTGATTAGCACATATAGCTAGTTTAAACAGAGCTAACTAAATAAACAGATTAAACAACTAATAATTGATATTACTGACAGTACATAAGAAAATAATTGCGAGCAAAATAGAATATATATAAATATATACACATACTGAGCTAAGAACACGTAGAAACTACTTGGAACTATTATAAGTAAAGTGCACGAAAATTTGTTTTTGATTTTCCTTCTGACAAAACACATTTAGAAGAACATTTCTTTTCTTGTTTGGAACAGTTATATTCATTCAGGCAGGGTGGATAATCGAAATCCAAGAACGGATTTTGCGATTTTTTATTTGACTTATTCCGGAGAGATTCATAATAGATCAAATCTTTATCCGGATTTTTGAAATTCGTGATCTGAGCTTTTTTTAGGAGAAGTGGTAGGATTCGAAAAAAGTTCATCTTGCAAGCGGTCTGTAGGACAAATTATCTCTTTCCGTCCGCTATTTATATATATATTTTTCAAGATTCTATATGATTATCACAGTCAATTCAGAAGTGTAGGGGGCGGCGTGGGGGCAATATATTTGCAAGTGAACAAGTTTCGCGACCCTTTGGGCTTAAGTATATAAGTAGATGTCCGTATTATGGGGAGGAAAGCTTTATGAATGCAGAGATTATATGAAGTTTTCGATTCTCAGAGACTAAGTGATTTGACTATAAAAAGGTGTTGCTCGTAATAACTTTTGAATGACTACTTTCTCGATCTTGAACCCAACATAAAGATACACTGGGTAAAGGCGTCATAATTTTTACCAGTTAGAACATATTAGTCCGAAACCAGCTTATACATGTATTATTCGAACAAAAGAACTGGCAGCTTTTTTTGAACCAGGTAAGTCGAGTCGTTATACCTCTTTACTTATAAGTTATCACCATATACAGTGCAGGAAAAAAATTAAGGCACAAATGGTCTGAAAATTTTTGCTGCCTGAATGTAGGACAAAACGACCCAAGGTCATTTTACATGAGCTCAAGTTTCAAGTTTAGGACATCATGTTTAGGCGTGGAACCTACTAGTGACGTAACTATCATAGTTATACTCATAATCATATTCCAAAACATAAGCTTCTTATCGGAACCTAGTGGAAACAGATTTCTTAAATCCTTTTGACGACACCAGCTTTCTACTCAAAGGATGCCATCTTCAAAATGACTTTGACCAGATAGTACTGCATGGAACAGAACACAATAGCTCATTTACAGTGTTATGATTGTGTTACTAAGATTATATCATTCCCACTAAGATTAAGGTGGACATAACCGGTTAATCACAGTCAAAGTCATGCCACTTCTTAAGGAGCTCAGCTGAGTCCCTGCGGCAAGCCAGCTTTACAACGATAGTCCCATGATAGCAGCAGTAGTAGCGGTAGCGGTAGCGGTAGCGGTAGCGGTAGCGGTAGCGGTAGCGGTAGCAGTAGCGGTAGCGGTAGCGGTAGCGGTAGCGGTAGCGGTAGCGGTAGCGGTAGCGGTAGCGGCAGCGGTAGTAGTGGTAGTAGTAGTAGTAGTAGTAGTAGTAGTAGTAGTAGTAGTAGTAGTAGTAGTAGTAGTAGTAGTAGTAGTAGTAGTAGTAGTAGTAGTAGTAGTAGTAGTAGTAGTAGTAGTAGTAGTTGTAGGATGCCCAAAATGCGTGCAATTCCACAATTGGTTTCGGCTCCATTAAATCCTATACCAATTTCAGAACATTTTAGGAGGAGCCACCCACAGTGTGAGCACAGTTACTGACAAGACATATTAGTAAGGAAAACAACGCAAAATAAATGTAGTACGTTAAATAACGAACTAAGCACACACGTCAACTAAATAAGCCAAGCACGCGCACAACTTAAGGAAAATTGCGCGCGCACCTGCATTAACCTGAATAGAAGCAATATAGAAATTAAATAGGGGCGCTAGAATGCCATAAAGGATCTCAAATAACAAAGGATACGGCGGAGTTTCTCAATTCTGGATTGCTAATCTAATTTCTCGTAGTGTAATTTCATACTTGTCAATGAGAGCACCGTGGCGTTTGAAGAATTTAGTAAACGATTTACGAAGGAGCGTAGATTTGAACCCTTGGTGAAGGAGACGTGATGAAAGTCGGCGAAGTCTATGTATAAAATCCAACTTCGATGTGCAAATTTTAGCATATCTTACCAATTTAGATATATAAACACCATAGGCCGGATTGGCGGGAATGTTGCTGTCCATATGAGGAAAATTGACAATCCGAAATGAGAAGTCATCCCTCTTGTCGTAGACGCTGAGATGGAAAAGTGTGTTGCTGTCACCATTTTTGATTCTCGTGTCCAGATAACACACCACATTTGGTGTTAAGGTAGTGTCCTTTAGTTCCAGGTCCGACGGGTAAATGTCGCTGATGTAATTTCCAAAATTTTCATCGTTAACGCTCAATAAATCGTCGATATAACGAAAGGTGTTGCTAAATTGGACGGCTTTGGTCATATCTTGCTTCATTGTTCTGAGCATGAAGTCATACTCGAAGGTGTGGAGGAACAGATCAGCCAACAAAGGTGCGCCGTTAGTGCCCATTGGTATGCCAATAATTTGCCGAAAAACTGAGTTTCCGAAGTGGACGTAGATATTGTCGATAAGAAAGTCAATAGCAAGGCACAGTTCCCTACAGGATAAGTAAGTGTACTTCGTAGACTCCTATCATTAGCCCAGAATGTGTGGAAATTATTGGTTGCTATGAAACTCTTCCCTCTGGTGTTAAAACCCCTTTCGAGTAGATCATGGAGTTGATGTTTAAGTTTGGCGTGTGGAAGGCTAGTATAAAGAGTGGAAAAGTCCCAAGCACTCACCTGATTAAGCGAAAGTTGTTTTTCCTGCAATGTACGAATAACATCCAACGAATTGTTGATGACCCACATGCAGTTAACTCCTGTTCGTTCTAAAATAGTCTTGCAGTACGAAGTACAGTGACTCTTGACAAGTTTAGGGCAATCAGTTATCAATTTGGAGATCTTAGTAGTGGTGCATGAACTTGAACCTGCAATAAAACGTGCTTTGTACGGTGTCTTGTGAAGTTTTGGTATCCAATATATTTTTGGCAAATTTTTCTTCTTCTGTTGCAAGAATTAAGGTGATGTGGAATACATTTTCTAAGGTCGTGCAACTGTAACATCTTGTTTTTCATATGTAGAATTAATAGTACTTCCGGAATTAATGCCAAGTTCTTCCATCAGGGTATGTATGTAGTAATACTTGCAAACAAAAATGATGTTATTACCAGCTATGTCCGCAGGTACTAGTACGTACCTTTCTTGTAGTTCCTTCAAGTGTGCCATGACATGTCTGTCTTCTAAGGGTTTGTGACAGGGTCCAAAATTACGACGCTGTGGATTGATGATTTTATTCTGGGTTTTCAGCTTTACTGTCTCCGACCATTCCGGCTTCCACCATTCTTCGACCATTCTTTCACGTTTACTGGTCTTACTGCAGTTCTTGGTGTAATCATCTACAGCCTTGGTCAATATCTTCTTGTTTAGATTCCAATCGACGATATTCTGCTCCCTATACTTCGGACCTTTCTCCAATAGACGTCTTAGTTTTCCATTCTTAACAATGCGTAGATCTCCAGTAATAACATGGCCGTGAGGCTCGTAACGAAAGGTGGAAGACGCGCAGTCACAAGATGAAGATGTATTACTACAATCATCGATATTAACGTTATGGAGGCTAGGTTTGATTATAATTAAAGACGCTCCTAGAAATGGTATTCGTGTATTTATAACTTATCAGTGGTGGATCTTGTTCTTGAAAATAGATTGGTACTTTAGATTTAACTTGTTTGTTTGTTTTGTTTTGTTTTTTTTTTAACTTGTTTGTTATGTAAAATGTTAGTTAGGTTAACTTTATCTATCCCTTTATTATGAAAATATATCTTGATAAAGCGCCGCTGAGGTTTAGCGCTGGAGTAATAGCCTGTACGTACTGGAAAAAATAACCTTTTGCAGCGGACATCTAAAACAATTCTCCTGAAACGTTGATCCCGATTGGCTGCTATAAGCTGCTGACATTCATTGAAAAGTTTATGTAAATTTGGTAACCGGGTGCTATAGAGAGTTGTAAGGAGACGATGCAGGTCACCATGACCTCCGTTGTACAAATTGCGAATTTGGTCTAATGTTAACTCGGAAGGACGTCTTGAATTACGATGTCGTCCATGGCTTCTTTTACGGCGTTTAGGACGATTGAAAAGATTAAACACATTAATACCGGATAGAAAATTTAAATTTGAAATGTTTCCAACATGTTGTAATCGATCATTGAGTTTAAAGGATACACAGTGGCGAGTTGCAACATCCAAAAGCGTTCTCGATCTAAGCGTCTAATGGTAACATCCTGCTCGGTCTCACCAGGTCTCTGCCTGATGTGCTCAATAGGTTGTATCCTGATATCATCTATTGAATGACCAGATAAGTTGAAATGCCTTGCGATAAATGTGTTTGCATGTTTCTTAATAGAAGAGCGATGACCAGAAAGTCGCTCACTGACTTTCCTTTTTATTTCCTCAACGTACTGGTGATCGCATTTGGCGCAGCTTATAAGATACACAACATTAGTTGAGGAGCAAGAGAGGTCGCAGTCGCTAATAACGGTATATCGACGGTTGGTCAACGAACTTCTAAAGAATCTCGAGTTAAACACGATCAGTAATTATAGCAATTGAGGGGTCGTGTGGCCTTTAAATGTATGGTGGGCTGTGCTCCTGTTCAAGTCATCAGAAATCTACTGCTATATTAATAAGAAGTAGAATAAAGCAGAGTCAAGTTTCTTGCATGCTTTATTATCTTTCTACTAACAGATATTGAAACTGAACATCTTTACAGGAATTACCGGGACCCTTTGATAACTACAGTCTTGGTGCCTACCGACATCCAATCGTCCATCTGCAGAACAACCCAGGCTTCCAGAACAGTACCTTAAACAAGTACCATAGGCCTTACAATCACATGTTGTTTTTAACAAACACTTTCAACTTGACTGCTGAACAGCAGCAAGCTTTTGGCATTATGAGCATGTTCAGCTCTCTGGTTGCCTTGGCAATGGATCGTGGAGTCCAGATGGGGGAGCATCTCGAGAAGCCACTTGTCACAAAGTGTGTGATTTCAGATGTAATCCAGTTTACTTTGATGTGTTATCAACTGAACACACTCTCGTTTCAGGAGGATATTGGAATCAAAAACTGTGCCTGGTCCTCTCCCAAGATGAGTCTCTTTAGCAAGCAAGACAAAACAGCTGCCCAATCCTGGTCTGTTTTACATGAGAGTGTGGAAAGAAGTGACGAAGTTTCTGGATTAAATGATGAATATTTCAAGTCAATCTTAGCTTTCCTTTGCCAGAGAATTTATGCAAACGTGAAACCCCTGAACTCTGAATGGTTTGGAGTCAATAACTTATAAAACAGACATATTCCCAGTGTTGTGCCATTGTAGGCCCAGTGTTGTACCATTGTATAGGCGCAGGTGATGCTATTTTGTGTGTTCTTATCACAGATTTTAATTGACTAGGAAGTACAGTTCAGGTTATTACTGCGCCTTTCAATAACATGCGGAATTTGAAATTCAAATTTCCACCAACAGTTGCGTTTTACACTGCCGTCAATCATCTTAGCTTACCTCTCAGGAAACAGATCCTCACTTCAATGAGGTCAAAAGGTCACGTCCGTGCATTATGATTGGTAGATTTCGATCCATTTTGTTTGTTTCTTTTTTTACATGGTCCGTTGGCTTTTGTATTAATTATGATTGACGGCAGGGAATAACGCAACTGTTGGTGGAGATTTGAATTTCAAATTCCGCATGTTATTGAAAGGCGCAATAAAGAGAGAACATTATTAGCTTTCTAAATCATGAGAATTTATTAAAATGAATATTTGGTTTTGTTAATAAGTCAAAGTAACTGGAATTTCCTCGAGTAGTGGTATTGCATTACAGACGATTGCATGAAGAAAATAAATTAATTTAATCAGATATGTCCACTTTTCAAATCATTTTACCACTATTTATGAGACTTCACCTTAAAGTTTCTAGGAAGAGCACAATGCAAACAAGCAATTTTTAGCCTAGGTCTGATTTTTGTATTTTGCCGTGGTGCCAAGTTTCAGATGTTTAGCCATGATGGATCGTTTAACTTCTGCATTACTAACAGTACTTATTTACAGACTAACCATGTTTTTTGCACATCTTCTTAGTCAGTTCAGATTCTCTTTCCTGAAAAAAGCAATCATTACTTTACGAATCTTTTTACTTCGCCAGCAATAAATTATTGGATTACAAAGTGAATTTAGCGTGAGACCACAATACTTAATGTTGCGCCAGAAGTACATATTACGTGATTCTTGAGTCAGGAAGCCGAACATTAGCGCTAAATTGGGTAGTATTGCTAATGAATAAGAGAGAAAAACAAAACCGATAATAATGCTGGTCGTTATCCAGGCTTTCTTCTCTTCCAGGAACTTTGCAGCAGCTTCTCCCGAAGTTTGTTCAGCTTTGATTTGCTTTTGGTGACGTCTAGTGGTTAAAAAAACTGAGAAATGACAGTACGTCATTGCTAACAGACATAGAATTACCAAAAACGGAAGAGCGGTATAAGCGATAAAATCAACTTTCAAAAGTCTTAAAAGAGTAAAGGCCACGGCTAGAAACCAACTTAACATAACCGCTTTCGCCAGCCGAAATCTTGTTACAATGTCGAAATACTGCAGGGCATATTTAATGGCGATATAGCGCTCAATGCTTATTAAAGTAAGATGAAAAAGAGAAGGTAATATGGATAGAGCAAATAACGGCTTTAAAATATTCTTAAAGATGCTACAATATGTAGCCACTGAACCACCAGTGATGGCAAAAATCTCAACTGCAATAAATGTAGGCTGAGTGACTGTTCCTACGAGCAGATCAGTTCCCGCCAAGCAGGCAAGCAGTATGTTGTACATGCTCTGGAGTCTCTGTTTTGTTTTAACCGCCATTATGACCAACACGTTCAACAGAATGATAAAAGGACAGCTTAACAAGTTGAGAATTATCGAGACCAGGGTGGTAAGGTAGTTCGCCGTAAAATAACGTTCGTCCTCGAATCGACGGCAGTATTCTGCGTGAAGTTGGGTTGCCGAGTTTGTTGCGTTTATCGCTGAGTTGTTTTCGTTGAACATGGTCTAAGTGACACAGACAGAAAAACGCTTGCAAGTTGTACACGTTTTCTTGAGTTGAGTTGAATATTGAGCTCAGAATTTAACGTTCATCGAGGTTTTAATTATCCCTTTCAGTGGTTGTCATGTAATATATCAAAGCATGATAATTAAAAAAAGTCAGCTGTTTTGGAGAATTAAAAGTCACGCGCATTAAAGCTGTAATGGATTATAGGGCTGTTGCGATCACCAAATGAATAAAAGCAAAAGGTTCACGAACAATACCTACGATACAACACAATAGTTCACAAACAAGAGCTTCCACGACACAAGGAAATAACACTTATTCTGCGTTGATCGGTGATTTAATGTCAATAAAGTATCTCGGATATAGGCATAGTAGTTGAACAAAAATAGTTAAAAAAAACTGCGTGGCGCTTGAGACAAAATACATAATGGAAAATGTTCATGTTGACATTTCACAGAAGAACGGCTAAGCCCGAAACGTCCGAAAAAATTCTAATTTTTGGCACCTTTCAACAATAACATTTGCCATTATTTATTATCTCGGTTATAGCCTATGTGATCCTTATTTATTTATATATTATAATCCGCAAAGCTGTTGGCATGAAAGCGGATATACTTCAAAAGTCAAATAGACTCTTCGCGAAGTGTATTCTTCGATTATTTTTTACCGGTTTATGTTCACATATACTATTAAAAACTTGTAGCAGTCTTCATTCATGACAATATTGCTGAGAAAAACAGCTGTTTTTCCAAAACTGTTTAAAGTTAATACCAATTGCATGGAACTATTATTTATAAAGTGCACGAAAATTTGTTTTTGATTTTCCTTCTGACAAAAATATTTAGAAGAACATTTGTTTTCTTCCTTGAAACAGAGTGTATTAAATGTACATTCAGGCTGCGTTTTGGGAGGGATAATTCCAACCCAAAATTGATTTTGCGGTGTTTTTATTTTACTAAAATTAAAAAAGGATAATGAATGCGTTAAATCCGGCATATTCTGGCGAGATTCATCAGATCAAATACAAATCCGGATTTTTGAGATTCGTGATCTGAGCTTTTTTTTTTGGGGGGGGGGGGGGGGGGGAGGGGTGGAGGGGGAAGGATTGCAAAAAAAGTACATCTGGCAAGTTGTCTGTCGGGCAACTTAACTCGTTCCATCCGTTATTTTTTCACGATTCTCAGATATCACAGCACAAGTCGCACATAGACAATTTTCTCTTGATCAAAGACAATTTTCTCTTGATCATAGACAATGTTCTCTTGATCACAGACAATTTTCTCTTGATCACAGACAATTTTCTCTTGATCATAGACAATTTTCTCTTGATCATAGACAATTCGGATAAGTATAAGGGATGGCTGAGGGCGGGGCAATGTGTCAGGAAGCTCCAAATTTTTCGACTCTTCGGTCCTTATATTTTTTCAAGATGGTGACGGGGGATAGGGGTGGGGTTGGGGGCTCCCTGGGCCCCTCCCCGAGATCACCACACTGATAAGGAGATGTCCGTATTATGGGGATGCAAGCTTTGGGGAGGGGGAGGGTGGGGGGCTCCCCGGGTCCGCCCCCGAGATCCGCCACTGATAAGGAGATGTCCGTATTATAGGGATGCATGCTTTACGAATGTGAAGATTATTTGAAGTTTTCGATTCTCAGAGACCAAGTTATTTGACTGTAATAAGGTATTCTTTGTAATAACTTTCATCAGGAGACGTTATCGCCTGTCGACGTTTATCGAGGGTTATTGTAGTATGGCAAATAAAAAATAAAATAAAATAAAATAAATCATTAAAAATAAGATTTTTCTTTATTCCACATCTTATGACAAAACTCTTCATTGCAATATGTTAATATCTCAAGTTTTAGTGCGACTACCTGTAATTTACTTTGACAGCGTAACTTTACAACATCAATTACTTCTTGAAAGAACAGACAGCCAAACATTTTACTGTTCATAAATGCCCAATCCAGGAACACACCTAGCGATCGAAAAACAATTCAAAGGGTCATTCAAGATGTGCTAGTTTTAAAGTTACTATGTACAATTAAAGTTTTTTCTCTAGCAAGGGAAGTTAATCATTCAGTTATGACGCGTAAGAACTGGTTGGTCGACAAGGCGCATCACTGTCAATCGATTCATCCCAGAAGAAAGACTGCCTGTGACGTCGTAAAACTGAGATGGCGATCGTTTCGAGGGTAGCAGGATCCACTCCAAGATCTTCCAAACCAGGCAAACCGGCTGTAACCTGATCATTCATGAATTCCTGTGAAGAAAAACAACTTTGTTTACATAGGTTCGCGGTCGAAACCAGTCAACTTATTACACCTTACTATGGTAGACACTTATCTAAGGAGGACACCTTTTCAAATACATCTCTAAGAAGGACACCTTTTGAAGACAGAGACCTCGCTTTGGACACTTTTCTAAGGCAGACGCTTGCTAAGGAGGGCACCTTTTTGAGGCGGACACCTTTCTGAGAAGGACATCTTTTCATGGCGAACACAATATCTGAGGAGTTGGCCCTGCCTCACTTCAGTCCTTTCTAGGAATTGCTGAAGAAGAAAAAATTGAAACTCTGTGATCGCAACTGATCAAGTTCTTACCCTGTACAGCATGTCTCTGGTGAGGCGAGGGGTCCAAATGTTATACTCCAAAGCCCGGGCTACAAGACTGCAAAGCAAAACAGGTCCAAGCATTCAGATCAAGCTGTTAACTAAGCCCCCGGCTTCTATATAGGCTTCCTTGTCACTACCACATTAAACATTTTGTAGTCTATCGTCTTTTAAGTTATTATAAATTTCTAGTGTGTTGTATTATTATTATTATTATTATTATTATTATTATTATTATTATTATTATATATACATGTATATTTTTTTTAATGTGGTTAATGGCAAAATAAATAAAATGGAAATGGAAAAAAAATGGAATTATGGGTGCGGATGCACCACCCAGAGCTAAAACATTTGAACCCTTTTTCAAACATAACTCATAATTTTTTTGTACCCTATTTAAAGCCTAACTCCTAAAATCTGTGCTCCATTCCAAGCTTCTTCACATATATAGCGTTATTATGTAATTTTGTCACTAGATCATCAATCATTGATATTAATGTAGAATCTTACTTGTAGATGGTTCTTGGTATAGTGTAGTGTGGCAATTCCCTCCTCATCAAGCGGTATATGTAATCCAAAATATCAAATAAATAATATTCTTCTGGGCTAAAAAAAATAAACATACAATTTACATACTTTTAAGACAAAGTAAGTATCTTTTAATGAAATTAAAACGAGGCTGCACATTTTTAAACATTTAAAAAGGAGTGGGTTGGGTGCAAAACAGCAGGCTGCCATTGGATGCAAGCAGAGCAAAAGTTGGAAATTGCCAGTAAAATGATCTTGAAATGCAAAGTAAAATAAGACATGGTGGGTTTGCCTTCCTTTGCCTGATTATTGCTCCAGTCCATTACCTACATGTAGAACTCTAGACTGCTAGCTGTCCCTTTTCATCAATCAAGCGGGCAAGCTGATCACGAAAACAAGCTCGGCGAGCAAACGAGCAAACGAGCTCGTGGTTTGCATTACTTTCGCTTGCTCGCAGCTCGGATCGCTGATCACATATTTGCTCGCACGCTTGACTATCCAGAGAGGAACTGCTAGAAGTCTACTAGAACTCTGGTAATAGGAACTATCTTTGGTCATTTATTTAAAACGAATGAAGGACAAATTTAGTTGGCTGTGCTGGCTATATGACTGTGCTGAAAATTCTTTGAAATATGGTTGAAGCTCTTATTGCTGTGATACCACTCTCGGAAGAGACCAGCTCCCCTCAGCGACCACCCTCATGAAACCTCGTTTACTGAAATACTTGTTAAAACACTGTAATTTTTTTATTAGTGTATATATATATATATGTACTTGATTTGGCTTGAAGCTAATAATTATAAAATAAAATAAATTAAAAGCTCTGGTAAGTGACCAGCTCTAATTATGACCATGTTTTCCTAATCGAAAGGTGGTCATTATTAAACAACAGCTTTGACTATAAAAAAAATTATTATAGTGACTTCACTGAAAAATTACTTAAGAAAGGTGGTTGCTAAGAAGAGTTGGTTGCCCAGGAAGGTTTGGAGGCACAGTCATTTATTTCCTGTTTCCTCCCTTCTGACAGAGGTTGAGGAAATAGGAGATGTTTGCAGGAAGCATAGCTTTTTTACTGCATCTCCTGGCATTTTGGGTGTTCACTTAAGCCGCGGCTACACGTGCGATTTTTTGCTTGTACGGGTGATGCGATTTTTTTATAAAATTGTCGCATCGCCAGCGCACAGTAAAAATCGCACGTGTAGCCACCCATGAACATGCGACGCGAGAGCTGAAAAAATCGCAGAAAAAAGTTGCAAGAGTTGAATGTTTTGTGATAAAATCACGTGTAGCCGCCCTGCAACTTTTTTCTTGCACTTGCAACTCGACGAAAGGGTATCTAGCCAATAAGATTTAAGAACTAAAGCGAGGCTCAGGCTTAATTATCAACCCAGCCTCGCGCAGTCTTTGTTGCAACATTTTGTCACCAAAATTTGTCATGCGTGTAGCCACCACCGTGCGCTGGCGATGCGACAATTTTTCAAAAAATCGCATCACCTGTGCAAGCAAAAAATCGCACGTGTAGCCGCGGCTTTACATATCAAAAGATTTTACATTATCATTCCTATTTTAAAGGGAGGGTTTCACAGTTCGGCGCATGTGCGAGCTATGATGTAACCCATTTAATTTCATTGTTTAGACCAATCAGAAGAGAGTAGATAACTCTAGCGAGAAATTTGCCCGTGAAAATGTCACTGATTGAATGGATGAGAAAACATACCTTTGTGCGTAGAATAAATCCTTTGGGTCAAAGGTTTCATTCAGTGTTGACTTTGTCGGTGTAATGTAATTATTGAAGTAAATGTGAGTGGGTCTTTACCGATAAAATTGGTAAGAAAGCGAATAAATCATTTTAATCTGTGCACATGGGCTGAACTGTGAAACCATCCCTTTTAGCATGAGAATTAAGGCTTTTCAATGTTTATCATGTGATAGTGATATAGAATTTACCCAACAAGTTCAAATGTCTGCCCAATGCTTTCATCTTCATGTATGGCATTAACTATAGCTTGGGCTACATCAGCAACCTGGAAAATGTAAAAATAAAATTGCACACAGTTAACAAGAATTAAGGTGACAAGTGAATGTGAGATGGTCTACTGGGACTCCACTTAAAAGTCTATAGTTTGATTGCTGGTCTCTACCAGTGTGTCCTTTCCTGAGACAAGAGTCTTTTTCCACATTGTCTCTCTTCAGTGCATGAACACAGGTGTATAAATGGGAGCTGGCAAACACAGTGCTGAGGGTAACCCCGCAATGGACTAGCATCCGGGCAAGGTGAGGGGGAGGGGGGGGGGGGGGGCAATAATACTAAACACTTATGTCAACCCATTGACACCTGAGGAGTTTTACATTTTTGAGTGATTTTCTGCATACACACGCCCCATAGGATTTTGTGACTTCATATTTGGAGTTACCATTGAAAGTGCTGCTGTTCTAAAACACTGAAGGCTCGAGTTTACTGGAAACGTCATTGTGACATTGGCATTTTGCTTCGTTCATTCTCAATAAAGACTTCAATATCATGTTTCTGCGATTTTTGGCAAGTTCACAGCCATTTTTCATCTTTAGTAGCTGCCTGATGAGCATCATTAAGCTTGAATGTAGTTCAGAGTCCACTTTCTCAATGAACCGAGTTAGGTGTCATACATCGTGAACGAATTTGGCTTGTTGCTCGTTGAACTGGAAAAAAGGCCGCCACGAAACAAAGTAGCCTTGGGACTCAACTCTGGATGAATTTCTCGACCTACCCTGGCATATTTTGGAAGTTGCGACCACTAAAGAACACAACCAGTGTGAAATTTCGGCGGTGGGTCAGAGTGGCTGTGGACTTAGTATAAATATGAAATGTGTGGAGGATGGAAGGAACGCTGTCAAAAAATCTTGTTATTTCCCAGCATGCAGTGCGGTGGTGATGTTGAAAATTGAGGCAAGGTGAGTATGCACTAGAATAAGAAGCTGTAGCTCGGCCCGAGCAATGAATAAGAGCAAAAAAATTCACTGCTAAGCTAGGACTAGGACTGAATTTTAATGTAAATGTTGACTTTTGGGTTTGCCACGATGATTTGAATAAAAAAAACTAAAGGCAAAAACGTGATTTTTGTTGTTTTTCTATGACGTCAAAAACGGTAATTTTTGTTATTGTCCAAATTCAAACGCTGATATTCTGCAAAAATCGCTGACTTTTTTGTGTTTATTGGGTATCTCAATTTGAAAGACTTTCTAGTCAATGCTCACAACTGCTAGTTAAGGCAATGTTCACACGATTGAGAAAGTTACAATTTTTTAAAGCAGCGGAGTCTTGTACGGGCGGTTACGGGTGGTTCAGGCGTCAATGGGTTAATGACTATTCCCAAGGGAAACAGTGAATTTTGTTTCCCAAGAATCGAGATTCCAGGGACACAAAATTCAATGTTTCCTGAGGGATCAGTCGTGAAGTGATTTGTTATATAGCAACACAAAAATACAACACAACACAGTGTGATAAACGTGCCGAGCACTTGAGATAAACATGAATTGTGCATCATAATCATGCCACCTTTGTCACAGTCTGATCACGTGTGCTAGCGGGCAACAGTAAAAATGTTGCCCACTTTCACAAATGTTGCCCGCTCATGAACGTTTGATGGGAAACAGTTTGTTTGTTAGACGTGTCATGTGACCATGAATCAACCAATTAATGCACGCATTGTCCTGAGAAAACCTCCAGCTATATAACAATCTTAGTTACTTTATGGGCCATTTAGCTTGTGAAGACATTTCATTCAAATGCTACATAGATGTTACTGTTTTATGTTTTCCACTTACATGTACAATAGAGATCTCCTTATTCAGCTTCTTCATCAGTCAATACAGTCATGCAGTTAGAAAATAAATTATACAATGTACTTACATAGACAGGAACTTTAGTTGTCTTCATGCCTCCGTCAATGAGTGGGATACCAAAGGGAAGTTTCCTGAGATCTGAAGATACAATGACATCAGTACAAAGATATTATTTTCTTTAAATTGTGCTAGCAAAAAATAAAGTTTATAAAAAGGATTTGCACCACTGAGGAAAATCATACAGTTGAACCCAGGCATTAATTTGAGTGAAGCTTATTTGCCAATGGTAAATCAAGATGGCTTACTACAGTTTATGGGGATCACAGGTGACCATTGAGCATAGGTTGTGCAACTAGATATTGAGAAGTTTACAACCAAAAACATTTTGTATGATCTCCATTTTGTGCATTCACACTACTACATACACCATGGCCATTCACTTATCTGCGCGCACATTACTAGCATTGCATTACCAACATTAGTAGTCTATGTCGGATGACTGGGCGAATTTTATTCATATATGCAGCAGCCCTGAGTTAATGAGGTTGGCTCTGTACAAACCGGTTTTGAATGGTTAGGTTAGGAGATAATGACATGCAAGCCGTATAGGTACGGGATGGGATTAATGAGATGCAGACCGTGTAAGTGAGGTCATTAAGGATGTATGAATTGAAAGGGAGTACACTTATATTTTATTGAATATTAATAAAGTGTTTAAGAGAGAAGTGTATGGTGCGATGTAGTGTTACGTGTCCGCCCAACCATCCGGGTGGTGGTTTCAATTTAAAGGCAAAAGAACAAAGGACGGGTGATGAACCAATGAGAATACACTGACGTCATGGTCAAACCGGTTCATACCAGTTTGTCAAGAGGTAAAGTATTCAAAATGGCCACTCTCTAGAAAAACGAGTCAAACCGGTTTTGTTCACCCTTATTTAGTATTCAAAATGGCACCCAGAAAATGAATACGACACAATGTTTGATGTTGTAAAAAATTATTTTATTGAGAAAACAAAAACAATGATTACAATCTGTTCTGCTTTGTTACAAAGAGTGTGATGTTTATGTTTATTTTACAAACCATCTGCAATTAATTGTCCAAGATCTCTTTGACATTTTGATTTATCTATTCTGCTAAATTGTCTCTGAAGTGTAGGTCGTTTGATCTTGTCTTGATTTTTAATGACCACGTCAGTTACAGTTGAAAGCACTGTTTGTTTTTTTTTGTTTTGTTTTTTTTTTTGTTCACTTAAAAGTAAACACGAAATGTGTCTTTGCAATGCGCTTGGCTTAAACACTAAATAACGGTAAACGGTTCTTTTAAAGAAAAAGGTAAACAAAATTCAATTGGTGAGTGCATTTACTTTGCTAATAAACAAAATATAAACTCAAGCATGGCACACGCTTAAGTCAAGCAACACGAGCGAAGTCAAATAATCGAGTTTAGCGCGCTGCATTCCTTAGCGCGGTTTTTCTTTGACCAAGCGATTTGACGCTACTCAAATTGAATGAATTTCTGGTCAAAACAAATAGAGACTTTGAATTTAACTTGCAACCTAACAGAAAATACCTTACGCTTAAGTCAAACAACGAGCGAAGCTAATCGAGTTGAGCGCCGCGGCTGCCTTACTTTAAGCGGGGTTTTTTCTTTGACCAAGCGCGATAAAAATTTACTTACGAGTCAAAACGAATGGCGATTTGGAATTTAACTCACAATCTAACTGCATTACATATACAATGTAAGAAATACTTTTCTCTTTAGTTAAACAAGAAGGAATACTTAATTACAGAGAAACGTAACGCACTGCAATTCGTAGCGAGGGTTTCTTTGACCAGTAAATAGAAACAAAACTCCAAAACTCAATTGGACAAGGCGGTAGCGCTGCATTAATCGATTGTTTTAGTTGCTCGATACTTCGATTAACATTAACGAACATTTCTTTCGAGCATTTGCATTCAAGTGTGTTCTTGAATATAAATGACTTAAAGCTTTTGAAGAAACACTCTTAAGAAACAATAAATGTAATTACCTTTTGTTAACACTCACTCAACCACGAGCGTAGCGTAATTCAAACTTGAACGTACTGTAATATGAATTGAAGAAACTGATCACATGAAAAGAATAATACGGTGAAATTGTTTTCAGCAACTGACACTTTAAAGTAATGTTTGCTTTTCAAAGGCGAAAATACGCTTATCCAGAAAGCAAACTCTCAAACTTTTGTTTAAACTTACTGAACGTCAAACCGAAAATATCAGCAAATCTACTATGCTAATGTTTAGTTGAAAACACAATTAAACTTGCGCTGAGTTGTTTAGCAATTGTTTTAGTACTTCGAATAATGGTGAGCGTTAAATACTTTAAAATTCAAATCAAAATGCATAGAGATTTTAAATTTAACTCGCGATCTACTGATACACAGAAATACTTTACGCTTAAGTCAAACAAGGAGTGAAACTAATGAAATTAATATTAGCGCGCTGCAAAACGTAGCGCGGGTTTCTGTACAGTTAAACAAGGAGCGAAGTTATTCGAATTTAGCGCACGACAATGATTGACTTTCAAGTCCAAACGAATACAGAGTATAAAATTTAACTCGCAATCTACCGATACATAGAAATACCTTACGCTTAAGTCAAACAACAAGCCAAGCTATTTGAATTTAGCCCGCAATAATACTGTATTTACTTTCAAATCAAAACGAATAGAAATTTTAAATTTAACTCGCAACCTGATACACAGAAATACCTCACGCTTAAGTCAAACAACGGGCGAAGCTATTCGAATTTCGCGCGCGACAATAATTTACTTCCAAGTCAGAACAAATAGAGATTTTAAATTTAACTCGCAGCTTTCTGATACACAGAAATACCTCACGCTTAAGTCAAACAACGAGCGAAGCTAATCGAATTTAGCGCGCGACAATAATTTACTTTCAGTCATAACATAACGAATGGAGATTTTAAATTTAACTCGCAATCTACTGATACACAGAAATACTGTACGCTTAAGTCAAACAGCGAGCGAAGCTATTCGAATTTAGCGCGCGATAATAATTTACTTTCAGGTCAGAACGAATGGAGATTTTAAATTTAACTCACAACCTTCTGATACACAGAAATACTTTAAACAGCGAGCGAAGCTATTCAAATTTAGCGCTCTCGAGAATAATTTAGTTTCAAGTCAAAACAACCTTCTGATACACAGAAATACCTTACGCTTATTCAGTCAAGTAGCGAACGAAGCCATTTGAATTTAGCGCACTGCAATAATTTACTTTCAAGTTAAACCGAATGGAGATTTTAAATTGAACTCGCAACCTACTGATACACAGAAGTTCTTTTCATTTAAGTCAAGCAGCAAGCGAAGCCATTCGAATTTAGCGCGCTGCAAAGTGTAGCGCGGATTTCTATTCAGTTAAACAAGGAGCGAAGCTATTCGCGTTTAGCGCGCGACAATAATTTACTTTCAAGTAAGAACGAATGGAGGTTTTGAATTTAACTCGCAACCCAATCGCTTTACCAATACATTGTCAGAAAATTTTAAAGCTTTAGTTAAATAACGAGTGAAATTAATCGAGTTGATCACACGGAGAAGTCTGCTTTAAATCCTAACGAATGAGCGCAATGACATATTAAACAAATCATGGTTATGAACTCACCGTTCTGATTTCAACTCTTGTAATTTGACAGTCCATGTTGGCTTGAAAAGAGGTTGAAACTTTCCGACAATGCTGATAGCAGTTGTAGAAACAAGTGGGTAAAAAATCCTAGTTCATCGCTTATTCGTAACTGTAGTAAACCATTTGATTAGTCACTTTACTACGCTATCTGATTGGCGCGTTTCGATCCTACAATTTTCATAGTCGACTTGATTTTGCCCTGCATGCGGACGCGTGAGGAAAACGTATAATTTTTTGATTGGTTAATTGCAAAACTCTATTATCTATTCAAACTTAAACAAGAAGAAACAAGTAATTCTTGTTCCTGAAACTAGTTTTTAACAAAAAGCACAATATATATTGTTATAAAAAAGGTTTTGATTGGTGTTTTTCGATCCGGAGTGTTCCCTCGGTATTCGCATACTCGTTATAAAAAGAGCTAGGCAGTCTAGATTTTTTCATTCAGCTTTGACAAGAGTCACGATGGAAAAACAAATGTTTCTGCATATGACCGATGACGAACTTGTACAAGCGATGGAGACCTGGGAGGAAAATGAAATGGAAACTGCATTGGACTGTTGGGATTATGGTTACTTGTTAACCAATGAGGTAAGTTAGTCCTGCCATTATGAATTAATTCATGTCCCAACCGTTTTGAATAAATTAGATGCCTCTGCCCTTTTAAATTAATTAGATGTCTCGGCCATTTTGAATTTATTAAGTGTCCCAGCCATCACTGTAAGTGACGTTACTGTTTGTTGGTTCTGTAAGTCATTCAGCCTCGTTGTCAATCTTAAGCTAAACTTCCTGTTACCACTGTAAGGTACGCTACTGTTTGTTGGTTTTGCAAGTCATTCAACCTCGTTTTTTATCTTAAGATAAACTTCCTATTAGCAATGAAAGTTACGCTACTGTTTGTTGGTTTTTAAGTCATTCAGCCTCGTTGTCAGTCTTTAGCTAAACTTCCTATTACCACTGTAAGTTACGCTACTGTTTGTTGTCTTTGAAGTCATTCAGTCACTTGGAACGGACATTAGTCTATTGTTTATCTCTGTAAGTAACTCACTTTAATTTTTAATACCAGGTATATTACTGTTTAATTCACATTTCGCTCTTATTTTTTTTAGATGGAAGATGAGGATTGCTTAATGGCCGAAGAACAGATTGGAAAAGGAAACAAATTATGGACATCTGATCCACACTACACGCTTCGTGAAGTGGCCACTAGAAAAGTCCGCAAGTTTAACACGTCAGGCACAGATTACCTTCTCTCATTAAAGCCCCAATCTGAAGGAATCCCTCTTATGGAGCAGCTAGGCAACATTTTTGATTCTATGGTCGATGAAATGACAACAGGTATGGCTGATAACGATCTTGTACGTTTTGTCCTTCAAAGTCAGTCACTACAGTACCCCATCTCTTTACCCTTTATGCCACGACATGAATTAAATGCCGAGCGGATCATGAGCGAGGTGCAGCGAGTTTTACAGTCGAACGAAAACGTCAATCTAAAGGAAGGAATGAATGTCCATCTGGTTCACGTTGGCATGCCGCAGGGTGGGGTTGCTACTCGGAAGAGAAAACACTTTGGTTTCAAATTGTCCAAATTTCTCAATGCTAAGCAATGTGTCCTTCGCATCAGAAACAAAGATTCCTTGTGCCTGGCTCGTGCCTTGGTGACAGACATGGCTCGTCAAGAAAAAGACCCTAAATATAGTTCTATTCGCCATGGATGCAAACAACAACGACTTCTGGCACAACAGCTGCACCAGAAGGCTGGAGTTCCAGAGGGTCTCTGCGGACTCCCAGAGGTGGCCAAGTTCCAACAGGTCATTACAGAGTATCAGATCGTTGTCCTCTCCGCTGAGCACTTTAACGCCATTATCTATGAAGGGCCCAAAAGAGAAAAACAAATTTATTTATACCTTCATCAACATCATTATGACATCATTACCTCCGTCTCTGCTTTTCTTGGTAGAAGTTATTGGTGTTTAGAATGCAAGAAAGGATACGATATGAAAGAGAAGCATCGTTGCAGTAAAGTATGCAAGTGTTGCTTTACCGAAGGTTGCCAAGGATTTGCACAGAAGGCGCCATGGCGAGAATGTGGTACCTGTCACAGAATGTTCGCTGGAGACGAATGCTACGCTAACCACTGTCGTCCAAACAAAGAAGGACAATCGGTGTGTAATAAATTCTATAAATGTCAAAAATGTAACAAAGTCATGTCACACAAAAAAAGAAGCCCAAAAGCTCACATGTGCGGTGAAAAGATGTGCTGGAATTGTGAAGAGTTTGTGAACCCCAACACACACCGTTGCTACATGAAACCCGTCGAGTTTAAAGACAATGATGACGTAGAAGATACAGAAGGCCAGCAAGAGCAAAGAAGAAAGACGAAAAACAGAAGAAAACGAAGGCGTGTTTCCGAAGAATTTATCGATGATGATCTACAAGAAAACAATTCAGAAGACGAAGAAGAAGAAGAACAGGAATATTTGTTCTTCGATATTGAGAGCAGGCAAGACGAAGGACGACACATTGCAAATTTATTAATCGTGCAAGACGAAACGGGATTTGAAACGGTATTCAAGGGGGATGACTGCGTGGACCAGTTTGGTTCTTGGTTGCTGGATGGAACTCATGAAGGCGCCATCGTCATTGCGCACAACCTCAGGGGTTATGATGGGTTTCTCCTCTGTGAATATTTCTACAAAGAGTGTCTATTACCAAGTCTGATCCTGAACGGTGCCAAGATCATGTCTATGGAACTCGAACAAGCCAACATCAAGTTCCGCGATTCTCTCAACTTTTTACCTATGCCGCTCAAAAAGTTACCAAAAACATTTGGGTTGACAGAACTCAAAAAAGGTTACTTCCCCCATTTCTTTAATCGCAAAGAAAATCAAAACTACGTTGGTCCGCTCCCTGCTATTGAAAACTATGACCCAGACAGTATGAAAATCGAAGAAGATGATGAAAATGAACATGAGGAGTTTCTGGCTTGGTATAAAGCATTAGAAGAGGCTGAATATGTGTTTGACTTCGCGAATGAAATGGAAGAATATTGTCGTAGCGATGTGGACATTTTGCGAAGATGTTGCCTCAAGTTTAAACAACTCATGGAAGAAACCTGCAATCTCGACCCTTTCAAGTATTGTGTCACCATTGCCAGTGCATGCAACCGTGTGTTCCGTCAAGAATTTTTAGAAGAAAAAACCATTGGCCTCATTCCTCCTCAAGGGTATCAACCTGCTCGAAAGTTTTCAATCATTGGTCTTCAATGGTTAGCATGGGTACAATATGAGACGGGTGCCCGTATTCTACATGCGCTGAACGGGGGCGAGCAACGTATCGATGGGCATTACGTGGATGGATACGATCCAGTCACGAAAACCATCTATGAATTTATGGGGTGCATGTTCCATGGATGCAGTAAATGCTATTTGCCCGAGACGGTCAATCCAGTCAACGACACCACCATGGAAGATCTTCTAGAAGGGACCACCCGCAAGATAGAGCGTTTCAGAAAACTTGGATACCAAGTGGAAGTCAAATGGGAATGTGGCTTCAAGCAGGAACTGGTCAGTAATCCCGAGATGAAAGCCTATATCCAAACCCTCCAGTTCGACAAGCCCTTAGAACCCCGCGATGCTTTCTTCGGTGGACGGACCAATGCCGTATGTCTTTTCAAAGAAGTGACACAAGACGAAAAAATTCATTACGTGGACTTTACATCCCTGTACCCATGGACGAATAAGTACTGTGAAGTGCCCATTGATCATCCCGAAATTCTTACAAGCGAAGCATTGACCAACTGTTCGCCCGGTGAATTCTTTGGTCTTATCAAGTGTATCATTTTACCACCTTCCTTCCTCTTTCATCCTGTTCTCCCGTACCGCGCTCAAGGCAAACTGATGTTCCCCTTATGTCGAACTTGTGCAGAAAATTTACAGCAAACACCTTGTGAACACAGTGACGAAGAACGCATGTTATCTGGTACCTGGTGTTCGATTGAAATTGACAAAGCATTGCAACTGGGGTATAGAATGATTCGAATGGTTGAGGTGTGGCATTTTCCCCAAAAATCATCCACTCTGTTCAGAGGGTACATCGATACCTTTCTAAAAATTAAACAAGAAGCAAGCGGATGGCCAGGTTGGTGTGACACAGAGGAGAAGAAACAAAATTACATCGGAGATTATCAAAGAAAAGAGGGGATCAGGCTGGATTATGACAACATTAAAAAGAACCCTGGGCTTCGTTCACTGGCAAAACTCATGTTGAATTCTTTTTGGGGAAAATTTGGGCAGCGTGACAATATGCCTCAAGTGGAGCTTGTAAAGGACCCAGAGCGTTACTTTAAACTTCTAACCTGCCAGTCTACTCAAGTGAAGAACATTCAGTTTGTCAACGATGAATGTTTGGAGGTTCATTACACGCAAGGCGAAGATTTTGTCTCCACATCGAACAAGACAAACGTGGTAATCGCTGCGTTCACGACAGCTCATGCCAGATTGAAACTGTACTCTATCCTTGAACATCTACAAACAAGAGTGCTTTATTTTGACACCGATTCTGTCATATTTACAAGCCAGCCTGGTGAATGGATGCCCCCACTGGGTGATTATCTGGGAGAACTAACCAATGAACTTAAAGGTGATGACTATATTATCACCTTTGTCTCTGGGGGACCGAAAAATTATGCCTATCAAACCAAGAATGAAAAAACAGTCTGCAAAGTGCGAGGCTTTACTCTGAATTTTCGTGGTTCTCAAAAACTCAACTTCAACACCATGTGTGCCCAAGTGTGTAACCCAGATGGAGAGGAGATCGTCATCGAGAATCCACACTTCATCAAACGTGACGCTCAAACAAAAACAATTCACACTGTCAAGTTGGAAAAGAAATACAATCTCGTCTACGACAAGAGAGTGGTGCATGGTTTCACAACACTTCCTTACGGTTACCGCTGAACTGATAAAAAATGAAAACAAAAAAAAAAAAATGGAGGTTAGGGATGGCTATAAGGGGAGGTTGGAGGCCATCTGAAGCTCAAACTGTATCGAGCTGTCAGCATGAACAGGTTGTATTTCTACCTGGTTCGTGCTTGTGCCCAACACTCTTTCTCGCAGTACGCATTCTGCACTATATCACATGACCATTGGCCAGATGTTCTCAAGCACCTTGAACCGATGAATTATGGCCGCTTGTTGGTTTTTTATGCTTACATGAATCAAAGTAACATCACACTGGCTGAACAATACGGTTTTCATCAAACATTGCGTGTGACGTATTCAGCGCATTACCCTTCCACCTGGTGGATGTTTTGGCAGATTATAAAAGGCATCTGGACAAACGTTTCTCATCAGTTGTTTTGAGACCATGGGAGGTGTCACAAGTCGTTTTTGCGGAAGTTCATCGCCTACCTTGGCTTTAAGTGATATATGTCAGAGGATGCGTTGTTTAGTTGCATGTTGCGGCAGCGAAGTACACATCGATTTTAGAGATGCCCCAGAAGAGCAGGAAGCGGATAACCAAGAAGAAGAAGACCAACAATCAGAAGAACCGTCTATTAGAGAAACTCTATTATGAATTTAATCGTCCTTCAGCTTTAGGTGGCGCAGAAAAGTTGTACCGTGCTGCTCGTCAATATGGAATAACCCGTTCGCAAGTACTTCATTGGTTACAATTACAACCAGGCTACACCCTTCACAAGCCTGCAAGAAAACACTTTCGTCGCAATCGAGTTTTTGTCAATGGTCTTGACGAACAGTGGCAGGCTGATTTGGCAGATCTGTCAAGTTTAAGTCGATGGAATCGGGGATACAAATATTTATTGACTTGCATCGATGTCTTATCGAAATATGCATGGGTAGTGCCGTTGAAGACCAAAACGGGGACGGCTTTGGTGGCTGCATTCAAGGAAATATTTCGACAAGGACGTAAACCCGAGAGATTGCAAACAGATGCTGGTACCGAATTTCTGAACAAAACCTTTCAAACATTTCTCGGAAAAGAAGGGGTTCGTCATTTCGTGACATACAACGAGACGAAGGCTCAGATTGTAGAACGTTTCAATAGAACGTTGAAACAGTTGTTATGGAGGTTGTTTTCCACTTCCAGTTCCTACCATTATTTGGACAAATTGGACAGTTTGGTCAATGAAAATTATAATCAGAGTGTTCACCGTAGTATCAAGATGAAGCCTGCGGATGTAAACGTGTTCAACGCGCAAGATGTCTGGAGAACCTTATATGGTAATCAATCAGCCTCAAAAAAGTATAAATTCCAAGTGGGAGATCAGGTCAAGATCAGTAAGCATAAACGCATCTTTGACAAAGGTTACTTACCATCTTGGACAGAAGAAACATTTACAATTGCAAAGAGACTTCCTCGAGATCCGCCCGTGTATCGTTTAAAGGAAGCAGACGGTGATTGGATCCAAGGCACTTTTTACGAACAAGAGTTACAGAAAGTGATCGAGAAGCCTGATCATTTGTTTCGCATTGAAAAAATTTTAAAGTATCGCGGAAAAGGTGTCCACAAAGAGGCTTTGGTCCATTGGAAAGGTTGGCCCAAGAAATACGACAGTTGGATTCCCTATAAACAGCTGGTGTCCCTGCAACAAGCATGATTCAAGATGATGATTTTTACGTTATGCTTCCGAGTAATGCAAACACGAACTTGTTCCCAACCAATTCAGAATCATACTACCGTGTTGCACTACCTCGACAAATTCATTTGAAAGACGAGGAAGACTGGGAGGTTGGACTCCATCACGTTATCTATCCATTCTCGTGGTTCGAAGTTCCCCACGAATGCAATCATCCCCACGTCATGTTCCGACGTTTTGGTACGAAAAAGGTAGACGCTGTGACTTTACCTGTGGGAAGATATCGAACAGCTTTAGATGTTGTAGAAGGATTATTACAGTGCATGAACAATCCAAGCAATCCCTGGTACTTTAACCTTACTGTAGATGACGAGTGGAACATTACTCTCACGTCACGTGACGTTTGGATGATGGTTACAGTACCAATTGCTCAAGCCCTAGGATGGATAACCAATGACAAGACAATTCGAAGCTATGGTCTGTATGGATTAAAGATTCAAGACAGTTTGAAATCAACCCCTGATTACGGGTACGAATGGTGTACACTGCCGCTACATTCATCTATAACCTTTCCTGGCACCTTCGTAATCCCTTTAACCGTTTCTCTCTGTCGCTGCAAACACAGAGTCGTGCAAGTGCAAACCAACCTGACAGAACCACGTCAAGTGGGTGAAAAACGTCTTCATCTGCTACACGAAATGGTACCACATGGCATGTTTCGAGAGACCTTAATGGAGGAACCAGAACATATTCATTATCTTCCACTACGAACCAAAATATTCCAAACCATTGACATCTATTTAACAAGTGGTTGTGGACAACTACTTTCATTTCAAGGTGGAATCGTAAACGTGACACTTCACTTCAGACGACGAACAAGATGAGTAATAGTTTCTACATTGTCGTAACAAGCGATGCAAGTACAGCTCAATACCCTGACAACAAGACTGCTAGTTTCAAAATGCAACTACCAAGTCAAGTGCATTTGAGTGAGGATTGGGAAGTTGCAATGACAAATGTCATTTACCCACATTCTTGGCAAAATGTTCGTCACAACCAAGTATCTTATCTTCTAAGCTGTCATCATGATTTCTCGTGGACGTTACCAATTTATCTGCCCAGTGGTACTTATCACACTGTGGACGATTTAGTTAGAGGTATGGTGACAGGACTGCACAGTGCATTTCCCGATATTTTTCTTAAAAGTGGAGAAACGGTAAAACGTATCGGAGGAAGTGAGTGTTTCTACATTCGTACAAAAGCACAGTGTTACTACGAATTCAATTTACCTCCTGGCTTTCAAGTGACGTTACCCAAGAACCTGGCTCGAGCTTTAGGGTATTTGAACCATCGAGATCTCGTACCAGCCCTTTATCGGACCAAAAGTCCTACATCTGTTCAACTGAATAAGAACCAGAGTGTGACCCTTACAGCTACAACCACCACGGTACGACGAAACGATGAACTGGTATGGGGAATGTTAAGCAAGCATTCGTTTCAAACCATGTACATCTACTCAGACCTAATAGAGTCCTTAGTGGTAGGGGATGTACAAGCCAATCTGCTGCGTATGATAGTACCTCGCGGTCAACCTGGTGAGATGGTGGCAGAGGAAATAAAGATACCTACCTACCATCGGTTACGTACATCCATATTCTCTTCGGTGGAGATTAATATAAGAGGTGACACTGGGCAATTAATATCATTTGCGTCTGGTGCTGTACGAGTAACATTACACTTTCGACGTCGTGCAATTCTATAAAATGATTTTGCCTATGAACCATCAATTTTACCCTTACCAACGACAAGTCATACCTTTCGGACAACGAGGTAAAGGCGATATTAGTATATTTGGTGGAAAACATCCTTATGGTCAAGGAGGCAATGGAATAGGGGGAATGTTTCGTTCTCTCTTTCGAACAGCTACACCATACCTCAAGACAACCGTAAAGAAAGTTGGGAAACGTTTGCTCAATACGGGATTGGACACCGGGATGCAAATTGTTCAAGACGTTATGAATGGTCAGCCTTTAAAGAAAGCTGCCAAATCCAGAGCAAGAACTGCTGGTAAAAGCTTTCTGACAGGTGCTTTACAAGACATTACGCAACGAGGTCGTGGAGGAAGAGTACTTAAACGCAAGCGGAAAGCTATTCCAATCAGTTCAAGACAAACCAAGAAACCGAGAACATCAACGTCAAGGTTCAAAACTATTTTTGACTGAATATGACCTCAGCGCATCCTCGCTCTGCTCCGGGTGAAAACTCCAGTTTGCAGTTGTTCCAAGTACCAGTAACAGACGTCTCCATTGTTAAAAGTAAATGGGTGGATTATGAACCAATTCAAAGCGGGACCAATCCTATTGAATTTGTTATCAAGCCTCTATCAGATTACATCGATATCAACAAGACTGAACTGCGGTTAGTGGTGAAAATTACAAAACGAAATGGAGGAGAGACAGGAGCTGGGAAGAAGTATACGTTGATCAACAACGCTCTTCATTCTATCATCAAACAGTTCACTATCAAGATCAATGAAACATTGGTCACAGAACAATCAGACACACAAGCATACAATGCTTATATCAAGACCTTGCTTAACTTTACTGATCAGGCCAAGAAATCGTACTTGACAAAAGCGTTGTACTACAAAGACACTGCTGGGCACATGGATGAGGTGGATAATTCAGCAGATCGAAATTTGGGTCTAAAAAAGAGGGGTTCTTTTACCACTGGAGATGCTGAAGTTGGAATGGTTGGTGTACCCCTGTGTGATGTATTCAACATTGATAAGTTACTGTTGGATGGATTGGAAATCAAAATCAAGATAGATCTAAACAGCAATGAATTTGTTCTGATGGGTGGTGAAGATGCCAACGATTGCAAGTTACAAATTGTGTCAAGCACGCTCCGTGTACGTACCGTTCATCTGGCAGACAGCACTAAATTGGATCACGTAAACACCATGACGGGTCAGAAAGCGCTTCCTGCAATCTATACACTAACAAGAACCCCTACGCATGCTAGGATCATCCCAAGAGGTGTGTTGAACCACACAGAGACCGATCTATTCAATGGTCTCATCCCCCAATGCATCATATTTGGAATGGTGCGGAACGATGCTTACAATGGAAACTTGGGGAGGAACCCATTCAACTTCCAGCTGTTTGCTCTGAATGCTGTTCGTCTAACAGTCAATGGAGAAGAAATGCCTTACTCGGGCATCGACTTGATAGGTGGCAAGAAAATCGATGGCTACAACACACTTTTCTCAGGCAGTGGTGATATGAACTGTGGTCACGGAATAGACATTGACAGAGAAGAATGGGAGCAGGGGTATGGTTTATTTCGCTTGGACACAACACCAGCAGGAAGTGGTCATCCAGATCATTTGATTCCTCATCGCAGCGGAAATGTTAACTTGTATTTAAAATTTGGTACTGAGACCCCTGCAGTTCTCAATTTAATAGTGTACGCAGAATTCCAGAATCATTTGGAGATTGATCGTAACAGACGCGTGGTGTATGACCTGTCTCAAGGCGCTTAAAAGATGCACACCACCTACGAATTATGGCAAGCTGCTTTACAAGATCATGTGCTGGCACCTATCATGAGAGGCGTATATCCCAGTGACAGAGTACCCATCATCAACACCTTTCCATCCTGCCTGATTGTGAATACAGACCCTCATGATCTACCTGGAACACATTGGGTTGCAATGTACTTTGTGTCGCCTTATGAAAGTGAATTCTTCGACAGTTATGGTTTCCCTCCTGAGACGTATGACATGAATGGATATTTGTTACAGGATGATACATATTACAACGACAAACCGCTCCAGGGACTAAGATCAGACACATGTGGAGACTATTGTTTGTTTTACTTATTTCATCGAGCACGCAATGTAAATTTGAATGCCATACAAGCTAAATTTAGAAGGTACGATTCACAGTGGAATGATGCACAAGTAGCAAAGTTTGTGCACACGTTTGTTAAAGCCATAAGCAATGTTAGGAATAATAATGAACAACAAGTTTGTAAAACATTTCACTGTTGGCGTAAGCAATCAATAAAATATTCTTGAAGTTAACAAAAACAATGTGTGTATCTTTGATATTTATTTAAAAGGAGTGTGACTTAAAACAACCCACCATACTGTATCCGCTTTTCGTTGCGACAACATGTCTCAGTTTAAATGTCCAAGCAGTATTATGATAGCGGGTCCTAGTCAGTGTGGCAAGACAACGTTTACAAGACAACTACTTCAACAAGCGGATTCTTTATTTGAGCGACCCATTCGTAAAATCGTATATTGTTATGGACAGTGGCAAGACTGTTTTAAGGATATGACAGCGCAAGTGACATTTGTAGAGGGTATTCCTGAGGATATTCCAAGTTTATTTCCATCCAATTGTCGTCCAGGAATACTCGTGTTGGATGACCTAATGAGAAATTGTAGCGATGACGAACGCATTCTGGATCTGTTTACCAAAGTGTCTCATCATTGCGATGTCACCTGTATTTATCTGACTCAAAACCTCTTTCCACCAGGAAAGTTTTCTCGGAGTATCTCTTTGAATGCTCATTACATTATTGCTTTCAATAACCCTCGCGATACACTAGGGTTTCGAACATTGGCCCAGCAAGCATTTGCAGGAAATGTACCTTACGTGTGGGAAAGTTTTCAAGATGCCACTTCACAACCCTTTGGATACCTGGTGTTGGATTTACACCCTCGTACACCCAACATTCAACGACTGCGGACAAGAATATTACCTGCAACACATTCCTACCCTGTGATCTACGTAAACAAGAAACTCTATAAAACAGATGAACCACTACCGGTTTATTTCAGTTAACATCATGCCTGCCTGCAAGTCGCATCAGCGAACGAACCGTATGAAAAAGAATCAACGTGGTGGTAAAATGGTCTTGCGTTCTGGCACTACAACGACTCGCTCAAAACGAAAACGCCCAGGAATGTCTAAACAGTCTAAAGTTGGTCAACATTTACCCTTTCTTTGTACGTGTTTTAAGAGCAACGGAAAACAACGCAAAGATATGATATCCCATGCGAACAAGGGTCAAATGGAAGCTATTGGCGAGATTGCTCTAAATCTCCTTAAAGGAAACATTGTGGTACCGAGGTCATCATTTACACGATTGAAGCCGCACAAGTCAAAGCTCCTGTATTTGACCCGCAAGACACCAAGCCTTAAAAGGAAAAAGGAAGTGCTCAATCAGAAAGGCGGATTTCTACCAGCCCTAGCTGCATTGATTGCGCCTCTTGCTGTGGATTTATTGGGTAAAGTTTTAAAATGAAACATGCACAAAAGATGTTGATGGTGCCCGAACACTTATTGCAAAGTATGGAAACAGAACATCGATTGACTGCTCCCGCTCAGCTCCCGACTCTGACGCGTTTAGATCAAGATATGAAACAAATCATGGATTCGTCTTTACCAGAAGATCAAAAAGTCCTCATGTTGGATCAACTTCTACAGAGGTATCAAGGGTTGACAAAACAGATGAAAAATGAAACCACCGTGAAACCGACAGTGGTACTTCCTACACCGGAACCATCGCTTCCACCGACCACTTCGCCTAAATCTGAAGCAAAAACGACCAAAACAGTTAGAAAATTGCCTGTTACACCTATGTCTACGAAAGAATCGAAACTGCCTAGACGAAAAGAAACACCGTCTTCCGTTTTACCTGATGAATCAGCACTTTCTTTGTTTTTGGAAACGCCGCCTGATTCCATGCGCAAAACTGTGAAAAAACGCAAGGCGAGAACACCAGTGGTGGCCAGGTTACGAAGCAATAAACAATGGGAACCTTACTAAACCGGACGAACCAGTTTTTTCAAGCTGAATTGAATTATAAGGGCAGACACTTGTGTTGTCAAAACATTTTTTCTGTATTGGATTGCCTTAACATCATGACTCCTGATATCATTAAGCACCATGTGTTAGAAGTGAATGATGAAAAAACAAAAGACGCCTATTGGATATGTCTCGCTTTCATGGTGTATGACGACATACAGAAGAGAGACCCCAGTTCTGTACAAGACTATAAACAGCTGACGACATGTTTGGATCATGCGTTTACGGTTTTGGATCAGTATCGCACAAAGGCATATTGGGTATGGCACGATTTATTGGACATTCTGGATTTGCTAGCACCTTATGAACAAGACTGGATTGATAATCCACAGCAAGAAAGAGAACGCATTGAAAGCGCCATTTTGAATCCCGATCAGTTTTGTAAAACCTGTTGGTACTGGTTAGACATATTAATAAATGGCATTGATGTGGTGGACCAGTCCTAACCAGTTCGTACTTGTTAAACAGGTTTATTATTTGATCAAAAAAACTGGTTTTTAAAAACTGTATAAAGTTTCTGCGACAGTGTTCATCACACATCAGTTTCAAGATGAGTTTCTCAAAGTGTGGACTCTGCCTACAAGACCTTGAGGTGATCAAACCCGCATCAGGTATTCACTACATTCGCTGTTTGAATTGGAGAGAGTGTCCCTTCTTCTGCCGTGAAGACAATGTCTATGGCTATCAACAATGTATCAAGGAACGTGTGATACCTGCATATAAAGTATGCGGAGGTGGAAAACAGCTCTGTTGCAAACACATGGAAGTGTCAACCTTGAGGGTATCTGGATCAGAAAAGAACCCTTTCAGACCATACTTCATGTGCAGACAAAAGGAAAAGTGTCAGTTCTTTCAGTGGGCCGATGAATTGCCTGCAGATGTCTTTGGTCCTCCAACGAACAAACCAAGAGAAACTGATGCAGACGTGGTCAAAAAAGATCAAGACAAGATCAAACGACCTACACTTCAGAGACAATTCAGCAGAATAGATAAATCAAAGTGGCAAAGAGATCTTGGACAATTAATTGCAGATGGCTTGTAAAATAAACATAAAAATCACACTCTTTGTAACAAAGAAGAACTGTTTGTAATCATTGTTTTTGTTTACTTAATAAAATAAGTGAAATCCCATGAAATATTGTGTCATGTTCTTTCTTGCGAGTACCACCTTCAGGGAGAGAAACGGTATCTGTTTACGTTTATTACCTTAGTTCTAATAGACAAAAAATAAACACGCTTTACAGTGATTGCTCTGATGGTCTAGTGGTTAAGACGCTACGTTGTGGCCGTAGAAACTCAGTTTCGATTCCTGGTCATTGCACTTTTTTCACACAAATCGTATTCTTTTTTTTTTTTGTGTGCGTGTGTGTGTGTGTGTGTGTGTGTGTGTGTGTGTGTGTGTGTGTGTGTGTGTGTGTGTGTGTGTGTGTGTGTGTGTGTGTGTGTGTGTGTGTGTGTGTGTGTGTGTGTGTGTGTGTGTGTGTGTGTGTGTGTGTGTGTGTGTGTGTGTGTGTGTGTGTGTGTGTGTGTGTGTGTGTGTGTGTGTGTGTGTGTGTGTGTGTGTGTGTGTGTGTGTGTGTGTGTGTGTGTGTGTGTGTGTGTGTGTGTGTGTGTGTGTGTGTGTGTGTGTGTGTGTGTGTGTGTGTGTGTGTGTGTGTGTGTGTGTGTGTGTGTGTGTGTGTGTGTGTGTGTGTGTGTGTGTGTGTGTGTGTGTGTGTGTGTGTGTGTGTGTGTGTGTGTGTGTGTGTGTGTGTGTGTGTGTGTGTGTGTGTGTGTGTGTGTGTGTGTGTGTGTGTGTGTGTGTGTGTGTGTGTGTGTGTGTGTGTGTGTGTGTGTGTGTGTGTGTGTGTGTGTGTGTGTGTGTGTGTGTGTGTGTGTGTGTGTGTGTGTGTGTGTGTGTGTGTGTGTGGATATAAAAGGAAAACCGGTTTGACCAGTTTTCTTGTGAGCAATTGTTTACTAAAACCTAAAATATTCAAGACCAAAAACCCGGCGGTTTGACTCATTTTTCTAGAGAGTGGCCATTTTGAATACTTTACCTCTTGACAAACTGGTATGAACTGGTTTGACTATGACGTCAGTGTATTCTCATTGGTTCATCACCCGTCCTTTGTTCTTTTGCCTTTAAATTGAAACCACCACCCGGATGGTTGGGTGGACAAGTTACAGCATATCGCACCATACACTTTTCTCTTAAACACTTTATAAATATTCAATAAAATCTCAGAATGCGTCTTCCCAATTCATGCATCCTTAATGACTCTACCTATACGGCCTGCATCTCATTAAACCCCTCCTGTACCTATACGTCTCGCATCTCATTATCTCCTGACCGAAAACCGGTTTGACAGAGCCAAACTCATTAACTCAGGGCTGCTGCATATATGAATAAAATTCGCCCAGTCATCCGACATAGACTACTAACATTACTTACATTCATCACTTGTGCGATTTTTGCTTGCACTGTATTGCTTGTGTGACACACACACATAGGGAAATTTATTGTACCTTAAACATGTACAGAATGCTGCAGCCAGATTAATAATGAATACTAGAAAGTATGATCATATCACACCAGCTTTATATAACCTTCACTGGCTGCCTGTGTTTCATCGTATTTATTTTAAAATCTTAATTATTACATTTAAGGCTATATACAATATGTCACCTAGCTATATTAGTAACTAAGTGTCTATTAAGTAGTGTTTTGTTTATTCCCTTAGATCGAACTCTTCATTATTTTTGGATCGTCCCAAGGGGCGTATGTTATCATTAGGAGCTCGTTCATTTAATGCTGCTGTCCCCACACTGTGGAACAGCCTTCCAGCAAATATTCGAACAACGACATCACTTAGCATGTTTAAGAAAAAACTTAAGACATGTTTTTTTTAATTTAGCCTACAACGAGTAATTTTTTGGGGGTGGTCAATTGTGCATTTTTAGTATTAAATTAGTATTACCGTAATCATGATCAAATTATTATTAGTATAAAACTTGTGTGAAATTAGTATTAAATTAGTATTAATTAGGATTAAATTATATAAAACTTATAAAACTTGTGTAAAGCGCTTTTGATCATTTTAATGTTAAAAGGTGCCACATTAAGTGAATAAATTATTATTATTAAATTATTATGAATAAATTAAACTGTAGTAAGCCACCTTAAGGTTGTCAATGTTGTTGTTGCTTGGCCATTTAATGGTTCACTTCACCTTTATTTGGTTCCCCCAACAACTTACATGCATAGTAGTTCAAGAAGTGATCCTCATGACCAAAAAATGTTGCTGGTCGTACTATGGTAGCATCAGGAAACTCTTCTCTTACGGCAATCTCCCCCCGAGCCTGTCACATATAAGAATAAAAAAGGTAAGCATTATGGGCTGTCACAGTAGGGGAGGTTATATGTTGCATGTACTTGTTCCACAAGAAAAAAGTTAACTCCAGACAAATTACATGAGGGTTGTTATGCTGTGGTTTGAATTTTTTTGGTTGGTTTAAAAACTTTCAAACCACTTTAATTGTCTTAAATTAGATAAAAGCTCATTTAAGTGCTCACAGAATTACTCACACTGAAATAAAGAACTACCATAAAATGCTGGTTATAGGCCCATCAGTTTGGTAAGAAATCATCATTCTGGTTGTACCCATCCTATATATAACCATACCACAGTTCCTTAACAGCAATTCTTGACAAAAATTTGCACCAACTTAACTAAAACAACAGTTATTTTAATTTATCACAATATTTTTTGCTTGCCAGCCAAAAAACCCTTACAAAATTGTATAAGCCCAGGGCTTATAACAGGCATTTTATGGTATACTATAGAAAATAAAACAAAAACAACGAGATAACTGCTCACCTTGGACTGTAGAAACTTTGATGGACTGTCTTCGCTGGCATTAAGTGATGAGACATGAATCAATCGTTTGACTCCAGCTTCTCTTGCAGCCTTGGCAATAACTCTGGCTCCTGTGGCATGGACATCATCAAATGAAAAGTTCCTGCAAAAAAATGCATTTAGCTTCAACCATTTGGTTTACAGTAAAGATTAAAAAACCCCACCAAACAAATTGCATTTAACTTGGTTATGAACTCCACAAGGGATGAGCATTATAAACCCATAGGAAAGACAATATGGTACATGTATGAAAATAGCATTCTAGAGAGAAAAAAAAATGCAAATTAAGGTATATTCTGTTGGTACACATGTATACACGTACCTTGTTTCATATTGTCTTCCAATCAAATTAATAACACAGTTGGAATGTGTCATTAGTTTGGCCACTGACTCAGGATCCTTGAGGTGATAATCCTAAGGGAAATAAGTTATTATACATGTATGTCTTAATCAAATATAAACATCTCAGACTGGTGTAAAGAGTAAAGTGCATCACTGTACAATATTAGCACAACTTGAAGGAAAACCAAACAAAGATTTGTAGACCAAAGATTTGCAAAGATTTGTAGACCATTTGCTGTGTATGAGTTGCCTCGTCACCTTCCCTACACTCCCACATCCTCATCCTCTTCACTCGCAGAGTCAATTATGGAGACGTGCAGTGTATCTAACTTTTGAGTCTGTTGACTAAATCCTATGGCGTGACCATTCACATGAAACCTCTTCAGCAGTACTTTTGCATTGTACCATATGTTTTTCAATATTTTACAAAATGATTTTTGGGATTGTTCTTGACTTTGTACTTTTGGCACTTTTGAGTTAACAGACTTACAAAAAACATCATCTGTCCCAGATCTCCCATCAGCCTAAGGTGCCTGTAATCATGTTCATCTCCGCGATATGGGATGACAATCTGGTTTCCACCACGCCCTGGAAAAATACAGTAACAGACAGTTTTTTATTAACCCTTTAAGCCCTAAGTGTGATCAGCATCAAATTTCTCCTTGTAATATTAATGCCTTATCAATCAAAGAAGGTCATGAGAATCAAAGGACATGATCACACAAGATGAGTTCTCTTGATATCCAAACAATTTCTCCCCACTACTTCTATAGAAAATGTATAGCACTAGAAATGAGAATTTAAATTTTGATATTAGGGCTTAAAGGGTTAACCACTGAAAAATGTATCAAAAGGAAACATCTACTTGACTTAAAGATGTGTTTTTACGTCAGTGTACATGTACATAAACTGAAGCTTCTTTGTCAGACTTTTCTCAGATAAAAAATGTCCTACAATTGATGTAGGGTTCTCCCTATATTTTAATGCAGCTTATTGAAATAAATTCTCAAGAGGTAACAGTAACTGCTGTAACTACTTAAAAGCCTCCACTGACATCGCTGATGTTTTAGTAAGTACATGGTCTCCTCTGATGAGGAGAAGCCTACATGTAGGCTAAGATGACTTCATTTACATGTATTGATATGGGAGGCTTTAGTGCTACCTGGCCCAATGTCCTCATAGCTCTGCATACCTCGTGAGTCGCAACAGTCAATGATGCCGTATATCAGTAGCCAATTCACAGTTACATAGAGTGTAAAATCAACTGAGCCCTTTCTCATTGCAGAGGGGAAAAAAGCCACCAAAAACAGGCTTTTTATGTTGCAAATTACAACTCAAAATTAGCGAGACAGCCTGCTCTTCTCGTAGCCCAAGATACATGCTGACAGCAGTAATCCACATTGCATAGAGGCAGGGGACTGGGCCTAAAGCTTGAGAGGTCACTCAGCCATGGATTCCAGCGCTTCATTCAAACAAGAAAGGTGCTCATTTTGTGTTAACATAATAAGCTTACATGTATATTCATCTTCTTGGTTTTATGCCGAAACGATGCCTCCCAGGAGACGTCAACAAGCCTGGGAAGAACTTGAGGGACAGATGCAAGTGGAGAGGAGGAGGATCGACGCAATGGGACACACGGTTGTCCCTAACAGCCGGCAGCCGGCAGAATTAACCGGCTACTTCGGTCGTTTGCGCCGGCTACTTTTGTGATAAATATATTTTTTTAAAGACAAATTATTTGTTTCTTTACTGGTGCTATCCGGCTACTTAGAAATTTTTGCCAGCTACTTGAAAAGTTGTGAACAACCCTGGGGACAACAAGACAAAGCTAGAGCCACACCCCATGAACTTGTTGTTCAGAGGCTGGCAGCAGAGCCGGACAATAAACAATTGTACAGACCTCATGGGCCAATTTATTAACATCAAAGAATCAAAATGCTTTTAAATATGATCTTAGTATTGATATTTTTCCACTTAGATTTTCCATGTTGTTTTCTATTATCAAGTTATTTTTTTTGGCATAAAATTACAGTGTATGATGTTTTTTTTAGTTTCATTTTTTTCTTAATTTAAAAAAATAACAATATAATAAATAATTTATGATAAAAAATAACAGCCTTGAGAATTTTCCATTTACATATTATATTTTTTATTGAAATCAGCTAGTATTTTTCTATGTCTTGAAATATAATTCATCTAATTTTCTTATGAGAATACTGGGCCACCATAGTGCTGTTATAAGAAGCCTCCAACCTTGTAAGCTGCTAATCATGTGCAGTTGTAGCTTCATGGTGTCAGAAAAAACTGGTATTGTTCTATTCATATTACATGTGTATGTATATTTTTACCCAATCTATTGAGTACATATCTTCCTAAAAATCCAGTACTGCCAAACACAGTTGCAACTACTCCACTGAATGAGGATCTTCCTCCAGGTCCTGCCTTCGGCAAATAACTGACATTTCTCTGCAAAGACAAAAAACTGAGTCAGTTACAATGTTCATAATTGCTGGGTAATATAATTATATTTTCATGGTACTAATTTCAGGAGACATAAGACAAAGCCTTCTAGATAGACATCCTTTGGGCTAGCACACATGAATGTCTCTTTAAAACAGCCTTAACATGCATGAATTCACAGAAACAGGCCAATCACAGGCCATACACCATCTTTTTGTGAAATGAAATTTGACCTGGTTTTCAAAAACAATTTACATGGTACAACTTTGTTGCATGTGACACACATACCATGCTTACGACATGACTTGAGTTGATTTACACAAAGCAATTTGTGTTGTGAGTATGTAGTAAGCATGTCGTAAGCACGTCACATGTGACAAAGTTGTACCATGTAAATCAGCCCTAACATGTTCCATGCCACTCAGGTGTAATTTTATGCAGCATGTGTCCTTTCCCTAAAATATCATAAAGTTGAATTGTGGGAATAACCCTTTAAATACGCTTTTAAACAAAATCATTCAGCTTAAGGATCACTTCATGAGGCAAAATTCACAAGAGATTAACAATTTGTATGTGACCTACACAGACAGTGGTGGTGACTATTTGGTTACACCATGTAGCAATAATTCATAGTGGGGAATTGGGGGGGAGGGGAGGGAGTGAATAAGCAGGAGGGGGGAGTGAAATATTTTCTAAGAAAAGGGGTGGAGGGGCCTGGACCCATCACTGCTTCAGAATGGAAGAGGCCAAGTGCATAATAAGTTGAAGAATGTCTGTATATGTTGTGGTTCAATTTTATCCTTGGTTCAAATTTTATTTTCCTTTGTTTAAAACTCATCATCATACATTACCATAGCCAAAAACAAAAAAAAATAAAATTTGAACCAAGGATAAAATTGAACCACACCATATATAAGGCTAGTATAAGGTAAGGAGTTCACTAAATAAATAAAAATAGGACCAACCTGACAAGAAATGGCCAGTCCAATAAGTGGTTTTGCTGGAGAGCCTAACATCAAAAGACACATGCAGGCTTAATAGCATTCAAGATCAGAGTGATCAATATCTAGTTTCTCTATACAATATGAATACACCACCAAGCAGACCAGTAATGAGAATCAAAAAATAAACCATTACTAGCAATTACATGTATTACTGACCACAATCCATTTATATCAACAAGAGGCTTTAATACATACACTTATCGAGTGAATTCCACCATCAATTTCCATCGAGCAGACTATTTTGTCACTCTAGTCATTTTATACAAAAATGGCTAGTACTATACCAATCAAATAAAATTTTAAATTATACATCAAGTTATTAAAATAAGGAAAAAATAATAGAAGATTGAATGATGATTTGATGTCACCATGGCATCGTCATTAAGTTAATAAAATAATGGTCAACATACTTAATATACTGGTTGTGATGAACATTGAAATTAACATCTAACAATTTATTATTATCTTAGCTTAACTTAGTATATTTTGGATATACTTTTATTAAGTTCTGTTGACCATTTTTTTTTAAACTTGATAATGATGCCACAATAACTGTAGACATTGAAACATTGTTCAACTTTTTCCATTACAGCTGTACCTTATTGCTTATAAGTAGCACTACTTGGTGGTCTGCAATTGGCAGCCATGTTGGATGACAGAACAATGAAATTTCCATCCTTTGGAAATAAAACTATATTTTTATGGAAGCGATTTCCATTGTTTCTGAAATCCAACATGACCACCATGCAAACCACCAATACATGTGAAATAACCTTAAATGGCGTGTATTAATATAGTTCTGTCTAACCTGTGATAATACAAAGATATACAATCGTAAGCTTCGTATGGAACATGTCATGCGAAATGTACTTCGTTTGAAAAGATATGAGCATACCAAGAAGCTTTTTAAATGTGTACGTTCCAGTTTTTCGATCGGTAAGCTTTATATCAACTAGACTGACAAACTTAAACTTAATTTCGAGACTGTCCATGATTGCTTGGGGCTCAACTCGAACGGCTCGCAACAAACGCATCAACTTCATTTACACCTTTCGAAGTTTATTAAATTATATTTTAGCTAGATAGCAGTTAATGGCAGCTTGATAATGATACTCACAGCACAGCTTCTTGAAGCCTTGGCTAACCAACATGGCGGCGCTGTAACAGTCTGTGCCCGCGATTACATGCGGTCAGTAATTCAGCACTCTCTTGTTCATTAATGTAAGATGTTACAAGGTGTCTCGGTATTCAGTGTGGAATCATGTTTGATCTTTGATCTTTAAACGAAAGCCCAATTTTGAATTTTCTACCATTCTTTGCTCTTGAATTCCTACCGAGAAGGCTAGTGTCTGTCATCGGTTATAAGTCATTCATTCATGCATGCAATGTATTTGCCATAAGGGGACTACCCAGCCTCGTTTTCATTCAACTTCCGCCTGTTCTGAGATCGTCAAGAATGTCGGTGTCTTCTCAAAAGAGCGGTACAAGTGAGAGAGAATTTCGTACTTTGCTCGTTAATATATCCCGTGAAATAACTGATGAGTTATTGAAAACTTTGAAATTTTTGTGCAAGGACAGCAAGGACGATGATTTGGCTGAGGGGGAAATTGATTCCACGGAAAGCCCCCAAAAGTTTTTAGAGCTACTGTGGAGAGCGGGTAAAATATGGCCAGGAGACATTGGGTATTTGACAAACCATTTGGAAAATGCGGGGTTCATAAGTTTAGCCAACCAGGTCAGAAAGACAGCGGGTAAGTCTAATTCAGTATTACGGTTTGTACGCGGCTTGATGTGTACTCGCAAATCTTTTCGCCGTACGCTTTTGGCACACGGTACGGTGTGAATATAATAATTTGCCTGAAATTTTTACTGATAGTCAGTATAAGTTTATTGTGGCGATCGTGAAAACGTTAAGTATTGCCGTTAAAGAATAAGTCTCTGAAAAGGGAACTCACAATCATTATTTCAGGTTGATTAAAATTTACATGGTTAATATCGTTGTGTAAAAAATCTGAAAGCAATGGTCACACAACACATCTTCATCGTTAAAATTTATCGCCTGATTTATGACTTCTTTAACGATTTCCTAATAAAGATGATCGTTTCTGTTAGAATGTAGCCACATGAGCTGTAGATCTCAGTGTTTTGATCGTTTTTTAATGACTGCTTCGCTATACTGGTAAGGGTGCGAGTCCAACAGTGACACAGTTAATGTCAACAAAGTTATGAGTCTGCAGCAGCACATGCTAATGACGCTAATTCTAGGTAGTGGAAAAAATGAGTTAAGTTTTTTCTTCCTTCCCTTTTCATTCGTGCGTGTATCATTTTCTTGAAGTCATTAATATTAGAAGCCTTTTTGGTTGTATTTCATAGAAATCAATGCTGAAAGTTAATACGGATCGGGATTCAAAACCTTCTAGTGCCATACATACAATATGACACATGACGCGAAATGCAAACAAAGAAAGCGGATATTTTCAGGATAGTTCAACATCTTCTCGGATCACTTATACCGCGGTATGAATGTTTTATATGCCATAAATGTTGCTGCCAAAATTCTTCGTTTAAAAATCAAAACTCGTATCTCGTATAAATCCACTAGTAGGTCATGAACATCGGAGCCATCGACGACATTGAAGCAGTAGTTGGATTCTTCAAAAGAAACTGTCAGCTAAATTGTTGTTCTTTATTTACTCGGATAAGTAGCACTTGAACCGATTATTCCATTGAATTTTCAAGGTCGGGATGATATAAACTTTGACCGACAAGTTTCGCATTTTTTTAATCGGCGTACGATCTTCCCGATTTTTTCTAGGAAAATCGAAGAGAACTCCACTAGTAGGGTAGAGCGTACGGGCCGGGATGGATGCCACTATTTCACACAACTTTTTGGAAATTCTTCAGTGAGTAGCTGTTCTTTTTCATCGGACAATTTTTTTTACATGTGAAGGTTTCCATGGCAACCGATTCTTTTATGGGCAGGTCGGTCAAAATGTTTTTCTTTTTTTCTTTTAATTCTCTGTTTTGTGAGTTTTTTTTTTGGGGGGGGGGGGGGATTTTTTAAATTGTAATCTATTTTAGCATCCTTTTATTGTTTTCATTAATTTTGGATTCATAAAGTTGATTTTCTAAAATTCAAAGCCTCTAAGATGGCGGGCTCGACAAATAAATAACATCATTTTGAGGTTATGTGACGTCAAAATGTCAAGTCAAAAAATAACTTGAAATGGTGTTTGGAAGCCATTTCGGATTTTGTCGAAAGGAAGTATGAAAGCTTGAACGTAGCCAGTTCCGGAGTCTCAGACTATGGGGATGAGAGGAAAAAATATGGGACGTTCGAAGAAACAACGTGCGGGGATCTGGGGAAAGCGGGGGCCGCCCAGTCCCAGCGCATTTTTTCTTCACTCGTCCCATTTTTTATTTCCCACTATCTGAGAGCCTGAAACAGCCGGGCCAGCTTGAGCATTGAAAAGAGCCCAAGCCTCGATTAGAAAATAATCCAATTCGTATTGGATTAATGAAGGTGGAGATTAGCACTCAGTGTGACTATTGATTTTAAGATTTCCATGAAAAAAAAGAAAGAAAAAACTACCCAATTTAATATTAATATTAATTGCTATATTTCTAGTTCAAGAGGTGTGATAGTGATACACTCAACGAATTTTGACTTAAGTACTGTTTGTTTGCATTCTAGAACCACGGCGAAAAAGCACTCTACCTTGTCAATCAGAGCACTTTCTTGGTAGGGATGCTGTCGTAAATGAAATAAAGAAAACGCTTTCATCACATTCATCGCGCATGGTCATTATTATCGCTCCACCCGGGATGGGGAAGACGGAGGTTGCAATTCGCGTTGGCCACTTGTTACAAGATGAACACTGGCCTGTCGTGTATGTCGAAAAACAGAAAAATCTCATGGAAATCTGCTACGAAATTCTGTATCAGTTAGATCGTCGTCACTGGACATTAAACGATGCTATAGTGTCACATTGTAAGCGGAAGCTGTCGGAGTTAGAAGACGACACTATTATCATACTGGATAATACAGAAGATGCACAGGACGAGGACAAATGGGAAGCCTTTGTAAAAACCTTGGTGAAGCTTGCACCAAAGATTCGAACAATCATAACTACACAGTACGACATCAAAACCGTCGTTCCAGGCAGCATCCATAAGATTCGTCTTGATCCTTTAGACCCTTGCTCGTCTACTAAGTTACTGATGCAATTAGCACCCCGAGTTTCTAAACTTGATGCCGAAAAGATTGGCGAGCTTTGTGGAAGAGTTCCATTATTCCTTGTCACCTGCACATGTTCCATGATGGCTGATGGGTTCTGCCCGAACGTTTTTACCCAAGAGCTAAGACAAAACCCCGTGAGAGTTCTCAAAGATAGCGAACATCTAAAGCCAATTTATCAAGACATTGGACACTTCTTTGTTCTATTGCCCAAACAGGTTTTGAAGAATCTTGTCCGCCTCTCGGTATTCCCCACGACGTTCTCAGTGAAGGACATTCGATTCTTGTTTAATGACGATTACGAAGTGGAAGACGTCAAGACAAAACTGATTCAGTGTTGTTTACTGAAAAAGCTGAGCGATGGCGACCTTTTGGCGATACATCCAATGGTAAAGACTTATTGCAAAGCAGAAAGAGAAGCCTTAAACTTGGGTGATGTAGGGCATGCCGCCGAGCACGCTTTCAATCATCACTACCTCGAGATTCTTAGAACTCTTTACAAACTGTTCATCAAGAAAGATTCATCTTCAGAAGCCATTCTACGGTTTAGAAAAGAGAAGGCGAATATCATGGAGGCATTCGATAACTGCCTTCGCGACACTAGCGAGCCCATAGAGAAAGTATTCGCTGTCGATGTTGCCAACGAAGTGGTGGATTTCTTAGCTAAAGTGTTATCACCACCTAAAGAGTGTACCAATTTGTATCAGAAGTGCTGTGATTTCGCCAGAAACTCAGCTGATGAGAAAAGACTTGCGGACAGCTTAAATTCGAGTGGTTTTCGTTGTATAGATGATGCAGCCCACTGCAAAGGCGGCAGAGCAAATCTAGCATGTGAGAAGTTTCAGGAGGCTTACACTATTCTCAAGGGATTGCCTGAGGAGATGCAGAAATGCGAGACGCATGCGCATGTCACTGCCAAGCTAGGCTTGTGTGTCCTACTTCAGGTATTATTCCCTATTTGTTTTTTCCTAATGATACGTTTTCCAAAAATCCAACTTTCTCTTCGTAAGTACGCTTTAAGAAATTAACAATAACAACTTGCAGCAAGCAGACACCTTTCGACCTATCAGCATGAAGTCAAGTCTTTGCTTCTTGGAAGTACGTGCCCATTCAGTTCTATATTATTTAACAGAGCCTGCTGCTGACGGTTAAAATAATATTGCAGTCTTTGGCGTACTGTATTCGTGCCTGTCTTCGCTGATTGATTCACTCTTTAGGTTTCATGGAACTTTGCTGCTTGGCGTATCTTCGGTGTGGTATTAACACGGAATGCAGACTGACATAGACCCACTCGGCAATATTCGTTTGGCTTAGTAAATATGATCGTCTAGAAAAATGCTCAGTTTTATTTCTGCAGCTAGCTCGATTTTAATAATTGCTCTTAGAAAACTAGTCCGTTTATAGTGCTACTATGATCAAATTTTGCCTTCCCCTTTCTCTTCAGTTTTGGAAAGTAGAAGTGCTGAATACTTCCCATGCCAAATCATCTTTAAGTTCAAATTCCAACGACAAGGCCAATTATTTCAAACGTAAAGTTCAGCTTCGGCTTGCCGCCATTACTTCCTTCAAGTTGCCATCCTTCAAATGACGTCATCCAATCAACAAAAAAATACAGCTTCCCGGGGTCTGCTTCATTTTTGGAAAGGCTGATTTAAAAAAGACAAGACCTCTTTTATTTTAGTTGTTCTGGAGCCCGCTTTACAGCGAAGATGTTTTCGTAACCATGACCATGTCAACGCCACTGGACACAACATCAAGTGGGATCATTTTGATATCTTAGCGTCGGGCAAAACTGATTTCCACTGTAAAATCAAAGAAACGTTGTTTATACAAGAACTGAAGACAGCTTTTAATGCAAACATCAGTAGCGAGAAGCTGATGCTTTATTAATTAGCTGTTTCTTTTTATAGATCAACTGTTAAGTTTTGTACTTAATCTCGGTCCCAGTCCCTTTTCACTACTACATTTAAGTATAGTTTTCAACACTGTAACGGTCACTTTTGAAAATGTATGTAGTAGCATACGAAACGTCAAGTTTTATCAAAAATGAATAAGTTCAATATGTTTACATTTTATTTCTCATCAGGCTACGATGGCCCAAGAACAAAAGTCTTTATGCAAGAAGATACTCACACGTGAGACTGCTTTCTAGAATAATTGCAGGCTTGAGTTTTGCGAACTGAGTAATAGCGGACGGGGTTTCGACGGTTTTCAGTCAGCTATTTCCAGGCTCAGTAAGCTTATATCGTTCTAAATTACAGCAGTTTGTGTAATAATGCACCACTAAATAAGTTGAAGTAAAAAATGTCGAAAAGAAAACAAAAATGTTCGTCGTACGTAGCAGCACTTAAACATACCGCCTTTCCCTTCAGTATTCTCTTGTTTTACTTTAGGGGGACGTTGAGAGAGGTCGGCAATTAATCCTTGAAGGAATCGCACTTAGAGAAGAGCTGGGTGTTCAACTGTATGTTGCCGCTGGAAACTGTGATCTTGGACGTAAGTGTTTGCAATATTGTCACCCTACGGTACCGCATATAACTCCGTATGTGTTGTTTTAATTACCTCAGACAAGAAAGTCTTATAGCGATTTATCCTTTCGATAAGTGACAAATAGTGCGCTAGGAAATACTTGAAAGAGGTTAAATTGCTTTCTATAATTTCCATGAGGTGTCGCAGATTTTGAAAACAGTAATGGTGGTTGAAATGTAGACCGCCCTCAGTGTGCAACCTATCCCTAGGGAGGTGGGTACGGGGCCACAGTAATTGGCGCAAGCTGTTGTGGTTTCCCTGCCAAGTTTGGCGAAGTTAAATAAATAAAATAAATAAAATAAATAAGTCTTGTTAACCATAAAAAGTGGAGTACTTCGTGCGGTGGCGGTGTAATTTTTTAGAGCAAATGTTTGTGATATTGTCACCCTCCTTGCCGCATATAACTTCGTGTTGTTTTAATCTTGTGAAGGAATTTTAGCTCTGACAAGAAAGTCTTTGAGCGATATTTCCTTTTGATAAGCGGCAATTGGCGCGCTGGGAAATATTATGTTTGTAATATTGTCACCCTCCTTACCGCATAAAACTCCGTAATTTATGGCGCGATCCATTCAACCAAAATTTCCGGAAATTTCGGTCCAAACCTCAATGGATCGGTTTGGTCCAACCGAAAAACTTTCGAAAAAACTGGTCCATCTTTTGAGGTGGATCATTTTTCCCGAACCTTGGCCCGGAAATTTTGGTTGAATGGATCGCGCCCTTAGTGTTCAGTTCAGGAATTTAAACCCTCAGACTTAAAGTCATTTGGAGAGATAAATTGTTCTGCCTCGGACAAGAAAGTCGTTTGAAGAGATTTTGGACCTTCCGGTAAGCAACAACCGGAGCGCTAGGAAATGAGCGAGGCCCCGTAAAGGGGTTTCCCTTTAGGGTTGCAGGTTGTATGATGGCAGCTATGGGTTTGTGAGTAAACTTTTAATATAGCCTGAGAAAACAGACGACTTGTTCGCGGTGGCGCCACTTCGGTTCCCTCCGCGAAAAGTCGGTTAATAGACTTGGCGCATCTATGAGTTGCAAGACACCACCTTCTTCTCATTTAGGTGGCAAGCACGGCAAAAGTCTGAAAAGTGAGCATTTGCCTGAAGTCTAAAGGCCATTTTCTTAGACGAAGTATCACGGCTGCTTCATCAGGTTTCGGGTTTTTTTCATTCGGCACAAAATACATGTATTTAATACAGAATAAATACAAAGAATAAAATTTATACTTAAAACAAGCCAAGAGAAAGTCCAAGTGTAAACAAAATAGAGGACTTCATTCGCGCTTTTTGGGGGATCATGGGTAATCAAGGCAAACAAGCCGCCGAATACAGTGTCTGTATGGGAATCATGGGTAATCAAGGCAAACATGTCGCCGAATACAGTGTCTGTATGGAAATCCAGTGTCTTATGAATATTTGTGAATTGAAAACTTGCCATACTGGAAAGAAGATTTTACTCATCAATTTGAAGAATGGAAAGCGTGCAATAATTTATTTATTTATTTTTTGTTTTCCATACATTTGTCAACAAGTCCACAGAAACGTTTACAGAAAAATGTACGAAAAGCAATTAACTGATAAAAATTTGATGAGTAGAATCTCCTTCCTACTATGTTAATCGTAAGTTTTCAATTCACAAATATTAAAAAATTGAAAATTTTCTGAAATTATTTGCAATTGACACTGGATTTCGATACAAACGCTGTATTCGGTGGCATGTTTGCCCCGAGCCTATGATTCAAGCCATGATGCCAAGAAACTGAAAGGTGCTTTCAAAAACTGGTTCTTAACGTTTCATCCAAAATATGTTGATTAGAACGATTTAACAAGAAAAGATAGCAAGCAAAATATTTTAGGTAATTTTATGCTTAATCTATATAGATTCATACCGACATTGTCGTAATCACAAGACAGCCCTGGAAATCTGGCAAACAAAGACACTGCCAGGTTACCTCGAGCTGCTTGGTGTCCACCCCTGGACCGCTTCAATCCTACAGCACATCGCATCCATGTACTTGGAGCTCGCACGAGAAGACCCCAAACAGTACGCAGACCTAGCTGAGACATACACAAGACAAGCCTTAGAATTGCGACAGAGACTGTTGGGTGTCCATCAGGATACGGCTCGCTCGCACATCCACCTCAGCGATGTTTTTGTCATTCAAGAGAAATTGGAATTGGCTTTAAACGAACTTGAAGTGGCTTTGGAGATTCAGAAAGACGTGTTAGGTCATGAAGACCAGGATACAATCAACACCATGAAGAAGATAACAGATATCCAGGATACAAGAAAGGAACAATTATCACAGAAAATTGCTAGTACGACTTTATAAAGTGGCTGAGACTTAAGGGGGCTCCCTATAGTTTTATAGTAATTTTTCGCGCGCTGATTTTCTCGCGTTTCCAGTTCCGTGCCTTTCAGATTAGATGCTCCGTAGCTATGGCAACTCCTCTGCCAAAAAAATGACAACTGACAAGTAAGTGTAAATATGTTGGCATCCATACTGGTATATCTCGTGAACCAAAATTGCACAACAAGAAAATTAGGCTTTATATAGTAACTCATGATAGCTGGTGTAGGTGCTTTTGTTAAAAGTCTAGGGTCACGCAAAAATCTTGTATAACTATACCAGCTTAAATGTTTTTCAGACTTCTGTCACAGTCAGATTATGAATCACTTTTATTAGAAACTGTAAAATAAATGGGGGGTCACGTACTTCGTTTTGGTGATAAGACGCGGGGAAAAATACGCAGAGTTTGAAAAACATGGTACTCGTAACTGAGCATGGACTCAGTGTTAGTTTAAGAAAACTGAAGATTACTCTCTTTAGACAAACATTCTTAGTAAAATTTTATACAAGTGGGTCTATTGAGTAAATAATTTTAAGTAGTGTCATCCTTTCAAGTAAACTTAATTTTTAAGGAGGGCATTTTGTATTTTACAGCTATAATATGAACGAAATTAAATTCGTTGGCGCGTGAATATAAAAATAGAAAAAATCAACCTTCTTCAACTCAAATTTGTTTCGATTTTTAAAATGTGTAGAACATTTGAAAAAAACCAATCCATAAAACAAAAATAGCATTCAACAAACATCCGAGCAAATTAAATCTAAGCGAAATTAACACAACGGTAACTAACCCTTTGTTTGTTTAGATTTCTTTATTGGCATGCGCGCGGTGCGAAATCCAAGGAGCCTTTCAATTATATCAAACCGGACCAGTTATGACAGTTCTCTATTTTTTATTTCCAAATCATCATTCAGTTTTTATACCTCTATTAAACGATCACATGGAATTTAGTTTGACTTTGTTTCTTGATCACTAAGTTTTTTTCGTTACAGTATATTTTCACGAAACGTCAATTTCGTTCACACTTTTATCATTACATTTTGACATTTTTTTGCGGGGGGGGGGGGGGGGGGGCGGAGTTTAATGTTTTTACTGTTACAGTGCAATTCCTATTGTTAGCTGTTATGCAGCCCCTCCACCCCTCTTCCCTTCTAGACCGTCAGATAATGGAAAGGTCTTTTCTTTACGGTTCTAACGTCATTGACTTTTAGTGTCATGTTTAATACACCAACTCCTATAAGGCCGGGACACCACACCAAGAAAGGGGTCAACTACAGTTGGCCCCGAAGGTGTCCGCCTAACGGCCAGATTATACGACAATACTTTTTTGTGGGAGGAAAGACAGAATGATTCCGTCCTGCTGAGTTGTTGAGGATGAGTCTAGCGGTTGTTGTAGCTTATCAGACTCAACGCGGGGAGTCATGGAAAGGGTCCCATGACTCCCCGCGAGCCTCAATTCACCCTAGCAATCTTCACTCGCCCCAAAAACAAATGATAGCGACTGGGTACGAATCTGAAGTTGAATTGCAAAAAGAGCAGTTGATCTCGCTCCAGACCTTCGTTCAAAGACCGCGCACATTCGTATGACCAACGCAAAAAATACGACTGTTTTTCATTCTAGTTGGTGGTACGCTTCCTTCATAACTCCATTCTCTAATAACCATCACCAAGAGACGCATTAAGATCATTTCTCATCCTGTCTTTCATTACCATAATGATGCACAACGTCAATCATGCAATCAACATAGTGAAATTAAATCGGTACCCATTCATTCACTTCAGCCCTAAGAAAATCTGAGACGGGTCAAGTAGCGATTCGATTCGATTGTTATTCTGTTTGTAATAGCACGTGAAATAACTGATGAGTTGTTCGAAAGTTTGACGCTTTTGTGTAAAGACGATGATTTGGCTAATGGGGAAACTGATACCACGAAAAATTAGGGTTATTGTAGAGACAGGGTAAAATTTGGCCGGAAGAAGTAGGATATTTCACAAATCAGAGGCGCACGTACGCACGAGGCGAAAAAGCAGTCTACCTTGTCAAAGTGAGATGAACAAACTTTGTTGGAGCTGCGAGAGAGTTGAAAGAGGGCTGGCAGCGACTGTCTCACGACCAGTGCTAATATCTCATTGCATCAGAGGAGCGTATGCAACATGTAATTATCCGATCTATTTATTTGTAGGCGCTGTAATCTATCCTGGTCTTGCTGTAGCAGACTGCTCCATGCGATGTCGCAATAATCAAATAAGGGAAGAAATATTGTGTTATAAAAAAGTATAGATGCTTCTTTTGTTATGAAACCTCTGACAAGTTTGTGAGGATGGTGTTTGCAAGTCAATGCAAGTCAAGGCTAAATAAAACAGAATCTCAGTAATGCTGTTTTAATTTCCACTATTATTGCTAAAGTGATCATGGCATGTCAAATTGCTTATAAAATGTTACTGGCCTAAATTAATTATATTATTCTTTCCGCACTGGAGACCGAAGTATCATCTCAGTTTCTAGGGTAACTAATTAGACAAATACCGTCCTATGTGTATATACTTATACAATCTGCAAAGTAGTTACGAGTTTCTTTACCTTCAGAGTGACCTTATTGTGATGGATACCAATTCAGTCTTATGTTTTTCTTCAATATCCATGATTCTTTAAGAGTCTCCGCCTAGTTTTTAATGTCAAACATGCATCGCACATTAGTCATTCAGTAGATGAAGTGCCATGATACTGAAAGCGTTGTCTCGTTGTCTTAATCTATTTATTTGTAGGCGCTGTAATCTATCCTGGTCTTGCTGTAGCAGACTGCTCCATGCGAAGTCGCAATAATCAAATAAGGGAAGAAATATTGTGTTATGAAAAAGTAAAGATGCTTCTTTTGTTATGAAACCTCTGACACGGCCCAGAATGCTAACTCTAGACGCCACCTTTTTCACACATAGTCCGCGTGAGCCTTTCAAGTCCTTAAGTTGTCAAACACTACGCCTAGGTATTTGAAAGTGGTTACGCAAGATATGCCCACTCCGAGAAGGTTCAGATTTAAGTTCACGTGACAATCGCGCTCTCTGTGCCTTTAGGATGTGAATAGCAAGCACTTAGCCTTTAAAACATTCAGAACAAGGTTATAGTCGTCCAACCAAAAGTTTCGTATTAGCCAGCACCCATAAGATTCGTCTTGATCCTTTAGATCCTACCTCATCCACTGAGTTACTGATGCAATTAGCACCCCGATTTTCTAAATGTTATGCCGAAGAGATTGCCGAGCTCTGTGGAGGAGCGCCATTATTCCTTATCAGCTGTACATATTCCGTGATGGGTGATGGCTTCTGCCCGGACGTTTTTACTCAAGAATTCAGACAAAACCCAGTGTCCAATTTATCAAGACATTGGTCGTTTTTTTGTTCTCAGACTCCCCGAACAAGTTTTGAGGAATCTCGTCCTCTTCTCAGTGTTCCCCACGACATCCTCAGTGAACGACATGCGGTTCTTGTTCGATGATAATTATGAAGTCGAAGTTGTCAAGACAAAACTGATTCAGTGTTGTTTACTGAAAAAGTTGAACAATGGCGCCCTTTGGCCATGCACTCACTGGTAAGACTAGCTAAGACTTATTGCAAGGTAGAAAGAGAAGCTTTGAACTTGGGTGATGTAGGGCGCGCCGCCGAGCACGCTTTCAATCATCACTACCTCGAGATTCTTAGAAGTCTGAACAAATGTTCATTAAAAAAGATTCATCTTCAGAAGCCATTCTAAGCTTTTAGAAAGGAGAAAGCGAATATCAGGGAAGCATTTCGAAAACTGTCTTCGCATAACTAGTGAGCTCAAAGAGAAAGTATTTGCTGTCGACGTTACTAATGAAGTACTGAATGTTGCCACCTAAAAAGTGCACCAATTTGTATCAGAAGTGCTGCCATTTCGCCAGAAATTCAGCTGACGAGAAAAGACTTGCGGACAGCTTAAATTCGAGTGGTTTTCGTTGTCTAGATGATGCAGCTCACTGCAAAAGCGACGGAGCAAATCTAGCATACAAGAAGTTTCAGGAAGCTTACACCACTTGCAAGGGATTGCCTGAGGAGATGCAGAAATGCGAGACGCATGCGCATGTCTCTTCTAAGCTAGGCTTATGTGTCCAACTTCAGGTATCGGTCCCTAAATGTTTTCTTCCTTGTGATATGTTTTTCGAAAATCTATTTGCGAAATTTACAATAATAACTACTAGCAAGCAGGCACCCTTCGAATTATTAATTAAAGTATTTAAAAAGCAACTGATGTTCGTGTTCCAAACTGCGCTTGGGGTCATGAAAATTAATATAAGGGAAGTGTTGTAAATTAGCTTATACACATCATACCACACACGTTACGTCCACCGGCTCAGTTTATCAAAGACCCACTCGACAATACTCGATTGGCTTAGTAAATATGATCGTTTAGAAAAATGCTGAAATCAACTACAGAGCTTAAATATATTTGAAAGGTGCTCTAAGAAAAATAAACAAGTAAGTTTAGCATTATACACCTTTCACTTATATTCTCTCGTTTTGTTTTAGGGGGACGTTGCGAGAATAAGAAAGCTTACCTATTGAAAATACTCAGGACATACCAAAATGTTATTAAAGAAAGCTTACGATCGCACTCAGAGAGGCGTTGGGCATTCAACTGTATATCGCCGTTGGAAACAGCGATCTTGGACGTGAGAATTCAATGTTACATAGACTTAAAACACATCTATAAGCCTCTACCTTTCTTCCAGTTAACTGGCAGACATGGCAAAAGCCAGCATTTACTTGAAGTCTATAGGCCGATTTTTTTTTAAGGAAATCAAGGGGTAGTATCACGGCTGTTTCAGCAGGTTTCATTCTTTTTTATTCACCACAAAATAATTCATACAAAATAAGTACAAATAATTAAATATACATAAAACAAGTCGGAAGAAAGCCCAAATAGAAGCCAAAAAGTTTGTGTGGTTTTGTTCTTTCTCGACGCGGTTATGATTGATTAGGATAACAGCGTGAGCCGCGCGAAAGAAACGAAAGGTGCTTTCAACAACTGCTTCGTTACGTTTTAACTAAACGATTTTAAAGCAAAGATGGCAAAACTACCATTTAAGACAATTTCATATTTTATCTTTATAGGCACACCGACATTGTAAAGAATGCAAGACAGCCCGAGAAGACACTGCCAGGTTACCTAGAGTAGCTTGGTAGCCACCCCTGGATTCCTCCAGCACATTGCATTCATGTACTTGGAGAAGAACCCACGAAGTACGCAGACCTAGCTGAGACGTACACAGAGAATGTTAGGTGTCCATCAGGATACGGCTCGCTCGCACATCCGCCTCGGCGATGTTTTTGTTATTCAAGGGGAATTGGAATTGGCTTTAAAAGAACTTGAAGTGGCTTAGGAGATTCAGAGGTCATATTCACCATGCCAGGATACAATCAACACCATGAAAAAGATAACATATCCAAGATACAAGAAAGGATTGAACAATCATCACAGAAAATTGCTAGTACGAGTTTATAAAGTGACTGTGGCTTAACTGGTGACTCCCTATTGTTTTATAGCCGTGCTCGCTGATGACACGAGCTTTAGTAATTTTGCGCACGCTCACACAAAAATATGTTATTTTTTTATTGATTTTTTTTTTGGCGTGCGCAGTAAGAATGCGCATAAACAATTATAGCGCAACTGTCCGCGCTTCAGTTCTAGTTCTTCAGTTCTAAGACTTCATTTCAATTCTGTCAAAGCGGACCAGTTATGACTGTTTTTTTTTTATTTCTAAACCATCATTCAGTTTTTATACCAATATTAAACGACCACATGGAATTTAGTTTGGCTTTGTTTCTCAATCATGCACGGAGTTTTTTTGCTTCTCGTTAAAGTTATTACCCTGTTACAGGATGATTTTCACGACAACACAATTTCGTAATCATTGAAAAGGTTTTTTCCGACAAATAATCGACAGTAGTTGTCTCAAGCCCTTATGCTTTATTGTTTGTATCATATTATTACACGCCCAATCTGTACTCAGTTAATTTGATTCCCACCATGCCTTCTGCTAATTTCTGGCGATACTCTGTGAAAGAATCACTTGCCCCTTTCCCGGGGATGGCCGCTTCTAAGGAAGGTTTTTGGAAGTTATTTTAGTCTTACGTTGAATATCCATGATCGATTCATTGAGAGTCTCAGCTTCGTTTAATGTCGAACGGATGAATTGCATATCAGTCAATTAGTTCATCAAGTGCTAAGTATTGTCTGTTGCTTTAATACACAATCCGTGAACATTCTAAAAATAAGCTGCGATGTTATCTACCTCCACCTAACTTAAAGTTTGTGACTATTGTGTTTGTACTATAACTTATGCATAAAGTCAAAGATAAATAAAACAGAATCTCATTAATGTTTTTTCCAGATCGCATAAAACATTTTACTATTGCTCAAGTTATCATGTCAAACTGCTCATAAAATGTAACTGGCCTAAATTGATTAATTAATTTATTTAATATATTTCATATCAGTGTTGTTTCCACTGGAGACTGGAGTATATATCGACTCATTTTTTTAGGGGACGGTATTAAACAATCAGACAAATATTATATATATGTGCCAAACCTGCAAAGTAGTTTCGAGTTTCTTTATCTTCAGAGCGGTAACGTTATTTTTTGGAAACTAATTTAGCCTTATGTTTGTTTAATATACCTAATTTAATAAAGGCTGCATTTTGCAATTGGGCATTGGGCATTTGGGCATACGGAACACAATGCAATGCTTTGCTTGAGTGACCGCCAAACAATAGCTTCACAATGCGCAATTGCCCAATGCCCAAAGCAACCTTTATTGAATTATAGGTATATTCATGATTCATTGGGAGTCTCAGCTACCGTTAACGTCAACATGAATCGCACATGAGTCAATCCGTACATGAAGTGCTACACTGATATAGTATTGACTTAACACACACGCAGTCTGTGAAGATGCTAAAAATAAATTAAGGCCCCGTCCACACTAATCCGTTTTCAAACGAAAACGGAGCTGTTTTGCTCCGTTTTCAAAAAGATTTGCGTCCACACTTATCGTTTTCGTATCGTTTTCGCCCGTCCACATTACAACGCCGTATTGTTTTGAAAACACTTTGATACCCTAAGTGCGCATGCTCAAATGAACTTTACGCATGCGCATTTCAATATATCGGCCCGCGAAATTGGCGCCATTCTTGATTCTTTGTTGTTGAGTGTTGTTTTGGTTTAGAATTCTTCGATATTTTCCTTCTAAACGATGCCAAGAACAGCTGGAAAGCAACCAAAACCTAAAACAGACTGTTTCACATGGACTGATGATGAAGTCGAAAGTCTGAAAGTCACAAACGAATACAAAGTGCAGAAAAGCACCGAGAGTGTAGACTGGAAGTCAGTCCAGTCGAAGTATGGCGACATCTTGGATATGTTTCACGGTCGAGTGGTCTGGCTATTTTGATGACGTAACCGTTTTCAAATAGCATCGTTTTCTCCGTCCACACCAGAAAACAGCGTTTTCAAAAAGCATCGTTTTCAAATCGCTCCACTCTGGAGAGCGTTTTCGAATCGCTCCGTTTTCAGTGATCGTTTTCGGCGTTGTAGTGTGGACGATAGCCGTATCCGGAGCAAAACAGCTCCGTTTTCGTTTGAAAACGGATTAGTGTGGACGGGGCCTAAAGCTTTGATATTCGCCTCTACCTAATTTTAAGTTTGTGAGGATGGTGTTTGCAAGTCAATGCAAGTCAAAGCTAAATAAAACAGAATCTCAGTAATACTGTTTTAATTTCCACTATTATTGCTGAAGTGATCATGGCATGTCAAATTGCTTATAAAATGTTACTGCCCTAAATTAATTATATTATTCTTTCTTTATTATTCTTTTCATCTCAGTTTCTAGGGCACGGTATGATAGTAACTAATTAGACAAATACCGTCTATATACTTATACAATCTGCAAAGTAGTTACGGGTTTCTTTATCTTCAGAGTGACCTTATTGTGTTGGATATTAATTCAGTCTTATGTTTTTCTTCAATATCCATGATTCTTTAAGAGTCTCCGCCTAGTTTTTAATGTCAAACATGCATCGCACATCAGTCATTCAGTACATGAAGTGCCATGATACTGAAAGCGTTGTCTTTACTTTCACACGCAGTCTGTGAAGATGCTAAAAATAGAAGGTTTTGATATTTACCACTAACTAATTTTAAGTTTGTGAGGATCGTGTTTGTACTAACCAATGCACAAAGTCAAAGCTAAATGAAACAGAACCTCTGATGTTGTTCAGTTTTTAGATCGTATAAACATTTTACTTGTTGCTCGAGTAATCTTGGAAATACAAGTTGTACGATTTAGGACGTAATAACTAAAGGGAAAGAAAAACCCAACAACACGCTGTTGTATTGTTCCGTAAAACGAATTTATTCATCAGTTCTCTTGAAGTATCTAAAAGGACAACAAATAGAAAGATGAAGAACATTCGCTGTAAAATGTATCTGAACATCTTAAACTTGGTTTCTAGGAAATTTAACGGCAAAAAAGAAAGAAAATAACTTTAAGTTAATGGCTAATATATTGAAATCATTATTTTAACATGTAGATTTCACGGAACGTTTCCAGTATAAGCCAAACAAAAACTAAATAAATTGTATTTTTAAAATAACATTCTCGATTGGTTATTTGCTAACTATAACTGAATAAGTCAATAAAAGAAACGGTATTCCTGTTGCCGGTTTGTCTATTCACAGTGAATATGTTCGTGTCTAAAACTTAGTAAGGTTCATGTCAGTCGGTTTATAGGAAGCGGCTAAGAAAATTGGTTTCTCAAGAAACGACAAAGAGATTTTTGGTAATATAACTCAAAATTGGTATTATTATACATTGGTGTCACTAGCTCGATTTTGATTGGCTATAAGCACGCAGCTAATTATTGCTTGCTGTTTCTGTTACGTCATACCTACAGACAATGAATTTTATATATGTAGAAGTGACGTCATACCTACAGACAATAGTTTGTCTGCTGTGCATTAATCACTTTTTTGTGCGCGTTCTTGTCTTTACAAGTGCAGCTCAGGAATATGCATAATAAAACAATTGTTGGATTCCGTTTTCGCATGATAGCGATAATTATAAGGCCTCAGTTTGTGTTATCCGCCTCAGCCTTCGGCTTCGGCAGATAACACAAACTTTGGGTTGATAATTATCGCTATCATGCTCAACCTCATCCAATAATTGTTAATTATTAGACACAATATTCGATATCATATGCAGCATACGAGGACCCAGATGGGGTGAGAGGGGTGGGGGTTGGGGAGTGGATCGAACACACACCCCCCACCCCCACCCCCACCCTCGCCCCGCCAAATAAAAGCCACGATAACGACATTTTTAGCAATTTCTCTTACTCTAAAGGTGTGATGTCAAACACAAACATCCAGAATCTGTTAATTTCTTTCTGAAATTAAAAAAATAGGGGAGGTTTTTTGCATGTTAATGGAAACTTTCATAAAAAAAATCAACTTCTGTAGTTGTATTTTTTCTAATGTTTCTCCTTCTATTTAGTATCTAGGATATTTCGGGCTTTATAATATACTTAAAACAGTAAAAACATCGCGCTTATAACACTTAACAGTAAACCTCATCTATAGGCCCTTGCATAAAATTAAATTGCGTCAGTTGAGTACGATCTAGCCCTTATTGTGTAATTCAGTTTAACTGCCTGGCGAGAAGACGACAAAGCAATAAACAAGAACAAACCGTACATGTACCGTCAGAAATATCACAGCTTTTTCTTGACACATAAAATGTTTTGACTGGCCTTTCTCTTCAGTGTTATCTCAACTGACTTAGGATCTACTGGTTTCTGGGAAACAGTTAAGAAAATAAGTTGCTAGGCAACAGTGAAGAATCTATAGGTGGTTTTCACGTTACGTCACGGCGGCCATGTTGGTGCACACCTACAAAAGAATTTTAATGAACTTCTTTTGTTATGTGCACCAATATGGCCGCCATGGCCTTTGTTATTTGAGTCCCACAGGACTGAAGGTCACGTGAGTGAAAACCATCTATTGGCACATTGGATAATAGGCCATTTCCGAGTTGCCTTTAGCCTCTCTATCAAAGCGAGGCTAGATGCGAAACCTTTCATATCAAAATGAGTTTTCATTCACATGCAAATAAAACTCATTTGCATGTGAATGAAACTCATTTTCATATGAAAGGGTTCGCACCTAGCCTCGATTTGATAGAGAGGCTAAAGGCAACTCGGAAATGGCCTATTAACAGATATTTCTGCTGCGATATCTAATAAGGACTGGCATAAAATCAGCTGATAAATTGAAATCAACTGTCAAATTTCTGGATTACTGTACATAAAATCAAGATCAACCAAAATGTACAGAGTGCAAATATGTTTAAAATCAGTACCTTATATAAATTATGAAGAAACATTTCGCGTCAAACATGGTGCGTGCCGCTATTCTTTTTAATTATAAAATGGAACCTTATTGGCATAAAATATAAATAGAGCGTCCAATTTTCTGATTACTGCGCGTACATGAAAATCGAGATGTACAACCCTTTCACCCCCAGAGTCAATTATGAAGACTTGTAATGTAGTCCTAACTTTTGAGTCTGTGGATAAAAGCCTATGGTGTGACCATTGAAATAAAACCTCTTCAGCAGTACTTTTGCATGGTACCATTTGTTCTAACTTTTGAGTCTGTTGACAAAATCCTATGGTGTGACCATTCAAATGAAACCTCTTTAGTAGTACTTTTGCATGGTACAATTTGTTCTACCTTTTGAGTCTGTGGATAAAATCCTATGGTGTGACCATTCAAATAAAACCTCTTCAGCAGTACTTTTGCATGGTACCATTTGTTCTAACTTTTGAGTCTGTGGATAAAATCCTATGGTGTGACCATTCAAATAAAACCTCTTCGGCAGTTCTTTTGCAAGGCATGAAATTTGGGATTTTTTGGGAATTTTGAGTTTTGGAATACTCGGGAGTTAATGGACAATGACCAGTTAGATCCGACCAACAGGGCTTCTAGGAAACGATAGATCCGTTTAACAAGCTGTACAATACAGAATCAATTATACCGCAAAGTTCCGTTTGTTTGTGATATTCGGCATGCTTCATAAAAACTATATTGTTTCCTGTAAATCCATTTAATTATATTTTTACTTGACGCGTGAAAAAAGAAAAACACAATTGCCTAAAAAAGTACACCCGAATATCAAATGAACAAAGACAAATTTTCCACGACGAATCTTTTGTCAATAAAAATTATTTATAGGGGTGTAAAGTGTAGGCTATCGGATGACGACGCAAATTTTACTTTTCGTACGAGCTGATGTTTAAGCCTGTTCTTACCTTACTTCATGTACTGTGAGTGAAATATACCCAAACAAAGGAAAATGAAAGAGATATCACCTAACAAAAGAGGAGTTTTTTCTTTGGTTTATAAAAAAACCGATATTCGATTAAAAGATATTTTATTTAGCTCAATACCATGACACCTGTCTTCTGTGGAAGGGATCGGTTAGTCAAACAATGGCATTGTAATGAAATAGACAATAAAGCAAGTTGCTAATCACCTTTATTGACCCAATTAATCACTGCCTGTCAGCAATCCGCTCATTTTATTAATATAATATAAACAATAGTTTAAAACCATGCATGTTGTAAGTATCATTTTTTCATTCATGTGGATTTGGTCATATAAAACACTTAAAAAGCTTCGAGAAACAGTGTTCTTAAAAATTTGATACTCATTTCTGTAACAAAACAGACCAAGAATCGTTTCACTATAAACGCATTGACTCAAACCTGAAATATTCCCCTAAAATGGTGCCAACGACTCTTGTGATGGCCATAAATAATTTATTTAAAATGTCTTAAAAGCAAAGATGATTTATAGTGAAAGACTGTAAAACTGCCATCCTTATTTTGCGAAATGATTTTTTAATAAAGAATCAATATGTCCTTAAAGAAAAACGATTTCCTCGATTTTTTATTCCAAGACAAACTAAAGACTTCTTTTAGAAGTGATAAAGAATTCTTTTTGGATTAGAAACAAAGGTACGAGTGAAAGAAATAAAATAGACTGCCCTTGTACGTTCGCAAACTAAGGAACTAAGGAAAGACAATAAGAAAACTTCGTCAGGTACTAAACCTTTTTATACTTTGGTTTCATCTGAAACAACAAACGCCAATTTTATACCTACAGTGTGCTTAGTCGTGATGTAAATCATAAAACCATAATCCATTAATTACATGTTATATATAACTTCGTTTCACCGCTATGAACTGTTTCTGTAAAGCCAATTTTGTCAAGTGACTACTGTTGTTTGTCACACACAGTGTACATTCATTGTTCTATAATAGCAAACTGTTCTATTTTCTGTATAAACTCGGTTTGAACCAGCTGGAGATTTATCCACAAAACTAATGTTTTTATTTAGGTACCATGCTGTGCACATAACAAACTTAAATAAAGGTAAAGGTGATATTTGCGCTTATAAACTTTTAAGGCCGCTGATACCCGCGTCATGAATAAATTCATACGGCAAAGTTTTGCTTAAGGTGTGTTTACCGTTCTACTCAAAATTCACAGACGCATTCCAGGTTGGGAATTGAGGAACGCTCTCCTTGATTTTTTTTATTTGATGGATCGCGCTTCACAACAATGCTATAAGGCAAATGTAAATTTAGTAAAAAGTAATTTTGTGTCCAAGTTTACTTCTCGAAAAGAACACAACATGACTTGATTTTACCAACAAATGACCAGTTGTATCATGATAAACTGATGAAGATTTTGCGATTTGTAAGCTTTTTGCTAGGGTAAAATATTTCATGTTAGAATTTAAACCAATTTAGACCAAGAAAAAATAAAATTAACGAAAAAATACATAATTACTCTTCTTTAATAGATTTGTTAACTCGAACCCAGACTTCTCAGGCTACTCGGTTAGACAACCGCTGACCAATAAGCCTGAGATTGAAAATGTTATTAAAAGTGACTGATTCGGAAACTGGAGGAGCGCCATCTTAATTAACCTTAATCAAACTTGACTAAACTTCAAAAACTTTAAAGATTAAAACCACGAGCATATGATTCATGTACCGTCGCTCGAATTAACTAAATAGCATGAGACAATGTGGCTCCTTTAAAGTTTTCAGATAAAGCCCACTGCAGCAAGTTGAAACAATTGACGGATTGAAATGTTTTCAGTATATCTAAAAAGCTAGTTTCAGGACAAAAGTTTGTTACTTTATTCGATGGTGTATACTTTAAGCACATTTCGACAATTTTCACTCTTTCAGAAGAAAAGCAATGTGACTTGAAACACAAACATTGGGACAAAACTTCGTATGAAAACCGCATGTTCTAATAAAAAAGAGAAATACATCATGGTTGTATGACTTTGATAGCCTTCGACGCCATTTTCCTTAATAATTAATCAAAATGTCTAAATCGACCAGAGCCTTAATATAAATTCCACAGCACTCCACCTGTACATTGTTTTCAGGCTGTAACCAACAAACATATAACCATATAGTTTATTTATTCATACAAAGTTAGAAAGTAATGCGATACACATTTTTAAGCTTATTCAAAATTCTTATTAGTTTCCTTTCAATTCAACCATTAAAGCATCTTTGCCATTGCATTATAGATAATCAAATTTACAACTAAGTGCATATGTCAGATGAACATTCATGAAGGTTTTCGCTGTTGTTATAACCCAAATATCTACTCTTTGCTACAAATTAGAAACAAATTCCTTTAACAAATCTTTACTTCATAAATCTTTGTGCTGCGTTCGCGTTAACTGCTATTTTACATGCTAATTTTGAAAGCCTCCTCGTTGTTGTGACATTTTCGCAATTACAGCGAAGGGTAATCATTTTTACTTTAATTAAAACTACTATAAACATCACAGAGGCAATTTATATCCACGGTACTATATATCATTTCTTGTCCCTCATTTGTTACTAACAAATGAAAGCAATCAATCTACTGAAAGGAAAGCAAAACTAAACTATCAGAGATCAACGATGAAGGAAGGATGCCAGACAGCATATCAGCCGCCATTTTCGAGTTTGATCTGTACCATGATACCTCGGTCGTATTATAAATCAGTTATGAGACAAAATCTTATAATATGAGCTAGACAATTTTTGTAGCTATATATCAGTGAAATAAATATAGATGTTTTCCCTTCCATTTCAATGCCTTATGTTATTAAATCGACGGAGCCAATTTCTGATTAATTTTCTCTTGTGTGGTCAAACCGTCGCGAAGACAAAGCGACATGAAGCCATATATCACACTCAACCACACGGCGAGAGCACTCTGTCCTTTCTTCCACTTCCCCTATTATCTACAAATATGATAAATGAGATAAACCTAAACATTATATTATAACCTACACTGAGCACATAAAAATTCCCAAATTGAAAAGTTTGCTGATAAAACATTTATGACACGAACGAAAACGCGTCTCCCGGTTTTTTACTATTGTTGGTAGGAAAACAAAGCTTGGTTCACAAACATTTCTCACGGTTATTTGACGCACAAACTCAAGGACCTTGTACATGGAGGGGTTTTGTCTAAATGCATTTCTTTTGCTGTAACAGTTGTTAAGAAGCTGCATTATTTATGTAAATTGCTCTCTCGCCCATCCACAAAGCAAATCTATTTGGGAGATTCGGTGTAATGTTTTTATTTCAGTATATTTTATATACGCGGCTAATTGCACGACGAAATTATATTAAGAGGTAAATATGCACGTAATTACTTTTCAGAAATAGCCTTTGGAAATTTGACAACTGTAACTTGACTCATCATTGCATTTTTTTCTTCAGTATAACAATTTGATATATCTTTCCTCTAGTGCAGTGAAATTGTATATATAGCTCAGTTATTCTGAGTATAAAAGAATGGACAAAAAATAAAATACATGTGCTCCTTTTGCAGTTAACAGCTATGACAATATCCTTCGCTACTTTATCTTTTGTTTTGTGAAACATTGTGTATGTTATTTTGATATTTGCAGTTCATCAGGAACTAACTGAGAATAAAAAGAAACAGGGCCATAACGTTTGGGCCATAACGTTGTAAAAAATAATACTGCTTCAGTCAAACGCAGAACGTTTTTCTATTTCAATATTTTCACAAGAATATAATATTCTCAAATATCTACTCATTGACAAATAAACGGCTGAGTTTGTCAGTATGATAAAATTATACCAAAATTGTTTGGGCTGTTACCATATCTTTTTTACATTATTATTGAAGACAATACGATGATCTCTCTCTCTCTCTCTCCCTCTCTCGTGAACTTTTTTTCTGTAAAACATACATCATATCCTGATTTAGGCTCAATAGTTCAGTGCTCCTTAGGAAAAGGAGCCAAAAAGATTGCAGAACTCATAGAAAGCCTCTATTACTCAGCAGTGTTTATCTTATAAGCCATTCATTGATTAAAAACCTCTTTTGTATCTGTAAAACGTTTTATTAGGCTTTCTAGGATCAATAATTCTGTTATGCCAAAGTGTAATCCAATTTTTCTTTATATATTTAAAAATGTGCTACCCTTCATCGAGTCAGTCGTTACAATTGACTTATCTCGGCTAATTGAATGGATATATTGACGCGACGTATCAAACGCGCTTTTTGACCATAACTTGCTTTCATTATACTAATTCCTGCCGAAATATCTGTAATCATTTTCACATTCGAAATTGTAAGCTATTCACGACTTTTATACAATAATATATATTACTTTAAATAACTGTGAATGTTTGCTCAAGGCCATTCTAATTGCAAGCTCATTTTACAAGGCTAGCTAATGGTTTTGTTTTAAGCCAAGCCGTCAGCATTTGTTTAATTTAGTGCAAATTATAAAAAAAAATACTTGAGTATTTACAAGTCTTTTTGGTGAAATATCTTACGTTTTGTGAGAGTTCATGTTTTTCTTCAGTCAGAAGAAGACTTTAAACGTCCAGTTCTCGCCAAACGAAAGCGAGCAAAGTTACCTAATTCTATAAATACGTTGACAATATTTCCAACTCCTTGAATGTTTGATGTTGTCAAGGTGTAACTTTCCTGAGTTGCTCCTGTAATTTAGAAAGAGTTTCTTGCCAGCTTTCTGACCTGTTGTTTTGTCCTCTTGGGCCTACACCTTTGGAGCCAAGATAAGCAGAAAACGCCGACATTTCCAACGATTTGCCGGCAGGCGTCGTGGTAACCTCGGATCCGCAAGAAGCAAGTGCTGGTGAGTTGTGGAAGAGAAGCGAATGTGATGAACTTCCAGGACATTCTCGGCTGTTATGCAGGCTCAATGAAGGGTACGATCTCACCGATACCGGACTATAGAAGTATGAAGAGTCGTAAGACCCCATAATGCTATCAATAGCAAAGCTCTTTTTCGTTGGACGGATGTACGTTAAGCTGGGATGCATCCGGCAGTCGTCAGCGCGATACGGAAAGAAGGACGAATGCGTATTGAACGATCCTAACCCTCGATAGTAAGTAGATTGAGGCGAACCGATGCCGAATTTCAAAGGATTGCTTCTTCTGACCCGGCGTCGCGCTCTTCTGCGTCTAAAATCGCCGTTTGCGAAGTCTTCGAGGTTCGCCGGATGTATGGCCCAGTAGTTACCTTTTCCATTTTCGCTGCGACCAGCTTTTATAAAACATTCGTTGAGGGACAAGTTATGCCTGATGCTGTTCCTCCAACTCTTATCCTTGTTACGGTAATACGGGAAGTTGTCTGAGATGTACTGGTAGATATCACCCAGTATCATCTTCTTGTTAGGGCAGCTCAAAATCGCCATTGCGATCAGCGCGATGTAGGAGTGCGTTGGTTTCACATCAGGATCTGTGCATTCTGTTTTGCTCGTGCCGCTCTCCGGCCTCGCTGACTCATCGTCATCATATTCCGGGTCCAGTACAAAACTCTGTTCGCATTCTTCAGAGTTTGCTCCCCCGTGCACGCTCTCGGAAATGTCTCGTTCATTTTCAATGTCTTCGTCTGCAGAGTGGAGCCGCATTTCACCGCGCTTATCGACAACACCGGGTGAACAGTTAGTGTAGTTTGAAAGATCAACATCAGTTATAAATTCAGTCATGTTGCTTGTGTGTACTCTTTATAAAATTACGACTGTCGGGTTGCGACCTTTATACGACCCACTGCAAGAGATTATGAATTAATAGCTTAGTTAGTCAAACAAATACCATGCCAAACAATAGCATCCGATTGGTTTCGGCTCACTGACATATATTTATCACCACCCTCATGAGTGCTTATATTGACCTCTCTATAATTTGCGCTGTCTACGCCTAAACAAAGCCAACAAGCAACCAACTGAATTAAGCCTAACACGACACGAAATACCAGTAAATTTCGCGAACAGCGCGTTTTACAACCTGCGAGATTGAAACATCCAATAACATTCCACTGCTCAGTGATAAAATCAGCTTTCTAGTAATTTCAGGTCTTGATTTCACCGCGTTTCTTTCAGGTTATTCTTGACTGTTAAGTTCTTTTGTAGCCAAAGTGATTAAGTAATTGCAAGTACCGCCTCTATTGCTCGGTTTCGACCACCCGGTTGGCACTCTAATAGTGGCCTGTGCCTCTAGTAGCGTTTTTCTGATTGGTCAAGTACTCCATTGACCTTAATGACGTCAGCGCTACCAAATAAGTGAAGCTTTTATAAAATAGAAGCAGCTAAAATCAGATGTCCGCTTTTAGCTGTTTACAACTCAGCAACTGACAAAAGAAAAATTGATCGTTTTGACCCCGTTAGTCATTCGCAATGTCAACTGCTTATTTATATTAAAGGACGTTTACAGAAAGATTTCATACACGGAACTGACAAATTTCTGCCGGCAACATAGCAGGTGTTTAGGTAACTAATAGGATTTTTGTAATTCTGTTTTCTGTTTATAAACATAAAAAATAAACGGCAGTGAAAATTAAGATGGTGTTTTGCCTTATTCCACCTAGCTAATGTAGTAAATATGACCATCTTTTTACTCCACCTTCATAACCAATATATTTACCATCACACCCTAAAAATGAATTAATTGAAAATGTTGGCTTCGTTTGTTGGTTCTCTTACATTTTCCAACCTTTGAAATGCGAAGGATTAATTTAGAAAATTTAGATCCAAACGTAGTTAGTTGATAATTTTTAAAATGATTTTCAAAGATCAGGCGTCAAAAGAAATGTTTAGTCTCACAAATTTCAAGCGAGTTAGCATTAATATATGTTTATATTCCAGTGACTTACAAAGAAAAGTGGTTAAAAAATCCAACGCGTCAGTTTTGTAAAATCGCCGGAAAGCGCCTTCAAAGATTTGCGGCGAAGTGTCCGTAAAGACTTAGTAATCAATGGCCGCGGCCATGTCGAGTTTACAGATTCTATTTCTTAGTGTATACTGTTTGGAAAAGTTGTATCTTTTTTATGTTAGATCAACTTCAAACAAATTAAATCCCCCCTTTCCCCAGGAGATCAAATCGTCTTTATGATCTGATAAACTTGGCACCTAACGAATAATAATCTGAAAAATAACTAAAAACTAAGGTTAAAACTTTCTTGAGCTTTTTGCGAAAACATATAACACATAAAACGATGTGATTGAATGTGCCTTCCTTTACATGGATCAGAAACTAAATAAAATGCAATGCATTTTAAATACGACGTTGAAAAAGAAAACATTTCTCTTAATTAAAAAGATACCAATAAAACTTATATTTCCTAAATAGAAGAATAAACCACAGCTCTGTTCATGTCTTAATTTTCGCCGACATGTCGCGATTAAAAATTTGTTGATTTTGAAAGTTACCGATTTGAAATTGCTTGAATGTTGGTGGTGAAAAAAACGTCTCCATACATCGCCATTGATCCATTTCGCAAAAGAACCCTGTAATTTTTCTTGTTCTTTTTCTAACAGGACAGAACTGTTAATTGTAATTTGCCGCTTGCTAAAAGATGCCGCCGAATATTCTACCTGAGGAATATTGATCAGCGAACGAGCGATTTTATCAACCGACTGATCAATTTTTTTCGCACACAGGCGGTTCCTAGTGAATGTGGTTAAGACATGGACTGAGGGAATTCTCTCGATGCTGCGCTCGGCATACCACAATATAACTTTTACATTTAAGTTTGTTTTGTGCGCAGCGTGGCATCGAAAACACAAAGATCAGTTTTGATAAATCTCCAGCTGGTTCAAACCGAGTTTATAGAAAGAACAGAACAGTTTGCTATTACAGAACAATGAATGTACACTGTGTGTGGCAAACAATATATTCTCTTGACAAGTTTGGTTGTATATATTCCTTGGAATTAAAATAAAAAAAATAGAGGAAAGAAAATAGCCAAAATACAGGCATTTCCCCTACACGTTGTGACGAACCAAAAATATAACTTTTTTACGCGCCATATTTTCTGTGTTTTTATTTCCATTTTTTTTTTTTGGCTCATATCCAAGAAGAAAAGTCGTTTACATGAATACATGGCTTTTTGTTAATTGAGAAATTCACTCTTTCTTGTGAAAAAATCAGCTGCTTTTGAGCACATTTGCTTCCATGACAAACACATTTCGCATAAAGGCACTATTTGCGGCTATGCATCATAAAACATCTTGGTTTAAAAGACATTTCAGCTGAATTATTTATGCCTATTAGAATAGTCTTTTACTAATTTTTTTGCCGCATTTCAGGTCAGGGTCAATGTAGTCACAGCAAAACAATTCTTGGTCAGTTTTGCCACTGAAATAGAAGTTCACCGTTAACACTATTTGTAATCTTGAAGTGTACGTGTTTGAAAAACTGATTTCACATGGGTGGTATGGACAGCGATATTTAAACGCGTGAACCTAAACTATTGTTGGTATTATATTGATTGATTGAGCGGATTACTGACAGGCAGTGATTAATTGGGTCAATTAAGGTGATTAGCAACTTGTTTTATTGTCTATTTCATTACATTGTCATTGTTTGACTAACCGATCCCTCCCACAAAAGGCAGGTGTCATGGTAAAAGTAAGCTTAATCGAATATCTCTCAATCAAATATCGGTTTTTCTATTCGTAAGAAAAAAACCTCCTTTGTTAGTGATATTGCTTTTATTTCCTTTTGTTTTGGTGTATTTTGCTTACAGTAAACACGTACATGATGTAAGCTTAAACATTAGCTAGAACAAAAAGTAGAATGCGCGCAGTCATATCTAGCGTTCACGCCCATAAATATTTTCTATTGGCAAACGATTCGTCATGGAAAATTTCCCCTCGAATAGTATAGGTTCATTTGATATTCGTGTGTACTTTTTTAGGTAATTGTGTCATTCTTTTTTCGCGGGGTCAAGTAATTAAATGGATTTACAGAGAGCAATATCGTTTTTATGAAGCATACAATATCACAAACAAACGCAAGAGAACTCTCGTGCAATTGATTCTGTATTGTAAAGCTTGTTAAACGAATAAATCGTTTCCTAGAAGCCATGCTAATTGAGTCTAGCTGGTCACTGTAGGCAAAAGAAACATGAAAAATTAGCATCCGATGAAGTATCTATAAACGACGAGCAATGCAAAATGTTTTATGCAAAAAAAAATTTTCTGAGGTAATTTTAATTTTTTTCAAATCTCCGTGTACCACGCGCTTGGCTACTCAGGAATCTCAACAGTGGATTCCAATTTTGTACCAGTCCTTATCAAATATCACATTCGATCAGAAATACATTTATACCAACTAAACCGTGTGGTAGTCTTCTGTTCCCTAGAAACTATTTTCTTTTCCGTTTCCTAGAAACCAACCGCACGAAAAATCGCCTTAACCGCCAAATCTTTGACACGGTTTGTAAAGGGTTCTGTTGTAAAGGTTACCTTGATTTAAGTCAAATATAGTGCACCTCTGTTAATTATCAAAGGTATTGTAAAGGTTATGTCAAATTTTGCTATGACTTGACTACAAACGAACCTTTGATTTGCCTGTGACGTACATCAAATGTCTAGTACTTTTGGACGCGCGTCAAAGGTGGGTCTATAAAAAGCAACATCAAAAGTGCTGTGAAACGTTTGATCACGGCTTTGATCCTGTGTCGCGCAACTTTGTCAAAGCCAACTTTTTGCGCAGTTCCAAAGTACGCCAGACAGGAAAAGAACTGAAATTCCAATAAACTAACCTTAAAGTTTATTTGTTGTTTATATCTGTTACATTTTCTCAGTACTCTCCTTTTAACTAGCAGTTGACTGCTGAATTTAGATATACTTAAGAATCTCGATCAATTTTATGCCTGCCCATATATCATACCAAATATCGCATCCAAAAATATCAATCTTGTGTTATATTACCAAAGATCTTTGCCATTCTTTAGTAACTAAATTTCTTAGACGTTTCCTAGAAACTCAGCGCCACTGAAGCGTATTAACGTTCACAGCGAAAAGACAAATCTCCACGAGGAGAATAAAAGGGTTTTTTATGTCAGCGAGGAAAACTGTTTTCCTAAGAGGATACTGTTTCCTTATTTAGTTATTGACTTTTAAAACTGTGTTGTTTTTCGCTTGAAATATTAGGTCAATGCGTGTTTGTTTTTGTAATACAGTTTAATCCGGTTATGAGATTTGCCTTCTTACAAAATATCCGCGTGCTAAATATAAAATTAAATCCGAACCGATATGTTTGATTATGGCCGAAGAGACTCTTTATCGCTGCTAACGTTCGAGTCTAATTTTGTCCCTTTGATGAAACATCTACTACACCCCACTTAAGTTACATTATTTAATAGAAGAGACTCTTCGTTGCTCCCTTAAAACATTGTAGTATCAATTAGTTACCTAGAAACCAAATATCAGAGTTGCGTAAGGTTGGAGCGAATTGACGACACACGATAATTTAACTAGCAAGAAACGTTTGGTAGTTTTAAACGATATAGGAGAGAAGATATTTGTTAAAATTTCCTTCATTATTTTTATTTATTTTTCTGTTTGTTCTTTTGCTTCAACGAGTATAACTGACTGAACAATATATAGTATGGTTCACCCAGTTACTACATGACCCACCCTTCGGATTTGGCGTCCTAATATCGGACACTAAGACTTGTGCTCTCGAGATACCTAAGCTGAAGGCTAAATTGGCACATTATCAATTCAATTTAAGTATATCCTGATTAATATCATCTACATATACTTCTATAGTTCGGTTTGGTGTACCCTTTGCAAATATTATTGATGTTGTATTGCAACGGTTCCAACTTGTGTTTTGTGTACGTTTTAACAAATGCAAGCTAAAAGCTATTCTTTTAAATAGCTGCCTCAGGCTCCATAAGTCAGGGGCGTAGCTACCCGTACGCACGTACGCACGTACGCACGTATGCGTACCTGAAAAAGTCGGGAAAAAAAGAAAGATTTGGGACTTGAGTGTGGTGTGGGGAGGTAGGGGGTGTTTGAAAACTCTGAAAAAGTCCTGGCTACGCCCCTGAGTCTGCAGTATTTGTCCAACTAAATCAATTCAGTGCCGTTCCCTAGAAACTAACGCCGCCCCATTTACATGGAAAGAGGATGGTCCCAGCGGGGGGGGGGGGGGGGGGGTTACTCTTTTATATACACTATATAGGTATGTGCCGCCCGATAGGGTAGGGTTTTTGAGGTGCTCAGTCCTTAAACAGGGTATTCTTTTTGGTACTTTTGGTATTGTGATCCTTAGGCCCGGTTCAAACGTCGAACTTCACATGTGCCGAATCTAATGCAAATGAGCAAAATCTATTGTTCTTGCTCATTTGCATTAGATTCGGCACATGTGAAGTTCGACGTTTGAACCGGGCCTTAGATATTCCTTAGATGGGTCACTAAATTGCAGTATCCACCCCAACGCGTAAAACGAAAAAGATATGGTCTGTTAAAACTGCACTACACGCCGGAATTGGGCCTTAAAAGGGTATCAAATATCGATTTTCTACCCTTAAATAGGGTCAGGGTTTGAGAACTTGGCGGCACACACCTATCCTAAATTTTCGGGAGTACCTCTCCCCCCCCCCCCCCGGGATCCTATATTTCTAGTGCTAGGATGATCCTAGAAGGTTCATTTGGTTTACATGCATAAATGCGTCACTAGAAGAATCCTAGCGCAAGGATCATCCTACCTCTCAGATAGGATGATCCTAGCGCTACGATGATCCTAGCGTGCAACCATTCATAAAAATTCATAATTAAACTGAAAGATGTCACGCTCGGATAATCTCAGTGCTAGGATTATCCTAGCACTAGGACCTCTTTCCATATAAATAGGGCCTAAGTTGAGACTGAATTCAGTATCTTGCAGTATTAGAATTAAAAAAAAATTCAGATTACAGTTGGAGAAGAATTGATACGATTTTGAACGTACGGAGGAGTGACATTTTCGATGCGGGTACTGTTTTATGTACCAGTCAATACCCTTTATAGCTGTCCGATCAGCCTTGCATTCAGTTTTAAGTTTTAATTCCAAGACCGCCCATCCCCCCCCCCCCCGGGCAAACCCCCGGGCATTTGACTTAAAAATTGTCAAATGCCCCACTATGTGGGCAGTTTATACGGTCAAATGCCCCACCGTGCAGGGCTTCACAGAGCGTCAAATATGCCCCACCGTCCGGGCAAGGAGGGATTAAAGTAACTAGTTACAGTGGATTTCAGCTTACTTTGGCCGCACCAGTTGCCAAGTTCGTTGCGAAATTTGATACTACGTTGCGAAGTTGTCAATTACATTTGTCAGTTTGCCAACCAAAATTTGAAACGAAGTTGGCAACTTCGGTGCCAACGAAGCCTGTATGTAAAGTCTGAAGTTGTTCTTAAACGCTATTTGCGAAGTCAAAATAATTTTTAGCCGATCTGGATGGTTTTCTTTCATAACATTATTTTGTAAACTTGCCAAGACAAATCTGTAAACTGGTGCTGTTCGGATTGTTTCCGAGGTGAGACCACGTACGCTGTAATTTCAGTTGTGGTTTTGAATTCGACCAACATATAAATCGTATATTATCTTTCATGTTCACTTTAAATATCTTGCCATCTTTGCTTGTGCTGTTGTCTGTTGTAGATTTAGTTTCAGCGAAAAAAATAGAACGATATTGCAACTTCTGAACATATGTTTCGAAATACTTAATGTAAACAAAAATCACTTTCCTTTACAGACACGTGGAACCGGAAAGAATGGATTACGAAATCTTTTACCTTGCGACCGTTGACCAACGTTTTTGTTGAAGTCAAATGCCCGCCCCGTCGGGCCTCGTTTCACGTCAAATGCCCCACTATGCGGGGCTAACCTCTCGTCAAATGCCCGGGGTATGCCCGGGGGGGGGGGGGGGGGGTGGGCGGTCTTGGAATTGACTGGTACATATACTGATTTGTTTTGTTGTGTTCATTGCTTAGTGAAAAAACGATCTTAAAAACTACAAATTGCTTCGGCATGCTAAATAAAAAGGTCGAGGTGAATATCAAAGCTTTTGTTTTCATAGGATGCGTATTAAAACAGAGTTATTAGAGTTGTGGACAATGTCCAACAAATCTCTCAAGTACATGCATAATCTCAATTCTCTTCGAGGATAGTGCTGGGTGCAAGGGCCGGCGCGTGATGTCAGCACGTGCACGCACGTGGCCATGGACGGCGTGGGGCTCAATCCAGAAAAGAAAAACTAGTTTATTTTGGTCTTTTACTCGCGGCTCGAAGCTCCCACACTTGCTACTCGCTCACTACTCCATCGCATAGCGTGCTTTCTTCTCCACTATCTTTAAAAAGAAATATTGAGGGATTCAGACTCGCATTCTATATTTAACACAGCATTTGGCACGACACCGATTGATATGCGATTCATTTCTAACCGCAAACAAAGAGACCCATTCTGAATGAATATTGTACGAATTGATTTAAGAATGCTTTTAAAGCTAAACCTTCACTGTACATGTATATCTCCTAAGAGAGCTCTCTTTATTTGACGCAATGAACCTAGCTTCTGACGTAAGTAGCCATATAACTGTTTTTTAACGTATCCTGGCAACCGTGTATGCATTTCGACAGTAGTTCTTTGTGAAGTTGCTAAAAAGGCGCACATTTGCACCAAGCCTCTAGTAAAATGCATTTTTTTCATTCTTATAAAACAGGTGATTTCAGTTTAACAGTGCAACACACCATGACGAACTCACTAATCTATTTCAATGCGTGCGACATGCTCAATTAAGCTCCGTCTCAGACTGACGTCATCAGGCTCCCATACTTTGGCTAAGCGATGCAGTCACGGTTCCTTCAGTTCCTTCGTCTTTACATGCAGCCTCAACAGCCTAGCACTCCAAGTGATACCTTTTGTCAGGCCTAGCGAGCTTTTTGAGACATGTTTGATCTTTCCATACGTCTTTCGAAGATAGACCGAGTGTGTTGCCTTTCTCGTTTATCGTGCCACAGCCATGCATGCATGACAGCTCACCACCCACTCATAATTGTCATAGTTCCTTATGTCTTTAGCAGTGGGCACACAGCCATGCATGCATGACAGCTCATAGTTCCTTATGTCATTAGCAGTGAGGTCGTCCATCATAATAAGCAAATCGCGTATTCTCTCAACCTTTCAGTGCATGCTTCATGTCGTTCACAGAAGGCGTCCTTATCAATTCTTAACTAGTGTAATTCAGTAGGTGCACAGCAATGAATGACTTTCAGTCGCATCCGCAAGTTGCTCTTCATGTTTAGTTCACTCGAATCACAGCACGTTGAGTATGCCAAAAGATGGAGTAAATCAAATTCTATTTATTTATTTATTACTGTTATTAGAAATATTATATAGGTTTTATTTAATTACTTATTTATTCATTTATATTATATGACTGTTATAATCAGTTCTTTTTATATTCTTATTGACGACATTGTTAGCGCATTGAGACTCTAAATGCGCTTATAAAAACTTTATTATTATTATTATTATTATTATTATTATTATTATTATTATATTATTATTAGAAATTAACTTGTCGCCTGAAGCTAAAAGGGAGCCATTCACAGTTTTATGGTAATCCTTATAGAAAGAAAAAGAGCGTTTTTGGTGTTGACCTGTTTGATCGGCTTGGTAGAACAAGTGAACTGTATGAATGTAGGTACCGCTACATTATCTTACGTTGAATATTATGACTTATTACGTGAATTACTCGTGCACCAATTTGCTTATTTACTAACTAAAATAATGGATAAAAATAAAAACAGTAAATATGAATTCAAGCAGTGGATGGAGGGAAGAAAACTGGAGAACCTGGAGGAGGGACGAGACCCAACAACAAACTCAATGACCCATGATACGTACGCGGATTCTGGGATTCTAACCCGGGCCGGGTGCGGAGTGACGAGCGCCGTCATCCCTGCGTCATTCCTGCTCATTCCTACGTCTGATAGAAATATGTTTGATGCGGGAAGGGGGAAGTGGAGAATAAAAAACGTTTCAACTATTCCAACTTAGTTTGAAGACTGGATTTAAGCAATGACATCTTTATAAGCATGTTAGCTAACCTGAAGGCTCGCCTCACCTCACCTCACCACGAGCAAGTCTTACGCTTCCCTCGCACTCCAAACCGTCCGCTTACATCCATCTACATCTATAATTGTAATTCACAAAGGTTTCCCATACACGTGAATTGGTCAGCTTTCAATAGTTCAGCTTATTAAATAAATGAAATTTTACAATAAATATAAATAATCCTATTAAATAAATATGTGAGAGAAAAAATTAGCTCATTAAGTAAGTTCTAGTTCAATATTAATCTCTGAACAGCACGTTTAAAGGTGTTCGGTGTGGTAGCTTTAATAATATCATTACATAAGGTATTCCAGACCTTCACAGTTCTGGATACAAAGCTGTATTTATAAACATTGCTAGAAGCTGATGGCTGAATAAACTTATTAGAATGGAACTGCCTTGTGACTGTTTCTGAATTAAATGGACTGGCATAGTTAGACTAATCATATTATTTATGGCTTTCCACATAACAATCAACCTTGTGTTCAACAACAACAACAACAACAACATTTAGCTTTATTTGCATGACTGTAAATTTTACAATATTGCAACTAACTAACAAAAGGAAAGAAAACAAAAATGAATAATTAAATTACATTGGTGACAATTTTATCTCGAGAATCAAAACAAGATGAAATAAATTTAATTAATTGCATGTTTAGAAAGTAAATGGAAGAATTCATTAATTCTATGATCAATTCAGTTACAGGTAAATGGCTAATATTTGGTATAAAAGTCTGTATTTTATTGTAAAAATTATCTCTTATTGTTGCGTATTTTGAGCAATAGAAAAGAAAATGGATTTTGTCTTCGATTTCATTTGAACCACAAATGCACACTAAGCATGGATAACTATTTATTTGCTGACCACACTATCTTCAAAATCCCAAATGTTCAGCATTAAAAATTTCTCATTCCCGTTTTTTGAATTTTCCTATTCCCCATTCCTCCCTTTAGGTCCTTTAGCAGGGTTAAGCCTAAAGAATACCGTTCAGAAGGACGTCGGACACCTTATTGAAACTTATATAACTGAGTAACTGGTTAGCTTTCAGTTGATGTTATGGGTAGCAGTTTATATAGTTAAATTTAGGCCTGAACAACCCAAGAAGCTAGGTGGTACAGTGGTACGGTAGGCTACGGTACGGTAGGGTACGGTAGGGTACGGTAGGCTATCTAAGCCTAAGCCTAGCTGAGATCACAGGTTCAATCCTGAGTGGGGGATTTTAGATTTTCTTTTTTACACTTAAAAATTTATTGAAAATAAAATTCTAAGTGTCGACATTACGTTATATAAGTCTTAATAAGGTGTCCGACGTCCCTCTAAACGGTATTCTTTAGGCACAACCCTTTAGCAGGTGCACATCGCAAAAGCGCGAAACCTGATGACGAGTCAAATTGTTGAGCAATAGTGGTCAGCAAGGTGTACAGCGGGCTCCAGTATGTTATTCAATAGATACCGACGAGTTTACCTTTTTCAACAAAGTAAAAACTCTTATTTTTTGAAAAGCCACATGTTCTGACTCACAAAAACATGGGAAAGCTGAATGTGTCGATGCTACGTTACCTCTCTTCTGAGGAATTTAGGGTACTCACAGCGGTAAGTGTACGAAAAGTTAGCTCAGAATTTTCATGAAACACGGCCGGCCAAACAGCGCGTGTGTACGAAGTTACTAGCGGATCCTGTGCTAGATCAAACAAGGCGATCGACAGCCCAGTAGAGCTAAACCTTACCAAGAACAACTCAGTGTCGATAAGAAGGAACACTGTACATCTTTAAAAAGAGTTGGTGGCGTTGTGCTTTATAAATTAATGCTCTAAAATCGTGAGTGAGGTGCAGGATTGCAGAAAATTATAATCAGTTTTTTTAGAACGAAGCATGATACACTAGCTGGGATGTATTGTTATTCGATGAGATAGAAATATGATTTCCATCTCATTAAACTAGTTTTCTGCAGTGCCGCACCTTAGTGAAAATCGTGCAGTTGTAAACATGTAAGCCTCAAATAATGCTTGATCACAAAATGCATTATGGTACACAGGCCCAGGCAGAGGCAAGATGGCTTTGTCTTTGACAGATCAAAGCAATTGCAGAATACCCCACAACTCCCAACCACTTCATTTACATGTGTTGAAATGGTTTGTAGAACGAGGCATAACACAAAAGGCACTTTTGTTATTCAACAAGATGCAAATAAGTTGTCGGGTATTCTGCAGTTTAGCAAACAGATCAGCTTTTGTCAAGTCTTCCAGGCCTCGCACTGCAAAACTTGGAACAGGTGATGACAGGATGAACAACTTACATTACAGAATACAGTGGCCCTGTATTCTGTAGTTAAAGGGACACTGTCACGAGGGCATATGTGCCAGTTTCTCAAACTGAAACTTGAAAAGTTTAGCCTAAATTTTTCAAGTTGAACTGTCAATTTCAAAATGGCATTGACCCGAGTTGCGGCGGTCAAGGTGGAAAACGAAGAAACTCAGAGCCATTTTTGAAATTGACACTTCAACTTGAAAACGTTTGGCTAAACTTTTCGAGTTTCGATTCGAGAAACTGGCGCATGCGCTCTTGAGACAGTGTCCCTTTACATTGTAAGTGTACATTTTTTTTCTAGGTGGAGATGGGGATGAAAAATCATGAACTGGTACCCACACCTCTTGTAGCATCTATAGCTGATCTCAAACATGGTGGCTCTCACAAGGTCCTGCGCGAGCTCACAAAACACAAGTTGGTGTGCTATGAAAAGTCTGGTCGAGGTGAGATGTTTACTTGAATGAAGCTACTTTCATGTTCTGGCCATTTACTTAATTGGCCATATTATGGGCTTAAAGTAATGTTTTCCAAACTAAATGTACATGTATGGATAAAAGTTAATTAAGAAGAGAAAACCAATACTGAACCTATGTACTGGGAATAGTCAAGATGGCAAAAATAATGCCAAACAAATGCACTGAGAAAAAGTCAAGAAGATAAAGCTACATGCAATACCATACAAACAGTCATACTCATGTGCCAAGAAATTACAGTCAGGACGACAAATCTAACGCCACATGAATGCTTCAACGTGTTAATTACAGAATAGTGCACTTATCAGTAATTTGTACTAAAACCAGAATCTTAAATGAACATAACAGGACTACAAATAATTAAAATTTGCCACCCTTCTCTGTCACAATAAACCTTAGCCACTGCTTATTATCGTAGATATGTCTCCTACTTCAAAAGTTATTAAAAGGGCTGCACATGTACATGTACATGTATGTCTGTTGAAATGGTTGATGGCTATAAACTGTAAGGTGTATAAACTGATTTCTAACTTTTAACTGTTACAGTTGAGGGTTACAGACTTACATTCAGTGGCTATGATTATCTGGCTTTGAAGGCGCTGACGACAAGAGGAAGTGTTCAGTCAGTTGGCAATCAGATTGGGGTCGGCAAGGAGTCTGGTACATATATTGTGTGTTGCACAAACTAAACACAATAGTAATAATAATAATAATAATAATAATAATAATAATAATAATAATAATGTTTAATCACCACATTTTCGCATTAAAAATGAATTACAATGTGTTTACAGTATATTACGAAAATTACAAAAACGGTCTTATACCTTAAAACAATCTTTAGAATTCTTAGTTATTAATCAATGTCCAAGTTTTAACTCTGAATAGTCATTGCAAGTTGTAGCTAGGTGTACATAACAGAAAAGTAAAAGATGTAACATTGTAGTAGTTTTGTATTGTGGCGTATATCAAAGTCATTCTGATTAAAAAGTAGAGTGATACTACATGTTGCTCAAAAACAAAAAGATTAATTTCCCTATTACAGGCTACAGTACATGTAAAACACTTGAAAACTGTAAATTTATATACTTTCAATTCAGTTAACATCAACATAAAACCTATAGAACCTTTAATTCCCAGAGTACAATGTATCTCCCATCACTTTTGTTTAACTAAATTATCAATTAAATGCGTCCATCTGAGCTATATGTCAAATATCAACAATGATGCAAATGTGCATTTTACAACCTTTTGTTGTCATCTTTTCTTTTCTTCAGATATTTATATTATTGCTGATGAGGAAGAAAATCAACATGCTCTTAAACTGCACAGGTCTGTATCAAGTAAACACAACTTTATAAATCTGCTACAAGAAAGTAGTCTTTGGGTACCCTGGGCAATAGAGATTCTACTATTAAAAGCAACACTGGATGGCCTGTGGTGAAGTGGTAATGTAATAGTATCTAGAGACTGAAGCTGAGCGTGTACCCAGTGCTCATCTCACCTGATAAAAACCAGCACTGCTGGTCTTCTAAACCACCAAGCCTTGACACAGCCGTTCCCTTTCCTTAGTGTTTGTCAGGTTTGTTTGTACATGTATGATAAGTTATTTCATAAATTTACATTATTTTGAATTTCTGCTTACTCAAATGATTGGATGAAACACAAAACTGTTTCAGTTAACAAGAGGAGCATCTGAAAAATTTCAAATAAAAGTGAAGCAAGGGAAATGGCTTTTGGCAAAAAGTTTGAATAAATCCGGTTTTTAAGTTGTATCTAGTTGTGTCTCAACAATCTTGAATATTTTATCTCACTAGACTTGGGCGTACTTCTTTCCGCAAGCTCAAACAGAAGCGAGATTATCTAAAACATCGCAAAAATGTCTCCTGGTTATATCTTTCACGTTTAGCAGCTGTTAAAGAATATGCTTACATGAAGGTTTGTTTTCTAAGTAGATGATAATATTAATTTTTATGCAGTTGCAATAATCGGCAGAAGCTTAACAGGGGGGTGAGCACCACATACAATACCCAACCTGGAGAACCTGCAATTTTTCTGTTGCAGTTTTCTTTCAGACTCCACATGTAGACACAGGTTCCCATTATTTAAAGGTGCCAGACACTTTTCTCTCACCACTGTTGCTCTGATTGTACATGTACACATGTAAGGTTACCAGATGCAACAATATTGTCAGAGGACTTGTGACATACATGTACAACTACACTGGCAGAGTCAAAGGTGACAGAGCCTACACTGGAGAAGACTTAAGGCATTTCTCAGCTTTTGTGACAAAAACATTGATGCCACGTTGGTGACACTTGTTAATCTTAACCACAATAGACCTATTTCCAAGCCCCAATTCCAGTGCAGCCCAATTTTCCACTAGGAGATGACAGTGAAATTAACATGATCACTTATAGTTGGCTAAAAAGGGTTAAGTGAAATTCAAATTTTTATTCATTTTATAATGGCAAAGAAACAACACCATGAATTTCATGAAAAAACAGCCACCTTCCAGTCCTACCGGTAGCCTGCAGTTTTTTGTTTATAAACCTAAAGAAAACTCAAAACTAGTAGCCCGAAGCTCAGAGTTGGATTCTTTTCAGGCTCTTCATGATAATGGATATCCAGTCCCAAGACCAATTGACTTCAATCGTCATGCTGTTGTCATGGAATTAGTGGACGGGCACCCACTGTAAGTTGAAATTACACATACAACATAATTATGTAATATGTGCTTATTGGGGGGGGGGAGCAGATGGGGAAATATTTGGCTCAAGGCCTGTGCGCCAAATATCTCACATCCGGCCCGACCATACTTGATAATAATAATAAACTATTTATATAGCACCCTATCCTAAAGTTCTAAGGCATTTTACAGTAAGTAAAAAGAAGTTAAAAATAAAATACCATAAAAAACCAATGTAATCTAAAAACTTAATGTAAGCACTTAAAAATATGATAAAAAATACTGTTTAAAAAGGTAAGTTTTAAGACTAGACTTAAAAGAACTAACACTAAGACTACACTTAACATGTTCCGGAAGGCTGTTCCAAAGTTTGGGAGCACATACTGAAAAAGCTTGATCACTGTATGTCTTCAGGTTAGAAGATGGGACCATATGACCAATTAAATTTGGAGACAAAATTGTTTTAAATTTTAACTTGTGAGGCCATATGCTTTCATAGCAGCACCGTACAGCTTTTTCCAGTAAACGTTAAAGCATTGTTTGATGTGCATTCTAGTAGAGTCAAACCTGTTTTAATTGCAAAACAGACACCAAATGGACAACAAAGTTATGGTCCATATTACAAATGTGGCTGTACACATGTATTACAGAGGTGGCCTTACTGTAATATCAGATTTTGGAATCTCTGGGAGCAAGATAACTGTCTTTAATAGGGAGTTGTTCGCATTATAGAGGTTGATCAGCTGAACTGTCTATAATAAGGCAGAGTCCATGTCTGACAAAGGCATCTGTCAGGAGATGTTTAATTTGTACAATAATGCTTCCTGTTCTGGTACTCACACCCTGTTTCTGTTTATTGCCAGGTGCCAAGTTCATGACGTCGCTGATCCATCAGCACTGTATAACGATCTGATGGAATTAATTGTACGACTTGGCAGCTATGGACTGATTCATTGTGACTTCAATGAATTTAACTTGATGATCAATGAAGATGATAAAGTCACAGTTATTGATTTTCCACAAATGGTCTCCATCTCTCATCCAAATGCACAGTGGTAAGTTTGTTTTCATTGCTGTTTAACAAGTTTGAAAAAAATACAAATCCAGTGTAGCAATAATTTTATGAAATACCATTAATGAAAGCTTTTCATTGTAACTCATACAATTAAATTTAATGTCAACATCAACAAAAGGAGGGTATGGCCTCAACTGTAATGGAACAATAGCTTTCATTTGAGTGGTCACACTTTAGGATTTCATCCACAGACTCAAAAGTTAGACCATCTTGTACAGCATAACAAACAGTACCACAAGAAAGTACTGCTCAATAGCTTTCATTTGAATGGTCACACTTTAGGATTTCATGCACAGACTTAAAAGTTAGAACCACCTTGTACAGCACAATAAACAGTACCACAGGAAAGTGCTGCTCAATAGCTTTCATTTGAATGGTCACACTTTAGGATTTCATCCACAGACTCAAAAGTTAGAACCACCTTGTACAGCATAATAAACAGTACCACAAGAAAGTACTGCTCAATAGCTTTCATTTGAATGGTCACACTTTAGGATGTCATCCACAGACTCAAAAGTTAGAACCACCTTGTACAGCACAATAAACAGTACCACAGGAAAGTGCTGCTTGATAGCTTTCATTTGAATGGTCACACTTTAGGATTTCATCCATAGACTCAAAAGTTAGAACCACCTTGTACAGCACAATAAACAGCACCACAGGAAAGTGCTGCTTGATAGCTTTCATTTGAATGGTCACACTTTAGGATTTTATCCACAGACTCAAAAGGTAGAACCACCTTGTACAATATAATAAACAGTACCACAGAAAAGTACTGCTCAGTAACTTTCATTTGAGTGGTCACACGTTAGGATTTCATCTACAAACTCAAAAGTTAGAACTGCAGTACATTAGGCTAAGCTAGGTTTGGCCCCACGAATGCAAGAGTGAAACAATAAATTGGACACTTACAACAAGTGTAGTGAAGTTTTTGTTTCTCTTTCCGTATTCCAGGTATTTTGACAGAGATGTGCAGTGCATTAGAGACTTTTTTCTTCGACGATTTTCTTATGAAAGTGAACTCTACCCAAAATTTGCAGATGTAAAGTAAGTAGTGCTACATGTATCTATCAGTGATGATGCCCATGATTTCTTACACACTTGGTGATCAAACATTTACAGTTTAAAACGTTTTTACGCCAACCTTTGTACTGGAAGTGAATAGCTTGTCACTTGCTTTTGAATGAAACTGTGCTTTCAAAACATGTTTGTAAGTCAAACTAATTTCTGGTTGACAGTGAAGGGTGCAAAAGTTATTGCACAAATTCATAAGGTAACCAATCACTCCTTCATCAGTGGTGTATTTAGTCTCTATCCACCACTCATGTGATACCCATTTAGCTCACGTTTATTCTGCCATTTGTTTATGTTGAGATGCAAGTGATGGCATTATAACAAGCAGGCTAACTTTCTTAAAGTGTACATGTGTTACTTGTAACCATGTACTATACAGCAACTGTCAATTGCCTCAGCTTATTTTATGTTCATTACTCCAAACAGACGGCTGCATAACTTGGATGTAGAAGTGGCTGCAAGCGGCTTCACACGAGACATGTCTGACTCATTCGATGAGGTATGGCTATGAGCATTACAAACTGATTTTTTCAAGTTCTTCTCCTGTGTTTTGAATAAAGTTAAACACTGATTATGGTTTGTTCGCTCATTGAGGAATCATTTGATATTTTCCTCTTGGTGTTCTAAGAACATTTTGCATATAAGCAAAGATATTGTAATAGTCGAATATTTAATACAGTTTTAACCCTTTCACTCCCAGAGTTAATTATGGAGACATGTAGTGTAGTTCTAACTTTTGAGTCTGTGGTCGAAATCCTATGGTGTGACCATTCAAATGAAACCTCTTCAACAGTACTTTTGCATGGTACCATTTCTTCTAACTTTTGAGTCTGTTGACAAAATCCTATGGTGTGACCATTCAAATGAAACCTCTTCAGCAGTACTTTTGCATGGTACCATTTGTTCTAACTTTTGAGTCTGTGGACAAAATCCAATGGTGTGACCATTCAAATGAAACCTCTTCAGCAGTACTTTTGCATGGTGCCATTTGTTCTAACTTTTGAGTCTGTGGTCGAAATCCTATGGTGTGACCATTCAAATGAAACCTCTTCAGCAGTACTTTTGCATGGTACCATTTGTTTTTCAATATTTTACAAAATGAAATTTGGGATTTTTCTTGAATTTTAATGTTTGGTACTCTTGGGAGTGAAAGGGTTAACCAAAAACCAGCAAAATCACTGTGACGTTGTTCCTTTAATATTTCTTTGCGTTGTGTAGAATCTTCAGATTGGGGAAAAAAGCTACCTTTCACAATTATTCATTTCATTCATTCTTTCATTCATTCATAGTAATTTATGTAATTAATTTGAGTCATTCCAAGGTAATAGAGTGGTTTTCATTTGAGGTGGTGTCGTAAAACCAAAACCAAAGTAATTACTCAAGCCAATCAAAACAGACGCAGACAACCCAATGAACCAATCAGAATGTGAAGCAAATACATGTAGCCGGCGCCAAGCGCGGGAAAACGCGTGCGAGCAAGTCACGATTGGTTTTGGTTTTACTTTTGATTGGTTGAGAAAGTGGTGCGAGATTTTTTAGCCAATCACAAAGCGTAGCAATGCAATACTAAAGCAATCATGAAATTACGTTCGACACTCAATTGAAAATCGATTTATTATATTTAATAGTGATACCTTTTTGCCAGAAGGTATCACTATTAAATGAAAGGGTCGCTTTCCCACCTTCGCTTCTTTGCCTTTGTGCAAACAATACCGCTTACTACTCAAGTTGTGACGTATGTTGATGATAATGTCTGCGGCTTGAATTATATTTTTTTAGGCTGCCGCTGATCTGAAGTCTTCTGTGGATAATGATCAAGATTCCAAAGAAAGCGACGATACATCGCAGGCTCAAGAACAGGAACAGGATGGCAGTGAAGATGACAGCATGGAAGGTATCCCAACATGCACTTTGTGTGTAAATTCTCTTTGGAAAAGTTAAATCAGTTGGGGTTTTCAGTTAACTTTACTGATATTTACAACTATAATTGGTTTTCATTCCAAGATGCTCTGTTATTTGGTATCGAGATTCAAAAGTGGTCGTTTTGAATGTTAGTTTAAGGAATCGCTCAGACGAGGCGCTAACCCTCGAAACGTCTGCTTTTGAATCTCTCAACGGTGGACTTTTTATTTAATCATCTTCGTGATACCAAATAACATTGTCATCACTTTCCCCACGCAGCACCACACTTTCGTTAAAAACTAACTGCTTTATCCATTCATTCCAAGATGACCTGGAGGAGGAAGGCAGTCCTGAACAAAGCTTCACAGATGAACAAAAAAACACGGCGCGGGAAGGCAGTTCTAAACAAGGCTTTACCGGTGAACGACAAAATACGGATGGTGACATAGGAACATGCGAGGAAATCCCTGAAGAACAACAGGCGAGCGAGGACTGTGAACTTGAAGAGCTAAGTAATCAAAATAAGCAACGCAGGCCGTATCGTGATACCAAGAGTCACGTGACCGGAAGAGGCTTAGATGATGACGTTAGCAGTCAATCAAGTTCTGTGACAACGTCTTCAATGGACTCGAGTGAGATAAGAACTAGAATGAAAAAGAGTTTGGATAAGAAACAGAGGGACATGCGCAGAAGAAAACGTGGTGAAGCGTCCGCGGTGACACGATCGAGGCGGGAAAATAGGGACATTGTAAAACACGGTGCGCAGTCTTGGAAAGACGGCTGGTGAACGAGGTGCATTGTGTGGCGCGCGTTGGAATTTAAACCGGGTTTTAAATGACTATCTAAAGTAATCTAGTACCCAGGTCTTCCATTCCAGCTCACTCGACTTTTAGCGCGAATCCATAACGTCATTTGAATGAGCCAACCGCAACCTGTTCCCAGGCCTCTATGCTCAGCTCGTTCTCGTCCGAGAGAGGGAGTTCTGAGGCAATGCCTGGTAAAGAAATCGCTAATAAAAGTTAAGTCCTGACGGGAAGTGGGCGCAATTATCTTTGGACCGGTCCAGAATACTGCGGAATTACACTGTTTTACAAAACAGTTCCTCGTGTATTAAAATCTGAAATATGAGAAAATCCTGAAAAACTCACGAAATTTTTTAGGGGTGCGTATGATTGCTTTTATTCCGACATAAAAATAAACGAGAATGTTATACTATTTTAAATGGATGTTGTACATGTACATAAGAGTTTTGTACAACTGTTGTCCGGGGTCACAAGTGAGTATCAGCACAAAGTTGGGTTGTTCAGATTTAATTAAATATCATGCTGGAGGCTGCACCAATTAACCTCGACAGTCAACTATTTACAGCAAAGAAAATTACATCTATTGTTCAAATAAATAACCCTGTAAAACAACACCCAGAACCCATCAAAAATCTATGCTTCTGTTATATAGTTTCAAGATCTTGTCCAAAAACCAGGAAATTTGAAGGGTTTGAAATATATTAATTATATTGAAATAAACTTATTTCTTTGTCTGTTTTCACTATAAAAAATAGTCGCTTGCTACAGAAGTATAAAAATTTGAAAGGATTAAGAAAACTTGGTTTGGTTTTCACGAACGATGCGCGCAAGCAAAACAGGTTATCGTCAAGCAAGTTGAAAGGGGCTGTCACCATTTTAGATGTTATTTTAAAAAGTGTCCAGAAACACAAAAATGATGGTCCAGTTTTGTTTAAAATTGCTTTACGAGTATAATAAAACTATAGACAAGTGGCTCTGACTACAGATGGCCAGGATGCAAGTGGGCCAGTTTTTTACAAGTCCGTTCAATGTGTTTGGAATATTTGTTAAAAAGTTGTTATGGTTTATTGTTTCTGCGAGAATTTACTTGATATCTTGTTCTTGGTGTTCTAAGAGCATTCATGTTTGATATAAGACAATCAGTTTTAATTCTAGCACAGTCTGAGACAAAAACATAAAAACCGCCATGACATGGTTCCCTTTAACCTCTAGTGCGCGAAATGTTGATTATTTTGCTTGCTTCGACTGGACTTGTTTTCACAGAAAAAAACAACTTTCTATCAATACAGTGAACGCAGTCTAAGCCGGTCATCCTCAGGACCAGCGCTAGCTGACGGCCTTATGGAGAGTATAGTTACAGAAAAAATAAGCGAAATTCGGCCGAAACAAGCCAACCCTTGATGTCCGTCTTAGAACCGAGAGAGGTGCCCGCCTTTAGATGGGTGTCTGCTTTGAGAGATCGGACTATACATTAGTGTTGGTGACGAAATGGCAGTGGGGAGCAGAGGGGATATCCCCCTAATATACGGCTTGTGCCACCCTAGAAACGGGGTATGGTGCTTTAGCTGTTTGGATCTGAATTCAGGTCTCGAATACCAAAATCGTATCTTTTTGGGTGAATTAGCGGTTAACTTGCGTCGACGAAATTTAGACTTGCAGGAGTCGTTTGTGAAAACCAGAGAAAGCTCGCACTGCGTCCTTATTGGTCACTGTTTTCTCGCCGTTGACCAATAGTTCGCGGGCTCCGGGAATGATTTTGTGTCACTGTATTCAAAAAGGGTTCGAGAAGACATATCAGATAAACTATTGAGCATGTCAACCGAGCAACCGTCCGCTGATCACTGATAATGAGTGGACATGATGCCTTTCCTCTCTGACACCCAATCAGGAGCTATAATGAAATAGCCCCGATCCCGAGCGTTGGTATTGGTGAAGAAGGAGTTGTCGTGAACATAGTCGTAATCCTCGTACGGTGGATTGTGGGAAAGGTCCATCCGGGGCTTCAATAAGTGACTGAGTGTAGCTTCACCTAATCCGTGTGATCCGTACCTGAAATGTGATTTAGGAATACGTCACTTATGGTACGCAGCGTTTTGTCACGCAGGCGCTGTCTTATAAGCAATTAGGGTGCAACACACGGTGCAACTTTTCTTTTACATTGCACGCAACAGTTGTAGAAGTAGAATCGAGTTCTACTTTTGCGACGTTGCGCGCAACAAATTGCATCGTGTGACACCCCCAAAATATCTTGTTGCGCGCAGCGTTGCAAGAAAGATTGTACCGTGTGTCCGGGCCTTTATTGGATGAGGTTTTGTGATATGCGGAATAATCAACAAAGGAAGCCGCGAATCCATATTCCTTCTTTACTGTTTAACTTTTTTATGCCTGCCACGCGGGCTAAAGACAAACGTTAAACATGACGCGAAATATTTAGAGGAGCGTTTCGTTTCAGACCTCAAAAATTACACTAGGAAATAAAGAATGAGTACTGTTGTGGTACAGGCGCAATAGTTGAATGTAGAACGCAGGTCAGTTTTCGAGGACAGAATGAGGCGAGCTGATGCGTTGTAATATCCCTCCATTTTCCATGTCATTTTTGTCACTAATTTGCGCATCAGACTGATCTCTTTTCTAGCTACGTTGAGCCTAAAAATCGTTTCCTTTGGCAGCTAGGTCATATGCTCATTCTTTGAGTATTATGCATTTTTTTTAAACCAGTAACTTTAACTTTTCCGGCGAATAAAACGTCTCATGCAAGCCTGTACTTATTCACCACTGAAGCGTACCTATTAAGGTGTTCCAGTAAACTCTTCACCCTCATGTAATCACAGAATTCACACTTCCCTTCTGTGTGATTAAGGTGATGATGGTGGTGGTGACGCGCATGTTCGGTGACATGATTCTCTGTTTCGTCCACCACGTTGTCTTCCTCCCTTAAGAAAGCAAAATTTACAAGAAAAAAAAATAAAGTTGAATGGGAAGGTGAAATCGCCAAGGTAACCACTCAATTAAAGCTTTCCTGTGGTGTTTAGTTTAGTTTAGTTTATTTAGTTGAGCCAAGTATTTGCTACAGTCAATTCAGTCAGTCAGTTCTGTTTATTATGCTGTACAAAGTGGTTCTAGCCTTGTGCTGTGTGACTATTCATATGAAAGCTGATTGAGTAGTACTTCCCTGTGATGCTTTTTATTACAAATAATGGAGAATGTTAATGTTGAAAAGTGCCGAAAATATGAAAATTTTTCAGACGTTTCGGAGGACGACATTTCATTGAAGAAGGGCTAAGACGAGGCTGCCTTTGGGAGTGTTCTTAAGGTAATGAAAAGTAAATGTTCGACTGTGCCACAGAATTCTGACGATGAGAACTTGTACATACCTCATCGATCCAACAGATTTAGGACGCGGTGGTAGCGATGGTCGTTCAGTTATCCTTTGCGAGCGAGCGCTCTTAGCTCTTTGTTGGAAGTATAGTTCTTTGGAGAACTGTGGCTTAACCGGTCTCTTCTCCTCGGGTTTTGGGGTAATAGGTCTTGTTGGTAAAGGGTTTGAGTTTGCCTTAGATAAGGTATCCATAAAGTTGTATACAACGGCTTTCTCTGAAAAACATAATTGTGTATTGAAATTAGATGGCGAACGTCTAAACTACGGAAAAAAAGTAATGTGTCCACAGATCTCGCGTTCAAAGCCGCGGCTACACAGGCGGCTTTGCACAGAAGAGCATTTTTTTATGAGAAATTGTCGGTTATGCATCACGTAGCGTTATCGCACATTTGCTGCCCTCTTACTGTCAGCGCAATGGTTGAAAAATCCGAGAAACGCCGCAAAAAGTCAAGTTGTCGCCTCGCCAATGCAAGTTAAGGGTCGTTTCACGTGTTCTTTTCACTGCGGTGTTATTTGTGTAAATGTTTTTGTACTTCCAGTAAAACCATAAAATTACCCACCATATTCATTTGAAGACCTCAGCCACTTATTTACACCAGGAAGAACAGGAGGCTTCTTCAACGCCTGAAAGAAACACGCATTGAATTTGTATAGATCAGTAAAAAACATTCCATCCTGCTCCAAACTCCGTTCACATATTCCTCGGTGTGAATACAGTTTAGGTTGCTGTCACATTCTTAAAAGCGAAACGCGATTGGGCCACGCCCCAAAGGCCAGCCGCGTGGCGAAACATGGGGATTGGGACGGGAACGACCCAATATCATATTTCTGGCTTGAACGTTGTGCAGGGAATAACAGAAAGGCAGCTTCGCGGTCATCTGTACTCACCTCTTTTTTTTCAGGCCGACTGTGCAGTTCAATCTTCTGTCCAGCCAGACCATAAAGACGATCTGCGAAAAAAAAACCAAGGAGTTAAAGATGAGTCTGAGTTTTTTCTTCGGTTCTGTTGTTGTAAGTGTTACGAAGCCCATTGAGAAACTTAGTGTGCGTTTGTTATCTGACTTTTCTGTCCGAAAGAGCAAGAAGGGTAAGTTTGAAAGTGCTCACCTCTGTTTCGTTTGGTAGTCGTTGCTTCTCCTCGCCAGGCATCCTCCACAAGCTCCATCGTTGGCTGAATGAATTTTTGTAGCAGCTTTTTATCTGAATGAGTAGTGGCTGCGAAAAAAAAAAGAATTAATAAGCGGGTCAGTGGCCGGCATTACCTAAAACCAATATTATCACTAAGGATAAACATTAGTTGATTAGGAATCCTTTTGAGCGAAAAGCACGGTTTAAGTCTTAAATTCTTCGTTATCTGGGATCCCCGGTTTCACCAAACAGACTTCGCTTTATTTCAGTTTTTCATTTAGAAATTTAAGACATTTTTTTTTTACTTTATATATAGGTCGGGGCTTCTTATTGATTATTTTGGAAGATAATAACGATAATATTATTTACAACCCGTTTCTGTCATTTCTTTTTTTGTAATATTTGTTAGCTGGAAATTCCAGAGTCGCCAAGAAAAAAATGACATAAACCAATCTCAACTCACGGAGAGGTCAAAGTTTCTTGTATCCTCTTGAAACCTTCTTTGAACAAAAGATTTTCAAAATACAAGTAAACAGTAAAATTTACTAGCTAGATTCGCCGTTTAGTGAGACTAACTTTAAAGGACTAATGCTTATGTTCTTCTTAGGTATTATCATTGTTCGTAGCGTTAGGTTACTAATAAAATCTAACACCCTGTACTCATCTGTCGAACTACAATTTTTTTCTTTTAAGCGGAAAATTTTGAAGAAAAAAATACAAACTTGAAAGTTTCTAAATTTTTTTAGGTTAGAAATTCCAGCTTCGCTTTCACAGCAAAATGCCTGGCTTTTTAGTTAAATTTTCGCTTAATGGAATGTCAATTACATTTTATATTAAACCCCGGCTTAACGCTTTCTTCTGCTCACAATAGGTTAGAATTTGCGTTTTAATGCGGCTTTAGCTGAATGTCAACGCAGTGTCGTGACGAAAGCTAAAGCTTGTCTACTCATGCAATATGAAATAATTACTGTATATACCACACTTACTTTTAAATTCCCAAGAATTATTATAACATTACCTGTAGATCGCAAATCATCAGGTGTTGTTATGGCGGCATTTAATCTGAAATCTCGTCTCTTATCCGTGCTTACAGTAGATAGTGCTCTCTCGAAATCTTCTTTAAATTCGAGGTAATTTCCAGTTTGAAGCGCCCGCATAGTCTTTCTGTCGGGTTTCTGAAACGTGAAAAGGAATATTTGGGCTCAATGATAGCGTATCAATATCTTTAGCCAGGTAGGTGGTTTATTTAATAAATGTAACAGCTGCGGGCAAAAAAAGCCATCCCATAACCGCCTGATACCATTGAGTAAATTTTAGAATCCGGTGTGACTAAAGGAAGTCAGGGAAGTCGATCTTTACAATTAGTATGTAGAAACTTTCGTTGGCTCTGCGGGTTTTAGATGTAAAGAAGGCGAATAATTGTATCCAAACCTTTGGTACGGGTGGATGGTGCCGGCTACCGCGAAAGCCTCGAGCCTTTTGAAGATGTAGCTGAAATCCCGGTCTTCCGCTTGAATAATCAGTCGTGTAAATTGACTTGCCTATCGTGTGCTTCTCTGGGACAAGATTAGGAGGGAGCTGTGTCCATTGCGGCATTTTGAAGTCAAACTACAATAAGTTGTCAACTCCAAAGGACAAGCTGTTCACTCTAAACAGTAACTGCAATTACAATAATTCCTTATAAACATTCACGAAATAGACCACAAGTTGGAACTGAGACGTAAACTAAAGAGGTCACTATGGTGAAATTGGCACCTCTTCTGTGATTGGCTGTCTCAAGAATACTTAGTACTCATTAACTAATTAGTCACTCACTGGCCATTGTCAAATATTTTACATATTTCTGTCCAGCTCTCAACAGTATCAAGCGAGTCCTAAAGTCCCCCCCGTATTGTGAAAATTTCATCCGGCATCTTTCGTAATTCCAAAAAACATATTTTATCTCATCCACAGATTCTTATTGGGCTGCCCCACACGCCATCCGGCGTAATGGCATGAGTGAGTGAGTGAGATTCTTATTAAAGTTGAAGTTATCTTTATAACAATGCCAGTCACGCAACAAAGGATTTGTCTTTGTATACAAGATTTTGAAGGAGCTTGTTTATTCCTCTGGGACGTTTGAAGACAATAAAAGTCAATTATCAACTTTTCGGTGTCGGCATGAAACTCCAGCTGCTCGATTTTATTGTGGTGAATAGTAGGCTATTAGTAGATATTTTTATCGAACAATTGCTCTTCTGGGTTACATCAGTATTGCCGGGATTCCTGCCGAATCTCAAGATCAATATTTTTAAAACAACAGGAGCTTTCGAAACGAAAGGATGAGTTTATCTGATCAAAGTTTTCAAATCAGCTATCTGGTCGTTTTGCGTTGATTTTTATGATTCCAGGTCTTCTCACGCGGTGGTTTGGGCTCGTCACGGAATCCTCTAAGATTGCGTGACTACCCAGATATTAACGTCGGAGCTGAGAAGGCAAAGGGGGCATGAATTTCGAAGTTTTTGCTATTGTGCTTCACATGCGACGTTGGAACAAACTGAATTTCGAACAAAAGTGCCCAAAATAACATTTTAACATAAGACAACCTAAGTTTCCTGTGTGTGAGTGGGCGAGTCCCGGACAAACAGGAAATAAGTTTCCCGGAAATGTCTTCCCGAGTCGGAAACACATTTCCGGCAACCGGTCGTTTGCGAGATGCTAGCGCTGGAGGACGAAGGGGGAGAAAACGAGACAAGGACATAAATCTTAGACGGCTTGCAGTCCCCCTTTTCTCTTAGATCCATCGAGTTTTTTTTTTTTTGTTCCAGCCACAGATATTTCGAGAGAAACAGGCCGTGACCCAGTCTAACATTAATCTTCACTGAATAATCCGATAAACAAACTGAACCTGGCTCTCCGGCATTTAAGAAAAGAAGAAAAAAGATGAGATGGAAACTAGAAACCTCATCGGGAAAGGAATTTTATTTAGGACTTCATGCGGGCGTCGCTACAAATATTAAATTCTCGACCAAAATCATAATTTTATAAGGGTTTAAAGACTTGTCAGATTTGTCAGTACCCGCTGTAACTTGTTTCAAACACTGGCAAAAATCCAGCGAAATCCTGTGAAAAATGTTGGCAACTTTCCCCGTAAAAGATCATAATTCTTTGGTTTTGATATTGTTACTTTTGTCAATTTTAGTCCAAAGTTCTACATCAGGGATTTTCCCCTCGATCAATTTAGCGGATGAAATTTCGATATCGTTTCCGTTGCTAAGTGCATTACGCACGCGCAGTTGCATCAACTTCCTTCTTTTTCCGGGAAACTCACTTCAAAAGAAGTCCCACCCCAGTTTGCTTGACTGTTAGCGCTGCGTAATAAAAGGCTTTAATGCAAGCGTGTTTTCCACACTAAAAGATTTGTTCTCGTGGGGAAATCATGGAGGAATCAAAGAGAATTGTATTGAGGAAGCGTCGGTCGTACATCACAAATAATATGGATGTAAAAAAGGTGACCGATGAACTGTATTCAAGAATGGTTTTCGACCAAAGTGACCGCGAACAAATACTCGCAGAAACGACAACCAGAGAACGAGGGGGCAAGCTCTTGGATATCCTTCTCGTAAAGGACCGGAGGCATTTGGAGAATTCTTACAAGCTCTCCGTATTTGTGACCATGGTTTCCTGGCGAATGAGCTTCAGTCAAACTTAACAGGTAAACGGAATTTTTTGATTCATCAAAGATTAATTACTGATTATTCATTGAGTTTGTAACCGCACTTCGCTCCGAGCGATCGCGCCTTTTTAGTCTAGCAGTAGTTTTGCTCTGTCTGTTTGATGATTTCAGTGGAAAATATATTTTATTGTAGTCAATTTTGACTTTATCATCCTGGCCGATGGATGTATCACTTTATATTTTGACGTGTTTGCGAACAAAGAGACCCAGACATGAACGACATGAATGAACGTAAAATTTGAACTGCGTGTTTGCGCAAACAATCCTTACTTTTAGTAGATCGTCATTTTTGGGTGATTCCTCAGAAATAAAAGTTGACAAACGATGTTTCTGAAACTTTACCTGGTTGTTCCCTACTAAACTTTGTGTCGAAAAATGCAATAAAATGCATAGGGCACCGTGCTCGCGTGATGAGCCAAAGTTAAAGTAATGGAACTAAAAAGTTCCGTGACTACGTACGTCGGTTGGATACGTGAAAAATTTGTTGAAATCAAAGTGCCAAAATATAAATAAAGTTAAAGTTATCCCAGTACACTGTACGTATCGATGTACGTATCCCTGTACTAAAAACTGCTTGCGCAGGGAAGGAGGGAGGGAGGGGGGGGGGGGGCTTTTTCATCCCAAGGGAAGGAGAGACTGCCTATAATTTAATTTACAGCCATGCTCCCTCACGCGTGACCATTATTTTTGAAAATTGAATGGAGTTTTCAAGATTATGCGTCGGTTTTGAAAATTCATTCCGAGATTCGGAATTCCCGTGATAATTTTACCACATTTTCGGAAACAGAGCAACAAAATATCATTTTGTTTGAAATGTTACATATCCGAACAATATTAGGTTTTTTAATGCGTGCAGGGAAGTTATTTTCCGTTAATTCGTGACTTTCAAAGTGTTTTCCACAGAGATCTTCAAGGTTTAATTCAAATCTCGGAGGTTACAAAGAAATATTCAAATTTTCTTTTTATTCTCTAGGTTACTGGTCACGCGTGACAGAGCATGGGTGTAAGTCTTCCAAATCCGTTATGATAAATATTTTATTTTTATTTTATAGGTGAATCTGTTGGAGAAGAAAATGTGAGCAAATCAAGTTCTCTTGGCCTTCCAAACAGGGTTCCTAAATTTGTTGGGAGGAAAGGCGTTTGTGAGAAAATTACAAGGTTATTGACTTCTGATGACACAAGCCTCGTAACTTTAGTTGCTCCACCAGGATACGGAAAAACTGCTGCAGCCACTGATGTGGGCTATATGATGCTAGAAAAGGAAAAAGATGTGCTGTATCTCTGCCTAAGAACAGTGACATCTGTCACACTCGCAGCTAAGAAGTTGCTTGAGATAATAGGCATCCCTGTTGGGGATGATCCAGTCTTTCAAGTGAGAAGATACCTGGCATCCCTTGAAAAAGAAACTGTGCTCGTTTTGGACAATGCTGAGGATCTACAAATTGGGGATGAGTCTGCCTTTAATCAACTTTTGCAGGAAATTGGTCAACATGCAAAGAATCTTGTTATACTGATAACAAGCAGAAATCCATTGTCAAAGTTGGATTTTCCTTTCTTGACCGATCACATTCAGCTGAAGCCTTTAGATGAGGAGTCATCTTTTCTCTTTCTTAAAAATTATGCGCATGGAATTCCAGACCAACTTGCAAGCCTCTTTGCAAAGCCAAAGGCTTGTGGTGGTATCCCCTTGCTACTCAAATTGACGGCATCATTTTTGACGACCAAAACAATTGATCCAGTGGAGCTTCACAGAAAGCTTCAAAACTGTCCACATCGTTTCCTCAAAGCAAAGGATCCAAACATTCGGGAACTTTACTTTCTTCTCAAAGTGTTCTACAACCATTTACCACCTGAAGTGCAGAAAGGTCTTTCTGCACTGGCTGCTTTTCCGACAATTTTCACTAAAGAGGAAGCAAAGACTGTTTTGTTTCGCAATGAAGATCAACTAGATTTTCAGCTTTTACTTAACAAACTTGTATCACATTCACTGGTTCAACAAGATGAAGTTAACAATCATCTGCAATACAGCTTGCATCCATTGGTACAAGCATTTTGCATTGCATCCAGGGAGGATTCATGTAAAGGATACAATATGGCAATCAGGCTGTTTTCATGGCATTATCTTGCACTTTTGCAACGGTTGAATGATGACTTCATTACCACAAACTGCAAGATTGCTATAGACAAGTATCATTTGAACAAAGCAAACATTGTCCATGCCCTTGCGTCATCAACAGAAGATGACTCTCTGAAGTGTTATGGAGTTGGTGTCTCAACAGAAACTGTGAATTTTCTGGCTAAAGTCATGAACAGGGATGAATTTATTTCAATATACGACAAGTTTCTGGCAGTGGCAAAAGCACTGCCTGACCAAACCCTTTACAGTGACTGTCTTGTGTCCATCGGATTCAAACAGCTTTGTTACTATGGCTACAAGGATGCCTACCTTACAGAATCCAAAAGTAACCTTGAAAAGGCACATGATCTCCAGAATCAACTTGGGATTAATGACACAGAATGCCAGGGTCACTGTAAGTGCAAGCTGGGACTTTGCATTTTTGTTGCAGGAGACAAAAAGAAAGGCATCTCACTAATTGCACAAGGCATTGGTGTACGTCGGAAGTTGGTACGCTCTGATGGCTCTGGAAAAATGGAACGTATGCTTTTGGCTGGTGGATTTTGTGACCTGGGAAGTAAGTGTCTCAATTTGCAATCTACATTTATCTATTTTTTTCTTTCTTCCTACTCTATTCTTTCCAATAATAGTCCCTCTGGGTTGGGTGGAGGGCTATTTCAATGTCAGTTTAAGGGTCAGTCATTCTGAAAAGCTTCCTTGGAAAGAATGCAGGTAATCAAGGCAGATGATTATTTTCATCATCATCATCATCATCATCATCATCATTTTCATCATCATCCTACGTGTACATACCCATGCCTTAGTGGCACATGAGGCTTCAGCAATTCTTCTACATTCCTTCTAATAAAAATTTTACAGCCGATGCACAGGCTTTCTCCCAACTCTACCACCCCAGGTCTATGGCTATGTTCCTTTTCAGCTATAATTCTAGAAAATATGCATGCAAATAATATTATTGCTAACAGTCAGTTTTGTGTTTCATTATTGCAGTGGCCATGTTTGTCAGTAAGAAATACCAAGCAGCTGCCAACATTTGGGAGAACATCTGTTTGGTCAGGTACCGTGAGTTGCTGGGTACACATCCCTTTACTGCCTCACTGCTGGATCACATCGGCAAAGTTTATCAGCAGCTTGGTCAAGGTAAAAAAGCTGTGGCTTTCAAGAAAGAGTCTCTTGCAATGAGACGCTTGCTATTTGGTAGGTGCAGGCTTTTATGCTCTGATTTTTATTTATTTATTTGAATTTTATTGTAGGAGGGGGGTGGTGGGTATTCAGCTATAATAGTGACAGGAAGGTGCAAATGAGGCCAAATTGCCAGACCCCAAAAATGTCCTATAAGGCTAAAACCAGACCCAAAAAAAGTCCTTTTAGGGCTTAAACCAGACCCCAAAAAGTCCTTTTAGGCTAAAACCAGACCCCAAAAAGTCCTTTTAGGCTTAAACCAGACCCCAAAAAGTCCTTTTAGGCTTAAACCAGACCCCCAAAAAAGTCCTTTTAGCATAAAACCTGTCCCAAAAAAGTCCTTTTAGGATTCAACCAGACCCAAAAAAGTCCATTGGCCCAGAATGTGGACCCAAAGAAGTCCCTTTTCTCTCTCAATAAAAAGGTTACACTTTTTGCCGACTCCCAAAAAAGTCCTCACCAAAATCTTTCACCCCTATAAAGTCACCACATATTTCTACATGTAGCCCCAAAAAAGTCCTCAGATCACAAATTTGAAACCAACAAAAGGTCCTTGCACCTCCCCATTACTATTATACCTGAGTACCCCCTTCCCCTTCCCCTCCTTCCCCTTCCCCCTTCCCCTTCCCCCTTCCCCTTCTCCCTCCCTCCCCTCCCCCTCCTCCTTCCCGTCCTCTTTCCTGGGCTTTAAACCAGGTTAATGAAATTCAATTTAAATAATGATTAAGATTTGGTGTCCTAGTGATGATAGAGAGAGAGAGTGTGTGTAATACCAGGAGTTAATAAGTAAATCTTATAAATAAATCTTGTTTCCTTTGACATTACTTCAATCTACAATATGGTCTAATCCAATGCCTTATTTCTCAGGTGAAGATCATCTGGACACAGCCAGAGCTTACTATGGTCTGGGTTGTGCACTCAAGCACTTGGGATGCACAGAAGAAGCATTGAAGAATTTGATCAGAGCTCGGGACATCCAAATTCGTGTTCTTGCCTCCAAACATGACATTGAGAGAACTGAACAAGAGATAAATGCGAGGACAGAGCTTTCATGTGGAAAGCAACAACAGATGCATATTGCAAACTATGGTGTATCATGTCATAGGTGTATGTTAATTAATGTCCTCCAACTGGTGTTGCTGGTAGTCTTCTCCCCTAAGTACTGGATATGCAAACAACACACTGAGGCTATATTTTTGTTACCTTCCAATAATTATTGTATAAAGCAGACACCTCTTCTAAGCAGATACACAGACATGACCTAAGCCATGTTCATGAACCACATCAATGTTTGAGTCTCCCATGGGATATCTTGCTCATGTGGACACAAGCTTTGATGAGTGATATCATCATATGAGAGATTTGACTAAACATGTGTGTGAGGAGTAAGATTTTAACACTTGGTTTCCTCAAGGAAACATACATTGTACATACAGCTTTCTGCTCATGCATTCAGTTACCAGTTACAGCAAGAGAAGATGATCCAGGAGAACAGAGCCCAAGATAATTATTTTCAATCTAATATTAGCTTGCGCCAATTGGGTGTCGGCCTTAATTTAACCATGCCATCCCACGCAGTATGACACCAAACTAATAATAGATTAAAAATATTTTTCATTTGAAGAGGCCCATGTATGGCGGATTTGTTCTCTTAAATCATTTTCTCTTGGTTCCAGTTATCTTTTTTAACTTGTATGGCAACTGCCATTCAGAAAAAAAGTGCAAATGTGCAAAAAATATCTTAAAGAGTTTGTTAAATAATGTATGTTTTAAAATAGCGATTCCGTTTTGTAGCGGTAAACATGCAGGCCTGTCGTACTTACTCAGGAAGAATTTTTATGTATTTGGACTTTACAGTTCAGAAAACAGGGTTCGTATTTTGTTAAAACTTTCACTGCCAAGAGCTGATCCAATCAAAATCATTAAAAATTCTGAATTTAAAACGGACTGATTTGTAGCTTTCATGATGGTCAAATTGTAAGGATTTCATTCACAGATCCAAACGTTAGAACCACTTGTGCAACATAATAAACAGCACCACAGGAAAGTACTGCTAAGTAACTTCATTCACAAACTCAAAAGTTCGGCTTATTGTATACGGCATAATAAACAGTACCAAAGGAAAGTACTGCTCAGTAGCTTTCATTTGAATGGTCACACTTTAGGATTTCATCCACAGACTCAAAAGTTAGAACCACCTTGTACAGCATAATAAACAGTACCCAATAAAGTACTGCTCAGTAGCTTTCATTTGAATGGTCACACTTTAGGATTTCATCTACAGACTCAAAAGTTAGAACCACCTTTCACAGCATAACAAACAGTACCACAGGAAAGTACTGCTCAGTAGCTTTCATTTGAATGGTCACACTTTAGGATTTCATACACAGACTCAAAAGTTAGAACCACCTTGTACAGCATAATATACAGTACCACAGGAAAGTACTGCTCAGTAGCTTTCATTTGAATGGTGACACTTTAGGATTTCATCTACAGACTCAAAAGTTAGAACCACCTTGTACATCATAACAAAAAGCACCGCAGGAAAGTACTGCCGGCGGTAACTTCATTCACAGACTCAAATGTTACATAATTTGACTCCAAGAGTGAAATGGTAATATTATTACGTCATATAATTTATATATTGTATAATAAAATTTTTGCTAAGCAAACTTAGGTTATGATGTAAATTCATTGATGACCTTGAGGTATAACATTGGTTATAAAAAAAAAAACGGGAAAAAACGTTGTTCAAACTTGTACGTGAAATAAATTTTAAATGGTTAAAAATGCTACTTTTTTATCATTACTTGTTCGGTCAGCACTGATTTGGGGAGATCTTACAACAGTGATGAGATTAAGCGAAGCAGGAGCACCCAACAAATTTTTTCGCTAAATAGCTATTCGGGATGCTCATACCACCCCCAGATTTTCAGGTTACAATAGGATGAAAAGTTAAGGTTCTCAAACCGGAAATGTAAAATGACCCAGTCGCCTCAGAAAGTCTTCTCTGATTGGCCGAGAAAACAATAAAACAAACAACAGAACAATGGACCCTAGCCCTGAAAACAATAGAGCTGCGTGATACCCAGGTCCAATGAAGTTAGAGGTTCTAAAGAGCTGCGTGGCTACTAATCTACCCACACCTTAACCTTCGCCTTTGTGGGTTTAATAAATTAATAGAAGTAGAAATAGAAATACAACGTGCAACGATACATGTATTATGTCAGAGGAGTTTCTTAAGCGATGTCCATCGGTAAGTAAAACTAAGGGGTGTAGCGTCACTTGAATTAAAGTTTACGTGGGCAGGATTTTACACCAGATATTTACCACCACACTATAAAAGTTATTCTTTTCACTGTTTATCAAAGTAAAAGGAGCGTTCGTGATCGATCATCGATACAGAAGAGCTTGTTTTTAGTTCTGATTATCCTAGATGTATGAAAGGTGTGTTTACTATCCGTTCTGTTGTTCTACGCCGGGGAAATCTTATATACTGTCGCTCCCGAAACCGCCACAAATATATCCGTCAGTACAGAGCCGGGCTAGGAGGTACTAAGTTTGTTGCTTGAACTAAAAATAAAATAAATAGTTCTTTTCACGAGTTAGCAAAGTCGAAGGTACGTCATTATGATAGCAGTCCCGATCTATCTCTTCATAAAAACTGAGCCGGGAGCGGGTACTTTAGTTCCTTGTGAAAAGATGGCGAAGATGAAGCGCAAGGACAAAAGAAAGTTTTTCTTATTTATTACTGATTGTCAAGAGGAAAAAGTCCCTAAAACAGCGGCTCTTTGCGGACTATTTTAACAGTTCGCTACAACATGCAATTTCACCAAGTCAGTACTGTCTACGGATTTGCATTTAAATTTAAAGCAGGGATATTTAATGGCAGTAAGATGATATGCTTGCTTTCAAATAATAATTGTCAAATATTTCCCGCGCTTATTGGCCAAAAGTTGACGTTTGTAAGTTTAAGTTTGTCAGTTTTTACTAAACTTGTACTTACAGACAATGTCTTGAAGACACTGTCTGTCAGGTCACGCCGCTACTGATGTAGTGCAAACAGCACTGAAATTTTCATCACTTACTTGTACCCAGTTGAGCCGCCGAAAGATTCTGAGAACATTCATGGACGCAAATCGAAGACAAAAAAATGTTGAGGTTAGGAGTTAGATGGATAGCCGTTCAGGTATCGTGTGTAACTTAGATGCGAAAATAGCTTGCAACAGTTTTCACCCGGCAAGTTTTGCTAATGCTAATGCTAATGCTAACGGCTTGACATTTGGAATTGTTGTTCATTTTCTTGTATGTACGTCAAAATATTTTAAGGCAGAATAGCTAAATCCATGGGTTATGTGAAATTTGGCGTAATCACTATGCCGAGTTTTCCAAAGGTGCATTAATGAAAAGTTATATTACAATGATATATCAGATTTAGCCACATCATAAATAAATTAGGAAAGGCTTGAGCATTTTCTAATAAGTCTTCATAAAAAATGTCTGCCAAACTGTGAGACAAGAAATGTGTTTCGCAATATGTTCAAGTTCATGCTTGTCCAATTTTAAATTTGACCTTCCAGTTCCTCTACGCTACTGATACAGTTACTAATCCTACTTTAACATTTCAGTTCATACAGTAATTAGAGATTTATTCGATATTAAATCATGTTGAAAATGTTTGAGTTTAACTGAACGAAGCCAGCACCCAATATTTGCTTAGCCTGTTGTTGTGTGTGTTTGTTCGTAACTTCTTCCTTTATCTAATTTTGAAACTAAGTGTTGTCACTACGTTGTGACTAATCCATTGTTCCAGCTACTCTAAATCGGCCTTCATGCGTTTTCTGAGGAAAAAAATGGATTCTATGCAAGTGATTTGGGAGTGTCTTTGCTGTAATGCTTCGCTGTGGTTCCACTGATTTCTTCCGTTTACAACTGAAAGAGGAGTTATTTAGGCAGTTAAATGGAGGCGTTTCCAGAAATATTTAAAGATTTAAATATATTGCTAAATGTTCGACCATGTAAATGTAAAGCGAGAGTCCAAACCAAGTATGCAAATATCACCAGATTTCGCAAGCAATTAGGCAGTTGCGGTTCTAAAACAGACTTATCATTTCAGTTTCTTTCGACAGTTTTTTTTTCTTTTTTTTTTACTGTTTACATCGCAAGCGATGTTTGCATAAAAGTATGAAAAGATTTCGAAGAAGGCACATTCCAAAATTGAGACCAAAATATTAAATGCTACTACCGTTCAGTACCGTTCAATAGCAAACTACATTTGACCTCCAGCTTTATATGATGCAGAGCATCGCATTCAATAATGCAAAGGACCGCCGGATGGCTGGTCTAAAATCGTGTAAATCCCAAGATGTCGTTCTTTAGTCTTTGTAATTTAGCTTTAAAATAATCTATTACCCAAGATCTAAAGGTTGGTTATATCAATTTTTCTTTTTCTTATTTAGAAAAATATTTAGATTTCAATCAGAAATAAACATCCGATGGCTGCGGGACCTACAGGAGCGGCAGAAGAGGTCGACAAGGCTGTTGTTGAGGTTTCAGCTAGTATAAATTTTGAATTTTGTCTCAAAATCAATGACAAGGCTTTAGCTGGCGCTGCAGCTGTGTTAGGTGGCTTGGCATTGGGAGTGTTTTATTACAGAAACCCGGAATTAACTGAGAGGGTGATTAAAAGTGCTCTTGAAGAACTATGCCGAGTCCAAAACATCAGGCCTGGTTCCATTCTTGTTGAAGTGTATTGTGATACCGAACAGAGTTTCCTCTCATTCATGGAGGCCTTTGAGACAAATAAAGTGAAGCAACGATTGGAAGAAGAGTTTCAGAAAGTTGGTTACAAAGTGGAACTGGAAGTGGTTATCATTAATGACAAAGAAGTCAACGAGAAGCTGAATCAGATAAGGTAAATGGTATTGTCCGATATATTTATATTACGCAAGTAAGATTTAAGGAAGAACGTAACTGACCTACTTCAAGCAATAACGCATGCGTAGCCACACTTTGTAATATAGAAGGGCGTTGACCTTGTTGCTACCAAGAGTACTGCTAATAATAAAAGTGACTGAAGCAACCAACTGTCTCTCCCAAGATGGGTTGCAGTAAGATCACGAATTAAACTATGAACTGCTATTGACGATATATATGAGCGCAAAATATTCGCAGCATATACAATTGACTCGACTATAAAAAAATTCAACGAGATCTGCTACTAGTTGACGAGGTGTTCAAGCTAGACTAATTGATCATTTTAGAGAGACTATGTCACCATTTTACTGTTACTTTGAAAGCCTAAAAGGCATCTTATACCACTGAAAACCCCACAATAATGGTCCAGTTTTCTTTAACATTACTCTGCTAGTGCTCGGCTCTGAGAGTATATATAAGTGTCTTGGGTTGCACAAGCTTATCGCCTTGTGTCTTTGAAAACTCGCTAAGACTCAGATTATGGATAATTTTCAGCTCTTCGAAAATATACTTCATATCTTCCTTTTAGTGTATTATAAGCATTTTGTGTATGACAAGGTGCTTAGTTTTAATTTGGATCAATCAAAGCTGTCCCAGAAATGTCAACATACCCATGAATTAGTTCTTTTAAAGGCCTGAATACTGTAGATGTTTCTCCCGGTTGCAAACGATAATTAATCCAATTGGCTGACCGAGTTGTTTGAAGAGTTTTGAGACATCAGGAGCGGATCTAGGGGGGGGGGGTGCAGGGGTGCGCCCCCCCCCCCCCCCCCCGAGATGACCTGCATCTTTCTAATATAACTGGTATTCTGCAAAGAAAAGAAAAAAAACCTGGTTACGTCATTCCTTAGAGGTGCACCCCCTCCTAAGAAAAATCCTGGATCCGCCCCTGGACATGACCTATAAAGATGAATTATTTTATTGCATTTTTCATGATAGCTCATAAATTACAACAAACCCGCCCGATTCTATAGTACGATAAACGCAAATATATTCCCGTTTATTTTTCAGGCGATACCGAAACACACTAACAAAGAAAGAAAGCAAAGATGGAGAAGTATTAAACCAGAAAGCTGGTAATAAATAAATAAATAAATAAATAAATAAATAAAAGTCCTTTAAAGTTTTATTCGTAAAGGGGTTCGATTTCAAACGTAAGCGTTTGTTTTTGTGTGTCAGGTTTTAGTAACCAACCAAGAAGAAATAGGTTTACAAATATCTCGGCTAACATGAATGCCGAAGTACGTCATACATCGAATGAAGTATTCACTGGATGACCGTGACATACAGCGACCACTTACTTTGAACATGTGTTCCTATGTACAAATCAAGAATATTGGCTCCACTATATTTATACACACACTGTATGTACACTCAGTTTTGACGTTTATGTCTATGTCTGTGTTGATATACTGTTGTTTTCAACCACTCAAGGAAAAACCAATGTATTTTAAATCGACAGCAAAGTGAATCTTAAGACCATAAGTCATTTGATTGTTTTACAGGTGTCTGTAGAGATGTGTCTGATCTTCCACCCCCTGTTCGACATTTTGTCAACCGCAAGAAAGAAATTAATACCATCAAGAAACATCTTAGTCCAGATCCGGAAGACGACTGCAAGTGTGTCTTGGTTCATGGTGCTGTTGGGGTAGGGAAAACAACCACTGCTATCGAGGCGGCAAACGAGATCCGGGATAACGACGATAACACTTTTGTTGTGTACATCAACTGCAAGTACGTCAGTTCACTTGATGATCTCGCTGTAAAGATTTCCAAACAACTCGGCTACCATTTTCCATCAAGCAAGCCCATTTCTGAAGTAAAAAGGCGCCTTGTAAATGAAGAAACGGTTAACACAGTCCTGTTGCTGGACAACTATGAACATCTGCTGCACTTGAATGGAAAAGGACGAGCCATGATCCACCCAAACGAAGGATTGCAAATCATGAAGTTTACAACAGAAATTGTCACAGCCTCGCCAAATGTAAAATTGCTGGTGACCTCATCAGAGAATGTTGTTTTTCTTGAAACATGTCAGCAGCGAATAAGGCTGCATCCTTTCCAGAAGGAAGACTCCGTTCAACTGCTGAAACACGCCTCTGGCAATCGCGCTCTGCTGGACATGGAAAGTGCCAACAAAATAGCCGATGCTTGTGATGGTATTCCTCTCGCTCTTGTATCCTTGGCCTCCTTGGTAGATCACCCAGAAGATCCTGTGGAAATGAAAACAGCCACAGACCAAAAGCACCTATTCGAGTTATTTTCAATAATGTCGAATGCTGACGAAGACGAGACGATCGACGTACGTCTCAATGCCTGTTTTGACAGGCTTGATCAGCATCTGCAAGATTCTCTCATGTCTCTAACGCTGTTTAGAGGACCCTTCACCATGTCAAAAGCTGTCGAAATCTTTCAATCTGGGGGGTTGACAGATCAGATATTGGAGCTAGCACAACGATCGTTCTTGGAAGAGGACGGCCTGGACACGACCGCCAGTTCCACATGCTGGTACAGCCTCCTCACAGTCATCAAACTCTTCTGCCAGAATAAGGCCCTCGTGGACACGCGTTTCCAAAAGGTGTATGATGGCGCTCGTAAGTTATTCATCGAACACTTTATGGTGTTTCTTGAAGACACCTTCAAGTCGTTCCTGAGCAAAGACGCCTCGCGAGCCATCATTACATTTCGTCAGGAAGAAGAAAACTTATTGCAGCTCCTGGAGTGGCTTGAGAAAGGCACTATGAATGAAAATCAAACATATAGATGCATCGACGTCTTTAACAAAGTTGGAGAATTACTCGCAAAAATGATGGGGAAGAAAAGGTTTGAAATGGCTTTCAGCCTGTTGAAAGAGAAGTGTGAAGCCATAGGAGATCAAGAGAGACTGAGTGAATGTCTCACCTCTCTGGGAATCAACGAAGTGTTCAGTTGTAGCTGTACACCTGGGCTATGCTATGAAGCTGCTGAACGAGCCAAAAAGCACTTGGCGAAAGCTGATAGAATCCAAACTGCTCTAAGAATCAACACCGGTAACAGCAGAGCCCAATGCCTTGCCAAACTTGGTCGATGTCTCACAAAAGAAGGCCAATTTCGTGAAGGAGAAAAGATGATTCAACAAGCAATCGATATTCGACTGAGACACGGGGAGGAAGACAGCGTTATGTTGGGTGCGACATACAATGATATGGCTGGTGAGTACAGTTTTTTAAACTTGCATTTAAAAACTTTGATATACTTACAGACCTTACAGCCGTTTTCAGTGCTGTGTGTAGACCCAGATTTTAAAACATGATTTGACGGCCGTGGTTCACCTGTGAGGCTACCAAGCACTATACTCAACCATTCTCAGACACTTCAATGAAACCAATTCATTTTTTTAAATACACGAACGTATCAGCAAATACATGCTGCTTCTACCAAAAATAGAGCAAGGTTGTTTTTGCCTGCCCAGCCTCGCAGTGAAAAAGTGTGAAAACGAGATTGGGCGGGCAAAAATCTTTTGTTTTTATACAAAATGGCTGGGCATGATAAAGGCCTATTGTTGAAACGAATTCAAGTTAATTGGTTTTTGTTCTCGAAAATGTCGCAGAGGGTTGACGCCGTTTCAACACTTTGTCAACATATTTTGAACAAATGCACGCGGACAAAAGGAGTCAAATGTTGGTCCCTAGCTTTTTTGAAAATGTTGGCTGGATGCTTTCGGTTTTAACCAATGTTTGGGCGACTCATGACGGTCAAATCGTGTTTATCGTGTTTCAAAAATCCGGTAATATAGCACTGAACTGAAATTGTTTGTTACACGTGACATCTTTTGCACAAAGTGGGAATAGACTCCCTTGAATGACTTCAAGAAATTCTCTTAAACTTGCTGGACGTTTTATTTTCCCAATTACACAAAAATATATACTATAATCTACTATAACTGGGTCTAAACTATACCGTTTAATCGGAGTTTACAGGGAATTGATGCCGATCGGTGACTAGTTCACCATTGCATTCGTATACTTATCATTTTTACCAGCAGGAACCAATGCAAACCGAAGCTAAGAAATAGCGCGAGAACTCACTGAAAACGCTGCGTGTTTGATTGTTGCTTTGTGCTCTTTCAGTTTTGTATGCACTTCATGTGTACGATGCCAGTTTTGTAACGACTTTTACCTTCTTAGTCAATAAATGGTTGTACTACCGTTATAAAAGGCAATCTTGGTAGTACTAATAACACTGATACTCACTGATTTAATGACAAAAAAGTTGTATTCATTTGTTACTAGCATTCGACATTGTGTCAAAGCAGAAAACTGTACCACTATACAAGTATCACTGGAAACTGAATGAGTAATAATTGTGATATGTTTTAAATTATTTCCAGTGGCCCTCTCAATTGTAGAAGATCATCAACAAGCTGTAACAATCAGAGAAGAGAAGACGCTAAAGATATACAGGGAAAAACTAGGTGACCATCCCTTCACTGCTACCATCCTAAACAATCTGTCAAACAACTTCCATGCCCTGGGTGAATTCGACAACGCCCAAGAATTCTCAAAGAACGCCCTGAAGATTCGGCAAGAATTGTTGAAAGACCACATGGATACAGCCAAGTCTTTGTTTGACCTTGGAATGGTTCTTAAAGAAAGGAAAGAATTCAGGGAAGCGAAAGCTTACCTTGAGCAGACCGAAACCATGCAGATGGTGTTGGATGAGAACGTGATAGATCTAGAACGGTAAGTCGATGCAGTGCACTTGTATCTTTACCTTAATGAGATTGGGTTTTTTTTATCAATTTTCAAGACTCTCAGGCGCGGTCGCTTACAGGAGCTTAAAAACAAAAAGAACTGGTTCGTAAATCCCAAAGGTGGTCGCGGTTGGTTACGGACGTGCTCACTTATAGGAGGTTTTCACTCACGTGACCTTCAGTCCTGTGGGACTCAAATGACAAAGGCCATGGCGGCCATGTTGGTGCACATGACAAAAGGTTGTGACTAGAATGGATACTCCAAAATCAGGTTTGGACCAGCGGTTTCAGTGAAAACATTGGTTTGTTGGGGGGTTCTCATTCTCGCGGGCTCAGAAACCTGATTTTGGAGTATCCATTTAAGTCACAACCCATGACAAAAGAAGTTCATTAAAATTATTTTGTAGGTGTGCACCAACATGGCCGCCGTGACGTAACGTGAAAACCACCTATAGGAGGTTTTAATTACAGAATTTCACTGAAAATGTAAACGGGGTTTAATGAGGGTGCTCGCTGAGTGGAGCTGGTCATTGGCGAATGTGGTCACAAGAAGAGCTCAGTTCAACTGTATGATAGCTGCATTCAATTATCACGAATGTTCAGTTCCTTTTTTATCTCACCCTTTCACACAGGACTAGAAAAGAGCTGGAAGATGTGCGCAAGCACCTTGCACGAAAAGGATAGAACTGATACTGGATAAGAAGTTAAGAAGAGACAAGGGACATGAATTCAAGAGTTTAAACTTAACTAAGGTCTTGTACTATTTCTAGCTTTCCGTTTACCGTTTGCTAGTTTCAGGTTTTTTACAATCAGTAACCAATTTTTTTCTTCTTGCTTTGAAAGTAATTTCAGTTCAAATTAATATAGGGATTGTAGAATAAGTAAATAAAAGAACTTTGCAAAATTTTGGATGCCAGAAAGTTACCCATCAAGAAATTAGTTAGCTAAGAATGTGATTAAGGCCCGGTTCAAACGTCGAACTTCACATGTGCCGAATCTAATGCAAACGAGCAAGAACAATAGATTTTGCTCATTTAAATTTGCATTAGATTCGGCACATGTGAAGTTCGACGTTTAAACCGGGCCTAACTGAACAAAATCTTAATAGATCTACCGAAATCCCTTGTTCCTGTGCTACAAAATGAAGGCGTATGTAAAAGCATGATTATAATAAGTCTAACAAGCACCATAGCTTATGTGTTTTTGTTTTTGTTTTTTTTTTTGTTTTCATTTTTGGCAACAACAAAAAATTCGCCCTTTTAAGGACAAGTTTTAAAAATCGGAAGGTAATTCATATAAATTCCATGCAAGATCAGATTTGTGTAACACTAGTCAGCAATGCTGACAACTGTGTGACGGCGAGTTTACAAATGAAGCATCGTATTTCTCTGAAGAAACGCCCGGGATGTTAATTATGACAAATTCAGTATTTTTCAGTGACTAAAAGGCAAAGCAAGCACACGGGAATTGTTATATTCTTCGAATACTTCACTTAAGGTTACAGTGTACCTTCAGATCGAAAATTTATTGAAAATTTTTTTTGGCGTTAAAATAAAGTTTACAGAATGAACTTTCATCCAAAAAAAAAAGTATCGAAAAATAGTGAAAATTGACGGAGTAATGACGGTATAACTTTTGTGGGCGGAGTTTGTTTATTAAGCGATATGTTTTTTTAAGCGCCGTTTTCTCAAAGTTAATTTTTCGCTTGTTGGGGACACTTTAAAGAGCTACAACTCAAAGGAAATTTGTTCGATTTTCCTCAAATTTGGACAGAAGCTAGGCTAACATATAATCAACAAAAACGTGTCGGCGAATTTCTTAATTCCGAAAACTTTTTCGTCAAGAGGCATTTCCGTGCGATCATTCCAATTTTTTTTCTCCCCTTTTCGAACATATTCTGTAACTTTTCACTGCAATTGAATATGGAAAATCGCCGACACGTTTTTTTAGCGCTTCGTGTCCGGAAACCCGAGAACAAATCAAATTAGCAAAATATAATAATCGCTTTGAGTTATAGCGTTTTAAAGCTGATTCGGACGTTCGAATTTAGATGTCGTAAAAAATTCGACAATTCATTTTATTACCAAATGGTTTCCATATTTAGATAGCCAGCTCTATAAGCTTTAATTTGATATCTGGGTTTAGGTATATTAAGTGTAATCTTTAGACGCTAGAGCTGTTATACTGGAGACACCCCCGAAGGTACACTGTAACCTTAATTGGTCTAAATAGCTATGCTATACATATTGTTCGTAACCCCCTGAAGGATAATTTTTAGAGGGAGGACGGGACGTTTAAATGAGTGGAGGCGTTTATTCAAGTGAATACGGTAATAATTATATTGCTTTATTACATGCCTAAGCCGAAATTTGTTCACGACAACGACACTTTGTTTGATCAAAATAAAAGTATTGTATTGCAAAGGACTTTGTAAATCATAACTAGCCGCGTGGGGGACTCGAAAGTGCAGGTCAGGCCCCGGTTGTTCAAAGAGGTGGATAGCGCTATCCACCGGATAAATCGGGCGATGTAGCAGCTTGCATAAGGTCTCGCACCATTGATTTGAAACCCTTGGAGAGAACAATACAACAAACAACAGAAACAATGGCTCCTAGCCCTAAAAAGGTATGTACTTGGTGTATCCCTTATTATTTTGTATTTAAACAGTTAGTTTTTATTTCAGTAGAAAAAGAAGATGATAAAAACAAAAGAATAGGGAATCGAACCCGGGCCGTATCATCTGCTCCATGCACACTATCCACTACACCACCGAGGACTAGCTGCCGGAAACTGTAATTTTTAAGGGATATAAGATATTATAATTCAACACATTGATACACTGCCCAAATATGGTCAAAAATTTATCGATATACGCTATGTCTACTTGACGTATTTTCAACGATGGAGGTAAATTTCGCATTTTGACAAGAGAATGCAAAACTGACGGACCGGCCTCGATATTTTTTCTTCAAACTGTGCTTTGTTATCAATGTGTTGAATTATAAAACTATTATTGCGCTCAAGCTTGCGTGATATCGCCTAGTTTTAGAATTAGAATTAGGCGATATCACGCAAGCTTGAGCGTTATAATAGTTAAATATGCTGCTAGCCCAGACCATATATAAGAACTAACCCTTTCGATACACTGGAAATACTGGAATCAGTGCTTAAACCTGAATACCAAAATCAGTGCTTCAACCCTAGATACTGTAATCCGACCCTAAATTACACTGCAATATATCTAAATACATTATAATAAGGGATACATGAAGTACCATACATTATGATCAGGGATACACCAAGTACCTAGCTGGGCCTAAAAACAGAAACAGCCACAACACCTAAAACAATGGAGCTGCTACACTACCAGATAAATCACTATCCAGTGGATAAGTATTAACAAAACCCTTGGTGTTATCCACTGGATAGTGATGTGTGACCCTCCCTTGAATAGCTCACATGAGGTATGGCCCTCCCCTTTTGGTGCTCACTTTCACTGATGACCCTCCCCTCTGAGGCCCCAGCCTTCCCCCCCCCCCCCCCCCCCCCAAGAAAAAACGTACCTTCCCTAAAAGACCATTGTGTTCCCCGTGAAATAGAGCGATTATCGTATGACCGTGAAATGGAACGCGCGTACAGAGCCAAAACAACAAATGAACGCGAAAAGTAAACATTAGATTGGTTTATCGAACAGAATCAAACGCGCGGATTTTGATTGGCTTATCGAACATGCAACGTGTTGAATACAAGAAAAAGTAATTTTCCGCTTTTTTCCGCAACTCGAAACAACAAAATGCCGAACTGGAGAGTAAATACTCGAGAAGGACTTTACAATTCTGGCGTAGCCTATCCCTTGCAAAAAAAGGTACCAGATTTTGGCAGACTATGCAGTAAGTGGAAGTTTTGTATTGATGAGAAAAGCACATGTTACCGTGACGTTATACTACATTTGACTGACTGAAAAGTGATGATTTTTTTTATCAGTTTATTTTATATGGTCTCGGTATTTAAATCGTCTCAAACCGGTTAAAAGCAAGGCTGATACTATGTGGAAACATTTAACGCGACAACGACATGATAGAGCCTAAACTGAAAGCCAAAATGCAACCGTGGACAGCTGTTTCGACCTGATTGGGTCTCGTCAGCACGGTGTAACAGCAAAAAGATAGAAAAACTAGCGCGAACGCCAATTCTCTACCAAATTGCGCGTGGTGATGACCCAAACTGGGTGCATCAAAAGCGACGCTGTAAAACAAATAAAACCGTGTGTTTGTATTATTACGTTTTGATTTTTTGGAAGGCTCACTTGTTCTCTGTCTCTCTCTGTCTTTTTGGTGGTCTCGGAAAAAATCATCATGCACGCATAATCCCTGACTGGTAATAAGTGGATAGGCTCCCACTCTATAATTTAGTGAATTTAACGATTGTATGTAAAATCTCTAATTTACGCCGACTCACTAAATTTGAAAAGTCGGGTTCTTTTTTAGTTTTTAAAGTTTTTTAAGCGCAGATTTACGCTTGACCGCCATCAAGCATTATGACTCAAAAAACTCAAAATGGCTGGTCGTCACATATGCAGAACTGTGGTTTGAACATTCTTTAATCTTTTAAGTATAATTGCCTATAGCTAGCTCATCCGGCAATGTTGCTCAGCACGGGTGCTCAGATGAAACATTTACTGTTTCGTTTCACGTTGTTGTATTCGCTACAACAACAAATACTCACTCTGGATTGGAATAGAAAAATAGACGTAATAAAAGGGCCAGACAGGTGGCTGAACCTGAATGAGTTTTTTAAATAAGATCACAACAAAAAAGTATTCATTCGAGGTGCGTGATACAATTCTAAATTATTCATCTTTAAAATAAAACCTTACGGCGCTTTATGCGTCCTTCCGACATCTGTCGATTGAAAATTTCCCCTTCAGTTCGTTTCTTGTAGGTTCTCGTGTTTTTCAGTTTCGAGTTATGGACAGCATTTTAGAATTGATTTCAAACGATGACGCACAAAAACTCGATGAGACTTTGCTTAAACTTCAAACAAAGAAAACAAGTAATTTGGATTTGAAGACAAAAGATTTTGAAAAGTTGTTTGTGTTCGCATCGTATTCAGGATCAGTGAGTTGTCTGCAATCATTGTCAAAACTTGGTAAGTAATAGAAATAATAAAGTAGTCTATACTGCTAGAAACATGTAAGTATAAAGAACAATCTAGATTTAAGTTACTTAGTGGGATCTTAATACACGGAAGTCTAACAAACCTATAGTTTACTACCGGAATAATTTCACTGTTTTGTTCGTTTCCTTTCGTTCGCTTGGTTTTCGCTGGTTTTATTTTCTGTTGCTATAAACAGTACGCAATAATAATAAAATCTTTTCAATCAGTCAGTTTCCAACTTAAGTAAAATTTACTATTAAGAGCCAAAAGAGAATTTTCTCGAGACAATAGAATACAGCATGGGCGCTCGGTTTGATTTATACTTTGCATGATTTTTTTTTGTTGGACAAAGATTTTGTTCAAAGAAGGTGGCGGTCGTGAGCTATGATTATATTGAATTTCTGCTTTTCAGGGGCAGATATCAACTTCTCAGCGAGCCTTCAGTGTGCTTTACATAACGCAGCTGTCACCCCACTAAGGGTAGCTGTAGAATACGATAATATAGATGCGGTGAAATGGCTTTGTTGCCATGGAGCTAATGTCAATTACAGAGAGGCCGTGTGGAGTACCAAGTCAGATGACATCACTTCCGGTACGTTTATTTCCAGCTCGTGCCAAGTTCCCTGTATGACAGCTCTACACTTCGCGCAATCTGCTGCGTGTGTTGAAATTCTACTGGAGCATGGGGCCGACATGGCTGCTCAAGACTGCATGGGAAAGACACCTGTTTCCATGGCAACACTTGGCGGCTGTATCGATGTTTTGGAAGCTCTTTGCAATCACGGAGCACCTCTTAATTTGACGAGCAGCTGGGGAGCGACACCGTTGATGTACGCTCAATACGGGCGAAGCAAATGCGAGCGAATTTCGGCTACTGAAATACTGTGCCGAGCGGGCTCTGATGTCAACTTACAAGATAGAAATGGCCGCACGGCTCTGCACATGGCTAAAGATGTAGAGTGCGTGTGTTTGATTTTGTCATATCATGCCGATCCAGGTACTGAAACAGTATTTGGGAAAACAGCGCTTATCACTGCCGCAGAGAACAACCGCTGGGATATTTGCCGCCTGTTGTATGATGCACAGAGTATGCTTAGCCTCGGGGCACCGGGTCGAGAAACCACTCTGTTTTGTTCACTGTCACGTGATCACCAGGCCTGGCTTATACAGTGTTCCAGGAATGTCAGAGATCTCGCGCACCTTTGTCGGAGCGTGATACGTGAACAACTTAAGATGCAGTGTAGAAATGTATCTCAAGGAACCAAGCAGCTACCTATCCCTAATGTACTTAAAAACTATATTTCATTCCTTGTAACAAAAGATCGACAGAAGTGTATTGCCAACTGCTCGGAGGATCTTTTTTTATTTGAAGGGTCGCGTATCAGTGAAATCGATGGTACTATTTAGAATACACAATGACGTGCTTGGCACAACAGCTAAACTGCTACTATTTAGGTTAAATGTTGCGATTGTTTTGACTGATCATTATCAGTTATCTCATAACTAAGCTAGGACTGCATGAAAGAAAACTACACTTATTCCTGTTGCGGTCAGCAGTTAATACCACGTAATCATCCTAGGTACTTGGTGTATCCCTGATCATAATGTATGGTACTTCATGTATCCCTTATTGAAATTTATTAATATTAATAGTTTTTATTCCGCTATTGTATATTAGTATTTTCTTAACTTAGTTTAGCATTTATTATAGGAGTTTTGTAATTTTTAAGTCTTAACTTTTTCTTCTAGGTTTAATGTGCACGGCTCTTTAGAAGACCACTTTTAGTGATAAGGACTCCGTGGATAAATAAAGTTATTGTATTGTATTGTATTGTAATTTAGGGTCGGATTACAGTATCTAGGGTTGAAGCACTGGGTTAAGTAAGCACTGATTCCAGTATTTCCAATGTATTGAAAGGGTTAGTTCTTATATATGGTCTGGGCTAGCAGCATATTATCTTTTATTATATAAACACCAATGAAATACCAGGTGAGCTTTCGCGCGTAAACATCATATCTTCACACGTGAGAATAACATGTTATCTTCACACGTGAAAAGATCACCCTTGACACGTTGTTCTACTTTAGGACTACAAAAAAATATTAAAGTGAAATGGTTTGATTTCATTGGTGTTTATATAATAAACAGAACATTACATGGCCGCTTAAAGATACGAAATTTCTCTTCTCGTGTTGAAAAATATTTCACTCGTTCGCTGCGCTCACTCGTGAAATATTTTTCAACACTCGAAGAGAAATTTCGTATCTTCGCGCGGCCATGTAATATCCTCTATATATCCCGTTCGATTCCCCATTCTGCTGTTTTTATCTTCTTTTTCTACTGAAATAAAAACTAAGTGTTTAAATACAAAATAATAAGGGATACACCAAGTACATACCGTAATCATTACTCGATAATTCCGTGCGCACTCACTTTAGACACTTTAGGTAAATCAGTATTTTTTGCTGTATATGAACCATATTTTATAGCTGTAAGTATACTTATACGCGGGGATTCTAAGGATATGCTTCTCGGGCTTTTGCTAGGCCAAAACTCTGCGAGGGCAGAAAACCAGCAAATCAAAATTACTAGCTGGCTTTCCAGCTCTGACACTACTTCAGTGTTACTCAGCAGCTAATTGAATCAATCGGCTGCCTTGTATGAAATAGAAATTTTTTCCTGGATGTTGTTCCTACAACAACTTTGGCAAAACTATAGGCCACTTAGAAAATACCATAATAATCTTTTATGTGCAGGCTCAGCCTCACCGGGGTGTAATTATTCAAGTCTCCTTTGTTTATAGAATGGCACAATGGAATTCTGAGTACATGTAGGTACGCTAGGATGTAGCATTGTATGTTCGTATACAAATGTGCACCGTATGCAAATTGCCAAGAAGTTGAAGCCTAGCACGTGCAGTTCTTTCTGAAAAAAAATCAGGTTTACATCAAGCACCATCCAAACCTGCACTTTAAAGAGTATTATGGTATTTTTCGAAGTGGCCTATTTGTTCTTTACTTGCCACGTGTTAATGTTATCGTTTAACTAAAAGAGCATGTAATGGCTGACAAATCGATAATAGGTTAACTTATATAGCGCTTAAATTATTTAAAAGATTCAAGAATAATTTAACTATAAATGACAGTAAAAATGTGTGGTTGTTGTTAACAACAAAACCTCGTTGAGTGGAATTTTTCCATTAACAACAGAGCGTTGATCGAAATAATTCTTTAAAATATACAAATGGTAAAATATATGTTGGGCCAAGCGAATTATTCTCAAAAGGAATCAATTCATCTGAAGTAAACAGGCTGCCATGTCGCTTCTCAAAATGCTCAAAGTTACTTTAACATGTTTCATGGTTTTATGTCTCATTGCGTTTTCCCTCTTTGCAGCTTTTTTAGCGCAGGACAGACGCGGGATCATAGCTATTTCCCCAAAAGGTAAGAGCGTATTGTATTGGTTGACAAATTCTGATTCATTTCTTACCAGCGTGGAGCCGCCTCGTTGTGATTGGAGAATCAGTAAAGTTCGCCACTCGTGGTACTTTCGAGCCAGCGAGTGACGAGTTACTTGTAGATTGTGGGAACCAGATCGAAGGAATGGCGGACATAGTACCGATTTTCTTATATTTCTCGATCTTTGCAGTTTATCTGAGCTTTCCACGATTTGATCGATCACCTGACTGAAAGGCTATATTTCGGAAAAAGCCCTTATTCAATTATACTCTGGCTCCAGAGGTACGTCCGTTCTTTATAAATTATCCAGAGCGAAACAAATCGCGTCGACCGAATAATAATCTCTGGCACCCAGGTTATTGTTCAAGCATTCAGAGTTTTAATGTTGGTTTTATAGAAAACAGCACCTTTCCATAACTGGTCTTTATGTTTGGCAATATACGCAAAGGAACAGCAATAAATTCGCTTTAGCACTCGTGAATATGGTTCGTTTGAATCTTGCTCAAAGTAGTACGCCATCCGTATCGTACTGAGATGAGTGAATAAGTGGAGGGGAGTGGGGAGGAGGAGGTGGGAAGGGGCGCTCCGGAGTGTAAATGTTCAAGACTGATGTATCGGCCATACGATTCAACTGTCCAAGGTACGTTCCGACAAGCTTAAGCATCAGAGACGAAACATTTTAGATATTTAGTTTCCTTTTTTATTGTTTTATTTTAATGAATTTATTTATTTTAGAACTGTCAATCTACATGTCATCAGTGTTGCATATTTCTGTCATTCCGCAGGCTATTTCTATACCAATGCAAATTTTCCTCATTGTACCTGAAGAAGGCTGGTTTGGCCAGCTGAAATGTCTGAAATGTAGTACACATAGAACTAAAAATCTACGTTGTATTGGTCTCTGCTTCTTCAGTATACTTCACTTGTTTAAACCGATTAGATCATTAATTTGATCCAACTTTCACCAGCTGGATTGTCGTCCACAGGCGGCCTGCTTAATTTTTTTTTACAATATAAGGGGGCTCTCCCCTAGTTCCGCCATTGCTCTGATCCCTGCAGCCTGAGTAAAAAGCACGGAGATTACTTGTTGTCCATAAAAACTGCTTGCAAAGTCATATATCGTTTTGTTGTCAACTTCATCAGTTAAATTAACTTTTTAAATGTTAATTTCTAGGAAACAGCTCACCAGGAATACAAGGAACGAGCCAGGTTTGTTGTACAATGTTGTATTTTTGTTAACAATCGCTTTTCGTTCTTTAAGACTCTATAAAAACATCTAATTCTTTACTTGAGGTTGAACTGGGACTGAACACGTAAAGTGTATCGTATTTCAGTTAATCAAAGTTCTGAATGAAAATACTGAAAAAATGGTAAACAAGTAACTGTATTTGCAAAGACCACCGTAACGAAATAGAAGCACCGGATCCTGTAGTAAAGGATCTAATCAGCTATAAAATAATAAAACGATTTGATAAAAAAAGCAAGGCTCATTAACGGTACGGAAACGACTATATTTGTAAAATTTTACAAATATAGTCGTTACCGTTACCGTTACCGTTACCGTTACAGCCTTGCTTTGTCATCAAATTGAAAAAAAGAACAAGTTCAATACCAATCTCTTAACCCTTTGACTCCCAAATTTCCACCAAAAAACGCTTTTTCAGGCTACAAATGCCATTTTATGGCCATTATCTAGCCAAATTGAGGCCGAACAGTCAATTAACATCGCTTGCAGCTCGGCAAACTAAGCCCTCCTGCCTTGACAATATGAGTTCGTGCATGCGCACTGAGCGAAATTTCGACAGTTTTTGAACGAGAAAAACACGACTTGCCGTGAATTTTTCTTTTTTATTCTCAAGCCCGTTCTTTTAGTTTCCTTTTTGTCTGTTTTTTTTTTTTTTGGTTCAGTTGTTTTGACCTTTTAATAGACTTTCTTGACAATGTAAAGTTTTCGTCCAAACGTCGCGGAATGTGGAAATTTTGATCGTCAAGTAGCCGTCGGTGGGAAGGGCAAATTTTCCTTTGATTTTGTAACATAAAGTTCAGAGGTTGTTTGCGTGAAACTCCAGTTCAATTCATCCAATCGGTCTCATCTGGGTATGTTTACTATGGAAATCAGTAGAGTGGTAAAATCTGTACCACGTGGTGTAGTTTTTGTGTACCACGTGATGCAATTTTCGTGTACCACGTGATGTGATTTTTGTGTACCACGCTGATTCTTTTTTCGCAGTGAGTCATCAAAACAAGAGACGTAGAAATACAGCCAAATTCGTTGTATCGCGATGCGCGAAATGCAAACTTCGAAAGTTTTCTGTTTTTTCTGTTCAATCATCTCAGTTTTAATTGAAGACTGAACATGAGATCGATTTATGAAAAATTAAACGAGCTAAATGCAAGAAATACCTGTAAACTGTAAAATACCTGTAATCGGCGTGATTAAAAGACCAAAACGGAATTTAATATGATCAAATTTGTGCGCCCGATTCGAAAGAGTGTACCGTACGTATTAAAGACAAACTTATAGCCGAAATTCTGTCAATGATTTCATCTTCAAAATCATCTTCAAGATGATTTCTTTCAAATATTTAGTTCATATTCAATCACATCGCATCTTGTTTTTGTATGTTTTCTTTTTTTTTCCGTCGTTCCTACATACATATTGCACATACTGAAAATTTACATTTGCATATTATTACCGTTGATGCAAGACCGGTCGACCGTAACTGTAAACAACAGGAGAAGCTCAAACTTCTCGGCTCGCCAGCGGAGTCGATTTTGCCAGCATCTAAATGAAATATTCCATGGAAGTTGAAGAAGGTTTTCCCCACCTCTAGTCGTCGAATTTTTTTCGATACAAACTTTTGAAGCAGATAAAACGTCCAACGCCAGCGGAGCTCACTTATTTAATATGCCCGATGCAAATCAGATTTACAAGCGAAGAAACGAATTCTAAGGTAAAAATCGGCGGATGAAACTAACTTTCTGAATTCCCTTCCTGTATCCGTCTTCTTCGATTAAACATCCTTTCTTGTCAGCTCTCTGAATAAAATTTCTCGCCATTGAACTCTCCGAATCAAACTTGCAGGAATCTCTCAACGCGCTAAAATAACACCAGATTCAACAGGAACCATGTTTTTTTTTTGTCGGCGTTGTCCTAAACTCCTTGATGGCGCGAGAAGAAAGGAAGGCTTCACGAAAAAGCAGCATCACGTGGTACACAAAAATCGCATCACGTGGTACACAAAAACTACATCACGTGGTACAGATTTGAAGCGGCCGTTTTACCACTCTACTGATTTCCATAGTATCAAGATTTCCCCCTTCCCTTGCCGATAATTGTCAAAAATATCTTCGGACGCTAAAACTGATCACGTCACAAATGGTACAATATGTATCACCCTAAACAGCACCAAAATACGTCCTTGGGAATCAAAGGATTAATTTTTATACATATTTCATGGTATCAGTTTAAAATGGAAAAGAACTGCAAAGTCGAAAGAAAATTAAAACATTTTGGGCTCAGTTGAACTGTACATTTTCTTTGTCTGACCAAAGTATTACACTTATTTTAGTTTTAGTTACCAGTTACTATAAACATACTGAACATACGAGGACAGAATAAGAACGTTCTTAACAAGATATCATCAGCCTGGATATGTTTATAGCACGTTGTTAAAATTTCGGTCATTGCCAGCTTCGGCGTTCTTATAAAAAAGGTTATCATAAAAAAAGGAGTATTTCTGCATTATGCCGGATAAACGAAGATTAAAATGAAGACCAGCGAGAACTGCCAAAGTTGTTCCAAAGAAATTCAAAGAATGGCGAACTTCACTGATTCGCTTGGACATCTGACATTCAACTCGATATCTCGCTCGTTCAACTCGATATCTCGCTCGTTCAACTCGATATCTCGCTCGTTCAACTCGATATCTCGCTCGTTCGCTGCGTTGACTCGGGTTCAGTTCCAGGACTCGGCGTCATTTGTGGGTTGATTTTGCTGTTGGTTCTTGTTCTTGTCCGAGGATTTATCAACTTGTACTCAGGTTTTTCACCTGGAAGTTGAAGTATGATCCACCTCGTGGAACCCACTGAAATCCATTTTTATTCATTCATTTATTTATTTATTTATTTATTTATTTATTTATCAAACTAGAAGAGAAATTTCATATCTCCGTACACCCAATTGTCCACTCCGAAAAATACCATAATACTCTTTTATGTGCAGGCTCACTCTCACCGGGGTGTAATTATTCAAGTCTCCCTTATTTGTTAGAATGGCACAATGGAATTCAGAGTGCGTGTAGGAACGCTAGGACGTAGCATTGTGTTTTCGTATACAAATGTACACCGTATGCAAATTGCCACGAAGTTGAAGCATAGCACGTGCAGTTCGTGCTGAAAACAAAAGAAATCGGAAAAATGAGGCTTACATCAAGCACCACCTAAGCGTGCACTTTAAAGAGTATTATGGTATTTTTAATAGTTTCTGGAGTGGACAATTGAGCTGCAGCCGAGAATAATTTGGTGTCCGTTTACTATATATGGTGACGCCGAAATCAATTAAAAGAGCATAATTTGTCAACTCATACTGCAAACACTTTGAAAACAATATCGTTTCCGATGCGGTTTGTGACGTGACACCCAGCCTCATTCCCAACCTCGTTCCCAGGGCCTCTCTCTCTTCAGATGATGACGTAGCCGAAGAGAGAGGCTCTGGGAAAGAGGTTGCCTCATTCCCAGTCGTTTTGGCAAGTAATCGGATGTCACGTTACGCATGGATTCAAGACCCTCGCCTTTGTTCGCTAAGCTCCCTAAGGCCTGGGGATGAGGCTGCGTGAAACCGTGTTGAAGGTCATATAAACACTGCCAACAACACTGGTGGTTTTGGCGGGGCGGGGAGGGGGGGGGAAGGCGGGGGGGAATGGGAGGGGTGGAGGTTTTAAAAGAGATCTCATCTCTGAAAGTCATGAAAAACTTGAACAGGATCAAATTTGAAGAGAGCGGCCCGGAAGTGGACTGAGACTGAGAGTGCACGAGAGTTTGAGGACAAACAAGATGAAAGTCCTCCATGACTCTTATAAAACATTCAGTGAACGGGTTCAAATTTGACGAGAGCGGTCGCGAGTGGAGGAGAGTTGACAAACGAGTTATCGGTGGCTCTCGTCTAGTTTCTTTAAGTCTCGGCGACTCGCGCTCTCGTTTCGTTAACTCTCGGCGACTCTCGCTCTCATCTTCTTAATTCTCGGCGACTCTCGCTCTCATCTTCTTAACTCTCGGCGACTCTCGCTCTCATCTCCTTAACTCTCGGCGACTCTCGCTCTCATTTCGTTAACTCTCGGCGACTCTCGCTCTCATCTTCTTAACTCTCGACGACTCTCGCTCTCATTTCGTTAACTCTCGGCGACTCTCGCTCTCATCTTCTTAACTCTCGGCGACTCTCGCTCTCATCTTCTTAACTCTCGGCGACTCTCGCTCTCATCTTCTTAACTCTCGGCGACTCTCGCTCTCATTTCGTTAACTCTCGGCGACTCTCGCTCTCGTTTCGTTAACTCTCGGCGACTCTCGCTCTCTTTTTACCCCCGACTTAAAAAAATAAAGAAAAGGAAAAACTGAAAAGAAACTTTTTATATCTGTTTTACTTTCTAGCCCAAACAGAACGTGGAAAACATGGCGAAAGATGTGTACTTGGAGAGGAAGGCAAATGTCATGGACTTCTGCAAAAGGAATAACAGAATCAACGAAACCGTGAACACTGGAGAACTTAAAAATATCATAGTCAACGAACAGTTCAAAATCCTCTTTTGTTACATTCCAAAAATTGCATGTACTCAATGGAAAACAGTACTGGCACAGCTCGATCCTTCAGAATCTGACCTCTGGATTCACGATGAAGGAAAATTTAAATTTTTGGCTAATTACCCCGAACATGAAGCGGTAAAAATGCTGGGATCGTATTTCAAGTTCTTGTTTGTTCGTGAACCTTTCGAACGGCTCCTGTCCGCTTATATTGATAAATTTTACAACCATGATCCAGCGTTTTACTTCTATTGGGGTCACGATATTATCCCGGCGAGGTACAGGTTGGATATGAAACCAGAAGAAATGAACATAACATTTGGCGAGTTTGTCAGCTACGTTGTAAGAATCCAACAAGGTGGCCAATTTTGCAATGAACACTGGCAAACGTACGACAAGTTGTGTCATCCTTGTGGGATCAATTATGACTTCATCGGCCGATTTGAAAATCTCGAAAAGGAAGCTCATCATGTTTTGGAAATTTCCAGTCTAAAAGATAACGTTTCCTTTCCCCAGGTCAAGCCTTCAAAGACTGCATCAAAAATGCCGTTTTTCTATTCACAGCTTCCCGCGCAGCTACTCCATAGGCTCATAAGAATATTTCGGGTTGATTCTGAAATGTTTCAATATGATTTTCCAAAATCCTTTTTCTGAGGGCCACCGAACAAGAATATAAAGAATTAATTAAAAATAAAATTAGAGTACTCAGAGCTGCCTGGAATAGCCATAAGGGCTAGAAGCTTATGTAAAAATTAACTATAAATTAAATATAACAAATTATATTAGGAAAAAGATACAACTGCAAAAAAGATTGTTAGATCTAGTAATCCATAATGGAACGGTCCTGGACGGGACGGGATGGGACAACGAGAACGAGAAGGTTGAAGTCACGTGTTTCCATTCATAACACGCTTCTGCTTCTCATCAAATAGACAAACTCGGCTAACGCATTGTTGTACCCAATTCAAACCTTTTGGGAATAGAACTCTTTGTTCGTCATATTTCCATATCAATGAAGCATTGACATGGAAATTATATGGAAATATTGTGAACAAAGAATCTTATTCCCAGAAGGTTTGAATTGCGTTAGCCGAATTTGTCTATGTCATCACGAATAAAAGCGACGAGTTAACAACATAAGTTAACATATAACCTCAATTTTTCAAGTTACAATTTATTTCCGTGCATCCTGGCTGGCCATCCGCAGACAAAGACAATTACAAATCATTTCAGTGCGCTTCTATAGCAATTTTGCAATTGTTAACAAAATATACTATAAATTTAAGCCAAAAATTAATTAATTTTTTTTTAACTTTTGTAAATTAGTACCAAAGCTCAATACTTTTGAAAGTTGAATAAAAATATTCACTGATTCATTCATTTATTCATTCATTCATTCACGTCTTTTGGTTTTTCAAAGTCATACTTAAAATGGTTGCATAGCTCCTTTAAGGTCCTAATGGAATCCGTTTGGCGCAAAGCATGATATCTCGTGAGTGACTGAATGTGACGGTGATGCTCTCTATACTCGACTTTTGTGGCTTAAAAATGCGGTCTCAGTACCTTTTGGTCAGTTTCAAAATAACCACATATCTAATCCGGTTTCTGTATATATCAGCTAAATCATTTGTTTTTCCATAGAAACGACACAATTTGGATGGAAACATTAAGGGTGCATATGTAATGTATAGACCTAATTGAAGAAACGTTATCGGAAAAAAGCGTAACCAAGGGTTCAATTCAGAGTAAAAAACGTATCGCGGTTGCTCTAGTTCTAGCAACTTAAAACCTAATTGAATGTAATTTAAAAGGAAGAAAGTGTTGACGATAAGTAATAGGTGTTTAGGACACCGGTGCTGTTTTAAAATAAAGAAGTCAACAAACCCTCAACAACACAATCCTTCCTTACAATTGCTTAAATTGCAAACACAACTGCGAGAATCATTTCTTCACTTAACAAGAATCTTTGAAGTTAACAATGACGGCCACTTTGCACCTGGAATATTCCCTGTGCCATTGCACTTGAAGAATGACAATTTATATTATAATTATTCATAATCTTGTTCATCCCAGTATGCGATGCTGATAATTTCAGCAGTGCCAATATCACACGACAGGATGCAAATAGTTTTCAAAGTAAGAACAATAGAGTTCATTGTACCTGATATATCCCTGAACTATGCACTGTGAAAACAGAGTTTCTGCATGGTACTGTGGACAATTCAACACTCTATGACTCTGGGATGACTTCTCAACCTGGGGGAACACACGCTAGCTTCGGGATCTGTTAAAGCAAATAATATCTAATTCGACTGAGACAAATAGCCGGAACAGAGGGACATTTGGTCCAACATAGTTTATTCCACTTGCACTCTAAAATCTCACCTAAACTGATGCAACCAAAGAATGTTTTACAATACTTTCCCATTTCAAGGCTAAGCCAGTGGGTGACGCGATACGTTACATACGTTAAATTATAAAATAAAACAAACATTTCGGAGGCTATAATTGGAAAAAACGGAATTAATCTTTAACAAGCTATTATTGTAGTGTAATTATATTCGTGACATGCAGGTAGAGACAACCGTTTCAGTTTAACGCTTTTTACAGTTATGTTATTATGTTTTTATGTGTTTAAAAATACCATAATTATTATTTATAATTATGGCAACTAAAAATAATTATTTTTTACGTTGGTTTCCTATTTTGAACTGAGCTAAAACGAAATAAAATAAAATCCATAATTTTGTGTTATCACACACTGAAGTGATCCACTTCAAGACCTACAATGACGCATCTCAAAAAATCCAGTTTGCTTACTTGATTTTAGTCCTTGTGTCATTCAGTGTGATAGCTGCCGTCTCTCTAACTTTTACAGCATGGAGCGGAAAACGACCACTGACGATTATTGACCTATCGGGTAGGAATATTTATTGCATGATTGTATTAATAGATTCCGTCTGGAACGACCTACCTCAACTCATATCAACTGGATTAGTGAAATAACAAGTCATTCTTGATCGCGATGTCTCCGAGTTAGCTTTAAGTTTATCAATATGTCCTTATTTTCCTCCTAAAATTAGGTTGCCCTAACTTGAAACATCTCTTGGCTGGTATTCACGAAAACCTCCTTTTTTAGAAATTTCTCCTAAACTTAGCGCATCCTAACTTTTAAGACATTTCTTAACTTGTATCCACGCCAAGACTTCCTATCATCAAACTTATTATAATTTGTCTTCTTTATTATAGTACTAAAGAGTTCAAACTTGACCTGCTCTTAACTCGTTAAGGCAAATTTTATAGCTTTTTAAACGTCGATTAGTAGCTGCGTGAATTGTGTGTCCCAATTGTTACAGTCTTCTCCACTTAGCAAATATGTGTTTTGAAACGTTATTGCCGGATTTCCTTTATAAGACATGAAAATTAAATTCAAACTCTTTGAATTTCCAGACCTCGTGTCATTCACAAGCTCCAAGTTTCTAACCCATTTCAGAATTGTACTGTATTTGTTTTCCAGCAGTTAAGAAATAACAAGAAATATACCAGAACTAATTAAATCTACCCAAACAAATGATAAATTTGTTGATAAATGCTTCAGCCGGTGTTTCTTCCTTTCACTGAAAGGAGATTATTCAGATTATTTCATAAATTAGAACCTGTTTAATTCACAAGAAGACAAAAACATCGTGGTTGTCCTAACAACTTCAATCGGTTGAATGGAATTTTGAATTTAAAAGATGATATATAAATCGATGGGAAATTGTGGAACGCAACCGGCAGCGGGCAAAAATAATCAATTTATCCAGAGATTATCTTCAATTCAGACGGGCTATAATGACGATCCCCAAAACACTTCAGTTAGCTTTCTCGTTTTTGGTTCTTATGGCATTCTTCGAATTCATCTCTGTAATTTTTATAGCATGGAACCGAAGCAAGACCACACTCATTCATCTGCAAGGTTAGATCGCTTACTCATCTTCCTTAGTCACCTTATTCATCACTTCGCCGGCACTTATTCGACGTTATTCATCTGCAGGCGAGGTTAGAACATTTTAAAAATGGTTGAACTGATAAATTATCATTTCATCTCTTACCAACGTTTATAAACTTCTGCTGGACAAGAAAAGTACGAACGAAATGTCAGCTCCAAATTGGGTTCAAGTTGGCCGAGTTAGTTATTTCGAGTATGTTCGCGTCCGAGTTGAGTTTGTCGGTTGATTTGTATAAACTGGTGAATCATATCTTTCCCAGTTATATACTAAAATTTGTGATTCACCCTCGGAATCGGACAGTGACTTCATTCTACAAATATTTTAAAAATATACATATATCGCCTGTTATATGTGTTCAGATTATATAAAGCGCGAATCTTCACATCATACTCAGCTTTTTATATTCCGCATGGATTCGTTGATTTTTTACCTCTCAATAAAATGAAATTGCTACCCTCTCATCGCATCGTATCATTTATATAATGAATATGTTTAAAAAAATGTTATTAAAGCGCTTTTGAAACTAAAGGTTCAGACGTTTCGGGACTTCCGTCCCTTCCTCAGTGAATAGTATCATTTATATAAGTGAACAGTACCAAAAATATATTTATAAAGACATTTGTACGGAGATCCTACTCACTGAACTCATGAAAAGGCTATTATATTTTTTAACTACCTAAGATGAAACTGTATTGAAACTTAACTTGGCATTTAATTTTTTTCTAGACAGTCAAATTCAATTCGAAGCCTCTGATCCTATGGCAAACAACTGAAGAATTGTTTTTTGTCGATCACAATAAATATTCAGAATCAACCTCCTGTAAAGTCAGCTATCCTTGTGTCTTTTAAATTAATATTGGCAATTATATATGTTAAATGAATTAATGTTTTCTGAAAAACCTTAATTTTTAGGCAGCAAGGCAACAGGAGCGACTCAGGTTTGTTGTGTTTTCGTTTACCATTATATCCTCTTTGCTTACCTAAGGCAAGGGACACACTTGGTGATTTTATGTCGCCTGCGTGGCAAGCACTGGGCAGGGCAAGGGGAGGGAGAATTTGTGGCGCGCGTGGAGCGCGAAGGGAGGAGGGAAGGCTACTACGAAAATCACAAGCAAATCTCTTCGCTGCCCGCTGGGGACACAGTTGGTGATTTTTCTGGCGATTCCCGTTCCACGTTCGTATCCGGGGCTTTCTAAGCGTTCAAAATGACAGCTTTTATGTAAAGTCGCGCAATGTGATTGGTTGAATTATTTGTCGATTCGCTGCGACGAGCGAAAAAAACCGCTGGGACGGGCACGCAAGGCTAATATCTTCGAATTTTATCGACGATATCTGTTATACGAGATATCGACGATTTTGTACGACTTCGTCCGCCAACTTCGTCTGCCATCATGGGATGCACAAATGCGCGATCGTATCTTACTGTGCCTACGTCCCAGCGTTTGCGTCGTCCTGAGTCACCAGCCATCATCACCCCCCCCCCCCCCCTCCCCCCGCCCCGATAAAACAAAGAGAAGAAATTCGTTAATTCATTTATTTATTAATTTTATTAATTAAATTCGTTAATTAATTTATTATTTCTTTATATCTCTTTCGTGTTTCCAGCCCAGTAGTGTGGAAAGCATTGGGGATATAAACTTGGAAAGGCTGGCAAATGTGAGGGACTTCTGCAAAAGGAAAAGCAGAATCAATGAAACCGTGATCACTAGAGAACTTAAAAATATCATAGTCAATGAAAAGTTCAAAATCCTCTTCTGTTACATTCCAAAAATTGCATGTACTCAATGGAAAACAGTACTGGGACAGCTTGATCCTTCAGAATCTGACCTCTGGATTCACGATGCACGAAAATTTACATTTTTGGCTGATTACCCCCAACATGAAGCGGAAAAAATGCTGGGATCGTATTTCAAGTTCTTGTTTGTTCGTGAACCTTTCGAACGGCTCCTGTCCGCTTACATTGATAAGTTTTACAACCATGATCCAGCGTTTTACTTTTATTGGGGTCCCGGTATTATCCCGGCGAGGTACAAGCGGAGTATGAAACCAGAAGAAATGAACATAACATTTGGCGAGTTTGTCAACTACGTCATTAGAATCCATCAAGGTGGCCAATTTTGCAATGAACACTAGCAAACGTACGACAAGTTGTGTCATCCTTGTGGGATCAATTATGACTTCATCGGCCGATTTGAAAATCTCGAAAAGGAAGCTCGTCATGTTTTGGAAATTTCCAGCCTGAAAGACAACATTTCGTTTCCCCAGGTCAAGCCATCAAACACTGCATCAAAAATTCCGTTTTTCTATTCAAAACTCTCTAAGCAGGAAGTAAATCGCCTCATTCGAATATTTCGTGATGATTCTGCAATGTTTAAATATGATCTTCCAAGATATTTTATTCCATAGATATCTTTTCCAAGTAAGACGACTGGTAGGGTGGGTTTTAGCAAAGTGGAAAAACAATTTTAGGATTTTGTTCGTAATAGCTCACAACTGCCGACGCGACTAACCGCTTGACCACCGCGCCTCCTCAGGTGCTATATATGTAGCTGCGGCCTCAGTACTGTATAGTATTCATTACAAGCAAATTGAGTGTCGTAAAACCAAAACCATAAAAAATCACTCTAGCCAATCACAACAGTTGCAGACAAACCAAACCAAACAGAACTCGAAGCAAACACAAGCGCGGGAAAACGCGTGCGAGCAAGTCACGATTGGTTTTGGGTTAACAGTGATTGGTTGAGAATTCGGCGCAAGATGTTTTAGCCAATTACACAGGCGTAACAATACAAAACCAAAGCAACTGAAAATTTCTTTCGACACTCAAATGAAAACCACCCTAGAAAACGCAGAACACAATAGGAAGAATGAACACATGTGGCCAATTGAAATCAGCATTTTATTTTATTTTAACCATAATTTGGCCCTTTCTCATTATAACAATAACAACTTTATGTAGGTGTCAAGTCCAGTAATCAGGGGCACTTTATTAATATAATTCACTAATAATTAATATAATGAACTACAACAGTTACATCAGTAAAAGATCTATAAACAATATGATACCGTGCTCCTGAATATATATTCCAACTGATCATAAATAGTAGTTAATAATAATAATTTACAGCTATATGCAAAATACATACTACATACCGTATTCCGCTATATATTTACTCGAATAAATGCTTCTCCTCGAAAACGCCCCCATAAACTCCACGGTCCTTGAACTTATGCGCAGGGGCTTTAAGGAGTCTTGTACGGTTAAACCGCTGTAATAAACATGCCTTAATTTTAAGGCCTTGCTAGCAACTCCCGTATTTACGCCTTGACCAAAGGAAGTCGCAAGTTATTCGGTGCGATTGCTCTCAGTATTTTTTAGCCCTCTAACGTACAAGCAAATTTATAGATAACCTTTTATGTTCCCTTCAAATGTAAGGGAATGGTTGGCAGTCACTCCTTCCAGTTCGCATGGAACTTCGCACCCCTACGCGCCTTTCTCTTTGGTCTATCCTATTTTTGAAAGTTGATTAAAAAAAAGGCAGCCCTGAAATTTACGGGTTTTTTTTTTTTGGAACTTGCAACAAACATGCATCTACCTAGGAGTCTATTTTTCCAGGGCTTTGCGCTAACACTGAGTCAAGTGCGCAACTTTAAGCAAAAGAAAATAGACTTAATATATCTAACGTATTCACGACGAAAATATCTCGTTATGGTACCGTAAACTATGGGATTCACACAGGCGTGTAGGTACGCTGCGATATCAGCCACCCTTATCAATACAGTGCCTGCTTCTTTATGTTCGTTAGGTCCAAAGTCCGCTATCAGCCACGCGACCTGAATTGGCAACATACACACTGCGAATAAAATGACAATCATTCCCATCATCTTGATAATCTGCAGGTCTTCTTTCCGCCGTACTTCTAAGGCTGTGCGATCCTGCGCGTTTGAGATATGCCGCCTTTCAGCTTTCCCTATGTCGATTGCAATTAATACATAAGCGCCGGCGATGGTTAGCAGCGGTAGGACGTACTGCAGTATAAACAGGACAGCAGTATACGCACGGCTTTGACCTAGTTTCCAGTTCTCTTTGCATCCTCCGGCTTCGTCCGTTTCTGCGACTATCATGAGCGGAAGTAAAAGTAAAAATCCAGCTATCCAAATGGCAGTGATCCACATGATGACGTATCTGTGACGCATTTCCGGTCTGAGGGAGTTGATGATAACACGCCAGCGGTATACCGCCATAAAAGTCAGGGTGAATACACTGACGTTAAATGTGGCGGTCATGAGGGGCGAAATAAATTTGCAAAGAAACATCGGAAAGTCGATCCCACCAAGCAGAAAAACGTTGGCAGGCAAAGACAGAAGCATTAACGTCAAGTCAGATGTTGATAAATTAAAAATTAGAATATCATTAACAGACTTTCGTTTTTTCTTCCGTAAAACAGCAAGCACGAGCGAGTTTCCTGTAACTGCAATCAGGAAAGTAAGCACGTATAAACACAACTTGATCTTCCTCTCGGTCTCGCTCACTGCGGAGAAGTTAGTTGGGTAGCCCATTGATGTAATTGTCGATGTTTTATTGCGAGCTTCAGAGTTCACGATGGAGTCTTGAGAATTTATTAAAAATGGCTTGTCTGCTTATTCTTGGTTTGTCAATCCCTGATGAAAAAGAAAAAGAAAATAAGAAACTGAATTTGAATAAAATAAAGTATTAATACGCAGTTCGTTAAGCACTTTCAAATATCCGGGTTGTTCAAAAGCCGCATTTTGCTATAAAACAAGATTAAGAGAAACCAGGGTTTTTATTTATCTCGTGAAGAAAGATGAGATTAAGATCTGAGAATAGAAAATTCAAAACTGAAAGGAAAAGACATGCATGCATTTTTTTTATGTAAACAACACAAAAAATGCTCAGTCACTCAAGAAACCGTTGAGAATGGCCGAATCTGGTCTTCAAAGACCTAGATTAGTGAAACAAACGAAACGGCAAACTGATCCTTACTTAAAAAAAAAGAAACAGAAATAAATGAAATATAAGTAAATATATATTTTTTATTTTATTTGCTTCTGTTTCCGCTATTTTTATGCCGTAAGGATCAGTTTGCCGTTTATTTTGTTTCACTTTCTGCGTACATTTTTCCTGAGATGCTGGCACTGACACTTCACTAGACAATCGGGCTTCAAGCTGATCTGTCTCGTCATTACAAAATACCACTAAAGGAGTTTGCTCGGCACTCGGTAAGCTTCGTTCAAAGGCAGCCGACGAGGACTAGGATCTCTATGGAGAACGCTTAGGCGCCAAGTTAGATATTTAAATTAAATAGATTTAAAACTAGCGTCAGGTTTTCACCAGTAAAATGCCTCCTTCGCAAAAAGGGTACTTTTAACGACTTGTTATTCTGAGGGATGAAAAATGTCGTTTTGAGTACGAAAAAAGGTCAGATAGAATTTCAGGAAGGCAAATGTTAGCTTAGAAATTTGGGGATACGAAGCCGTTAGCTAAATTGTTTCTGCCGCTCAAATATTCAGCTAAAGAATCTAAACAGATTAACATGTGTTATTTTTCACATATTATAGACGGGAAAACATAAAACACTATTCAAAGTATATTCCTTAACTTTTTTCGTTGGGTCCTTCTGCCCATTCCCGATAAAAACGCACTAACGACGACAGGAGAAGAGTGTGAGTTGAATCAGTCCGATGCCGAGTTTCTCGTGTTATCAAGTTTGAACAGTATTTTAAAACTGACTCTAAAACTAGACACGCTTTTTGCGACAATTAGAAATGATTATTAGAAAATATTTCCGGGTAAATCCATTTACTGCCATCACCATTTCAAGTGTAATATCTTAAGTAAATTTTCTTGATAAAAGCAAGACGAAAGTATTGGCTGAAATTGATCAGATTATAATTATCAAAATAGTGCAACACTTTTATCTTTCAAAATTGCTATGCCGGGACTGATATTTAAACTTATTAGGTGATTCTGTCGTGTACAAAACTGGTCTTAAATCTAATTTAGGGAGCTTCTAGCTAATTAACCTTTTCACTTCTTATCTTCCGTTCACGCATCAGAGAAAGAAGCCAGAATCGATTATTTTCTCTCGATGTGATGAGTTCCACGTACTTTTTTATTTTTTAAGTCTATGGATATATTTCTTTTATGCTCTCCATATCTAGTTTCTTTAAAAAAGAAAAAATTAGGAATTGTCTTTAATTTTGAGCATGGGCTCTCTTGCTACTGAAAGAGTAAATGAATACTTTAGAGAAAAAAAAAACAGAAAATTCTAACAAGCTATATATACAGCAGAGCACGATTTACATGGATTCACTGGCAGGGAATACCTTGTTTATTTCTGTTAGCTCACAAAAAAATAGATTTAGGTTAACTGCATGAAAACGTGTTCAAAAATTATTATGTTGTTTTATATAGATAGATTTTATCAAAAATTAATGAATATTTCATTTACCATATTACAAGTGTTTTTCGTGTATAACAACAATGCAAATGCTTCGTGAAATTTATCTCGAAAAAGCTACCATCCCACGCAACAAATAACACGAAAAAACATTGCTTTTCTATAGAATAACATCGGTTCCCTGTTAATTTTTTAAACTGTTTTTCCACACGTATCTTGTTTTTTCCCTTAAAACAAAGAAAACTGATCCGTTGTGAGGGCTCAGAACATACTCTTATTTTCTTTCCACTTGTTCAATTTCTTGTCGCTCTCACACGCAGCACGTTTTCCTGTTGCCAGACGTGCTGGCCTTACTTTTGCCATGACGCACTGCATTGTAGAATTTAGCATTGCCGTAAGTTATTAATTCTATTTTGTCGACATCTGATACTGAAAGCGCGTTAAGATTTTAAAAGCGCGATAAGAACTTTATTATTATTATTATTATTATTATTATTATTATTATTATTTAACTATAAAAAATTGCGACAAAACATTTCTTAAAAACATTGTAAAATGTTAAAAAGCTAAAAAGCTGACGACGTTTCGACGTTACCGTAACGTCATTATCAAGTCAAAAATGTATAAAAACTAGGTTCTATAAATACTAAAACGAACAATAAATGATGAAAATAATTGCGAAAATCACAACTTAAATTTCAAATTTCAAAGTTTCAAATTTCAAGCTCGCCAAGTGGCTTGAAGAGAAGCTCAAACCACTTTCCATAAACGACTACACTATTACCGATGCCTTTGATTTTGCTGATGAAATTCGTAACCTTTCTGTTCATGACGATGATATACTGGTCTCTTATGATGTTGCAGCTCTCTTCACCAACGTGCCGTTGGATGAAACTATCAGCATCTTGGTCAACAAAGCCTTCACGGATGATTGGTTCAATGAAACCTATGGTCTTAACCTGCAAAAAGATCAGCTTGTTAAGTTACTTGAAATTGCCACAACCAATCAACTTTTTCAGTTCGATGGTCAGTTGTACGAACAAACGGATGGAGTAGCAATGGGCTCCCCTCTTGGCCCCCTAATGGCGAACGTCTTCATGTGCCATCTCGAAGAGAAACTCACACGCGATGGTTTGATGCCTCTTCTGTACAGAAGATACGTTGATGATACTCTTGCAAGAATGCCTAATACTGATGCTGCCTCTATGTTCCTTACCACCCTGAATGGCCTACATCCCAGTCTAACGTTCACGATGGAACTTCCTGTAGATGATAGGATCCCTTTCATCGGCATTGAAATCGTCAAGAATGGAACAAAACTTGAAACTCAAGTTTATAGAAAGCCAACCAATACTGGCTTGCTCTTGCATTTTCATAGTCATACTGATAAACGCTATAAAATCTCTTTGTTAAAGACAATGCTACATCGCGCTTATGCTCTATCTTCCACAACAGATGCTTTTAATGAAGAATGCGCCAAATTGCGCTCCATTTTTAGTCGTCTTGATTACCCGTTGAGTCTTATAGATTTTGTTATTTCCAATTTCAATTCTCGAAACCCTCCAGTAGACATAGCGGAGAGAAATACTGACGAGAGCAACATAGTCAGAATCAGTTTACCATTTAAAGATCAAGTTTCTGCTAATGCCGTTCGAAGGCAGTTGCGTGATCTTAGTCATAAGATTGGCCCTACTTTGCAGCCAGTTTTTACTAGCAGGAAATTAGAACAAGATCTCAAATCTAAAGAAGCCAAGCCGTCAATTGTCAATCAGCAATGCGTTGTTTATCGTTTTGTATGTGATCTGTGCGATGCAGATTATGTCGGTTACACAGCCCGGCACCTTTTTCAACGTGTTGCTGAGCACAAAAATTCGGCAATTGGCAAACATTTACATGAAGCGCACGGTGGGAGCGATCTTTTGAATGAGAGCCATTTTAAGATTCTGAGAAGGTGTCAAGGCAAATTTGATTGTTTAGTGTTTGAAATGCTTTACATCAAGAAATTCAAACCTAATTTGAACGTCCAAACGGACTCCATACGTGCGAAACTTTTTGTTTAAGTTGTGATTTTCGCAATTATTTTCATCATTTATTGTTCGTTTTAGTATTTATAGAACCTAGTTTTTATACATTTTTGACTTGATAATGACGTTACGGTAACGTCGAAACGTCGTCAGCTTTTTAGCTTTTTAACATTTTACAATGTTTTTAAGAAATGTTTTGTCGCAATTTTTTATAGTTAAATGTTTTTCTAAGTCACTTATTATTATTATTATTATTATTATTATTATTATTATTAGTCTGTTTGCTTGGGCTTGTCGGGCGTTGTGAAATGAAAATTTATATGAATGAACGTTATAGCTTTTTCAAATGTACATATTTTATCGTAATTACAATTTTAATGTATTGTAAATTAATAGTTAATAATAATTAATAGTCAGCTTTGTTATCAATAAAATATTTGGTTTTTATTATTATTATTATTATTTGTAGGTTTTATCGATTCATTTCTATACAGGTTATATCCGGGTATAAACCATATACCTAGGGTATATAACCAACAATCATGTAATGGAGAACACTATTATTATTATTATTATTATTATTATTATTATTATTATTATTATTATGTACATATTTTATCGTATTTTATGTACATATTTTATCGTATATTTTATCGTAATTAGAATTTTAATGTATTGTAAATAGTTATTTTAATTGTTAATAAACATCTTGTTCTCATTATTATTATTATTATTATTATTATTAAATATTAAGCATTTGTAAATTGTAGTTTTTTAGAGATCTTCTTCATGAATCATTGACGTAAGTCTTTTAGCCCAAGGCAATAAAAATAAAGATATTTTTGCAACAAAATTTACAATGAAACGTGGACTGTTTTCTACGCAAGAACACTTATCGCCAATTTGATTATCGATGTAAACATATTCCTAGAGTATCAAAACGCTGGTTTCAACAGCTAACCCTCGCCTTTTCCTTCTCCTCGCTCTTGCCTTAAGTGAGGGCGGAGTAGGGGGAAGTGGGGAGTGGGAAGGTGGACGTCCGCCTTCTTCACCCCTACTATTCTTTTCGTTGTTATCCCCTTTCTTCTGTTCTAAACATTCTCCCACGCAGGCTGATACATCCAAAGACTAAGATCTCATTATCTGTGTTCACAAAGCACAGTAATGTATTCATTAAACTCTTATCAAGTTAGAATTTCAGTAGATCAGTAATGAATGATGGAAATTAAATTGCGAGCATGACGTTTGTCATATCATCTTGCGTGCCGCTCATAATTTTTACCGTACAACTGCTGTGAGGAACATTATTTATTTCACAAGTTGATTTTTTTAATGTTATTTTTTCTGTAAAATAGTCCAGGCATATTTATTTTATCTTCTAAAACTGTTTTTTTAATTATATCCTACAAATATCCTCAGAAAATGATCTCAAATATGTATTCGAAAGCTGGTGTTAATTATGTTTTAGTATAAATGTGAAGACAGAAGGATGAGAAAACATAATTTTGCGTACCCTACTTGCACGCGTACCGTTTAATTGAGCTTAATGCCAGAAAAAAAAAATGACAGCCTGTAATCTAAAAAATACTGAGTTCTTTCAATTTCTGACAAGAAAAGTAAACTGTTTTTAAAATTTAGTCAGGATGCACCCATTTTTATTAAATCGAGATCAAATAAGCTTCGTGGCGCAGATTATTTCAATTAAGAACGGCCTTCAAGTTTTTTAAAGCTCAAGAATTTTTGTTAAAGATATAGGGCTCAAGCTAAGATTATTTCGCATAATAAAAACAAACCTACCTAAAAATCAAGCACTGAAAAAAGTGACTGAAATAAGAAAAAATATGGGTTATTTAACCTTTGGTTACCTACGTTTGTCTCCGAAGTTTATTTTCAATTTGGTTTCAGACAGAGTTAAATACATATTTTGATGCTTTTTTTCTTAATTACATGGCACAGTTTGGCTCGCCATTACAAAATGAAATCATTCAGTCTGTGATCTTCTTTGCGATTTGTTCTTATTCCAGTGTCTAGTGCGCCATCAAAAAAGTAATTAAATATGTCACACTTTTACGAAACCTTACGTTCCTGTTAAAAAGCAACCAAAGGAGAAAAAAGAAAACATGAATCATATTTTTAACTCCGTAATTCTGTGGCACGAATTGTTTTTAAATAAAATTGCCACAAAAGGCATATATTGTGCCTGATTTAGAATACATTTTACAAGAAGTCACGTCAAAACCTTGGATTACAATAAAACATTACTTGAACAAATCTCATTATACTTACGTAGAGACGTTTGTGGTTGCCAAGATCTTTGTGTGAAAAATTATAAATCTTTTCAAGGCTTGGCCTTTTGAATTGGTCAAATCAGATGTTTTGTTACCGATTTATGCTAAAGATAGAGCTGCAAGTGTGAAAATACACGAAAAAAGGAAATAATGTTCAGGAAATATTAAAATCAATATGTTTTTAAATATTCATGTGACCAATGATATGCCTTGTATGTTTTTTATCAAAGCCACATGTTATCAACAGAATAAGTTCCCACCCAGGCACGATAAGAGCTTGGCCGTTTGTTGTTTTTTTCGTGACACACAATCTTTTCGTTTTTTAATGCATTTTACTTACTACTTTTTTTTTACTTTATAATTTTTCTTTTGTAATTCTCGACAGATTGTGAAAAAATGAACAAAAAATCAATGAAGGAAGTTTAAAATTTTCACATTTTTCTACCCACGCAACATCGAATCCCGGCAACTTTCGGCTGTCATGATTTGCAAATGCTGTCGTTTAAAAATAGGATTTACTTAAAGGGACGCGACCAGTTGATTTAATTTGCTTAATGGACCCACTCCTATAAAATTTGGCAAAGAAAGTTCCATTCTAGAGATTCATTTGCAATATATTTAGACTGACAGACATCAGGGCCATACCGAGTAAGGAATTTTTCCAAATTAGGTGGCCTTTCAGATATCTTATCTCCGAAACGAAGTCGGTAACCCCCCAATTTTTTTGCATTTCTGACACGAGTAACTCATTACCTAGCTGTAGCAAAAATTTTAGAAAAAAAAAATCAATGTTACAAGATTTTCGCGCGAACGTCCTTAATCGTAATTCTTATTCTGTAAAAATAGTCAGTTGAAACCTGTAAAATTAATTACTTTTTTATTTTAATGTTATATTTTTATTTACAGGGCATCAATGAATAATACTTCGGTGATGTGAGCTTATTACTCATGCGCGTAGCGGCATGAGGTAAGGTTTCGGCTCCGTTTTTCTTGTTTTTATTATTTTTATTTTTTGTGTCACGATTTTGCATGCAAATTTATGCAGCATATTTTAAATTGTACACTTCCGGTTCATAGCTTTGCCACAACACTTCCTGTTTAGTGACTTCCGGCTACTCTCACTTCCGGTAAAAGAGCGTTACTCAAGTGTCACGACAGCGTCTCCTACAACCCTACTTACATTAGCAATGCTCATGTTTGGTATATATAAGACATAGAAGAATCATTCCCTTCATTGTGGTACAGCCTTCATTTCCAAAACAATGAATAGTAAACAACGTGGTTTGCAGGAACGATGACTGAATAAAAGGAGTACTCTTCGCCATGTCGGACATCTTATCATCTTCTTATCTTCTCCTCATCTTCTTCTCATCTTCTTATCTTCTTATCATCTTCTTAACTTACTTACGCATGCGCATGAGTATAGGCTGCTAGGAGCCTCTTGTTATTATTATTATTATTATTATTATTATTATTATTATTATTATTATTATCTATCAATTATCGTATTAGAATTTTAATGTATTGTAAATAGTTATTCTAATTGTTAATAAAATTATTATTATAAATCTATCAATTAATTAATTAACATCTTGCTTGTGCTGAAACAGGACCAAGCCAAAAGAAATTAAGAGACTGAGAACGAACCTCTCGTTCTCCGGGCCTCACGGAAAGAAAAGAGACGAGACGTTCTTGTTCAAAGGCCGGAAATTTCGAAAACATGACGTACTTCCATTTGAAAATGAAATGATACCTGATGCCACAGGGATGACTCAGTTTGTTTCCCATCATGCAATTCTGTAAAGCATGTTACTCATGATTTCCTGGGGCATGAGGTTGTTTACCACGTGAGTCAGCGATGTCTCAGTTTGTTTCCCATCATGCAATTCTGTAAAGCGTGTTACTCATGATTTCCTGGGGCCATGTGAGTCAGCCATGTCTCAGTCTTACACAACGAATATGAAATCATGATTAAATTACAAAGCTCATCTTCGAACATGCATACGAGTTCACCTGATTCAATTTCAAAATTCTTTCAACCGAGTTAAAAATACTCTGTCATTTATTTTCATCATTCAGCACTAACTCTAATATGCCCATGAAAATGTCCCACGATATCCTTAATGTTAGTTATTTGTATAGCAAAAACGCAACTTTACTTTTAAGTAATGGTCCTAGTAAGAAGTAGGCATGCAACCTAACGGCAGGGAATGCAGAAAGGTGTTAATTGTGATATTGTTGAAACCGTCCACCTCATTGGCTAAAACGTGAAAATCTACCATAACTTAACCAGGTAGTGCATTTATTTCTCTCTAGTTTACTAATTGATTCCCTTTTAGTGAAAACTATTCGGAGTTTTAATGCAACTAAAATTCTATGTGGGAAACATGTAAAATTAGAAGCCTTTCTTCGCCATTGTTTTGGAGTTTCACGATTGAATGAAATCTTGTAGCACAAAAGAAACATCACTTTAAAATAAAGTTCCAGTACATTTTATTTAAAAAACATGTTGTCCATAGGTTGATGCATTCTCGGTAAAAAAATCCAAACGATCTTATGTGGGGAAAGCGAAATGCACGTGAATGCCGCGGAACATTAGAGCATTGCCTACTTCTTACACGCATTTCTTTGGACAGACTGCAAATAACTACTGGTGTATAATGACCGATTTATCTATCTGCAAATTACTGGTGGCAATACACGATTTATCTATCTACAGCTCTATTTTCAGTTGAATGGAAAAGGAATATTTGGTAACAGTCGGTTTTGTTTCCGATAGCTGTACTTTCTGTTGAACGGAAAATGGATATTAGGTAACAGTATTTGTTATTTTATTCTCACAAGAATAAATCAAATATTTAAATAACCATCTTCTTTAGTGAAATTCTACCTTGGAGTATTATTTATTTTGTTGTTAATATGGATTGTGGTTCCATCTGTTAACTCAGGGATTTTAACAACTTTTGAAGTATGGTATTATGTTTCAAGGCTAACCAAACCATTGACAAAGTCAGACACAAGTGGAGTCTATTTTTGTTCAAATAAACGCTAAGATCCACCGGTGGCCGCCATGAAAAATGGCGGGAAATTCATGATCACGTGGTGTTTGTTGTAAGCGCGATGCTTATTTTAAAAATTGGCTCATTTAGGGCCAGGGCTAAAACTACAGATTGGAATTACATCCAAAGAAATGTAAAGAACTCAGAATTTCTTTCTCTCGAACACCAAGAATGTTTTACGCCACCAAGGTCGGAGAAACAGCCCCAAAGACTATACTTTCTACTTCAATTAAAACGCGCCAATTATAATAACAAGGGATGAGAGACCCAAGTTGTACTCGAAGACTTACTAGACATCACTATTTTGCTGCTTTTATATTTTCTTTTATTCAACTTGTCCTTTATCAAAAATAATATTACTGCTGTAAAAGTACTTTTCTGCAGCTATTTGATATAAACACTGTAGTTCCAAAAACTATTTCTATAAAATACCTCAAGTTTAAACATGAGATTGCTACCAACTAACCTTTCAACTATCAGCAAAAAGCAAGATTTTAAAAGTACTTTTATCGTCTTGCCTATTATAGAACTGTGCAAACGTAATGCAAATAATTTCCGGAATGTTGGTGCTTTTAGTAAAAAAAAACACAAACGATTTTTTGAGACGTTTTCGGCGAAATTTCCAGGGCTTTTGTTGCAGTGAAATTTCGCTTTTATTTCAACAATTTTTTTCGCAAACGTCTGCGAGAACAAAGAGAGGAATTCGTCAAATTCTGATTCTATAACTTTTGCACAGTATTGCATAACTAAAGGAGTATTAAATGTTACTGGGTTTTTAAAAGAAAACTGAAACTCCGCAATGTTCTCTTTTGTGACACAAAGAAGGTAAATTTTGAGGAACCATTTTTGGGTCCAGCACCCAGTTAATACATTTCTAATTTACATGTTGTCCTCCTTATTTTTTCTCCCTTTTTCTTTCCTCGATAATGTTGCTATACAGCGTAGAGAAACATAATTTCTTCCAATATCTTAACACTGACTACTAGTGCATGATTCCATTAATAAATACAAAATTTACATTATTTAGTTTTAGCCAAGATAACCACAATGTATAAGCCATTTATATCAAACCTAATATATATCTAATATATATTTAATTGTCATGGCTTAGTAACCTTGCAGCAAAAACATTAAGCCTGGTTCTCATGTTCCGCCAAACAAAGCCGTCGTTACTACCTATAGGATACCCCTGGGATAATGACTGGTATAGGAGAAAATCGACAACGGGCATCAAAAGCTATCTATGGTCTGTACTATCGGTAACATAGTTAAGTTCAACTTCGCAGGCATGGGCATGTCTCTTCTGGTGCGATTGCGACATATTTCTTTCAAGAGAACTTCAGTGGTTCCACAACTACGATGCAAAGTTGTTATTGGACCGCTCAATTTATCCCACAATTCTTTAGACATCTAAATAAATTGGGAAACTTGGAGTTTTTGTTTTTCAAAAAAGCATTCCTTTGTCTTTTGTCAAATATATTAAATAAATAGCAACATAACTTAAAAGAATGTGGCAATTCAAATCATAACCCGATGATAATTTAAGTACTTTTATCCTTTACGTACTCAAATCATTACACTAGTCAAATCCCTCGGACCTGCTGTTATTTTTTAAGAAGACAAATTCCCGGGCAACTTCATCATTCATTCTTTGAGAAAGAATCTTGAGAATAGTCCATCCTTTGGAGTCCAATTGGATGTTACGCCCCAGAGCAGCGGTACAGGCACAGGAGCCCATCTCGGCAATGTTCTTTAAATGAAGAACTGTCATGCCCACAAGGTTGTCTGTACGAGCAAAGCAGTAGTCCTTGGCACAGATGTGAAGCTCGTAATTGTCCAGGTCATCTTCATTGCTAAGGATACTGATAATGAACAGTGGTAGAGAGGAAAATTAAGTCTGAACCTCTTCGTTCTACTAATAGTCTTTATTATTATAGATTTTGATTACGACCTCTATTCTCATTGGCTGAGATTACACAGGTAAGTCACGTTGGCAGCGAATTGTGACGCCATATCTACAGACGACCAGATTTATACGTGCAGAAGTGACGTTACGCAAACGTGCCACACGCATGCGCCGCCTACTTAATTAGTGACAACGGGAAACAAGTTACAAGATTCTGTAATCTGCATTCTCCTTCAAAGCGCTACAAAGTTTAGCCCGAAATGATGAATTATTGTTTCAAATGTAATATAAAACAATTGTTGAATTAGGTTTTCACATGATAGCAAGAATTGTCAAGGCCGAGATTTGTGTTATCTGCCGAAGCAAATAGCAGCTTAGTTTAGCGCCTTTGGAAGGGGGATATTTTTCGACACTAAGTTTTCTCGAATTTGCAGCATCTGTGGAACATTTCAACTAATCGTGTCTAATTATGTCTCTAAAATTAAAGGTACTTTTAATATTAGTTCTTAACATAATGTGAAACATCGAGATAATAATATTATTGAATAGCCTGTTCCAGGCTCCGAGATAGTGGGGAACGCGCGAAGTAAAAAAAGGGAAAAAATCACCGGGGGCCGCCCTCATCTCCCCAGTTTCCCAGTGGTTTTTTCCTTTTTTTACTTCGCACGTTCCCCACTATCTCGGAGCCTGGAACAGGCTAATTATTGAAGGACTATGTGTGACTACCTGTTAAATGGATGCGAGTAACAATTTTGGCTCACAAATTAACCCCCAAAACTTGCGCAGTTTTATCATGCAGTGCAGATCTTGATCCATTTTAATTTACTTTTGCCTGAAGAAATTGAAATTTAGGAGGCTTTGCTCAATCAATGGACATTAGTAGAGGTTTTACTTAAAAAAAGGTCACTTACAAGAAAAATGTTTCATTGTATGTTGGAGACCAGTTGTTGTTTTTTGATCTGGTGGAGTATTTGCGTCTCTTTCCATTCAGGTTGGGGCCCACAATATTCACTTCCACAAAAGGACGGAACATTCCTGAAAACAACGTTAACACAAGTTAATAATCATTAAGTTAATCTGTGCCCTTATGTGTAACCTTAACCAAGCATGGTGGGAGATGTTGAGGTGAATCAAGGGCCAAGTTTATTGAATGGGGTTAGTTTCTAGAGAAACTGTGGTGCTGCGTCGGTGGGGGTGAAGCACAAGAATTTGGTTTTATCGACTGAGTCGATAAGGTAAATTAGCCACCGTAAAAAGATTCGAGAAAGCTGACGTTTCGAGCGCTAGCCCTTCGTCGGAGCGAATCAAGGGATTGTGGGTAGTGTGTGGTTTTATATAGTAGGAGGAGCTCCGCCATTGGTGGAAATTTTGTGACGTGAAAAACAAATGTAAATTAGTTGAATGAAAAGCGTTCGTTAATTCCGTTGGGTTTCAGAGTGCCGATTCGAAAGATGATTTTTTGTTCTAAGCTTTTACGGCTTTCTGTGTTGCCCTGGTGTAGGGAAACGCCACAGATTGTCATGTGTTGCTTAGAATGTTTATTGTTTTGACTGATATCAAACTAAGGCCTATCAGGTTGTATAACAGTCTAGACTCATGCGTGTGAGTAAGCATGGCGGGAGAAGTTGAGGCGAATCAAGTGCCACGTTTATTGTTTGACTGATATCAAACTAAGGCCTATCAGGTTGTATAACAGTCTTGACTCATGCGTGTGAGTAAGCATGGCGGGAGATGTTGAGGCGAATCAAGTGCCACGTTTATTGTTTGACTGATATCAAACTAAGGCCTATCAGGTTGTATAACAGTCTAGACTCATGCGTGTGAGTAAGCATGGCGGGAGAAGTTGAGGCGAATCAAGTGCCACGTTTATTGTTTGACTGATATCAAACTAAGGCCTATCAGGTTGTATAACAGTCTAGACTCATGCATGTGAGTAAGCATGGCGGGAGATGTTGAGGCGAATCAAGTGCCAAGTTTACTGTTTCGACTGATATCAAACTAAGGCCTATCAGGTTGTATAACAGTCTTGTCTCATGCGTGTGAGTAAGCATGGCGGGAGAAGTTGAGGCGAATCAAGTGCCAAGTTTATTGTTTGACTGATATCAAACTAAGACCTATCAGGTTGTATAACAGTCTAGACCCAGTTACGATTAGCTACGATTGGTTTTGGTTTCACTTCTGATTGGTTGATAAAGTGGCGCCAGATTTTTTAGCCAATCACAAGGCGTAGCAGTGCAAAACTAAAGCAATTGTGAAATTAATTTTGACACTCAATTCAAAACCGCTCTATAAATAGGTCTGTACAAGTCGATAAAGGCTGAAAATCAATAAATCTACCAAATGTTGATCAAGTTAGGGCATCATGTGGCAATTGGCACTAAAAAAAATAAGGTTAAGTATTTTAGTGAAGTCTATATAAAAGAATATTTGCTTAGCTGTAAGGATGTCGAAAAAACTGACCTGGTGACTGCCATCTCAAGTCTTTGGCAGCAACAACTGTAACAGAAAATGGAATTCAATAAATGAAATCACTTAAAAAGTATCATACCGTATATCAAAATATGAGTTGTTTCAGTTTAAAACAAACGGGATCATTATAACTGGGTGATGCAATGACTCGTGCAGTAGTGAGAACGGCCCCTACACAACAATATGTTCTGAGTTTGATTCCTGGACTTCACATCATATATATGCAAGTTGAGTTTGCTGTTATTTCTCACCTTGCTCGAAGAATTGTTTCTCCGGGTTCTCCAGGTTTACCCCTCCTCAAAAATCAACTATTCCAAATTCCAATTTAATCCAGACACAATGTCCTCAACTAGCACTTCATGCAATTTTTAATTATTATATGAATAAATCACATTACGTACCTTTTACAGTAACCTTGTGTTCTCCTGTCCCGGGGTGGGTAAACAAGTCGACTTGCACTGATACCTCCCCCACTGGGTCATCGACACCAGGATCCTCTAAAATGACAAGAATTGACAGCAGTTGTGAGCTTACCACAGTCGAACCTCCATGTCCGACCATCTCTCGTAAGCGACCACTTTTCCAAAATACCAAATTTCTTCCAGTCAAATCATTGCAATCCAAACCCTTCCTAAGCGACCGAGACCACTTTCAACGCTAGCGATTTGAATTTTTTATTGTTTTTAACCTCTGGTAAGCGACCACTCGGCCATATTTCTATGTCACTATCGACACAAATTAAATTACTCCACAAAGGGCTGTCACTGTTGTAATTATTTTCTTCCATTAAACTTATTTCTTCCTTTTTGAGGCACACAGGAAGATTTCAGAAAGTAGTGCCTGGTAAACCTGTGCTAACATTGCAAGCTTTGTGTTCAACATCTGCTTCAGTTCAGATGATCGCGTCATTGGGAGGAGACGCTAAGCCGTTGGTCTTGTCTCCTACATTTGTCAGTTGCCCTTCCTGTAGGGGACGTTAAAGATCCCATAGCACACTTCGCAAAGAGTAGGGGACTATGTCCCTGGTGTCTGTGGTGTGCTTTGTTTAAGCTATGGGGGAATCTGTGTAACATTCGACATTAATTGTAAACCGCATTAGCAGTCTAGCAAAGTTCCCGGAACAGTGTTGTAAAGCGCATTTGAGTATATTCACATAGAAAGTGCGTTATATGAATGTCCGTATTTTTTTTATTGGGTTCACTGTGGATGAGCTTTTAAACTTTTCATTCTACGCTTTGATCTATGATATGCGGGCGTATCCTCTAAGCAATTTGTCAATTTTTCCTAGCAGTTTCTAGTTTCTCTTAGTTCCTCTAAGAATTTTGAAGTTTTTCATCCTTTAAAAAATTCTCGCCAATCATTACAATAGTCTTTTAGATATAAAGGTCTTTATCTCTGTCACGCCCTGATTTTGGTCCTTTGTTCTTATTGGTCCTTCTCACAGTTGTGATAAAACCTACCCTGTGAAGTTTGGCTCTTCACAAATTCCTTAATAAGTGAGTCAGTGGTCTGTGTGTACAGCGACAGGGCAGACTTGAGTGACTGTAGCTGGGAGCACTTGTCCAAGAAAGTCTTCTTCAGTCCATTTCCAGAGGCATGAAAATACTCCTTGAATAAAATGAAAACACAAGGTTTAAATAAAAAGAGCAAAGTGTACATTAACAGCAATATTATTGGAATCCAAGGGTTTCACTGGAAGGCGGCAAACTGCAGATCTTCACGTTTATTTGTACATAAGTAGCCGCCCAATTTGTTTTGACTTTCACGTAAATGGTCTTGAAAACCCGCCCAGATAGCTGCATATACTTTGGTTAGCCTTGACACCCACTCCATAAATTATTGAACCCTTCACAAAAAAATAATCATTTAGTTTAGTGAAAAGGGGCCCCTGTCTATATTGTAATGCAAGATTTCCCAAATTACCTTTATTCTTATGAGAGCAGATTCCAACACTCCGCACTGCTTCAAACTCATGTTTCTGGAATCCGATTGGCCAGTTATTCCTCCCATTTCCTAAATGTGATAAATAATATTAAATATACTTGCAAGGTTTTAATAGCCATTTAAAAGGTTGATAAGGCAAGATATTATCTAACTACTGACATCCTTTATTACGAATCAGTCACATATCAGCAGTGTCGCATTCAACAACCTAACAATTCCTATCTAAAAAAAAACACCTCCAAAGACGAGGATGATCACAATATTCTCTCGATTTTTTAAACTTCCCAAATTAATAAATCTCTAGATTTGTAAAAAGTAATGATTTTGAAACCAAGAGATGGTTATTTTGCGAGTACTGGTTTTACCTTAATATCTGTTAGAGGGGGGAGAACAATGATCTTGTCAATATTCTGCAGGACTAACTTCCACAGTTCCTGTCAACATACAAGTCAATTAGATTCAGTGTTTCATTTTATTACTTAGAGATGAATCATTATTGCTTTAAATAAATATTTTACAAAATCACCATCGATCATAAATCCAATACAACATTAAATCTTGGAAATGCTTGGACGATCCTTGAAAATGCAGTAAATAAAAATGTTCACCTTAAGAAGTCTCTTTAGGACAGTTTTCTCGCACGCCTTGTAAAAAAGTGACAAGCTGTAGATAAAAAAAAGTTTCAAAAGTTGAAAAAGAAAGCTTTTATTTGGCTAGTGTTGTGTGTGCAGTTTAAATTATTTAAGGTTACAGTGTACCTTCAGATCGAAATTTTATTGAAAATTTTTTTTTGGCGTTAAAATAAAGTTTACAGAATGAACTTTCATCCAAAAAAAAAGTATCGAAAAATAGTGAAAATTGACGGAGAAATGACGGTATAACTTTTGTGTTTTTTTAAGCGCCGTTTTCTCAAAGTTAATATTTCGCTTTTTGCGGACACTTTAAAGAGCTACAACTCAAAAAGAATTTGTTCGATTTTCCTTAAATTTGGACAGAAGCTAGGCTAACATATAATCAACAAAAACGTGTCGGCGAATTTCTTAATGCCGAAAACTTTTTCGTCAAGAGGCATTTCCGTGCGATCATTCCAATTTTTTTTCTCCCCTTTTCGAAAATATTCTGTAACTTTTCACTGCAATTGAATATGGAAAATCGCCGACACGTTTTTTTAGCGCTTCGTGTCCGGAAACCCGAGAAAAAATCAAATTAGCAAAATATGATAATCGCTTTGAGTTATAGCGTTTTAAAGCTGATTCTATGGAACGCCATAACTGCCTTATGATACTTGTTTACATTCCTTAGGGTGGTTTTTTCATTATATGCGGTGGTTACATCATTATATGCGGTGGTTATATCATTATATGTGGTGGTTACATCATTATATGCGGTGGTTACATGATTATATGGGGTGACTTCTTCATTATATTCGGTGCTTTTTCCATTATATGTGGTGCTTATTCCATTCTACGCGGTGGTTTCGTCATTATATGCGGTGCTTTTTTATTTATATGCGGTGTTTATTGCATTCTACGTGGTAATTTTTTCATTATACGAGGTGCTTATTTGATTATGTGCGGTGGTTAATTCGTTACGTGCATTGCTTTCTTCTTGCGGTGCTTTTCCCGGTATATGCGGTGCCTTTTTCATTATGCGCGGTGGTTAATTCGTTATACGCGGTGCTTTTTTCGTTATACTCACGGAGCCTCGTTGTCGTTTGATTTCAAGCGAGGCAACAACAACACAAGGAGGCCTGGGTATGAGGCATGGAGCCAGCGACTACCGCCATTTTGAAGCTGCAACCTTTCGTCACTGTCTCATGGTTTTTAGCCAAACATGGAACCAATTTTGAATGAGTTAGGGTTAGGTGTTCTGAGGGAGAGACTTGAAGCTGAGAGAGTCGAACCAGAAGTCGTGGCATGCTTAACATGTTTATAAATGTTGCTCAGTAAAGTGATTGATAATGTGACATCAGTCTTTGTCAACTACATGTGAGTTCTTTTCAGAACAACCATATAATAACAGACTAATAACCTCGGGCAATGACACGTGACAGACTTATGAGCTTGTTTTATACTCACTGTTTAGTTCTTGTTATCAGGTATAGAGAAAGGGGTGGGTGCTGGTCATTTTATTGGACTTTCATTGCAACTTTGAGAGTTATAATCAGTGCAGTCAAGAATATTGTCACAAAATGGTGGTCATTTAGTTGTTTTATGGGATACCCAATAAATACCGCTCCTTCTTCTAACCTGTTTAAACTTAAGCATTTTCTTCAGAATTGGGACAGGAATATGTTTACATTTCAGCATAGCAAAAGTGATCTGCAAGGTGCAACTTAGATACTTTTTCAATCCTCATATTATTTTTTTTGCATTCTGCACTTCTGGTTGCAGGATTTGAGTTTCTGAAAATAGTTGGGTTAGTCACTTAGATTAAGGTTGTTCAAGTAGACTTACAACAGACTAGCTTTACAGTTAAAATATGCAAGAATAAAAGTAAGTTGAAAAAAAATCTGAAATAGAGACTGATGATTCTTATTTTATTATTTGATGACATAAAGTAGTTGCATTGCAGATTGCATAAAGTTTCACAGAAATGTCTGTATTAGAGGGTAATATGAAAGGACTACTTTAACAAATGTTTTAATAAAAGGTTGTTTTATTAGTTGTTTCTATACAAGCTGTTGTTTATACTCACTGAAGTCACATGTGCTTGTGTTTGGTACAGTATTTGAATTTAAATAGCTTTACTTCAGTTGCTACTTAAATAGCTAAAAGCTACATACAAAAATTCAGGTGTTTTTGGGCAAACTAAAACATTAACCTAAAAAGTCACTTATGGTATTCGTACCACTTTTCAAAGGATTTTGCAGATCAGAATATCAACATAAAAACTCAAATTATATAATGTTTTGACAAAGCTTCTTAACCAATGAAAAAATTGATGCTTTTTCAAACATGACATACATGTTTAATTGAAAGGCTTTCCATATTACATGATTCAATTTCCTCTATTTAAGAATCAGATGAATGTTGTTTGACAATTTGTAGCCCTTTCAGGTACATATATATCAATGCCAAAGTTTGAAGATGTCCATGTTGGTGGAATTTCAGACTGCAGCTGTTGTTTGCAGTTGTCACTCAATTGAAATGATGGGGGTTGAAACATTGGCCTAGTATCCTGACTGCCCTCCCCTATCTCATCATTTATGAAACCTTCAACACCATAACTGTTTATAGCCTCACTTTCCAATTCAATCTCCACAAGATTTTGCAGTTGACCAGCAATCCACATTCTGATAGGCGATGATCTAGCCGTGCACATTCTATGCTGCGACCAGGCCCTATTCCACATGTCAAGCTTTTCTTGGATTTTGTGCAGAAAAACATGGTGGATAACAAACACATGAAGATCATTATGGGGATCTAGGATTCCTTCATCTTCCATAAAATAAAACAATTGATAGTACACAGCTAGCACCCCTTGATAGACGTCCCTCCATAGGCGTTCAATGCGTTGATTATGAGTGCTCTTTCCTGTAATGGCACTCCCTCTGTTCACTCCCCTTCTTGAAATCATGTAATCTGCAATTTTTACATTCTCGAGTCCCATGCATATGTCAGTTCGTACTCTGCTTGGAAGGCCATACGTGTTTACTGCTTCAAGGAAGCACGTTAAAAGAGCATCTGCGTTGTTGGTGTCTGTGCATTTTAGCATGACTGGTAATCGACTGAAACCATCGATTCCGCCCACGATAATGAAGTTCCATCTTACAAGTTTATGATTTGTGTCGATATGCCACAAATGGTTCGGTCCTTGAACGTTATATACTCTCCGTTTCAAGCGCCCTTTCTTTCTCTCTCTCACTCCTTCCTGGTCCACTGGTCCTGTTGATTATCCCTAATTGATTCATTTCATGAGTAGATAACATTGATATTATATCTGGAGTAATTTTTTCCCATTGGAACAGTTCGGTCAAATGACCTAAACTGAGTTTTTTAAGAATACGAGCCATAACATCCAACTTTTCCAAGGAGGCCGCCATTTTTGCGAAAATGCCCAGAACCCAGGCCTCCTTGTGTTGTTGGCCTCGCTTGAAATCAAACGACAACGAGGCTCCGTGAGTATAACGAAAAAAGCACCGCGTATAACGAATTAACCACCGCACATAATGAAAAAAGCACCGCATATACCGGGAAAAGCACCGCAAGAAGAAAGCAATGCACGTAACGAATTAACCACCGCACATAATCAAATAAGCACCTCGTATAATGAAAAAATTACCACGTAGAATACGATAAACACCGCATATAAATAAAAAAGCACCGCATATAATGACGAAACCACCGCGTAGAATGGAATAAGCACCACATATAATGGAAAAAGCACCGAATATAATGAAGAAGTCACCCCATATAATCATGTAACCACCGCATATAATGATGTAACCACCACATATAATGATATAACCACCGCATATAATGATGTAACCACCGCATATAATGAAAAAACCACCCTAAAGAATGCAAACAAGTATCATAAGGCAGTTATGGCGTTCCATATGATTCGGACGTTCGAATTTAGACGTCGTAAAAAAATTCGACAATTCATTTTATTACCAAATGGTTTCCATATTTAGATAGCCAGCTCTATAAGCTTTAATTTGATATCTGGGTTTAGGTATATTAAGTGTAATCTTAAGACGCTAGAGCTGTTATACTGGAGACACCCCCGAAGGTACACTGTAACCTTAACTTTCGAGGCTTGTTTCTGGTTCGGAAATGTTTGGGTGTCTTCCGGTTTTGCATCGATTACCAGAAATTAAACGTTTTTTTTTTTGGTATGCAAACGCTTCCACAGTAACACAGGTAAAACTTACAACTACAATACAGCAACAAAACTACTATTACTTATATTGTACAGGCATTCCTTTACTACTTACAGAAGCCATAGACATAATACATTGTGCATATATTTTTTAATGTGCAGGTGAAGTTAACTTGGCCAGGTGTTGCAAAATGTGACAAAATGTTCTCCTTTGTGATGAAGTTGTAGAGAGTTTCAATTTAATTTATATCACTAAGTTTCCACACCTTCCTTCAAGAATTCCCAGCAGCGGTTGGAGAATTGATTCTGAGTCTTGTTGGATGATTGCCTTGCTACTTTGCAATGCGGGGTTAAAGTTACTAGTGCTTTTGATCCTGATACAATAAAGAATAGAATTGCAGTTATATAAAGTCAAATTTATTGTCACATTAAAATCAAAACAATGCAACCTCTCAAAATACTGTTTGATCAGAAAATCCAACAACTCAAATTTTATCACAAAAGGGACTTTGCCTTATATTTTCAACTTTCTTCATGGTGTGACACATCCTGATCAATAGGTTCCAAGGTTTTTAAAATGTATCATTAAAAAGTCACTAATAAATCTGAATCTTAGAAAAATTAATCTGAGTACACCGGCCCTGGAAACTCTTTTGCATACTTTTCTTCCAGAAAACTCTGGATATAATCGGTAAAAGGAAAAGAACTACAACAAAGAATATTTTTGCTCATCTTACTTGAAAAGAAGGTTCCCAACACCTTTTACACTTTCTTCAATTGTGGAATCAAGGCTGCAAGAACAAACAGAAAAAGTCGGATGGTGAACTATAACATCAAGCAAGGAGTACATGACCATTATACCATTTCCTTCAGCTGCTAAAAACATGTTGAATGTACATGTACATGATTACTACTAGTATGATATAATCACCTTTGGAAAGTACATGTATAAACACAGTGAAATTACAACAAATCGATAAAAGACTATAAAATTTGACATTGCTGCTTACCTTTGAACAAACACCAAACACAATTCATCAAGAGTGAGATTAAGTTTCACTTGCAGCTCTTTGAACACTTCACTACATTCTGGAGACAGCTGTAAATTAAAAAAGAACATAGTAAAAGCAGTTAAGAAACGCCTTAATCATAATACATTACTATGCATTAGTAAGGATTTCCAAACAGGTTTGGTACCTTTTCTCCTCCACCCATTGTTTCATACAGTTTTTCCAGCTGAACTCGGAGCTGCTGAATGTTGTTCATCAGAATACAAGCTGTTTTTCCCTGCTGACACCAAACATCAAATTCTTTGACGATCTTGTCAGCATACTGAAGCAACACATTCTGCACAGTCTGCAATGATAAACAATAAGTTTCAAATACCTACTGCTAAGTCTGGCACAAGAAGACAACTAAAACTGTTATTTGATGGCAAAACAAAACTTGACCCAAAAAGGCTTACAATGGTAAATTTGATGGTGTAGCGAGTCTGTATTTCTGGGTCTGGACAATCAAGTTTCCGCACAATCTCAAAGCTCTGAAAACAAAAATTAATTGAAATTATTTCAAAACAGAACACAATCATTAAATCATAATTAGTTATCAAGCATTTTAGCTCCTAAGGTATATTCATGTTTATGATACAGATGCAGGATTGGAACAATGTTGATGCCCTAACCTCAGAGAATGAAATTGAGCTGCCTTCATTTAAACAACCACCCAACGATAATGATGACGAATCATGTGCACTATACACAGCTCACTTAATTGACTGAAGCAATACGAAAGAGTTTTACAACTGACAAAAGGCTATGAACGGTGGAAAATCATCATTAATGGCTAAAAACGGCTGAGAGGACTAATGATGACTACTGACAGGGCTCGAAATTAACGCTCGCAAACTCGCAAAATGCAAGTGGTTTTGGAAGTTGCGAGTCTGAAAAATATCCCCTTACTTTTGCGAGTAAGCATTTCTCTAAGAAAAGTTGGAGGAAAAAAGTGAATGTCATCTTCAGGAGAAAATAAGCGTGGTTTTACACAGAACCTGTGCACACTTTATCAACGTATTCACATTTAATTGGAATCAGCAACGTGACAAAAGAGAATGAAATTCACGGTTTGTGAGCCACTTTTGTTGTAGATGTCTAAAATAACCGCTTTTTTCAAGAGGCCCTCGACCTCAAAGACTACCGGTACATGACCGACGATGACAACGTCTTGCCCGACAACCCCGAGCCGCCAAAGAAACAACAGGACAATGCCGGTAAAGAAGACCACAGAATTAACAGTATACTATTTAGGTATTTTTACCATATTTTCATAGTAATCAAAGGGAAAATGACTTCAAAATATAATAATGAATAGCTAGTGACGTTAACAGTTTTGCCAGCAGAAAAAATCATACCAGCAAAACTTTGCTTGTGGACTAAAAAAATAAGTTCAACCCCTGACTGAATTATGTTATATTAAGATGATCATGCTATGAAATAATTCACTGAGGAGAAAACTGGTTATAATCCTGTAATTCTTTACTATCAGCTTCAACAAAAGATGTCTAAAACTTACCTGGTTTAATGAACAGAAGATGTCAACCACCGAGTTTGAAAACAAAGTATGAGAAGAACTGGGAGGAAACTGAAAATAAAATTACAGATCTGAATTCTGTTATCTAAATATTGTCATCAAAAGTGTGTCAAAGGTTGATACACGGGTGCTCACAGCACAAATATTTTATTGACCGTACATTAAGAAGACAAGGGAATGTAAACTTACACTATCCCTCTTGTCACGGTCTAGAGCCCCAATCATAAATTCTGTTGAAACCTCATCGTTTTCAGTTAGCCACTGAGAAACAAATGGCTCAAACCAGCTACAAATGGGGAAACAACAAAAGTGTAAGAAAATGTACCACATATTAGCACCCCATTAATTTGGTTTCTGTTGTATTAAGCAACTAGGAGTATACTTTTGGCTACTTCTCCATGTATGAGACGCAATTCCACAACAGATTAACACAGAGACGATGCATTATTATCAAAACACCATTATTATTACACAACATGATGAAGATCAAACTGCAAATACTTAAAGCAATCAACCTTCAGATTAAAAGTTCAACATACTGACCAACATACTTACCAACATACTGACCAACAGACATCCATACTGACCAACAGACATCCATACTGACCAACATACTGACCAACATACTGACCAACAGACATCCATACTGACCAACATACTGACCAACAGACATCCATACTGACCAACATACTGACCAACATACTGACCAACATACTAACCAACAGACATCCATACTGACCAACATACTGACCAACATACTGACCAACATACTGACCAACATACTGACCAACATACTAACCAACAGACATCCATACTGACCAACATACTGACCAACAGACATCCATACTGACCAACATACTGACCAACATACTGACCAACATACTGACCAACATACTGACCAACATACTAACCAACAGACATCCATACTGACCAACATACTGACCAACATACTGACCAACATACTGACCAACATACTGACCAACAGACATCCATACTGACCAACATACTGACCAGCATACTGACCAACATACTGACCAACATACTGACCAACAGACATCCATACTGACCAACATACTGACCAACAGACATCCATACTGACCAACAGACATCCATACTGACCAACATACTGACCAACAGACATCCATACTGACCAACATACTGACCAACAGACATCCATACTGACCAACATACTGACCAACATACTGACCAACATACATCCATACTGACCAACATACTGACCAACAGACATCCATACTGACCAACATACTGACCAACAGACATCCATACTGACCAACAGACATCCATACTGACCAACATACTGACCAACAGACATCCATACTGACCAACATACTGACCAACATACATCCATACTGACCAACATACTGACCAACATACTGACCAACAGACATCCATACTGACCAACATACTGACCAACATACTGACCAACATACTAACCAACAGACATCCATACTGACCAACATACTGACCAACATACTGACCAACATACTGACCAACATACTAACCAACAGACATCCATACTGACCAACATACTGACCAACAGACATCCATACTGACCAACATACTGACCAACATACTAACCAACAGACATCCATACTGACCAACATACTGACCAACATACTGACCAACAGACATCCATACTGACCAACAGACATCCATACTGACCAACATACTGACCAACAGACATCCATACTGACCAACATACTGACCAACAGACATCCATACTGACCAACATACTGACCAACATACTGACCAACATACATCCATACTGACCAACATACTGACCAACAGACATCCATACTGACCAACATACTGACCAACATACTGACCAACAGACATCCATACTGACCAACATACTGACCAACATACTGACCAACATACTAACCAACAGACATCCATACTGACCAACATACTGACCAACATACTGACCAACATACTGACCAACATACTGACCAACATACTAACCAACAGACATCCATACTGACCAACATACTGACCAACAGACATCCATACTGACCAACATACTGACCAACATACTGACCAACATACTAACCAACAGACATCCATACTGACCAACATACTGACCGACCAACAGACATCCATACTGACCAACAGACATCCATACTGACCAACATACTGACCAACAGACATCCATACTGACCAACATACTGACCAACATACTGACCAACATACTGACCAACATACATCCATACTGACCAACATACTGACCAACAGACATCCATACTGACCAACATACTGACCAACAGACATCCATACTGACCAACATACTGACCAACAGACATCCATACTGACCAACATACTGACCAACATACTGACCAACATACTGACCAACATACATCCATACTGACCAACATACTGACCAACAGACATCCATACTGACCAACATACTGACCAACAGACATCCATACTGACCAACATACTGACCAACAGACATCCATACTGACCAACATACTGACCAACAGACATCCATACTGACCAACATACTGACCAACAGACATCCATACTGACCAACATACTGACCAACATACTGACCAACAGACATCCATACTGACCAACATACTGACCAACATACTGACCAACATACTAACCAACAGACATCCATACTGACCAACATACTGACCAACATACTGACCAACATACTGACCAACATACTGACCAACATACTGACCAACATACTAACCAACAGACATCCATACTGACCAACATACTGACCAACATACATCCATACAGACCAACATACTGACCAACATACTGACCAACAGACATCCATACTGACCAACATACTGAACAACATACTGACCAACATACTGACCAACATACTAACCAACAGACATCCATACTGACCAACATACTGACCAACATACTGACCAACAGACATCCATACTGACCAACAGACATCCATACTGACCAACATACTGACCAACAGACATCCATACTGACCAACATACTGACCAACATACTGACCAACATACATCCATACTGACCAACATACTGACCAACATACTGACCAACATACTGACCAACATACTAACCAACAGACATCCATACTGACCAACATACTGACCAACATACTGACCAACATACTGACCAACAGACATCCATACTGACCAACATACTGACCAACATACTGACCAACATACTGACCAACATACTAACCAACAGACATCCATACTGACCAACATACTGACCAACATACTGACCAACATACTGACCAACATACTGACCAACAGACATCCATACTGACCAACAGACATCCATACTGACCAACATACTGACCAACAGACATCCATACTGACCAACATACTGACCAACAGACATCCATACTGACCAACATACTGACCAACATACATCCATACTGACCAACATACTGACCAACATACTGACCAACAGACATCCATACTGACCAACATACTGACCAACATACTGACCAACATACTGACCAACATACTAACCAACAGACATCCATACTGACCAACATACTGACCAACATACTGACCAACAGACATCCATACTGACCAACAGACATCCATACTGACCAACATACTGACCAACAGACATCCATACTGACCAACATACTGACCAACATACATCCATACTGACCAACATACTGACCAACATACTGACCAACAGACATCCATACTGACCAACATACTGACCAACATACTGACCAACATACTAACCAACAGACATCCATACTGACCAACATACTGACCAACATACTGACCAACATACTGACCAACATACTAACCAACAGACATCCATACTGACCAACATACTGACCAACATACATCCATACTGACCAACATACTGACCAACATACTGACCAACAGACATCCATACTGACCAACATACTGACCAACATACTGACCAACATACTAACCAACAGACATCCATACTGACCAACATACTGACCAACATACTGACCAACATACTGACCAACAGACATCCATACTGACCAACAGACATCCATACTGACCAACATACTGACCAACAGACATCCATACTGACCAACATACTGACCAACAGACATCCATACTGACCAACATACTGACCAACATACATCCATACTGACCAACATACTGACCAACATACTGACCAACATACTGACCAACATACTGACCAACATACTAACCAACAGACATCCATACTGACCAACATACTGACCAACATACTGACCAACAGACATCCATACTGACCAACATACTGACCAACATACTGACCAACATACTAACCAACAGACATCCATACTGACCAACATACTGACCAACATACTGACCAACATACTGACCAACAGACATCCATACTGACCAACATACTGACCAACAGACATCCATACTGACCAACATACTGACCAACAGACATCCATACTGACCAACATACTAACCAACAGACATCCATACTGACCAACATACTGACCAACATACTGACCAACATACATTCATACTGACCAACATACTGACCAACATACTGACCAATATACATCCATACTGACCAACATACTGACCAACAGACATCCATACTGACCAACATACTGACCAACAGACATCCATACTGACCAACATACTGACCAACAGACATCCATACTGACCAACAGACATCCATACTGACCAACATACTGACCAACTTACTGACCAACATACTGACCAACATACTGACCAACATACTGACCAACATACTGACCAACTTACTGACCAACATACTGACCAACATACTGACCATCTTACTGACCAACATACTGACCAACAGACATCCATACTGACCAACATACTGACCAACATACTGACCAACATACTGACCAACAGACATCCATACTGACCAACATACTGACCAACATACTGACCAACAGACATCCATACTGACCAACATACTGACCAACATACTGACCAACAGACATCCATACTGACCAACATACTGACCAACATACTGACCAACATACTGACCAACAGACAACCATACTGACCAACATACTGACCAACATACTGACCAACAGACATCCATACTGACCAACATACTGACCAACATACTGACCAACATACTGACCAACATACTGACCAACATACTGACCAACATACTGACTAACATACTGACCAACAGACAACCATACTGACCAACATACTGACCAACAGACATCCATACTGACCAACATACTGACCAACAGACATCCATACTGACCAACATACTGACCAACAGACAACCATGTTTCCACATATGTGCTATAAACGAAGTTTCAAACCAAAAAGTTTTTCACTGTAAGATCAAAGTAAAACATTACCCGGCATACTCTGGCACTTTGCCTTTGTTTTCTGGGCACTGACGGGCATACTCATTATAAAACCACTTAACCTACAACAAATAAACAATTATGTTACCAGACAGGTACAACTTAAATTAAAAACTAAAACGCTTCATGAAATTTATTCACCATTGTAGAAAAAAAGTTGGATGTATTATTCACAAATTTGATACCTTAAAGTGGAGATTCATATAATCAGCACTATTCCAGCGAGACTGTTGCCGAAAGCTGTGTTCTGAAAGAAAAAAGTTTAATGGTTATTAAGACTGAACATCAAGGGTGAGTCCGAAGATAACAAAGAGCCAGCAAAGTTTCATAACAACCTACCCACTCATCTTTTTTCTAGGCTTAATCGCTTTTCTAATGAGGTATGCATATTAGTAAATCCATTCATGTGGAATTGTACCTTTTAACATATCCTGTAGGTCTGCAGAAAATAAGTTCCAAAACACCTGTGCACTGACCTCTCCCACATTCAGCTCAGTTGGAAACCTGCACACAAATGAACGAAAAGAAGAATGACAACGGGTTTATAAAGAAATCAGCAATGAATAGAATCATTTTCATTTTGTAAAAACAAGTTTAATCGTCCAGGTAAGTGTAGTTCTGGAAAGAATTGCTGTTGTTGACAATGGATGATGCTTCGACAACCTGAGCAGAAGTCATCTTCAAAGTCATGTGAATTGTAAACTGTCAATTCGAAAAATGGCACATACTGGTTTAACACGTTAGTGTAGACCCCTCTGTCCTCTTCAATCACAGACACAACCAACGAAATCAGTTTTGGCCAGAAGTCAAGGTTCTTAGGACCAGCTTGTGGTGTACTTGGATCTAAAGTAGAACTGTCTGTAGCCAGTTCTCTGTCATACAACTCAGCACAGTTGGCATAGAGGTATGCATAACTTCCTTTCATGCAGTTCTGCAATGAAAAAGGAGGCAAACTGAAATTAGATTGGTCAATCCGATCCTCAATATATAACAATTAGAATGACCAGCCAAGCTTCTAGTCAACATGTTAAATATTCACTCACTCCAAAAACCTAATTTCTTCAAACTGTAAGGCACTGGATGATGCCTTGATAGCGTGTTTAACGCATTGAACCTGGGATATGTTGATGTAAAGAAAGAATTGCTTATGCACCCACAATATCCCGATATTGCCTGGGTTTTTTCTACTTTTCATTTACAATGAAACCTAGTACTAACCTTCACACATTCACGCACAATCTCTGCTGTCCTGGTGGGTCGTTGACTGAGGACCTGAAAACGGTATTCAATGAAGGACATTAAATTTGTGTCAAATCAACAACGTCATTAATTATTAGTATGTTTAAAGAAGTTTCTTCAACACATACTATGGATACATCAGTTACAATGTAACACTCCCTTGACCCTCTTCTATGTGGCACCTGATTTTAGCAAGTTGGTACGGTCTTAAAATTAAAAATAATAGATTTTCATTGGAAACATTTTAGCTTGCTTCCAGACAACAGAGCTAGGCACCAGCTGTGACTGGACTGCAAACCAATTTAACATTTTCTTCATTAATTAACCTAAATGCAATAATATTGTTAGGTATACCTTCATTCTGAAAAATGTCACACTTGTTAACAGATCAACAGAGGACTTGAGATCATCCAGCTTATCTGGACTTGATGCTGGAAAATTTGTCTAAAAATAAATCACAAGACACAGGAGTCAACGACAGCACTAACACATGACCTTAATAACAGCTACTGTTAAATACAAACTTACCCTGTAATTTGCAATGTCAATTCTCAGCGTGTTGTAAAGATGATCCACAATCTTAACAAACTTTTCACTCTAAAAAACGAAACATAACTTTCTTAAAATAAAACTAACAAGCAGCTTACAAGTTATCCAATGTCAGCCACAAAGTCATCCCTATCATAAGCAGGAAATTGTTGTTGTTGCCGTTATCTTCGTGTTCGTAACATATAACATCATGAACACTGTCCTCCATCTACAAAACTTATTTGGCTCTTTAAGGTGGAATATTTACAGTTCCACGTAGGTGTAGTAGTAGTAGTACCATGTAATGAAAGGGCATCCTATTAAAATATTAGTTAATAATAGTGTCTGGGTAATATATTATTCTTATCAACTGGGCTGCAATCTCTCTTTTGTTCATCAAAATCAACAAAGGAAGTTGAAAGCCTGTTTACAGAAGAACTACTATACCCTGTATAATAACAATTATTAAGCCTTACCCCAAAGTTTGTGGAGGTGAATCGATGTGATGCAGAGGTGGCAGAGTTTGCCGTAGTGTGCGAAAAGAAAGCATTGATGTTTGCGAGCAAGCTGCTGATGACGGCAGGGACACCAGGACACATGTAGCATGCCGTGAGACAGGAGAGGTGACTAAAAACAAACAAATAGATGTCAACAAGAACTGTCAAGCATATAAATCTATCCAGTCTGCTGCTTCATGTCCCTTTTGATCTGTGTTAGAAACAGCCAACGATCATTATATATTAGTTAACTCACGTCATCGCTTGATAGATACTTTCAATTCCATATCGCATAGCAAACTCATTCACTATTTCAAGAGCAGGTTCTGGGAAAAACACTTTCCAAGGATCATCTCTCTGCAACAAATAAAAGTGAGACACAACATTAAAAGCTTACACCGGGACTGTTCACTTTGAATAACTTGGTGTACCTAGCAGACACAATGTATTAATCCAATATTAACTTAAAATAGGGGATTCAGCTTACCGTGTTAGAAGCAGGAAGTGGAACCTGACCATTGTTCTTTTCACACAAGAAATGGAAGATATTCTGGAAAATGATAAAAAAAAACATTTTTCTGTTAAATTGTAGCAAATTAAATTAAAAATTAAATTAACATGAATTAGCAGGCTGGCTTTATTATTCATTGTAAAATTCATGAATAATTTATAACAGTTATGACCAATAAAAAGGCAGTATTTGAGTCTCATGTATATGTTGTGGTTCAATTTTATCCTTGGTTCAAAGTTTATTTTCCTTTGTTTAAAACTCGTTATCATACATTATCATAGCCAAAAACAAAGGAAAATAAAATTTGAACCAAGGATAAAATTGAACCACAACACCTTTGTAAACCCCAATACAAATCAACTGAGTTGATGAATTATTAAACAGTAGAATTAACTTTTGATACAAACACCTCCTCAGCTGATTAGTATTCATTAACTTTTCATACAGATCTCTACTCATTGTTTCATTTCACAAGTATGATAAAATATTCGCGTCCAATCTGTATGGGCATTTACAATGGCTCGCCTTTGGCTCGCCATTGTTAATGCCCATCCCCACTCATATCTTATCTACTACTTGCAGTCACCTGTGATGAATATGACTTCTGACAGTAAATAAAACAAGCAACTTGGCTGATAATTACCTCATGAAGGCAAGTGTACTGGTGATGATAAGGAACAACTTTCTCCTCTCCTTTGATCTCAATGCTGATTCTCAGTCGTATCGCTCCAGACACAGCTGATCTGTCAGTTCTTTTTTCTGGAGTGGAAAATAGTACAACAGTTACAAGTGTATGCATAGATGTTTTCAAATTTCAATTCAATCTGGGATCTATAGGATACTTAACATTACACTTAACATTATATTATTTTATTATTTATTTATTATTTTATTTATTGTTACCAGTATTACTCAGCTATATATTAAGGTTACAGTGTACCTTCAGATCGAAAATTTATCGAAAATTTTTTTTTGGCGTTAAAATAAAGTTTACAGAATGAACTTTCATCCAAAAAAAAAGTATCGAAAAATAGTGAAAATTGACGGAGAAATGACGTTATAACTTTTGTGGGCGGAGTTTGTTTATTAAGCGATATGTTTTTTTAAGCGCCGTTTTCTCAAAGTTAATTTTTCGCTTGTTGGGGACACTTTAAAGAGCTACAACTTGAGGGGAATTTGTTCGATTTTCCTTAAATTTGGACAGAAGCTAGGCTAACATATAATCAACAAAAACGTGTCGGCGAATTTCTTAATTCCGAAAACTTTTTCGTCAGGAGGCATTTCCGTGCGATCATTCCAATTTTTTTCTCCCCTTTTCGAAAATATTCTGTAACTTTTTACTGCAATTGAATATGGAAAATCGCCGACACGTTTTTTTAGCGCTTCGTGTCCGGAAATCCGAGAACAAATCAAATTAGCAAAATATAATAATCGCTTTGAGTTATAGCATTTTAAAGCTGATTCGGACGTTCGAATTTAGACGTCGTAAAAACTTCGACAATTCATTTTATTACCAAATGGTTTCCATATTTAGATAGCCAGCTCTATAAGCTTTAATTTGATATCTGGGTTTAGGTATATTAAGTGTAATCTGAGGACGCTAGAGCTGTTATACTGGAGACACCCCCGAAGGTACACTGTAACCTTAAGAAAACAAAAAGAAAGAGGATTTTTAGAGTATGACAAAATTTATTAGACATCCAGATATTCAATTTCAAGTGACTAGCAAAGACAATGCCATACCAAGATTATACCAGACGTCCATCTCTCCGCTAAGTGTCCTCACTTCAATGATTGTCTGTCCAAGGAAGTCATCAGGCTCCCTGATCAGTTTGGATCTCACCCTTGCTTTAATATCATCATCTTCATCCCTGTACATGTAAATGTAAGTGTGAATAATAAAGATGGTAAAGTATTCTATGGTGTGTGGCGGCATTGATCTGAAGGTCAGTGGTCTCAGGCCTGATATCTACCATCGTGTTGTTTGCTTAGAAAGACATTTTGCTTTAAATCGTCTCTCCACCCTGGTGTGTTAATGGATAGCAGAAAACAGACTGCTGGGAGTAACCCTACAATGAACCAGCATACATACATACATGCATACATATATACTTTATTCATCCCAAAAGGGCTTTTCAGAATGGAGTAAATTAAGTTACTAATTAACAAGTAAATAGGTAACTAATTGATAATTAATTAATCATTAATATATAAATTAAATTAAATTAAGGTAATTAAGTCTCTAAGAAAATTGAGATTAGCATCCCATACAGGGGAGAAAAATAACAAATGGAACACAATTAAGAAATACAATGTAATGATCCTTGTTGCTTCACACTATAGAAAGTGAGTTTAGTGTCAGCCAGGAAAGCTGCTTGTGCCTTAAGTGTGACTTTACTGTAATATGTTTTGACCACTGATTATCCCTGCATCACTTACCAAACACGCACTTTGATTCTATCAGAAGAATTGTGACAATCACTGTACAAGGAAAGAAAAGAATACAAGGCATGTAAATTCTTATTATAATTAGTTAATGCAAGCTGTGTAAACAGAGTTAAGTGATCATCGTTATACTCACAATCCGAATGTCTCATTCCACTCTGGATCCAGCTCATGTGGAATGGTCTTTGTCCTCTTCTTCGTTCGGCCAATCTGAACTGTCACATAAGGGTCACTTGTACCTGAAGAAATTCCGTTAAATTAATAATTAATCAACATCTTGATGACTTGTTAATGAATAAAGTGTTATAATATCACTATTGATTTACTTTCAGAAAAACATTATAATGGTAATAAATATTCAAAACCTGCACACCTGTTTTATCCTTGGCAATAAGTCCTTGTGCACTCACAACTGTAGACAAACAAGAAGTAGTCACAATAAAGAACAATAAATAAGCATTTGAATGATCAATGTTAAGCTGTTCACTCCCAGAGACAATTATGGAGATATGTAGTGTAGTTCTAACTTTTGAGTCGGTTGACAAAATCCTATCGTGTGACCATTCAAATGAAACCTTTATGGTAGTATATTTGCATGACACCATTTGTTTTTCAGTATTTTGCAAAATAAAATTTTGGATTTTCTTCAGTTTTTCGCATTTTTGGGAGTTAAAGGGTTAAATCTGGTTTCTGAATAATAAACTACCTTAGATTACTTGCAGTGGAAGCAAAGAGTCTGGAATGATTGCCAACATATGAAAAATCCTGGCATCATCAGAAGGAAAAAAACCAATTTATTCTTTTAGTTTACCTGTGATGAGTATTTTTGCTGACCATTTTGATGTTCCTTCCAAAATCAAGTTTTTGACGGCTTTCATGTGTCCAGCATGTGTTTTGAGCTCCATGTGAAACACTTCACTAAAATTGTTAAATATTGATATTTAATGTCTTAATATTTAATATAATTCCATAAAGGAACTCCAAGAAAAAATAATGGATTTAAGGCTAAATGCTATGCCTGCCAACTTTTTCCGAGTGATAGGTGTGAGAATGTTTTCGTGGGAGTGCGAGGATTTCCGAAGGCAACCCGACCAAATCCGAAGACAACCCAATATATTCCGAAGATGTCCGAAGTTGTCCGAAGATGTTCCGAAGAGTTCAAAAGTTTCCATGGACCTCAGACCTCCGTTTAAGCTGTAATAGTAATGTTCAGAACAATAAAAACCTACAAAAAAGTGCCACATTTTCATGAACATTAAACTATATTTTTAATTGGATCATGCAATCAGTTATTTCAGGTTAATGGCCAAATCTGTAAGTCAGGCGTGCAGGCATGAGAAATTGCTCCATAGGCGTGAGTAGGCGTGAGATCGGAGTTTTGGACTCGCAGGCGTGAGACTCAGGCCTAAGGCGTGAGACTTGGCAGGCATAAAATGCATGCATAGCACACTTAGATTCTCTCTGCACCCAGGTTTATAAATGTGTAACAACAAAATGTTAAGAAGACCCAGCATAATGCTGTAATGGACTAGCACTGCAGTGTATCCAGAGTAACAAACAATACACTGAGTTGCTTTATTCTACAGAAACCAGGTTAAATCAATTAATTCATCGTTGCTTTCGCAATAACAAAACCAAATCCATATACTTGCCTGATTCGTTCAAATATTTCAGGTCTTGTCGCTTCTCTTTTTTCCATTCTGTTCTTCATGGCCACGATAATAGATTGTGTTTTGTCAACTGTGCCATGTTTAGCTGATTTCTCAGCAGCACCTGGTAAAAGAGTGGTGTAGTGGTTAGCCTGTGCAGTGGTTAGCCTTTGCGGTGGTGTAGTGGTTATCCTGTGTAGTGGTGTAGAGGTAAGCAGGTGCAGTGGTGTAGTGATTAGCCTGTGCAGTGGTGTAGAGGTTAGCCTGTGCAGTGGTGTAGTGGTTAGCCTGTGCAGTGGTGTGGAGGTTAGCAGGTGCAGTGCCTGTGCAGTGGTGCAGTGGTTAGCCTGTGCAGTGGTATAGTGGTTAGCCTGCATGGTGGTATAGTGGTTAGCCTGTGCAGTGGTATAGTGGTTAGCCTGTGCAGTGGTATAGTGGTTAGCCTGTGCAGTGGTATAGTGGTTAGCCTGTGTGGTGGTATAGTGGTTAGCCTGTGTGGTGGTGTAGTGGAAATACTTGGAATCAGTAACAAACCATAACTTACGTTGTAAGCAGTCAGCATTCAACAAGTCCTTACATCTCTCGTGACACTTGACTCCACACTCTAAAATTTCAATCAGAGCACTGGCATTATAAACTAATCAACAAGCAGATGAGTTTAACACTGCCTGGCTGTCCATCTGATCAACTGCCTGGCTGTCTGTCTTACTGACTGCCTGACTGAGCAATTGACACTGTCTGACTGACTGACTGAATGTCTGAAAGTCTGACTAACTATGTGTCTGTCACTCTATCTGTGTGACTGTCCATCCATATAACCGTCTGTCTATCTGTTTGATTGTCTGACTAACTGTTTGACTGGCCACCTGACTAACTGATTAAGGGGTTAGTTTTTAAACTAGCAGTAATTAAAGATTATGGAGATGCGTTCAAAGGTTTTCGGTGGAAGTGAGCCCCTGAAAAAAGCAATAGGGGTGGCCATTTGGCAGAGCGGACACAAAAATTGTCAAATTTTTCTGCATGCAAGGCACAGGGTAACCGACACGAATTTAGGATTGCGTTCTTCAAATGCAATAAACTACAGCACTGCATCAGTGGGGATGTGAAACGCTAAATTCTCATATCATCTGAGTAAATAATCAAAAGTAAATAGCCTTCATTGGAGTGAATCAAATAATTCTGGGTTGTGTAGTTTGTATTATCAATTGACAACAGAGCCATTCTACAACTGTCTGGCTGACTGTTCACTTAACTGACTGTCTATCTATCTGTACAACTGTCTGACTGAGTGTGTAATGGTCTATTTCAGTGTCTGTCTGACTGACTGGATAACCTGTCTGTCTGTCTCACAGTTTGACTAACCTTATTTGTTAATGTTTGACTATGGCTAACTGACTGGCTAAGGTAGGCTGGTTGGCTGACTGACTGTCTAAAGCTGGCTGGTTAGTTGACTTATTGGCTGCACTACTGGCATGGCAGTCACCTTTGCATTTAAGTCCTTGTCTGGCTAAACCCCAAAGTAGACCTTCACACTCATAGCAATAGGCGGGTACCTGAGTCGACCAGATCTCAAACTTGTGAGGTGTGGTGTCTGAAAGACGTAACAGCAACATCAGTAATGATTCTGTTTCAATATGCATTCAGAAAAAGGTGTTATTTACCTGAGATGGGGTAAATAAGTGCTTGTAGAGTCTTCTTATAAACATGTAGTTTCTTGAAGGAACAAAAGTATAATTATACAGTGAGAAGTAAATCGATAAAATAATATTGATAGTATCAGATTACCCAATTATTACTATCATGTATAAACCTACCAGCTCCTCGTCATTCAAATGCGCTCTCTGTGACATCATCATGTGAGGTTTCCTATCCTGTTTTGTGCTTGTTTTTGATTGCTGTCAACGAAGATTGCATATCAGAGACTGTACAGAGTAGTTTAAGAAATAACCTTAAATAAGTGTCGGTTATCATCTGGTGACATGAATGTCCAACTTCTTGGCATGAAGCATCGTTAGTGTTTGGGAAAAAGAGTCCTCGGTCCCTCTGCTTAACAATTTTTGGGGTTTTGTACAAATGTTAGTCCCCATCTGCAAATTAACCAGCAGTCTCACATCACTGACCCTCTCTCAATACATAAAAAACTATAGTTCAAAAATGTCAAATTCTTGTTTATTACTAACATTATTCTTTGTAGTGATTGTAGTAAGAGGTTTTGATTCAACTTTTACATCCAATACAGGGGTCATCTTAACATCCAATAGGGGGGAGGGGTCCTATATCAGTGTCTAGTAATTGGGAGCATGCCCAGCCCCAACTCTTGGAAAATGTGGGGTCTTATTATTGTAATGATGGCGATGATTATTAAATTATTATCATTATTATTATTTTCACAACCAAGGTGGGTCACAGGCACTTACGACAAAGGGAATTGATTGTCTCCGTGTTTTCTTTAATGAGCTTGAATCATCTTTCAAGTCAAGAAGTGCTTTAGTTTTTTCATTCCTGAAATTTAAAAACAGTAACTGTTGTCATTATATTGACTTTTTTTCTGTGTTGTGAGGGCATTATTTTCATGTTTATAAAACAAAGGCACTCAGTCAATTGTTTAGTACGGTTTTGAACAAAAACAGGAAAATCCATGTCACATTAATTATTGCCCCTTTAAAAGTAAAGTTACAAATTTATAAAACTAACCATGAGGATTTCCGCGATGTTCCAGGAGATACTCTGAACCCTCCTTTTCTCCGCAGTGGTCCATTCCTGTCAATATCATCGTCATTGTCACTTTCGCTAAATTCTACTTTTTTCTTGGGTGCTTCAAGCTGCCGCTGCATACGCTCATGTTCTGCATGTTCTATGACGCGTACATGATCATCATAAAGGATTTCAGTGCCCTCAGCAAACTGCAAATAAATGAAATAAATTTGAATAAATTTGTGATATTTAAGAGAGAAAAGTCACCATTTGCTGGTTAATATCCGACTGGAATTTGGACACAATGGAATTTGGACATGTAGGGTAGAAAACCAGGGAAGCAAACTCACCCACATGTGATGCAGGTCTGGGACACATAGATAAGTTAAGTGTTTGTTTAATGGAATTCTAAGACAAGCTTGGCTCATTTAGGCCTGAAAATAAAGCAATGACATGACAGTATGAACTCTGAATAGTGACATGACAAAATCACAGGGCTCGACCTTGACAGTGGCCAACTCACCAAATACCACTGGATTTTCAGTTTTGGCTAGTGAAATTCCCTTAGTTACTAGCCATGTTGACTACCAAAGTTATGGAGGCAAATTTCTTTGTTAACTGCAAAAGATAAATTTAGTGCTGGCACAATTACAGGGCTCGAAATTTAAAAAAATTCTCAATCGCAATTTACGAGTAATTCCGAAAATGTAGTCGCAAGTTCAAACATTTAAGTCGCAAAAAAAATAACTACTAGTACCGGAACTGGAAATGAGAAACAAAAAATTTCTGAGAAAGTCTGATAAAGTACGCCCGTGAACACTTCTTTGAAACTGCATTAATAGAGCATGAAATCGACGATTAAGTCATGTAACATTCAACATTAATTTCACAGGATTTTTTGGATAAAATTACAACTACCTGTTACAAGTAACACACAAGAGTGTTGAATATAATTCCTTAATTGGCTAGGCCGTAAAACAGTCGCAAAATCGCGACTAATAGGCAAATTTTAGTCGCAAAACGAAATCTTTAGTCGCAAATGCGCCCGATACAGGTGCAATTTGGAGCCCTGAATTATTGTGGCACATTGTTATGTAGAAAGAAAAAAACAAACAAACAAAGCAAAACGCGTACAGCTCCACGATGAAGCCATACTCAGCTAGAGACTGGATCTGAGTGTTGCCATCTCGCACTTCGATCGCAAGTGAACGCCATCTTGTTGTTCACACGCTTCAACGATCTTCAATGGATATCGTCCTCAAATTTTCATTCTTCTTTCATAAGTGTGACTTGATACTAGATGTTCAAAACTAGGGTAATTATTAACTTGAAGTGAAAATTTTATGGCTAGTAGAAAGAGCTCTTTGGCTAGTGACAATTACCATTTTACTAGCCACAAGCCTACTGACAACAAAAGTTAAGGTTGAGCCCTGGTATAAAAAAAAAATCATGTTACTCGATGTATCTGTATGTATTATTGTATAAGTGTATTGATTTTTTATATACATATGGTGACCATATGCATATGGTATGCATATGGTGCTATGGTGACCAAGTCATGCCCAAATATGGGTGCAATGCACTATGAAAGGAATCCTCATGGGCCAATCAATGTTTCACAGCAGCTTTAATTGTGTTACCTATTTTCTAATATTCTGTCATAATGATATCAACCAGATTATACAACTCAAACTTACAACCACTGGTTTTGTTAATTAACTACTCTCAACACTATACTATTAGCACACTAGTAAATTTCTGAAACTCACTAGCTCAGACCCACTCACTAGCTCAGACCCACTCACTAGCTCAGACCCACTTACTAGCTCAGACCCACTCACTAGCTCAGACCCACTCACTAGCTCAGATCCACTCACTAGCTCAGACCCACTCACTAGCTCAGACCCACTTACTAGCTCAGACCCACTTACTAGCTCAGACCCACTCACTAGCTCAGACCCACTCACTAGCTCAGACCCACTCACTAGCTCAGACCCACTCACTAGCTCAGACCCACTCACTAGCTCAGACCCACTCACTAGCTCAGACCCACTAACTACCATACTGCTAATAGTTTTCTATACTCTTGAAGGAGTCAATGCACTTAATTAGACTTGAGTTTGGGCATCATCACCATATTGTGTTACTGGTGTCTCCTTTCATCTTAAAGAGAATGTGATCATCACAGTTATACAACAACTGAAGGAGTTACAATTAGAACTTATGACCCTTGCAATTCTGGTGCAAATGCTCTACCACTGAGCTATAAGGCGAAATGGGAGCTTGGTCAATTGTGAGTTCTGTTATATCCGTGAAGTGATGCTGTCCCGGCCATATGAAAACAGTATATTGTTAACCTCTCATATGCAGACACTTCTTTTATAACACTTTTATTTTCATCAAGAGGTGGTATCCATCTCACTTTGTTAACCACAGGTACATCTTCATGTGTTTGTGGTGCTCGCGGTCTTCTCGCAACTGAGAGAAGTGAATCCTTTCTGTGTTGCTGAAGGGTTCCTTTTGCATGCCATAAGTACCAGCATGGATCACAAAATCCTGGAATAAAGAAGGAAAGACTACTCATGCAACTTGTCGCTGTGGCCAAATAAAGGAATAAATGAATCTAAGACCAAATCAGTCTATACAACTGATGCAAACAGTCCTTTTATATTAACAACAACAAACAATTGGTCAAGGGGACTAATTGCAGTGACTACCCCATTTGTGTGTGCCAACCTCAAAACAGTTGCAAGATCAAATTTATTATGTACAAAAAATAAAAATAATAATGCCATTGTGCTGTACATATGCACTGGAAAAAATTATTACAGTTGTGTGACAAATTTAATGTGACAGTGGAAAAAACAGCTACAAGTCACAAGTTTGTTTCTTTGATTGAGGAAACAAAAAACCTTTGAAATTGAGCTAACATATTTCTTTATGTGTTTTACTTCTTCTGAGACTAACTCCCTTCACATTAATACCCCTGAAATAAGGTACGCGTTACTGCAAAAAAACATGGTCACGCAATAAAGGGGATTCCTCCAGTACGAATGAGAATTGCGAATATTCTAATCTCTTGTAAATGGGGAAAGACGTTTACTACAGCCGATGGGTAGAAATAAAGATAGGCTTGGTTACAGTTCTCTTCAGAAAGGTCAAAGTACTTACCTAAGCCACAAATCTCGCAATCAAATTGCTTCGTTTCAGTCAGACATGACTCGCAAAGATGGACAATTACAGACTCCATTTTATGATGTCGCAATTTTCCCTGCAGGAAAAACGTTTCAAAAACGTTCCTTGACACATGGACGATCAAAAACGGTGACTGAGAAAAGGCCCTTTCATTGTAAAACCACAAACCAAAAAAAACTTCAATATAAACGAAAAAACAAACCAATTATCCGTTTACCTTTGAATGAAAAACGAAGCGACAACGCGGACAATATTTCAGTTGACAATCGACGCAATAAAACTCCGCACTACGATTTTCACATTGTTCACAATCTCTGAAATATAAAATTCTACTTAAAAGCTAAGAAATAACAGAGCGACTCAGGAACGGCAGTTAACTCAATTAAAGTATATCAATTGAAATTAAAAGCATTGAGCAACAAGATATTAAGCTTAAGTCTTATCTCGCGCTTACAGAACGAACGTAAAGTTCAAGTCCGATAGATTCACAGACATGTTATTTCCAGAGGAGGTTTCCTCTTGGCCAAAAAGAAATGTCCACAGCTTAAACATTGAAAATATGTTCCAATATGTAACCTGAAAAGAAAATATTAAGTTGAGATGGATTTAAACTCCTGCTGAATCTTCGTTGTGTGACTGATTGTCATGATGGCGGGAATGTGGGAGACTAAGAATACAGAGTAAAGGGTCTGGGTATTAAATTACAATATGACACGCATTCTGATTGGTAAAATGTGTAATTATTATTATAATTGATTCAATGTAAAATACAGTTTCCAAGAAGGTTGAGCACTTTCCATTTGACCAAAAATTTTGGTTTGAAATTCCGTGTATTCCGTGTGGCGAATGGAACAGTATTTTCCGGTTGGTTGCATTGTTGCACTGGAACGTTAGGGACGGACCATTACTTTTTTGACGGGGGGGGGGGGGGGGGGTTGGAAAATTTTGAAATAAATTGTTTGCAGAGGCTATAAACACTGAAATAAATTGTATGAAAGCAAAAAATAAAGAAAAAAATTGTTTGCTGGAAGTATAGCAGTTGGAACGGAGACACAAAATAAATTGTTTGCAGCAGGTGCCGCATATAAAAAAAATGTTTGCATGCGAAAATTTTCCAACCCCCCCCTCTCCCCCCCTCCTCCCCGTCAAAAAAATAATGGTCGGTCCCTTAGGTCAACCTCATGAGGCTGTCCTAAAATTCCGAAATTTTATTCTGGGAAATTTCCTTTCCGTTCGCTTCCCAACCTGGAATTTCCAGAATTTTTGGTTGAATGGAAAGTTCCCATTCCAACAATGTTGCCAAAAGAGAGAAAAGAACTTTTACATTGCATTTCACAGGTTTAGGTTGCAATAGGTGAAGTATATGTCCTACAAAGCTGTTTCTAAGGCTCGGTTCAAACGTCAAACTTTACATGTGCCGAACCTAATGTAAAGTTCAACCTATGAATCAATTAGGATCAACACTTTTGTATTTGGGTCGACTCTGCAAAAGATCAACTTCAATTCATACGTCTATCTTTACATGTGCCGAACCTAATGCATATATTATGCATACATTAAATTAATAATTTTTTATGGCATATTTTTTTTTTAAGTTTTTTTTGGACTCAATCAAGTTCGACATCTGAATCAACTGTCAAACTTAATTATTTGGGTCGACCCAAATAGGTATTAGGTTCGGCACATGTAAAGTTCAACATTTGAATACTTTTGTATTTGGGTTGACTCTGCTGTTCAATTCGACTGAGCTTGTCGAATAGAACAGCTGGGATCAAAATCTGTTGTTAATGCTTCTGAATTTTGATATGACGTACCAGTAAGTGAAAACCCCTAATGGGTCAGCATCCACTGGGTTTTCATTTTAGGCCAGATGCCAAGCATAACATCCACTTTCTGGGAATAAAATTATGCAAAGTCTAGTAGTTTCACTTCAAAAATGAAATTATTAACATATGATACATTTGAAAAATGTGAACTTATGGATTATAAGATATTAAGATTTTTTGGCCTAAGGAATGCACAGTGATTCAAAGATTAAACAATAAAAATTCCAAGGGGAGCTCCCAAGAAGCTAATTTCTTCCAGCACTTATTACAGGTCATGTAGCAGTACTCAGAAAGTTATTGACTAACCCAATTGGATTGATAGAATGAAACAAAACAATAGAACGAGTCAACAATGAAAACTATTGTTTGTTGACAGCTCTTCCGAGCAGCTGCTACACAACGGCTCATTACAGGTCATTACACACCACTGGCTTGGAAATTCTGGTTGTAGCTTATCAAAATCTGCTCATTGTCATTACTAGCAAAACTCTGTTTATGGGTTTCTTAGTGCATTTATAGAGATGCTGTAAAGAATACACCTTCCAGACAACAATGCATGTAATTTGGCTGACCTATATAATAGAGGGCACTTTTACAAACTGGATCATTAGTTGCTTGTTAGCTAGGGCGATGTAGCAGCTTTTGTGATTAAAAGGTCTCACACCATTGGTTCGATACCTTTCGAGAGAACTATAGAACAAACATCACAACAATGGACCCTAGCCCTAAAAACAATAGCAGCTGTGTTTTACAAAGCCAATGAAAATAGAGGTTTCTGAGAGCTGCTACACTACCAGTTTGCTGCAGCCACTGCTAAACCAAATGAGCTGGACTAATAAACATACCCAGAGATGTACTAGTAAATCATTTTATTTCTTGTTCTTTACATTCACTGCTGAGGCAAACAAGCCTCCAAAAACATACAGCATCAAAAGTAGCCCTGCAATCTGTAGCATTAGAAAGTGCACACCAGAGATAGGCAAAAAGTATACTTTAATGTTCCCTTCTTTAATTTACACTATAAAAAAACCTATCTTAGCAAACATTATATCTAACAGGGCTATGTGTTATACCTTGGTTAAATGGTGTAACTGTATTACAGTTTCTTTGACTGTTTCATTGTTGGTTGGGCATTACGAAAATGACCATCTCATTGACTGACTGACTGACTGACTGAATTAATGAATGAAGGAACGAAAAGACTGTTCAATTGACTAAATGACTGACTGCCTTGAAAATGCAGTGGCGGATCCAGGGGTAGGGTCAGGGGGGTCCCGTCTCCCCCCCCCCCCCATCAGACTTGTGTCTCCCATGTGGTTCATAAAAATAATAGAATAAAATTGTTTTATATGTAGTTGTTTCACTTCCACCAATTGACTGATTGTCAAGTTTGTGACTTAACAAATGCCTTTCGACTCTCAGGAATGCCGTAAATGGCGTTTTAGAGGGTAAAATCGGAAAAATTTACCGGTGGATATGCACCCTGGCCCCCCTTTCAGAAATTCCTGGATCCGCCCCTGAAATGGACAGCATGACCTACTTAAAAAGACTAACTGACTGACTGACAGTCATCTGGCAAATTGATAAAATGTTCTAATTGACTGATAGACAGTTATCTGACAAATAATTTGATAAAATGGTCTGACTGATTGACTTACCTTACAGAGTGACTGACCAATTGACTCAAACTTTTGCACTGATTGACCCTCCGACTGTCTGTCTTTGTCTCTTTGTCTGTCTGACCATTGGTCTGTCTGACTGTCTATCTATCTATCTATCTGACTTTTGTCTGTCCGACTCACTGACTGACACATTCTGTTTGGAACAAACACCATCTGGATATATTAACTGGCCAACTGAATAACTACATGTTGAAAATTAGAACACCCTTAGTCACAGAAATATTTTTAATAAAAATCTAATCATGAATCTTACCTCCATGCTCTCTTCTAACTCCTCAAAGTACATTTCATCTTCTCCTTGCTCACTTTCTGGCAAAACAGAAACTGGCATCATAAAACTCTCTTCTATCTCCTCCTCTTCCAACTCCTCACGGATATCATCTGATGTCCGTCCAATGCTTCCATCAAAATGTTCTGTGTAATTGATCATCACCCTGTCAGCTTCACTGTCACTGATTTGTCCATCCTCAACATCAGCTGAATCTTGGTCGCTCAATTCTGGGTCCGAGTCCAAGAAAGGATTATAGAGAGCTGCATCACTAGTGTAAGCACTGTCTAATTCATCACTTACTGGTAACAAAAAGGATAAAAAATATAACTTGTTTGTTAAAGTCTTGCCGGTTACACAGTGTGCATTGTAGGGCACAATAATAAAGTTTGTCATATGACCCGTACGGCCCTGCGAACCTTTTCTTTGCAAAACCATTGATGAAAGTCCCGTATGAGGGCCGTACGCATTTGCACGAGCGGGCAGGAAAAAGGCGTACGACCCTACTACAAAAGCAGACGGCCTCACGCGTTAAAATTTCAAGTAATTTTGTCTACAAATTGGTCATATGATAAAATGCTTATTGACTAAGTTAGGTCGGGCTGGATGGGAAAATATTTGGCTCTCGGTCATGGCGCACGGACCTCGCTGCGCTCGGTCTGTTCCCCATGACCTGGAGCCAAATCTTTCCCCATCCAGCCCTCCCACTTAGTCAAAAAGTACATAGTATTTATCAATTGTCTCACTTCGTAGTCACGTACGACATAAATCACGACATTTGGATTGCTTACTGCTAGTCTTTATCAAGGGATGAGGTCAACTGATTACCATCTCCATAAGCATGATGGTTGGCTGTAATTGGTCGAACTCATACTTTATTAGAACAATATCAACAGGGACAATGGAATTGAAATTCCTGAAGCATATTATGGTTATGCCAACAGTCAAGAAACACAACAACATCTAAGACCAACATCTAAGACTACAGCAGACCACACCAGAATAATGGGGATCGAGTTCCACCAATCACAGACAACTATTGTGAATTATACTAATGGTGGCACACAATCAGTCGACCTTGTTATCTGATGAAGACTAGCAGTAAACAGCTACAACAATGCCATTTAAATCCTATGTGACTTCATCATAAGACAAACAATAATACACTATTTACCAATATCACACTGTGGGCAAGCTTTTTATTCAAACTCATCAACCAGGTAAGAGTATACCAGATGAAATACTTTGGCAGCTTTACTACATGGTGTAGTGTCACACATGATCAAACAACTACTGACAATAAATCAGAGCTTCCAGGGTAAAAATGGAACAACTGTGATCATCTTACTTGTTTTTACATCTTTTTCTCTTTGAATTTTCTTGGATTGCTCCTTTAAGACTTCCACCTCCTGATTCATGATGGTGTAAAAAGAATCAAGTTTATTCTGGAGAGCTAAGGCCTCTTCCTCTGACAGCCCTGTACAAAAGAAAAACTAAAGCTAATACAATCTGCTTTGTGTTTCATGGTTTGCTTTTACAAACAAAATTAGTGTTAAACCTTTTCATTCCCAGAGGTAGGTTTTGTGTTGTGAAATGTGATTCAACCTTTTGAGTCTGTCGATGAAATCCTAACTCAAATGAAAGCTACTGAGCAAAAAAAATTACTACTTCCCTCTGGCATTCTTATAAAGTGTGGAAAAAAAATGAAAAATTATGTGGCATTTTCAGGGTAGATTGTATGGCAAAAGAGAGCTGATGTGCAGCAAATTGTGTGGCAGCTACCTTGTAGTCATTATTTAAAAGTTTTCAATGTGGAATGAGAAACTAATGTTACGCTGATGCTAACTGCTTCACTTGGGACCATTCATTACTTGAGTGAGTACTTTATAACTGCAATTTTTCCTTAATTCAAACCTGACGGCAGCTCAAAGCGACTGTCCACAAGTATCAAATGTCCAGATGACATGAGACCTTTAGATGTCTCATGGCTCAGTTGTACCCATGCACCACTCCCCTCTTCATTTGAATGATGGATTTGCATCAAAGGAATCCATGCACTTCCCAACAGATTGTCCTTGAAAAATCCTTTTTCCCACAATTGAAAACAAAGCGTTTGGTCCAGGCGGTTTGTCTCACTGAAAGTTATCAAACAGAGAACAAACAAAACAGTTAAAAAGTGCTGGGGGCAAAATAATATGGAAAAAAATTAAACAAACTTGCTAGAGATTATGTACTGATCATATGACTATTACGACTCCGCACGTGCACTCTATTTACTAACTACTGTTACCCGTATGAGGGCGGTACGCCTTAGCCCTGTTACAAAAGTGCACCACCACACATGTTGAAAAATTGAAACAATTTTATCTCCAAATTGGTCATATGATAGAATACTTATTGACTAAGTTAGGTCAGGTTGGATGTGAAGATATTTGGCTCTTGGTCACAGGTCTGTGCACCATGACCAAGAGCCAAATATTTTCACATCTGGCCTGACCTAACTAAGAACCAGCCAACCGTGTCCACCTTACAGGGATGTCTGTGTTACTGGGATGTCCACCTTAGAGGGGTGCATGTCAACTTACAAAGGTTTTTGCCTTACTGGGATATCCACCTAAGAGGGGCGTCAACATTACAGGGGTGTCTGCATTACTGGGATATCCACCTAAGAGGGGTGTCGACATTACAGGGGTGTCTGCCTTACTGGGATATCCACCTTAGAGGGGTGTCAACCTTACAGGGGTGTCAACATTACAGGGGTGTCTGTGTTACTGAGATGTCCACCTTAGAGGGGTGCATGTCAACTTACGGGGGTGTTTGCCTTACTGGGATGCCCACCTAAGAGGGGTGTCTGCATTACTGGAATGTCCACGTAAGAGGGGTGTCAACATTTCAGGGGTGTCTGCCTTACTGGGATGTCTACCTTAGAAGGGTGTCAACCTTACAGGGGTGTCAACCTTACAGGGGTGTCTGCCTTACTGGGATGTCCACCTTAGAAGGGTGTCAACCTTACTGTGTCTACTTTGAGATAGTTGACTGCACAATAAGGGCTATTTTTATTTGTAATAAGGCTTTTCATGGTTTCAAATAAGCGGTTGAATTAACCATAATCCGCCAGATACCAAATAATCAATGATATATTTGAAATTGCAAAGCAATGATTTCAAATATAAAACTTATATTTGGATTAGCAATTCAAGTCATGATTTCAAATCATAAACACATGATTTGAAATCAAAATTTATATTATATCAAATAATAAGCCATGATTTGAAATAATAAGATTTTATATGAAATAATTTATGGCATCTTCAATGAATCATATCACAAAGCACTATTTATTAAATAATGAAAAAAAAAATGACAAAATTAAGCTAAATATTTTTTTTTTAACAAACATGTTAGTGGTCAAAAACAATGAAAACATTTTGCATAACAATATGACAATAAAGTTTAATTTCAAAGGGATGTAAATTTCATTATTTTGGCCACCATAATGGCCGCCGTTAAAATTAAATTACCTACAGAGTGTAAACAGTGTATAGAGCAGTACAAATTATAAAGTGAACGATAACATGTTAATATTTCCTGTTAAACTAACAACTTACAAGACAAATTCCTGTTCCCATGTTGGAGAGGAACCTTTGTCGACCTCTGTCTCCAAGGTGACATTTTCAAGGATCACTCGAACAAAAGAACTAAGTTTATCTGCAGAATGTAACAACATAAATTAAGCTTAAATAATTAACTTCAACACCTGCATACGACTTTTCATAACTACAAGAAATTAAAGGCGCAAACATTACTGATATCAATGGAACAAAATCCACTAAAATTAACATGTTATAGCAGGAGCTATTTTATTTTATTTTGTTAAAGCTAAATGAAAATCCCATTTGAGCATTTGTAAACAAAGCGATGTTAATTCTCAAGGGCGCTGAAAACAACAGGAATCAAAGAAGAGTTATATAAAATAATGCGTCGAATGATATTGCAAAACATTTGTTTTAGTTCTGCTACTTAAGCTTGTAAATTTCTAAACTATGCCCACGTATGCGTTTTGTGCATGTATCATATGATGTATGACATTTTTCACGCAAGATTACTCCGCATGCTATTTTATAAAAGGAAATTCTCTCTCGTTATCAGAAATTTATCTGCGATCGATGAAAGCTAAAAACGAAATTTAAAATGCTAAAGTAAAACGCCAAGTCGATAAGTTATTCTTTTCCGTCAACCTGTCATTGCTGCGCGCAAGTATCGAAGCAAATCATTGCGGTTTCCAAAGGTGAAATGGAAGTCATCACATCGGCGGAATTCGTAGAGAGAGTTCATGTTGAGAATATAATAACTTACCTGAGTGACTTCTTAATTTCCCTTTTTTGACTGTTCATTTCGTCCACAAGGATACATGCAATGAGAGGAAATAAATATGGACTGAGTTAGAACAGTATTATAATGTACAACCGGCAATAAGCTTACTTTATTCCGTTTGTTTGAGGAAGAATGTAGTAAATTAAATTGCTAATTATTTTGAATCGTTCCATACTTACCTAGCACACACAAAATCGGCATGATTTAACAGATATTCAGGCTTTTTATAACGTTCTGTGAACACTTAACCGTCCTTCCCGTTCATGATTTCGATAAACATCGTCTCAAATCAATACGGACTTGATGAACACAAAGTCAATGAAATGAGCAACCGATGTGAATTGACGTCACAAGTTTCCTTTTGATACGGTTAATAACTCAGAGGGTGGGGGTGGATAGACCATTTGACTTCATCGCCACATTTCTTCTGCGAACTTGAACTTTTTATAAGAAAAAAACTGATTAAACTAAATTTTGATTTACGCTAGCCTTGAAAGCGCAGAAAGGGACGAAAAAAAGGACCTTTTTTAACGCGAACGAGCATGAAATTTACTTTCACCTCGCGTTTTGCGAGTTTTAAATTCCCTCTGTCTGTCTGTTTCCCTCCCTTTTACGCCTTAAAACATTTCTTCACGATGAGTGGTAATTTTACACCCTGTTACAGAGCACACACTCAAGGTTCCTGTCAGTCTGCGTGCAGACTAGATCATAGCCGAGTAAAAACAAAAAAACTATATTATAGCCAAGAGATCAATATTTGTCTTCGCGTTGGGCATTCTACATACATAATTATTGAACAACGCCAACGAATATTAGCAGCAGTATTAAATGGCCGCCTATCTTCTTTCGCCTGAGGAAAAGACCCCTCGCCAGTCAAGGCATAGCGCTTCAAGCGTATTTTTACAAACAGGTGACTTTTCAATAATTTGGAGTTATAATATTGAATCCTCAGTCTTGTACTAGTAGGTAGGTAGGAGCGTGGCGTGACTGGCGGACCCAAAACCGGCTGCGCGGGAGACTGCTCATTGTAGTAGTTTATACCAGGAGCCATAATCCGTTTTTATATCTTTATTGATTTTTATGACAATTCAGTTAGGTCTAGGATTACGTCCACTTTTAAAACTTATCACGGTCAGGGGAAAATACTGCGCCAAAGATTTCTCCACAAATGACATAAGGCCATTTCCGAGTTGCCTTTAAGCCTCTCTATCAAAGCGAGGCTAGGTGCGAAAATGAGTTTTCATTCACATGCATGTGAGTTTTCATTTGCATGTGAATGAAAATTCATTTTCATATGAAAGGTTCGCCCCTAGCCTCGCTTTGATAGAGAGGCTAAAGGCAACTCGGAAATGGCGACATGTAGTGTAGTTCTAACTTTTGAGTCTATGGACGAAATCCTATGGTGTGAACATTCAAATGAAACCTCTTTGGCAGTACTTTTGCATGGTACCAATTGTTTTTCAATATTTTACAAACTTAAATTTTGGATTTTTATTGAATTTTGATGTTTGGCACTCTTGGGAGTTAAAGGTTAAGACACGCACATTTCTTAGCGAGTTGACTGATCGATGCAGTCTTTGAGCGTGGTGAAGAGACTATAGATTTTCAGGACATGGAAAACGTGATTTACTGATGTGCGACAATTTTAAGACACGTTTTACAGCTGTCAAATCATATTTTATTATAGCTTAACTTAAATTTAATACACTTCTAATGAAGTTTTATTTTGTATCTTTTATCTTTATTATTTCGTGGTGTACCTGGAAACTAGCTCTTAATTTTTACAGTGTACCTTCAGATCGAAAATTTATCGAAAATTTTTTTTTGGCATTAAAATAAAGTTTACAGAAAGAACTTTCATTCAAAAAAAAAAGTATCGAGAAATAGTGAAAATTGACGGAGAAATGAAGGTATAACTTTTGTGGGCGGAGTTTGTTTATTAAGCGATATGTTATTTTAAGCGCCGTTTTCTCAAAGTTAATTTTTCGCTTGTTGGGGACACTTTAAAGAGCTACAACTCGAAGGGAATTTGTTCGATTTTCCTTAAATTTGGACAGAAGCTAGGCTAACATATAATCAACAAAAACGTGTCGGCGAATTTCTTAATTCCGAAAACTTTTTCGTCAAGAGGCATTTCCGTGCGATCATTCCAATTTTTTTTCTCCCCTTTTCGAAAATATTCTGTAACTTTTCACTGCAATTGAATATGGAAAATCGCCGACACGTTTTTTTAGCGCTTCGTGTCCGGAAATCCGAGAACAAATAAATTAGCAAAATATAATAATCGCTTTGAGTTATAGCGTTTTAAAGCTGATTCGGACGTTCGAATTTAGACGTCGTAAAAAATTCGACAATTCATTTTATTACCAAATAGTTTCCATATTTAGATAGCCAGCTCTATAAGCTTTAATTTGATATCTGGGTTTAGGTATATTAAGTGTAATCTGAAGACGCTAGAGCTGTTATACTGGAGACACCCCCGAAGGTACACTGTAACCTTAAGGACGTTCGCGCCAATTGTTTATGCGCATCCTTACTGCGCACACAATTCATGTCGCAACGCCATGCATTTGAGGTCTGTCCCCTTTGAACCCAGGCCTTTGAATTGAAACGTCATGCACGAGCGCGCGCTCAAAGAAAAAAAATCTATTCACATGAAGAGATGGTAGCCGTTGCGTTAACTTTGCTTTGATTTAACTCGCTTGGATGGTCGGTGACCCCTATTTTTTTTTCTCTTCATATATCACTTTCTTTACCGGTTATCTACAGTTTGTGATGTCTTGTTTTTTCACTTTTTTTATCCACGCGACGTCGAATTGCACTCATATCTCAGCTGTATGTTGTTTCCGAATGCCCTCTTTTAAGGGTTAATTCATTTCGAATTATTTCCAAAACAGTTCGAATTATTTACGAATCAGGCCCACTTAGATAACATTTGAATATAATAGTTTTTCCCCAGCGATTCATCTTTAATATTGTTTAACTAAAAGCCATGGACACCATGTCTTGTTACCAGGACTAACTTTTCAAAAACAGGGTATATTTCTACACACTATATCTCTTAAATCAATTCGGTGACCCCCAATTTTTTTTGCATTTCTGACATCAGTAACTCATTATCAGACCGTAGCATAAGTTTGAAAAAAATCTGTCTGGTAGAAGATTTTCGCGCGAACGTCCTTAAGCTAAGCGTACTGACCACGTTAAATAAAGGATTCATTGATTGATATGCCCTTTTAGGTTTTGGGAATGTAAGAGGACAAAAAGTCACTTTGTTGATCGGCTGCCAGTTTAAAGACTTTAAATCACGCCACTATTTATCATTTGTTCTGTACCGATAAATTAAATCTCTTGTCAAAACTTACTGTCTTTTGCCAGTTTTGGTGTCATGTCTCCTGAGATAAACTTTTTCACATGGAAGTTTCTTTTAGGGCGATACGCAAATATATTTCAAAGGGATGGGTTATTTTAGAGATAACAGTGCAGTCTGTAATTTTACATGTAATAAATAAAAACTAAATAAATAACTTTATTACACACAGAATTCAGAAAGTTTACACTTATTTACACTGAAGCTGTGCCTAATGGTATTAAAGAAATAACTGTCATTAAAATTATTGCGATATAAAAGAAATAACTAAATCCTTATCTAACAGAGCTCGACATTTTACCGCGGAGGTGGTATTTCCCTGTCATTACCGGTAAGATTGAATGTAATCACCGACTTTTAGACGTATAGGGAGTACACCCCACCCCCCACCCCCCGGGCATGGTCATGACAAAGATAACATATTTTCGTACACACATTAAAGATAAAACCGGGATCATAACTTCCCTGATCATGTTGATAATACGACGAAAGAATGGCTCCCTGTAAAACAGCTGTGTAATTCACAAAGATTCACGTGGTTTTATTTATGCGCGTGTTTTGGTTTACATGCCAAGCCCTTCAAAGCCACTGTTGATCATTACTGAACTCTGCTCCGGAATTGTGTTCTTAATACAATTTGTGTCACTGGTAGCTACCGGTAGCTTGGGCTGCATGAGATTGAATAGCTATAAGAATCTTTTAATCTTTTAAACTGGGCTTTATTATTTCCTAAGACTTGTTGAGTCCTCAGAAGAATTTCATGCACACAGAATGAGTCTAGAATGATTTCTCTCACAAGGCGAACAAGCTCTCATGTAAACAAAAACCCTTCAATTGTAAGTCCTGCTCTGCTCTGCGCGCGGACTTACAAATTGCAAAAAAAAAATTAAATAGAATAATAAATACGAGAAGAACAAACACCGCAACGGCCCTTGACTTCACAGCCTTAAGCTTGGGGTTTGTGTACACTCCAGGAGTTTGGATTAAAGCAAAACAATAAAGGGAAGACAACGTCGTCGCGACGCGCGAAGGAAAAATTGCGAGTTGGAAAATTGTGATTGAGTTCGCACCGCCCGGCCTCCGCTATCGCCGGTCAGTCAGATCGTTTTCGCTCCCTATCCTTCGCTCCGGCATCTGTCTGTAATCCCAGGATCAGGCCACGCGCCTGCTATTGACGCCGGCTAAACCAAACTTTATAGTGCATCTGACAACTCCAAAATAAACTATATTCCTAGATAAAATTCATTATTATTCGACGTAGCATTCCAGAGAGCAAATACGCATCAAAACGAGCGCAAATATGGCACGTTATTACACTCTTCTGACCGCGCGCTAAAAGGAGAGAAAAATAAGAACTCACTCGTAAAAATCCCCAGCCATATTACACAACTTTTCGCTGAATAACCTCTATTTATTTACTTCTAAAATCGGGATTTGTGTCAGTATAAGGGCTGCTCGACTTACCTTTTCCTCGTACACATAATCTTTCACGAAAAGCTGCTTTTCCAAAAAGGAGATAGGCGTAATTCAAGCAAGCCTGGGGAATACCGCGATAATGAGATTCCATGATGTTTCGGTGATTTCCAATTAGCTGTAGAAAGGCATTTAAAAAAATACAATTATCCGCAGTTGTTATTGTAAATTACTCCCTACTGATCCAAGACCAAAAACATACAAATAAACATTATAATACCATCCAGGAAAACTGACTTAATAATCTAATAGTCCAAAGCTAGTACTTGGACCATCAAATAACTTCAGATAGAAAAATCAAAACTCTAATGAAGCCGGCTACTGCATTTCTTTATGTCTTTAACTGTTTGAGAACTTCCTCTCTGGTATGAATATTCCTAATTCAGTCATTCTGTTTTCATTCGCATATTAAGGTTTTAAATTAAGTTTACCTTGTTCTTGAATCAGGATCGATTGCCTTTTTGAGAGGTTCGCAAATTGTAACTTTAAAGTCTTGTGAAACGGTAGAAGTTAATCGAAGGCGAAGGTGAAGTATTATGTAGATTTGTCAGATACCAAAAATTGGCGGAAAGAAAGGTCTTTGTGTTACGTGTTTCAAGCAATCGTCAAATCGGCCTGCTATGCCCACGCAAAGACTGTTGTTGTACGCAATTTTCTGGCGTTCAGTTTAAAAAATACCGTGCGACAAATAGCGTACCATGTCAGAACGTCACTGCACTGAATCAACTGTTGGTGTTAAACTTCAGAATGACTACTTGGAGGATAAATATGCGTGTCAGCTTTGTCTCTCTTCACCGATAAGTGAATGGTGATTGTAAATTTGCATACCGACTGGAGGTAAACATATCGCATAAGTTATCTCCGTCCCCCGGCAACGCCACAAAAATGGGCAGGTGAATAAATATATATATAGTCACAAAAGAGTGAAAAATAAATCAGACTCTAAGTGCAATATCTCATTTTAAGATTGAAAAATGTGACTAAATATTCGTTAAAACTTGTTCAAAAGCGCGTTTTTCACTCCACTGAGATTTTTCCAACAACTTTTAATTTAACGTGTTATGCTGATGGTCTGTCAGCTTTGCTTGAATTCAAAAATCTCCTTCCATTTTGAATGCAGTGTGTGGGAGTTTTAACTTAAGTTTAGATGGTATGTTTGGATTTCTTTATCGTAGCCAAGAAAGCACAATATGCCGTTAGCCGCATATAGCACGCGTACCACGCGTACGTCAGACGCATTGCCGGATGTGTGCGTATATTTAGATGGCTAAATATAGCATTCGTGACGTCATTTATCGGCTCTTTTATTTCCGTTTTTACCTTAAGTTATCAAAATTCTAAAATCTAAACAGCGCATTCTTCATGGCCCTTCTTTTAACGGGTTCTTAATATTAGCAATAGTTATCATCACGCCAAGTTTCATGTCAATACATTACATTGCTTTGGAGAAATAGCATTTTAAAAATTTTTGGCAGCGCGGTGCGAATTTCTTAAAAATGCAAATTCTGCCGTCATCAGTTGGTGTAACACAAAATGGTGGACTGCCAAACAAAGTTCTATAATTTTCTAAATATTATTTTCCCTGATTACTTAGTGATTGTGCAACCTCGTTCCCAGGGGTTTTATTGTGGAGCTTTAAAACTTTGCCAAGTTGTTTCATTTCTGCAACATATTATTTTTGGTGTTGCTCTCAAAGCCGGAAAAAACTGCTTAAGGGACTGTGCAATAATTATCAGGAGGAGGTTAGAAAACCAGAGCGGGGGGCATAAAGTAATCCCACGAGAAACCCAAGAGAACGTTAACGAGGAAATTAGTTCCAGTGCAAGCAACTCGAATTCGCAAAAGGCAAGTGATTCAGAAGCGGAATCGGATGGCTTTGTTGAACATTGGTTCGAGGTCATGTTTGTTCCAGATATGGATGTCCAACAAGTAAACATGTAGTATTGCTGTATATCCACGTCTGGAACAAACATTACCTCATAGCAATAATAGGTGGGTGTATATTAAGAAAATGCTGGCTATTTGTATTTGTGTATTGCACAGTCCCTAATATTGTACTCGGACCGGGGATAAAAACGATTCGAATTTTTACAATTTGCTGTGTAACTAAAGCATGTATATAAGTGGACACATCCGTCTTAAAAGCGTGGTATTTTGTCTCCAATCGTTATCTTGAAGTTGTTTGTCTGCTCAGTTTTCAGTACGAAGTTTTACCGGTGGCTACTGAAAATATCGGTTAGAGTGACAAGTGATGCCAGTCCTGTCTCGGCAGGAAGCTTATTTTTTAAGGGGCAACATGAATTGTACTAAATATTTGAATAAGTATCTTTGCTCATACAGGAAATGCTCCACTTTTATAGACAGAAGACACAGAACACGGAAAGAGAAATATTAGGCGATTTCTCGAAGGAAGACTGAACATGTCTAATCTCCTGTCATAGCAGCCTCGACAAAGGAACTGACTTGGCCGCTATCGATCATGTTTTGAATGCGCCTTCAATAATACGGAAACGAGGATGTAAACTGCTCATCTTGAAACATCTCTTGCATGATTGCATTCAGAAGGCCGGACTGAACTTGTGATTTCAAGAAAGATTAAAACTATCCACAACGATGATGAGATCTTAGGATAGCCTCGCTGACAGACGTGTAAAACAACCGAAATCTTTAATGTTTAAAACTGTAAATCACCTTGTACCTGAATATCTGTCTGATAAATTCACCAGCGTTAATACCATTCATAATCTTCGAGGTGCGCAACATAACCTGTTTATTCCGCGACCGAACACTGAGGCCCTTAAGAAAAGTTTTCGTTATAGGGGCGCAGTAACATGGAACAGTCTGTCAGCGGAGGCTAAGCAGGCCACTACTTTAAATAGTTTTTATTCCGCTATTGTATATTAGTATTTTCTTAACCTAGTTTAGCATTTATTATAGGAGTTTTGTAATTTTTAAGTCTTAACTTTCTCAACTAGGTTTAATGTGCACGGCTCTTTAGAAGACCACTTTTTAGTGATAAGGACTCCGTGAATAAATAAAGTTAGTGTTGTTGTTGTTGTTGTTGTTGTTGTTAGTATACCATGCAATGGTGAAAATCAGTCAGATGTGGTAAAAAAGGACTGAATGAATAAAGTAAAGTACAACTTGTGACCCATTCAGCTCAAAAGTTGGTATCCATAGGGGCCTTGCATCTAAAAAAATACATTACATTAAAACTTAAAATTTCATTAAAAATCTAATTACAATACTAATTACAATAAGGTACGTTACTAAAAAATTAGGATAAGAAAAAATGTTTCGCTCGGCGGTAGAAAGATTGTATGTTTTCGGAGTTTACTACTGTTTGCAGGAAGTTCGTTAAAAAAATTCGCGCCACTGAAAGAAAAGAAAGGTAAAATTTAGTTTAACCCTTGGCTGGGATTGCCTAACGCTCTGTCTTGTAACATAGTTAAGAATGTTAGAAAATCTAGTAAAATATTATATAAAATAGCTTGGAACGTAGTGAATGAAGACAGAGACTGAAAACTAACAAGCTTTGCCTTATGATAGGAGCGCCTATTTTAAAACAGTTCTTGTTAAAACTTATGGATTGACTGTTTTATGGTAAAAAAGGTCTAAAATATGTCTTTTTAGTAGATCTTAGTAATGCCTGGCAGTTGCGCATGCAGCCCATCTTCTTTGAAATCTCACGGTGGTTCTTTCTGAAAACAATCTTGGGACTTCGAAAAAAAATATTATATATAAAAAAAGAATTAAAAAAGAAACGAAAAATAGACAAGGACACTCTCTTTTTTGCGCCTTGCAGGAAAACAACAACAAACAAACAAAGGTCTGGAGGAATGGAAAGCATTGTAACCTTTTGATGTGACCCATGGTGAGACAAAGGTGGATGGAAGGATGAAAAAAGGCAGGTTTATTGGCCAATACAGTTGAATCCCGATAACTCGAACCTCGCGCTAACTCGAAACAAAATCGATTTCCCCTGATTTTGCTTTATATATTTACTGCAATTTATACCCCCGGTAACTCGGACCCTCCGGCGATAACTCGATCTTTCCCCACTCGATAGCCTGCGAGCAAGCTCTCGGGTTCGGGTTTGGGGCTCGGGTTTGGGTCGCAGGCCACCCACTCGATACTCCCTCGATCCTCGATCCTCGAGAACTCGAACCTCATCTGTCATCGAGCCCGCGCTCAAAGGTTGTATGAAAAGACTGTACAGCACTTGATGTAAGCCTATTCGTAGTGTAGAGACTCGTCGCCATATTTCATGACGTCACCCTTCCCTAAAATGATAGCAATCGCAATGTCCATGTCGGAATCTACCAAGATGGCCGAGGCTGCAGTGGAGAGACAAAACGAGAGATTTTATTGCCATGAATGCAACAGAGAAGTTTCTCTTAACTTACAAGTAAGTTTTACTATCCATTGATTTATTTTAAGCTACTTCTTGCCCCATTTTAGCCTTGTGAACACACGAAAAGCGACGCTAAATTTTACCGAGTTGATGCGCGCAGTTTCGGTTTTTTAATTGTTCCCCTTTTAAATCAGCTCTGTTTATACTGGTTTTGATTATCAGAACTTTTTTCATTATTTGATAATGACTGATGCTAAGATTGTGGTCTAAAGAGCTCAAGATAAGGTCGTTTTCGGAGTGAATTGCGAAGATTCAAACAGTTTTATTTGTCACTTGCCAGCTTCCGCCAAACTAGAAAATCTAAGTACGTAAGCTTTCGTGGTTTAAGTTCTTATATATAACGAATAATTATAAATAGCAAGTCATCATATTACAAACTACGCAGCCAGTTTCAAACTTGACTCAAAGAGAACCTTTTGAGTTGTTATAAGTTCATACACATGTGTGAAGTGAAGTTGTGTGTGATGTGTAACTATGAATGTCTACTTAACAAATAGATTCCATTTTGCCGTGTGTATGTTCAGTTATAATAGATCACAGATGACGTCAAAATATGGCGCAAGAGCCGCAGGCAAGTGTGTCACTGACGTTCTTACCACATTTTGATGTTTTTTGTGATCTATAACTGAACAGACACGGCAGAATGGAATCTATTGTTTTATACAATGAACAGAAGAGTAAAATTAGGAACTTGCCTCATAGTGCTTGACTGTTCGAAGATTTGCTCCAGTTTAGGTATTTTTCAAGTTGCCAAGAACAATTTCGTCTTGGTTTCTTTTTCTTGCTCATAAACAGCTCCTGCCAAACATTTTTCGAGGCTTTCACTTGCCCTGTCCTGAATAATCTTCAAAACTGTGCACCATGTTGGACAAAACAAAGCAAACAATTTTTCTATGACGTCAGCTGCCGTGCGTCTGTACTCTGATAGATCATAGGCAACGACCAATCACAGAGTGTGTAGTATTCAGTTTAACTCTGTCTTTTCAAATTAATGACAGATAATAAATGATGCACTTAAAACATTGATCAAAATCCATATGAAGAATCAATGGATTCTATTTGTACCAAAAGGAATGCTATGATAACTTGTAAATCTCTATGTCCCAAAACCATGTGATCAAACAAGTCCTATTTGTACAAATACCTTGTACCTTTAGGGACAATTCATTTATTGTGACCCAGTTGGGGAGGGGGGGGTCTTATACCCCCTCCCCTAACTAAAAAATAGATGTTGACATTGTTCATTCAGTTCAATCAATTGTTGGTGCTCCCCTCTCAGTGTCGGCAACCTACATACCTGAAATTGGTCTTTTATAGAGCAGTTTTCAATTGAGTGTCAAAACCAAACCAAAAGTAATTACTGTGATTAATCTCAACAGAGGCAGACAATCCAATAGACTACTCAGAGCTCAAAGTAAATACATGTAGCAGGCGCCAAGCACCAGAAAATGCGTGCGAGCAAGTCATGATTAGTTTTGGATTAACTTCTGATTGGTCGAGCTTCAAAACCAAAGCAATCACTAAATTACTTTCAACATTCAATTAAGAGGAAGAATCTGTAACAATCACCTTAGCCTTACCGAAAATGGAAAATCGAATTTCCTCAAACTCCCTGATATGGAAGGCCTGTTTGAACTTATCATAAAAATATAAGTTTCAGTTCGCTGCGGTTAATATGTTTGTCAAACCGCGGCTTAACCTCACATGCCAGGGGTGGAAATAACGGTCGGTCAACGGACAATGTCCGGCCTGATTGGGGCTTTGACCGGTCAAACGTTCGTCTTGCCGGTCATGTTGACTGGTCACATCCATAGTGATCCTTTCAAAACTTTAGAAATACAATAAAATAGCTGTTGTTTACTATGCAATAGTAAATATCGCAAAGTTATCCTAGAGTTATCTTAAAGTAAAACTACTGCATAGTTACGAAAGCTACTGTAAAATTATCGTAAAGCGCCTACCGTAACGTTAGATTTACCGTAACGTCCCCATGAAACTACCGTAAAGTTATAGCAAAGGTACCGTAACGTTATTGTAAAGTTCCCGTAAAACTACCGTATAGTTATGAAAGCTACTGTAAAGTTATCGTAAACGGTTACGGTTACTGTAACGTTATCGTAAACGGTTAATACGGTTACTGTAACGTTATAGTTATGAAAAGCTACCGTATAGTTATCGCAAAGCTACTAAGCCGTTATCGTAAAGTTTCCGTAACGTTATATACGTTATATCATAAAGTTGCCGTAATCTACTGTAAAGTTATCGCAAAGCCATCGTAACGTTATCGTAAAGTGCTGGTAAAACTACCGTAAAGCTACGGTAAATGGCTATAGCAAAGCTACCACAAACGTTTACCACTGAGTTAGCCATTGGTTGGGGGGGGGGGGGGGTGTATTGTGTACTTTAGGAAAATAAAATTTGTTATACTTGACCGGCCAGAAATGAAGTTTGACCGAGCTAAAATTTATTTGGCCGGTCATCTTGACCGGTGGACGTCCCAAAATTATTTCCAGCCCTGCATGCGGCCTCACTGCGGTCATTTTGCGGTCGTTTACTGCCCCTCAAAAAACTATTTTGTTTGTTGATTTGAACCAGGACAATAGAAAGATATTCAAATGTAGAGATTGTATACTGAATTCTTTGCGATGTGAACTGATTCCCATTACTTTACGTTAAGCACTAAATATTTGAGAGATTTTTGAATCTTTATGAATGAAACACCGTTATTTGAAAGCGAAATTTTACTAAAATTCAGGTCATGTTTTCGCACTCTGTTACGTTGCTTTGATCCCGAAGGTCACTACTCAGTAAAAGAACAATGCTTCCTCTTTACAAATATGTAATAAAAATCTTGGGCAACTAAAACCACAAATTTTGCGAAGCCAGAATTCCGAGGGTGGTTTTATGAATTTGCGCCATTTTAAATTGAGTTTGAGTCCACGCAAATCTCGCTCTTACAAGTCTTTAGTAAAATTATCCCTCTCACCTGTTTACATTTGAATCAAAAAACCTTTCCAAACATTCCGGCTGTTAAATCCTGTGGTTTTGATGGCCACAGTTGATTTTAAACGACGTGAACAGCTTAAAATACAACATGGCGAGCGGACATCTCAAACTCTTGGAGACATAATTCGACGGTTCTGCCTTCTAAACGTCTTGAAATCAAACTGTAATCAGGGTCACACGCTTCGCTGATCCTTGTAAGAACGGAAACTGTATTGTTGACAATTTTTGGCTTGAAACTTGACCTTTGGAAGGGTTTGATTTTCATCCAGCTTCGGGTTGCTTGGGATGGCGTGACAAAACACAGTGAACCCGAAAAAGGAGAGATCCTGGGAACGAGGATGGCATAAGGCCCTAATGTCGTTTCGCGCTAAGCCGTGAACCTGGGAAAGAAGCACAAACGGCAAAAGAACAAAGAAAAAAATCTTAAGATTAATTAATTATGTTAAAACTATGCTAAATAATGACCACCTTTATTATTGTGTCGTATACTTGCGACTGCAAAAACTAAGGTGAATGAAGTAAATTTACGTACTACAATGATAATAGGGACTTTAAGCAAATCACTACGAAAGACGCTACTGCGGCTACCGTGACAAAGGGGAGTGGAGAGAGTACATCCGTGAGCGCTCGAGGAACAGTGAAGCGAAGTTGTTTGCGAAATGGTATCGACGGCAAGGAAGTTGGAAGCCTCTCTAAGGTTCTTTCATTTAGGTTTCTGAGAACGGAATTGCATTTTTCAAAAGAACATGGTCTCCATTCTTCTTTGTTGGGACCAAGAGATGATTTCTGAACGAATCTTACAACTTTTGAAATGCCGTACATTTTCTGTATTTTGAACCACAACAATAACAATCTATTAAGTGTTGAAAGTACGAATTAAAACACCTAACTAAATATAATTTTAACTGAAAGTAAATTCAAGCATAAGTATAATCTTTTCCCCGCATAAATAAGGCATAAAAGCATATTCATTCAACTTCTAAAGCTGGACTTTCAGGATAAAATCTTAGAGCTTGCGAATTTCGCTTCGATCGCTATGCCGGCTGCTTCAATTTCAATCGCCAAAATTGTTCGAAAATTGGTGATAGAATCACACGTTTTTGGGCGGCAAGTTTGAGAAAAATTACATTGTCATTGACTAAAAAGGATATAAGATCCGTTGAAACACTTTAAACACTGAGAAATCCGTAAGAAAAGGATACAGAAGCGAAATAAACTTTACGTAGTAGCGACTACGGCCAAACCATCCCGCTCACGTTGTCGAATTTCATACTACGGCTGAACATCAGCGACAGACGTGAGAATTTACTTCCGGTAGCCGTAGTAGAGCCCTCCGTCACCCCCAAGCGCTCTTTTAGGCGCTGTTTAGGGTCATGCATTTTGTACCATTTGTGACGTCATCAGTTTTTAGCGTCCGAAGATATTTTTTCAATTATCGGCAAGGGAAGGAGGAAATTTTGCTAAACATACCCAGATGAGACCGATTGGATGAATTGAACTGGAGTTTCACGCAAACAACCTCTGAACTTTATGTTACAAAATCAAAGGAAAATTTGCCCTTCCCACCGACGGCTACTTGACGATCAAAATTTCCACATTCGCGACGTTTGGGTGAAAACTTTACATTGTCAAGAAAGACTATTAAAAGGTCAACAAAACTGACCAAAAAAGAACAGACAAAAAGGAAACTAAAAGAACGGGCTTGAGAATGAAAAAGAAACAGTCAAGGCAAGTCGTGTTTTTCTCGTTCAAAAACTGTCGAAATTTCAATCAGTACGCATGCCAGAACTCAAATTCTCAAATACTTCTACAAATGGCAGGAGGGTTTAGTTTGCCGAGCTGCAAACGATGTTATTGACTGTTCGACCTCAATTTGGCTATATAATGGCCATAAAATGGCATTTCTAGCCTGAAAAAGCGGGGTTTTTTGGGGTGGAAATTTAAGAGTCATAGGGTTAGCCACATCGCTGTGTTTGCTTGAAGATGACACTTTTTAACATATTTTTGCAGGATCTCTCAGAAAAACACTGAAACGGGTTGAAATGGCCACAAAAAAGGGATTTGAGGGGTTTTTGGTTAAAGTCTCTAATGTAGTAATGTTTACACTCCAACAACACAGGGCTGTACCTCCTCTTGCTACGGCCCTGTGTTGTTGGAGTGTAAACATCCAATTTCATTGGACCTGGTTATCACACACATGATAGATATGAACAGTGTAGCGCCAATCGTATCAAATAAATATGTTTGAAAAAAGTTATAAAAGCGCTTTTGAAACTAAATGTTAAAAAGTATCACATACATGTATTGTTTTCAGGGCTAGGGTCCATTGTTGTGTTGTTTGTTGTATTGTTTTCTCAGCCAATCTTGTGAGGCGTTCTGCGAGGTGCGTACCGCCTCATTTCCTCCGCTAGTCCACAACTTCTCTTCGCCATTTTTATCGCACGAGCGCCGGCGCATAGAATCGCAAAGATCACAGGGAAACAAAGCATGGACTCGAGGTGCCGTTAATGGTTAACTTACCGCTGCATAAAACAGTGGCAACTGGGAACTAGGCAACCGCTGGTAAAGATTCTGCGGACTTTTGGCTCAAGAACTGGAATATGAACGAGTAGTCCGAACGTCAGAGTGAGGAAAAATGACTACGAGCATTTATATTTCTCATTTTATTTACATTGTGGGCTCAACAAGGTAGTAAATTTCATTTCAGAAGCTTTCCTCGCAAAGTGAGGTTAATAAATGTGTCGTACCTCGGGAGCTAAGCCGCGCGAAATCGGTTTCAAAGAAGACGAAGTGGAACGGCGAATCTAGAGTTTCGACTCGCGGTGCACCCTCCCCCGAGCTTCGCGAGGTTCTGCGAGACACGTATTTCTAGTTTAAAATAAAAACGTGAGATTAAGAGACTACTTCATGAGACCGTGAGAAAAGATTGAAAATCGCGAGACTCACAGCGAAACTTATTTTGTTATTATTTTATTCTAGTTTTTATTTATAGTTGATGTGATATCTTACAAGATTTTATCAACTCGGAAAATGTAGATGTAGATGTAGTAGATGGAAAGGTCTGGAAACGACATTAGGGCCTCATCTCATCCTCGTTCCCAGGATCTCTCCTTTTTCGGGTTCACTGTGTTTTGTCACGCCATCCCAAGCAACTCGAAACTGGATGAAGATCAAACCCTTCCAAAGGTCAAGTATCAAGCCAAAAATTGTCAACAATACAGTTTCCGTTCTTACAAGGATCAGCGAAGCGTGTGACCTTGATTACAGTTTGATTTCAAGACGTTTAGAAGGTAGAACCGTCGAATTATGTCTCCAAGAGTTGAAATGTCCGCTCGCCATGTTGTATTTTAAGCTGTTCACGTCGTTTAAAATCAACTGTGGCCATCAAAACCACAGGATTTAACAGCCGGAATGTTTGGAAAGGTTTTTTGATTCAAATGTAAACAGGTGAGAGGGATAATTTTACTAAAGACTTGTAAGAGCGAGATTTGCGTGGACTCAAACTCAATTTAAATGGCGCAAATTCATAAAACCACCCTCGGAATTCTGGTTTCGCAAAATTCGTGGTTTTAGTTGCCCAAGATTTTTATTGCATATTTGTAGAGAGGAAGCATTGTTCTTTTACTGAGTAGTGACCTCCGGGATCAAAGCAACGTAACAGAGTGCGAAAACATGACCTGAATTTTAGTAAAATTTCGCTTTCAAATAACGGTGTTTCATTCATAAAGATTCAAAAATCTCTCAAATATTTAGTGCTTAACGTAAAGTAATGGGAATCAGTTCACATCGCAAAGAATTCAGTATACAATCTCTACATTTGAATATCTTTCTCTTGTCCTGGTTCAAATCAACAAACAAAATAGTTTTTTGAGGGGCAGTAAACGACCGCAAAATGACCGCAGTGAGGCCGCATGTGAGGTTAAGCTGCGGTTTGACAAATATATTAACCGCAGCGAACTGAAACTTATATTTTTATGATAAGTTCAAACAGGCCTTCCATATCAGGGAGTTTGAGGAAATTCGATTTTCCATTTTCGGTAAGGCTAAGGTGATTGTTACAGATTCTTCCTCTTAAAAACTGAAGAAGAGTCTTTTAATGTTAGTTTTATGCCCTTTACATGTAGAATTTAATCACTTGTTAAAATATATAAACTTCATAGTGCATTGTCTCAAAACTTCACCCCCTAATTTATTTGAAAAGTTAAAAAAATATCCCCCCAAATTATAACCCACTCCCCTGCCCCCTCCCCCCCCCCCCCCAAAAAAAAAAAAAAAAAACCTCAGAGAAAACTAATCCTGTAAATGTAACAATACTTTTATTTTAATTTTGTCAGGATTTCACTTGCTCACAGTGTCAGGGAGAGTTTATTGAGCAATTAAGCGACAGGTAATGAATGGTAGTATCATCATTATGTGTTCTATAATGAGGAAGGACATCAAATGAGTATGGGTCTCACAGCCAGGGATGTAGCTAAGAGCCGGCTACCGGCTATTACAATTCAACACATTGCTACACTGCCCAAATATGGTCAAAAAGTTATCGATATGCGCTATACCTACATGACGTATATCCAATGATGGAGGTAAATTTCGCATTTTGACGAGAATGCAAAAATGATGGACCGGCCTCGATATTTTTTCTTCAAACTGTGCTTTGTTATCAATGTGTTGAATTATAAAACTATTATTGCTCTCAAGCTTGCGTTTTATTGCCTAATTTTAGCCGACTTGGCGTACAACCTCGTCAGCTAAGAATTAGGCGATATCACGCACGCTTTCGCGCTATAATAGTTAAACATCACCAGCTGAAAGAGAACTTATCACCAGCTGAAATTTCACTAGAAAACAAAGACTTGGGGTGATTTTTAAGGTACACAAGCAAGAAAAACCGGCTGGGCTTGTTTACGAGCCTGTTCAGTTTTTTCTTAGCTACACCCCAGCACAGCATTTTGATGTTTTTTAAATGCTTGTCTGGAACAATATAATCAAAAATTGCTAGTGCCAAAAATCATCAAACTCAAAACATTAAATTGAGGTGACTACAACCAAAGACAAAAGTGTTGGGAAGGTTCCTTGTTTTCCTCCCCACTCCCCCCTCGTCCCCCTCTTCCAAAGTTGCTGTTAACGCAAATACTTACCTTACACTGCCTTTTGTATAGACGTCTTCAACATTGGATTTGGGGGAGAGGGGGGCCATAAAAAGCGTTGCGCGAGGCTTTAATTGAGCTGAAACCCAAAGGTAGTGTCATTTTTTAGCGTTTTACAAGCCTTCCCAACTAATTTTGTCTTAGGTTGTGTTGAAGTTTGCTTGGGTGTGGTCTACACATGACGTCATTTTCTACAACAATTCAAGGCGTCAAATACATTATCATAGTATGAACTGTTTTCTGATTGTATCTAGCATGAATATCGAAGTATTAGCAGTTGCTTTGGCCAATGACAGCACAGGATAATTAAATCAAAATGGAATATTCAGACCTACAAAGAACGTTGATATTCGAGTTAATCCTGAACACAGAGATGTTAAATGTAAGATGGAAATTTCTACATTTCTGGGGGCAAAATTGCTCCAGCAGAACAATTGCACTTGGTACCCTATGGACACTGTTTTGCCCAGTTATGTTGGACAATGTAAGCTAAAGAGTAATTATCAGTCAGCGGTTTTCACCGTTAATTGTACGAGTACATCATTACTCCACGAACGTGCAACATTACTCCATTCATATATGGTGAATTATACCTGTTGAAAGCAATGTAAATGAAATCAAAATGGCCAATGTTAATTTCCTTGTTATAAAGGCTTGTTGGAATGAATAATCCAGTTATTTCGGTTTCATTCTAGTAGAAATCGAACATTACTCCACGAAAAGTACCAAATAAAAAGATATAATTAGATTTATGTTTTAAGAACTGTTTTCAAATGGAGTATTGTTCAAAATGAGGAAAATCATTTACTTTAGAGATTTATAACAGGGTCCTCTGCTCAGCTTTTAAGTTCTTAACCACAATCCACTGTAATCGAAATGAAAGACCTTTTAAATGCTATTTTTTGAGTGCTTTTAGGTGTGGAGTATTGTGGAGTAATGTTAGCAGAAGTACTCATGCGAAACAGAAAGGTCACGCAAATTTGACAGGTCGTTAACACAGAGATAATAAATATACCAATAATCGTTTTTATTCGCTTTTGAAGTTTTTTGGGGTTTGCTTGTGTTGTTAGTATATCATCCAAAGCTCAATCAAGTTACTCCTAAACGACATTTTCTCGTTTCGGATCCACGTGCATTGTCCGTCTACGTGATGTTTTTCGTGGACCTGCAGTTTGAAGCGTCATTCCAGAAAACTATTATTGAACTCAGTAATAACACGTATAACTTTAACTTATAATGTAACATTGCTAAAACACTTTCCTATGTAATAATATTTGGCCTTTTAGAGTGCAATGTATTTCGAGGTTTTCACAGACTTTATGTCACGCAACCGTTACCGTTTGATCATTATTATACATTTGTAACAATCCGTCAATTTGAACGTTTTGACCTCTGACATTGACACAAGAAAGGCTAATTAATTATCATTTAGCGGACAAAATATTAGCCCTATATCGTGAATAGTTTTTATTTTATGAGTAGTTAAAAGTTCTTTACAGTTTTCATACAACCAAAGACAAAAGTGTTGGGAAGGTTCCTTGTTTTCCTCCCCACTCCCCCCTCGTCCCCCCTCTTCCAAAGTTGCTGTTAACGCAAATACTTACCTTACACTGTCTTTTGTATAGACGTCTTCAACATTGGATTTGGGGGAGAGGGGGGCCATAAAAAGCGTTGCGCGAGGCTTTAATTGAGCTGAAACCCAAAGGTAGTGTCATTTTTTAGCGTTTTACAAGCCTTCCCAACTAATTTTGTCTTAGGTTGTAGTTCAAATTCCCCGGGGGTTGCCAGGGGGATGTTGAAGGGTCTATTTGATTGGTACATAAACTGTTAGGGATAATAACTATTCGTCAAGGAAAAGTTTTGGAAGAAGATACTAACACCAATACATCAGCTCTTAGTGATGTAATGTGCTCACTTCTTTTCAGTACTGAAGAAGAAGATAATTTCAATGATGTTGAAAGAGACCCCACTGTACACTTTGCAGAGGTATGCATTCCTTTATTTCCTAAGTCAGGATGTGTTTTGTTAGTCTTTTCAGAATAAAAATATAAATAAATAATAATAAAAACTCTTTATCCCTGAAGTATGTATGACCATAAATTGTTTTTCTCATTCTGTTTAGTCACTTAGAAATTCTAATTTTATTTTCTAGCTGCTTCAAAGAAGTTTGTTAGGAGGGATAGCAGCAGGTAACTGAGAATGTTTGTCTCTATTGTCATTTTTTCTGTCATTTTATAATGCAAAAATGGGTCAAATAATAAACCTTATTATGGGTAAAATAGTAAACCTTATTTTAATAATTAACCTTAATTCTTATTTGCCACGTTACGTAAATTTGTAAACTTTTAAATTTTTAATCTCCTCTTTTGTAAACAAAACTCAGTTTTCTTAGTTGTATTTTACCAGCCCCCCTACATAGTTTGGGTTTTCTCCCAATCCTTATTTCTTACCTTAGTAAAATTTTAGTAATTAGTAGCTAGTATGGCTGTAAATAACATAAATATGCTTTTTAGTTGTAGTCTACTTGTGTCCCCACATTAGTATGGGTTTTATCTCAAACTAGAAGGTTTGGACACATAAATAAAGTTTTCATTCATTCATTCATTGGAACCTTGTTATTAAGAAATTCTTCATGTAATTTGGGTTGATTTGAGATGGTTGGTAAGATCGTATTGAATATGTTCAGCCATTTCAACCAAGTTCAAAGTTGATTGACCATCCTCATCCTCATTGTTATCATCATCATCATCATCATCATCATCATCATCATCATCATCATCATCATTGTTGTCATCATGCAGTAATGGTGTCAAAGCACCCATGGTGATCAATACCAATAGAACACATGGAAGATGAGAGCTGTCATTAGCAGCCAGTAGCCCAATATTTTGGCTGGCAACTGCAGTGAAAATGACTGGCAACTCAAAGTTTGAAAATATTACTAAAGGACAACAATCACAAGAGGCTATCAAGATTGAGTTTATGACTACCTATCTTCCTTCTGTAGACAGCAACCTCAAAGCTCACAACTAACACAATAAACATAGTAAATAGATGCATATAGAAGTGAAGTGGAACACAGTATATGCATTTGGAAGTGAAGGATAATAAATTATCAATAAGATGTTTTTTTTATGTTGTATTTTATCAGCTTCTGTTGAGGAACAGAGATCAAGAAGATCTCGAAGACCAAGAACAAGAATTAGCATTCGAACTAATAGAACAGGAGGAGAGAGAGGAGATCCTACAAATGCTGGTACTGCTGCAGCAATTGATGTGTAAGTTTACTTCATTGACTAATAATTTTGGATCTTATCATCATGATGTCCATTAATTTGAAATATTAATAATACTGTAAATGAATAAATAAATAAATTTTTAACTTTTTTAGTGCTATTAATAGTGAGCCAATGAGCTCAAAAAGTAGCCATTGTGTTTAATATTTTGGAAGTTAAGGATGAATTGATTGATTTTATTTTCTTCATTCAGGATTCTTCAAAACCTTTTTGGAGGCTTAGGAGCACAAGGTATTGCCCTCAAGTCTTGGAAAATTTTTTTCATATCTAGTATTGTTTGTCTCAAGAAAATGCAGTATCTGTTAAGTTCATTATTAAGTTAAATTTGGCCAACAATAGCATACATGTTGTGGTTGAAATTTGGTTTAAAAATTTTCAAACTAGTTTTATTTTGTTGTCCATTTGTCTTGGTGTGACACAAAGGGAAATAAAAATTGAACTGGTTTGAAAATTTTTTGAACCGGAGAAAAATTTGAACCACAATGTACAGTTGTATATATAGCTCCTCTGTTGGATAAATAAACCACCCACAATCCACAAACCTTTGTGTGCTCTGATGCTTTTGAATCTCTTTATGGTGCAGGCCAATTTTCTTTTAATTTGCTTAGCCTACTGGATACGAGTGCAGTTTAAAGTGATTCCATCAAATAAAGAAGTTGTCATGAAAATTTTCTGAAACTTTGCACCATTTTGTTATTACATCTAGTACATCAGAAAAATACAATAAAAAGAGGGGGTCACCATGCCCGTTTCAAAGTAATAACGCTGTAATATATAACTAATTTGCTAGCTTGTGATGGCAATATTGAAAATCCTATCCTTGAGCAAGAGGCAACCATTTTTTCCAATAAGTAATTATTAGCAATGAAATATTTGTACTGGTATTAGAGCCGTTTTCAATTGAGTGTTGAAAGTAATCTCGTAATTGCTTTGGTTTTGCATTGCTACACTTTGTGATTGGCTAAAAAATCTCGCGCCACTTTCTCAACCAATCAGAAGTAAAACCAAAACCAATCATGACTTGCTTGCATGCGTTTTCCCATGCTTGGCACTGGCTACATGTATTTGCTTTGAGTTCTGATTGGTTGATCGGATTGTCTGTGAGTTCTGTGATTGGTCAGAGTAATTACTTTGATTTTAGTTTTACGACTCTCAACTGAAAACCACTCTAAAGGAAACTGTGCGAGAGCTAAATACAGTTTGAACTTTTCGGTTTTTTTAGCTGAATATTACAGCAGCAGAAAATTTTAAGGAAAGGAATTTTATTCCGCGAAAATCCTAGCTGACCTTATTTTGTATCCAAAATGACACTTATCTCTCTGAAAACATAAGGAAGTTTGAGGCGACATTTTACTAAAGAAAACACTAGTTTTGCATCTAATTTAGAGGAGTTTTCAATTGAGTGTTGAAAGCAATTTCACAATTGCTTGCTTTGGTTTTGCATTGCTACGCTTTGTGATTGGCTAAAAAATCTCACGCCACTTTTTCAACCAATCAGAAGTAAAACCTAAACCAATCGTGACTTGCTCGCACGCGTTTTCCCGCGCTTGGCGCCGGCTACATGTATTTGCTTCAAGTTCTGATTGGTTCGTTGGATTGTCTGCGGGTTCTGTGATTGGTCAGAGTAATTACTTTGGTTTTGGTTTTACAACACTCAATTGAAAACCGCTCTATTGTTATGATAGCAGAACAATGTCATCATGAAAAGCCTTACAGTTACTGAAAAAGAAAAACTAATGAAATGATAGGGCAATTTCAGCAACTGCATGCTCCCAAAAACTAGGTTGTAAAAGCAATTTCATGAGAATATTTCAAAATCTGCTTATGAAAAAATCCTTCAAATATGGATATATATAATGGAGAGCTGTATTTTCTTCAAATATGTGGAATAAAAAAGATAGGTTATCATGCTCATTTAGGAGAAAACTACCACTTATTTACTAAAGCAACTAAATCCTCAAAGGAACCCTTTTGCTTCAGAGTGCACACGCACTTGTGCATGCGCAAATGATGCAATTTATTATGCACAGTAGTGATGCACAATGCAAAACTAGGGAATTACCTTAAGGCAAGTGCAATGTTATTTAAAACATGTTTTTTATAATTATATGGTATCACAACATAAATTACACAATTTATCGTAACACTGCTTGATTGTGATTGGCTGTTTGTTTCAGGTGCCCCAGGGGAGGATGGAGCAGGTCCCTCGGGTAACCTTGGATTTCCTTTGTAAGTATCTGATTTGTTTTCATTCTGTCATATTATGTGTTGTGGAAATATAGTGAAGAACTCTTTGAAGACAATACCATCAAAACATTCAGGGACTCAACAGACCTGAAAGTGATGATGATGACGACAATATACCATAAATCCTCTATTTGAGGGGTGGGGGCTTAAACCACATCTTGATCAACAATGTTTTTCTTTGAGTACAGTAAACATTCCAGACATATTTTCAGCATTCATGGTTTTCATGGTCACACTGTCATGAATTCTGCACTACAAAAGTCAGGACCCGGTTGTTCAAAAGATGGATGGTGCTATCCACCGGATAAATCATTATCCAGCAGATAACACAATGGATTTTGTTAATGCTTATCCACTGGATAATGATTTATCGGGTGGATAGCTCTATCCACCTTTTGAACAACCGAGGCCAGGTTTTGGGGGGGGGGGGGGGGGGTGCTCATTAGGGAGGATGGCTTAGCACGTTTATTGCTATTTTGAGGTGCCACTCTAACTCCAGCTAGCTGAAATGTTTTCTGTTGCCTTTATTCTATACAGTAATATTCTCCGTCTCCATGGCAACCCAGCTGATTATGCCTGGGGTACAGAGGGTTTGGACTCAATAATAACACAGGTCAGAGAATACAATGTTCAACTTTCTAGTCACAAGTACATTGCAGTAGATTAATATGCTCTCATTTAGGGTATTTTTGTGGGCCACCAGAGTTTTGGAACCGCTATTATGAGCATGTAACTTGCACCAGAAACCCATAAGTGGGTTGAAATGTGCAACTGTCTCTTGTACGCCTCAAAACAAGCCTCCGATTATTTAATTTGCTAAGAAGTTGTTACAGCCATATTTGGAAAATCAAGATAAAAATATTAACCAATCAATTCGCTAGAACAACTTGCTTCCAATCTCGAGGGACCGAGGGGTTTCCAAATATGGTACTAGGAAAAAAATGAATATTCGGAAGCTGTGAATGCGTGTTACATGTTTCAACCCACTTATGGGTTTCTGCTTGCACATAATGTATATAATGGTAGTGTGAATTTCAATTTTGCCTGAGACTTTTCTGTTTTTTATGAATACATTAAATCAAACATGTCCTTGGTGTTATATAGTGTATTAATTAATTTTTGAGTTGTCATTGTTCATCAGCTTTTAAACCAAATGGAAGGTACTGGTCCACCTCCTGCAGACTCAGACAGAATAAATACACTTCCAAAAATAACAATTTCACAGGAATTAGTAGGTAAATACAGTGCCCGCGCTAACTTTCAACATTCATAACTTCTTTAATATGTATTCAAGCGCCATCAAATTTTGCAACTTTTCCTAAAATTTATCTGGCAACAATTTCATATGACAATTTATTGATCACGTGACTTGATGTTTCCACAGCCATGTTTTTTGAAATTTGCATATTTGTACCTTTGAATGAAGAATAACTTTTATCATTTTACGTCATTTAGCTTTTATTGGTTTTGATTAATTTTGAGTCAATTTGGACGGTTTTTAAGAGGTTTTATAACATAGCTAGCAGAGCCGTGCAATCAAATTCAGTATACGTATGCGTGCTCAAAATCCCGATAGTGCACGCTGATAAATAAAAGTGCCATTCTTGACCGTGATTTCTTTTTTAAAAATAAAGAATTTTGTATTTAAACTGCAGTAAAATAAAACTTGAGCTTTCAACAGAAAATTTGAAATAAAACCAATTCCTATTTTGCGTAATATTTTGCTTACCGCGAACAATCACTTCTGATATTGTTGTCCGTTTTACGCATCGGATTTGATGCACAATTCCACCAGCTATGTTATAAAACAATTGGTTCATGCTTTTAGCTGTGCACTATCGAGTTATGGAGCACGTGGGAAGTTTGGAGAGCACTCAAGAAGCTAGAGTTGCCCTCGGCGAACTCTTACGCTTCTTTCATGCTCTCCAAACTTCCCACGTGTTCCCTAACTTGATAGTGCATGCTAAAGCATGAACCAATTGTTAATTAAAAAATTTCAGAAATCCAAGATGGCGGCTGTATAACTAATTACCTAATAACTACGTCATGATGTCATCGTTCCATTCAGCAGACCGCAAAGGAGACAGTTTTGGACATTCTATGTTCCTTCTAGGTTTCATTGTCATAGCCTTAGCCCAGGCTGAATAGGGTTAATTTGATGGAAATGTAACAACTCAGGCTTGTGTTTGTAAAAATGGGTTTTGGTCCTAAAAAAGCAGATTTCAAGAAAATCACTTTGTTTTGGCTTCAACCACAACAAATTTGATTTTCTGTAAAAAAATCTCAAACTGTCTTTATTTTGCTGCAGTGTTACTATCTTCATTCCTTTGTAGTGCATTTGTATTGTACTTTATGCAGAATATAACACATTATTTATCTAAGTACTGTAGATTTGTTATAAAAGGTTGAATTGTTTTGTCTGTTTAGATACTTGTACGGATTGTGCTGTTTGTCAAGAAAAGTTGACGTTAGGTGAAGAAGTTAGGCAGTTACCATGTAGACATTATTATCATTTTGACTGCATAGAACCTTGGTTAAAAATGGTGAGTATTCATTACCCAATCTCTTTGATATTGGGGTCAGTTTAAAATGCGAGTACAATTTTTTCACCAAGCTCTTCAGTATTAAACTAAAGAGCTTTCATGTGTAGTCTTAACAGTGATCACAAACAAACCACTGCTATCGATTGACCTATTTTCATCAATGTTTTGACATCTTTTTTCCACTTACATGAGTTCCTTTATGGGTATTTTAGACGAGATCAAAGCCATCACTATTGACAAAACGATGACCTTGAATGACCATCCAAAAGAAATTGCCAGAATCAACATTGGCATCTGATTATATCTTTAGCTTGATTCTTTAATATGACAAATGGATCTTTGACATAAATACGATTGCAAATCCAGACTTGCCTTTATACGAGGAGTGGCCGGGCCCGGTTGATTAGCAAGAACACTGACAGGCAATGAATAAATTCCGGGTAGGAAGTCTGCTGATACCCATTTGTCAAACGTCTATGTATTATTTGACTTTTCCTGACCAAACAATGTAAATACCAGCATAAAGAATCCAGAACATTGTCAAAAATACCAGATGTAAAACACAACAACTGAAACAAAAAACGAAGTAAACAAAACTATCTAGTAGGTAACTTGTGTTAGTCTAAACTCTTTTATGGAAACTTCCCTGCCCAGTGAAATACCTTCAACATTTGAATGGGTTAAAAATTTGTTTAGAAATATGCTCATCACATTGTTTTTGTTGATTATTTGCAGCATGACTCTTGTCCAGTATGCCGTCTGAGTTTAAGTAGCACGCAAACAAGAGGATCATGAGTCAAACTCATAGATTTATTAAGTCTTGTTGACTTCTTGGAGAACACACTTTAATTGATTTGAGCCTGCCCTAAAAAATGTGCCCAGTTTACCTAAAACTGAGTGTTGGTTGGTGTGAAATATTTACAGCATCGTACTTTACTGTACAAGATCTAAATCAATGTACATTTTGAATAGAGAACTTTACTAGTAAATTCACCTTTGTAATGAGTGTAAATAAAGACATTCAACAATTAGAAACAATTATCTTTTAACATAATTATGACTATGTAAAGAGTATAATTTATTTTCTTCTCTTTTATACTGTTATCCAGCCAGTTTGAGTGGGAATCTTTGAAATGGTGCTGCAATCCAGTGCATTAACTTGTGGCTAGGAAAACATGTTGCAAACTAATTATGCATGCAGTATATTGCGATGCAAGCCTAAATTATTTTCTAGAGAAAAAAAATCTTTTTAGTTTCCCATTTCAATGCTTTTTTTGTTTTAAGTGATACCACAGATTTGATGACTTAATGATATTAGACCACTTACTTCATTTTACTGCACTAATAAATATTGATCACAACAGTTTGAATGCTTGTTGTAGTTGTATTGTCATCAAACTATATTTACTTTTCATCATGTTTTTCAACATGTTACTCTAAGAGGGTTATGCTTCACAGTAATATTGCATGTAATACAAGAGTTCAGGAGGCAACACCCATCCCATCACTGGGAAATCTCCCTGGTGTTTTTTTTTTTTTTTTTTTTTTGGGGGGGGGGGGGGTGGATTTACAACATTCTCTGCATTGATTTTAATCAATTGCAGACACCTGTCTCACCTGACAGATAAAGCAGGTCTTGAGGATGTATGGCTTAAAGAGAGTTCACTGTATTGACATTTCTTTTAAAATTTAAACTGAAATTGGATCTTTGCCTGTGACAGCATTTGTTTTTGTTCCACCCACCAAGAAAAAACATAATGGTACTTGTTTTGTTAATTGACATAGTTTGAAATATTTTTACAAGAAAATACACATTAACAAAGTCTGTTGCAGGCATTAAGATTGTTCGGACATAGAGCAGCTAAAAACCAGAGCGCAAATGAACAGGGAAACCACTTTCATGCCTATCCCCCTCTGTAGGTAATCCCAATATTTTTGCTTCACACGCCAGTTATCCCTCAATCCCCACTATCTGATCGTCTGGAACAGGCTAATGTTTACGAAATGTATGGGTGTTTTGTTCGGAAAATTTGGCATCCTTTGCTGTAGATCTGAGAATTGGGTCTCGCAAAACAAATGAAAATAGGATAATCTTGTATAATTATATTAAATGTAACTTTTTTGCGACAGTTTGTTATATTTTTATATTACCATTTACCGGTAAGTGGTAACCACTGCAGGCAAGTATTTTAGGACAGTAGACTTGCATAGATGTTTTTATTTGCATAAGACAATAATTATTGAGAGGGAAATGTTATTTTAAGTTAAGCTGTAACAGGCAGTGTTTCTCTGTAAGAATTACTGATATCATTTTTATCAAATCATCACAATTGCTCCAGTATAATCATCAAATCAGCTTTAAAACTAACTTCCAATTTAAACTATTATTGATCATTTTAACCCTAATGTCCAAGACCCCTGAATCCTCAGAAGATGATTGCAAAGTCATGCATTATGACTCACCCTTCAAGTTTTTCAAAATGCACTTTTGTTTGCTGAAATATCCCGTGACACTTTTTCATTAATTTCATGATTGGAACTGAAAGGGTTAAACACTTTTCAATTAAAAATACTTCATGTCTGAAACGCAAGATGATTGTAAGAGTTCTAGGCTGTATAAAAGTTTTGTTCCAAAATGTATAACTGAAACCCACCGTACATAACTTTATGATGGGCACAATAGTATGGATCAGATAGACTAATGAAGCAACAAAATTGTGTTATTTTACAATTTACATTCATTCTTTACAGAAGTGCAAGGTTACACATCAGTCAATGCACACAGTTTCTTTACAGTTTCCAGAAGACAATTCTTGACTTGTGACTGTCACAGTCTTTGAGGTTGATGCTACAGCAGTGAATAATTTACTTAGTTTACCAATTTGTGGGTTGTTTTGGTTATTTTTCAAACACAACTTTGAATTTTCTCCATTAGAAAAGCCTGAAACTTGAGCTGGTTGACAGTGAGTGACATTAAGTGATGGGCTTGTGCTATCTACTTCCATTGGTGATGGTGAGTTATGCAGAGCACCCGCTGGTTTAAACTTTGAGGTTTGCTGTGTTTGTTCAGGACTGGTTACCCTGTGTAATGCTGGGGACACAGGCCTGGTAAACTGCATGATGGTTGGAGTATTACATGTAGTGTAGGGAGCCATGGGAATCTTAACATCTGTAGATGCATCAGAGATGTTCAATCCATCAGCCACTACTATATTCTCAAGACCAAATGATGCCAGGACATGACTGTGAACATACCAGCGAAGCCGGTCAGTCCTTCTTTCCTTTGTGGCAATGTTCTGTATCTTTTTTTCAAGCTGTCGTTTGGAAATTGGACTTTTATCATTAACTTCTTCGTCACAAAGATCTCTGCCCAGACATTTAGATGTCCATTGCTTTCTAAACTGGCTTATTAACTTGTTAAGGCCTGCTGTGTTGCCATGAATCAACTTGATTAGATCGGGCATGGCTGTAAAGCAAGTAAAAATATAACACTTGAGTAAGAACTGACCATGTTAGTGTTGGGAGCCTCTCCTTTTCACATGTTTGGCTGCAATGACACTGGTAAACCACACTAATACAATGACTATTTTTTTTAGGATACCAAATATTGGGATTTTAATGATATTTTAGCATAAAATAATAGTTAATGTAAGAAAGCAACATCAAATCTGAGCCCGCAATCACCTCTGTGGCCTCTTCTCACATGTTGCTCCTTATTTGGCACTTGTCTTCCTTATTTGGCTTAAGTCAATCAAACAGGTTAAATTATGTGACCTTTCTCAATCACCCTCATCTCAGAAGGCTGCAAGTTTCCCCGCAGCAAAATTGATCCCTCCCGCCCTCCCATACTTATTTATTGCCTATGCTATAATTGCTCTGTTGCTTAGACCTTAGTCGCTTACTAAGTTTGATTGATGGAAAACTTTTACTCATTAAGTCTTATCAATAAATTAAGGGCGGGGAATTGCTGCCTGCGGCACCCCTTCAGCCCTGTGCTGAAGCCCCGTCAGGGAGGGGGCATACGATACTTGCTGGACTGGGTTAACTTGGCCCCAGGACATTACCCCAGCGTCGGTGCCCGCCTTGCAGTACAGGCATGAGGCACCCCCTCGGCATGGCGCCATGTGCCGAGGCCCCTCATCCGGTGGGTTTATCCGGTCGGTGGGTTCTATCCGAGCCTTGCCAGTATATTCCCTGCCCAATTTATGCCCACAAATGAGTGTCTTTTATTGCGTGTCGAAACATTAATGACAATATGGAGAAACTAAATCCATGCTTCACATTTTATTCAAGGTGGTGAGCATAATGAACCCATGCCCAATCAGTTGGGATTTTAGTGACAATGACTTGTATACTACTATGAATCATACCATGTATTGTTTTGTGGAACAAGTGTATCATTGCAGCCATAATCCTTTGTTCCTCCAATATTTTGACATGGCTAAGCTGTGAACTAGAGGGACGGATTTCCATCTTTTACAGGCAACAGATGATGTTCACCGCCTATGAAGAACACAATCACCTCCCACTCTGATTTTCACCACCAAAGCATATGCAAGGGATCAATTCTACTCTAACTCTAAAGGTATACTTGCAACAATACTGGGCAGCAGGGAGACTACGATTTAGAAAATAAAACCTGGCAACAAACACACAGTACATATGTGATACCTTCATCTGGTACATAGAGTGCTCCACTGTTCATGGTGCTTGTTGAATCAACAGGGACCTCACTATTCTTACTGCTGATAGAAGAACTGTCAATATCTATTGGTCCATCAACAAGTAAGCATGCTGCAAACCGCTTAAGTGTAAGGTTTAGCAAAGCATCTTCAAGCCACAGGCATCCCACTGTCACAGGCTTCATGGGTTTGCATTTTCGTTTCATCTCTGCTTCCCAAGCCTTTGCTTTTGCCAGCTGCTGGTCCTTCTTATTTTCAGATTTTGTTCCCTGTTAAAATAATACATTTACATCTTGTAATTAAAAATGCAACCGGTAAAGAAATATACAAATAGCAAAAAGCATGGCCTTAGCTCTCAAACATTAGGTGCGGTTACACACACCACCGTAAATGGCATTTCCCATGATTATAGATCATTTCATCGATCATTTCCCATGGTAGATCATGATACTTGGATTTAGTATACCGTGTTAACCAGCGGTTACACACGATTTGTGATTTGCCAAGGTAAAAAAATGTCATGCAATTCAGTGAAACCCTTTTCCTTTGCGGTTACGTGTTGATGTCAAAGGGAGCATTGTGTCAAAACACCATTGCAACTTACCACATTAAATGTCATGGGTGCTTCATGTGATCTTTTTTATATATCCATGGATATTTACCTCGGGAACTGTCGGTCACTCACTAAATGCAGTTTCCCGTGGTGAAAGGGTCATTTACCACGGTAAAAGTGCCCTATGTAACCACACCTATTCAATATAATCCCAGGGGTTTCATTAGAAGCCGGCGACCGGTGGTATACCGCCGCCTAAAACGCCTAAGTCTACTAGGAGTATATGACGTTACATATAGAAACCCAAAAAATGGCAAGAACAACTAAGACTGTTAACCGGTATTCTTCATACTTGTGCTTATTCTATGGTTCATATATAATGTTCATAGAATCGTTAACTTGTCAAGTTGTCAACTTCTGATTACATTACAACTTTCCTTCAATAAAGTTTGGTCATAAATATCATTCAATTTGATGCCCGGAATGCTGGAAATTGCATTTTCCAAGCCTCTAGGTTTCAAAATTTTCTGGGGGGAGAGGAGGGGGGGGGGGGGGGGGGGGTTGGGGCATGCCCCCAGATCCCCCTACAAGGAAGGGGCCTAACGGCGCCTTCAATATCTCACGGCCGCCTAAACTATCCCTGACAGCCGGATACAACAAAACTTATTGAAACCCCTGTAATCCTCTTTGTAAATATGGTAGCTGTTGCCAAATAGCTTCACCATCTACTTTCTAGGCAATACAGTACATGTGATCTTGTTTATTTACTAACCAGGAAAGTATGCATTCAAGATTTAGCAAAAACAGCTAAACCTCTCATAAGTGACAGTTGCTTACAGGATCTCAAATATAGTGAATTGAATGAAGAAAAGAAATTGAAAATCATAGACAAGTGGTGTTTATATGAGGTGAAACATTCATTCCACATAGAATTGAAAATCTTTTCAATATTATGCATACAATGTAGTAAATCTGTCGTTTAAACAATAGATACTGCACCTTTTCTTCATTTTCTCCACCACCATCTTCCATTTCGTCATTCTCCACTCCCTCATCATCTGACAAATAACCATGAGGAACAAAGAACCCATCGTCATCAGGTTCATTGTCGTCCTCTGCACCATCAGCCTCATCTTCACCCTAATAAATAAGATTACTGATACATTACAGTAAACTCTCACTGTCTCTTGATAGACAGACACCTGAAGTTGGTCCCTGCTGCACATTAGTTCATTTTCTCTATAAGAGGGAAGAGGGTCCCCCTCTGATAGAGAGAGAGTTGGTTGCACATTACAGGGTCCTTTTACAGAACTCACTGCCAAACTGACTACATGCTGGAACTGATTTTCATCAGTCAGGGTTTTTTTTTTTTACCTCTTTAGGCTATGTGGTTCTTTTCCAACTTCAGTCTAAATTAGAAGTGGCACCACTATTTTTATGTGGTCATTGACTAAGCCAGGAAAAAATGTTGAGTAAAGTTGCTCTGAAGAAACAAAACAACATCAGAGGCCACTGGCTAAAATCACTATCCCTTTTCAGTCAATCAAGCAGACAAACAGATCATGAAAACAAGCTCAGCAAGACTGGAAGAACAAACCAGCCAAGGAGATTACTTTTGCTTGCTTGGTTGATTTTCCCAAGAGATAGTGGTGCCATTATTTACCTCACTATTGGACAGACTCTCTCCAGGCTCCTCCTCTTCCCACTCATCATCACTGTCCACCTCATAATCGAGCAATTCCTGAAGAATACAAACAGATTTGTCAAGGTCCATTGTAAGAAAAACCGATATACTTCTACTAAACTTCTGTGCAATTATACAATAAATTATTAATAAATAATTAATAATAAATAATCTGTGCAATTATACAATAAATTAAAACAACAATGTCATAAAAAATGTGTAACAGGGTTTTAAAACCTTTTTTGCATCATATTTGACAACTTGTTGTCAGTTTGGTTTGTGCTATAGGCCTGCCGTATGCATGCATATTACATGCGCAGCAACAAAGTGTAGTGTGGCTTAATTTACTATACCATGTCCTTTTTGAAAGGGTTCTTTGGCGAGATATTTTTGCTTGTCTTTCTCCATGTGCCAAAATATGCTGGCCGGTAGTTTTTGTGAAACTGAAGAAGCTTGCACTTCATGCCAACTGTGGTGGACATCTTTTTCTTTGGTTCAATGATTTCAATACTTGAATTGCTGTTTTCATCAACGTTGATAATTTCTTCAGGCATCTTGCTTTCTGTGTTTTCAGCAATGGTAGACAATTTTCTTTTTGTGCATCGAAGTATTGGTTTTCTGTTTTCCAGCTCTTTCAGATACAACTCAGACACTTTCTGCAATGAAAGAATTCCATCCAATTATCCAAGTTTTCCAAATGTAGGATCATAGTATAAATGTACTTTGAAAGTCTCTTAACTAACATACCCCAAAGAAGTGCAGTGACTTAGCAGTCTATCTCTGAGGATAACCCCAATCTCAAGTTAAGTAATGCCAAACTCAGGGATCTTTTCTCCATAGCTACTGCACAGATCCATTTTTTATTTACTGGTTCTTTTTGTGATTAGATAGATGGTAAGCCATGGGTTCCCCTAGAAATTCTAACCTTTATATGTTATAAACTGATGTTAACCAAATTTTATCAAAATGTGAGCAGTGCTACACCAAAATGTCATCTGATTTCTCAGGAATATTTTCTGATGTCCAATGGCTACAAGTTGCACTAGCATACCATGTTGTTAATCTCCCAAAATTTCAGTTCTATCTGTAAAAGCCTGTTTGAAAGACAAACCTGACAACTAAGTCCTTCATCTAAGACCTTCTTAATGTCAAGTGATAACTGTCTTCGTATCACTGGAGCAACACTCATTCCTACTTTGATCTCAAATGACTTGAATCGGCTGTTGTTCTCCATCTGCACAACCTGAAATCACATCAATAAAAATCCTAACATGTAAACTGTTTGGTTAAATGTGCATTTAACATCAGTTTAATGTGCAAACATGGATATGATGTCACATAACATAAATAGACAATGAATGTTTTACATGTATGCTCAAATGGGGAGGGAATTCATGTCTTATAAAAAATATCTTTTTTTACATCAAGCTTATTAACACACAAAGAGGTATATAAACATTAGATAAAACCAAAATAAATTACCTTTGGTGTTGAACGAGAAGGCTTGTTAAAAAAATTTGCAAAACTTTCTTGTCTCTTTTGTCGCTTTCGTTCCTAATAAAATATAACAACATTAGAGTCATAATAATATGGTAAAAAGCTACAGACATACATTGTAGAAACAAGTAAAAATACTTGTACCACTTGGGATGGCTGGTACATGTATAATCTGTGTTGAAATTACAAATTAAAACATTAAAGACATTAGAGATAACAGTTCTGAACTTTCAGAACATCTCTCCCCAAACAGGTTTATGCCATAAGGTGTCACCCAGAATGTCTGACCAGCTTGCCTACACGTCCTGGAGATTATCACTTATTATTATTATTAACCAGTAATTAAAAAAAGTAATTACCTGCTCTTCTTCTACACTCCTTTTTTCTGCTTCTCGTTTTCTTTTTTCTTCTATCTTGGCACTAAAACAACCAAAGATACAACATATGAATTGAAGGGCTCCTGGCAAGAACATCCTAAGTACTTTGTTGGAAAATTTTCACTGAAATCTTGGATTTTTGGCCTCAAAAGGGACTCACTTGCCAAAATTATGACGGGATCGTGTAAATATGACTGAAAGGATTTCAACCAGGTCAACAAATCTTCTATCTTTGAACAGAATAAACTTTTATCCTGCAAAGATACATAGGGTGTCCCAAGGCCCCAAAACATTTTCTCAAAGATGTGGATTTTCTTCCCCATTTTGAATCTGTTTTAAGTACCTTAACAATAATAAATCATTAATTTGACAAAACTGTGCTTTTAAAGGCCTAAAACAAACAATTTTAGTGAAAGTTGCCAAAACATACTTAGGACATTCTTGCCGGGAGCCCTTCAATTACATACACATCATTGTACATGTATGCAGTTTGTTAAAGGAACAAACACATAATCAGTGCCAGGGAATGATTTAGGTCGTGTTCTATTGGGATCAACCATTTTCGGTTGGTTGGATTTTTTCCTTGTTCTATTGGGAAAAATGAAACCGAAAATGGTTGAAAAGTGTTCTATTGGGACACCTCAACCAAATCAACCAAAACCGGTTTAGGTTGGAACGGTTGTTCCCAATAGAACATGACCTTGACCTTTACAAAACTCCTTCTTACTTTCTTTCTTCATCCCTTTTTCTCTTTTCCTCATCTTTCTTTTCCTTCTTCTCCAGTCGTTCTTTCTCTTCCTTCTCTCTTTTTTCCATTCTTTCTTTCTCCTTTCTTTCCTTTTCAGCTTGCTTTTCTTGTTTTTCTTCTTCACGTTTCCTCTTAGCCTCCAGTCTTTCCTTTTCCTTCAGAGCCTTTGCTTCCTGTTTTTCTTTCAATTTTTCTTCCCTTAATCTTTGCTTTTCCTGTCTCTCTTTTTCCTAAAATCAAAGCAAAATAAATGTGTGAGTTGTTAGCCCACTGCCAACCTTTCAGGTAATGCTAAAAATTTATTGGTAATGCAATTTACCCTTTCTTCCTTTCTTTTTTGTTTTTCGGCACTTTTAAGAAGTGGTGTTCCATGATTAACCTGACAAAATATAAAAATATACATTATTTAACAATTGGTTCATGCTTTAGCGTGCACTATCGAGTTATGGAGCACGCGGGAAGTTTGGAGAGCACGAAAGAAGCGTAAGAGTTCGCCGAGGGCAACTCTAGCTTCTTGAGTGCTCTCCAAACTTCCCATGTGCTCCATAACTCGATAGGGATTCTGAGCACGCTTATGTATACTGAATTTGATTGCGCGGCTCTGCTAGCTATGTTATAATATAATGCAGATAATCATAATGTTGCATTTCCTTAATTAAGTACAATACCCATTAGTGCTATGAAAATTTTTATTCACACTCTGAAAGACCAACAACTGAAATGTCAGCTTTTGAATCTCTTTCTCATGGCCATAAATTTAGAGAATTTGATCAACATTCCTAATAAATAAGCACATGTTTTTTTGCTATACATCAAATGCTTACATTTTGTCAAAGAATCATGGAAAATGCAAAAAGCTGTTGTTGTAAAATGTTGTAAAAGTTTCCCATACTAATGTGGTAAAGGTATACATTAAGCCACTTCTTACTTTGTTTTGAATGTTTGCTTTGGCTGGTGGAGACTGATCTATCATCATTAATTCATTTTCCACACAAGAAGAATTAGCTTCCGGTGAGGAAATGCTGCTTGCAGTTGCATCTTTCTCTCCACTTGATGTCTCCACGCAATTCTCTAAAATCAAACTCTTGGATACTTTTGCTGGATCTGGAGAAATCTGTGGCTTTCCTGTGTTTTCTTTTACATCAGGAGGCGAGGGAGCTCCAGTAACAAGACCTCCATTGGCTTTCGGTTTTTCTTCACAAGATGGCTTGCTTTCAGAGTTAATGCTGTCAGTACCATTACTGAGTGGTAGAACAGAAGATTTAGAAGAGCAAGAAGAACTTGATGGAGGTGAACTTGATCTAGAAAAAGGTAATACACCTGCAACAACAAAACAATCCAAGGAATATAAGTACCTGAAATATTGAGCAGGTTCTTTGTGTGACTGTAATATTATACATATATAAATAAATGTATCCGTCAATTCTCTGTGCATTCCCCCCCCCCCCCCCCCCGGGTTTTCGCTTTGGTATATATCACTGAAACAGTTTCGTACAGTATAGGCTAAACTACAGAATACAGGGCCACTTATTTGCATGTCATCAAATAACAAAAGTGCTTACTGTATTATACCTTGTTCTACAAAGAGTTCGGACACATGCAAATGAGATGGACCAAAGTGACCCTGCATCATTCTGTAATCGCTCCTTTGTATATATTGTCAAGACAGTTTGTAGGGATATGGTATTACTGATTAATGAATGAGGATGTAAAATACTTTAGCATTCAGCCAGTGATTCAAATATTATTGTTTTGAATTTGTTGCTGGTAAAAATGGCCATATCACCAGGGGTTTCAATAGAAGCCAGCTACCGGCGGTGTACCGCCGCCTACTTCGCCTCTCACCGCCGGTTACCAGACCCCCCTAGTGGGATGGGGCCTAATGGCCCCTTATCTGTCACAGCCGCCTATTATACCTTGGCCAGCCGCCTACTTCAATTCTTATTGAAACCCCTGATCACATGTTGATTAAATTTCCCACTTTTCAGAGATAACTTGTAGTCAAATGCCCAGGGGATGATCATGCTTAAATTTATTATTAAACTGATAAGTAGATGTAACCAAAAGAATGATGACAGCAAAATAGACATGGGAATACATACATGCACATGTTATTAAAGTGCCCATAACGATTCTTTTTTTTTCTACATGTCACATAATGAACATTTGTGAAAAATTTTTATTTCAGCAAAACATGAATTTTTAATGATTTTTTAAAGTCTTTGAAATCCTATTTTTTTGCGGTCGACCCGCCACACAACAGGCTCATAATAAGCCCATGTGATCAGTCTGTGATGTAGGTTCTGGAACCTTCTTTCTTAGAAATATTCTTCTTGGGGTCAGATATGTTGTTACAGCGCGCTTCGACACATCTTTCAGGCATTTTTGGCGAGAATAAAAAAATGTCCTCTTATTCACAAGTGAGATGGGAATAAGTCTCGAACACGCATTCCTGAACCTGTCACAGCTTCCGTCCAACCAAGAGGAGACTAATGCGAATGGTGGACCAAAATAGCGGCAAATTTCAAAGACTTTAAAGAATCATAAAAAACTCACGATTTGCTGAAATCAAAAAATTTTTGCGCAGATATTCATTACGTGACGTGTAGATTTAGATAAGAAAATTTAAAAAAATTGTTATGGGCACTTTAACTCATCCATGATGAGGCTTTGCAGAGTTAAGTAATTATACTTAAACCTATAAATACATATTATTAAAATACTATAACTTAAATAATAAAAATTATAGTTAATTAACTTTAATTATTCATTAGAATACATAGAAATTCACCCTAGTTATATAACCATGCAAAATTTATTTATTACAATCTATGGATTAAAAACCGTAGGATGAACTGTAAGAGTCCTAGACCCCATATAAAAACAGATCACCTAAAAATATATAGAAACACAATAAAATAATAGTTTCAGAAAATACAGAAATATAAAGCAAGTTAAAAATCACTAAAAAATTTCCTAACTCTAGTACCATGTTTCTACTCTGTCTGATGATACAACAAGCTTTAAATTCGGTAGTCCAAGACTGGCGTGGAATAACCTTTTTAATAATGTATTAGTGCTCTAAGGTAGGCTTTGCAAAAGCTCAAAGTTCAGCTTATTATTTAAGTTACAGTGTTTTCTGCATTATAACCGACCTTGTTTGAGCCTTTTGCAAGGTGGACTTGAACAGTCGTCTCTTTCCGAATCCTTGGTACGTGCTAAAAAGAAAAAGAAACAAGTAGCTTCACCTCAAATAGCGTTAAGTTTTCACACCTAAATGGAGAAGTGACAAATTTTGAAGCACAAAGCACACTTTATACAAATCCTACTTTCGCTTGTTGTTTCACTTTCAACGCGAGGTTTAGAGGTTTCACCAGGATTCCTCATAGCTTCAAGCCCTTAAACCTAATTTTAACACCTAAAAGAACATTAAGAAACTAAAGAAAGAAAACGAAACGAGCGAGAAGAGAGAAAAGAGGCGATTTCAAGCGAAGAAGTTGAACAGTTGTGTTGCTTGAAATATTCATGTAGCGCGCTCTTCAAAATTGGCGGGAAGTGCCCGCTTTGATGCATTCTGGGAAGGTTTTGGCACACAGGGATCTGGGACTCACAGTATTTTTGGGGGAGAAATGGGGATACATACATGATGTATTCTATGTAGGTGCGAAAGGAAGGTATTGACCCTTCTTTCATTTTAAAGTCTTTTAACCGAATATGAATGCTCCCGAGTCATTTGAGCCTTTCCTTTTATATGACGGAGAAAAAAAGTAAGTCAAATAAGCTTTGGTAAGCGAACACTTGCGGTGAATGTTACATGCAATTTTAATTTTGAACACATGTTGCACAGATTACAAAGTTGACATACAATAATTTTATGTATGATTTGACAATTGTAGCCTTTGAAATTTGTCATTCGTATGCAGTACAGTACTATCTCTTTTACCGCCATAAGACTAAAAGGTATCAACAGTGTTGATATGAGTGTTGGTCAGTGTTTATAATGAATATATTTTTTATCTTCAGAATCACAATAACAAAGGACACAAAAGTTCCAAATGCAGCACACTTTGTAGTAAACAAGGAAGATCATACATTAGGAAATCTTCTAAGAGCGTAAGTAAATATCATCACAAACTTCACAGTTGACTATTGACTACTAAACCAAGAATGGCTTGATAATTATCAGAAAAACATGGTAACAAAAAATTAAAATGTCATTTTTAAGTCCTTGAAATTTAAAAACTAAAGAGAGTAGAAAACCTATGTGAAGTCTGTGAGAAGGGTAAAGAGAGTATGAACCCCGTGTGAAGCCTGTGTGAAAGGTAGAGAGTAAGACCCTGTGTGATGCCTGTCTGAAGGATGAAAAGAGTAGGAACCCTGTGTGAAGTCTGTCTGAAGGGTAAAGAGAGTATGAAACCTGTGTGAAAGGTAAAGAGAGTAGGAACCCTTGTGATGCCTGTCTGAAGAGTGAAGAGAGTAGGAACCTTGTGTGAAGTCTGTCTGAAGGGTAAAGAGAGTATGAAGCCTGTGTGAAAGGTAAAGAGAGTAGGAACCCTTGTGATGCCTGTCTGAAGAGTGAAGAGAGTAGGAACTCTGAGTGGGTAGAGTCTACCTTCTATAGCTCAGAAGGAGGTCGGACACTTACTGAGAATTATATAACGTAATGTCGACACTTAGAATTTTATTTTCAATAAATTTTTAAGTGTAAAAAGGAAAATCTAAAATCCCTACTCAGGATTGAACCTGTGACCTCAGCTAGGCTTAGACTTACATAGCCTACCGTACCACTGTACCACCTAGCTTCTCGGGTTGCTTAGTCCTAAATTTAACTATATAAACTGCCACCCCTAACCCTAACTGAAAGCTAACCAGTTACTCCGTTATATAAGTCTCAGTAAGGTGTCCGATCTCCTTCTGAGCTATGGAATCTAGACTTTACCCTCTGAGTGAAGTCTGTCTGAAGGGTAAAGAGAGTAGGAACCCTGTGTGAAGTCTGTCTGAAGGGTGAAGAGAGTAGGAACCCTGTGTGAAGCCTGTCTGAAGGGTGGAGAGAGTAGGAACCCTGTGTGAAGTCTGTCTGAAGGGTGAAGAGAGTAGGAACCCTGTGTGAAGTCTGTCTGAAGGGTAAAGAGAGTAGGAACCCTGTGTGAAGCCTGTCTGAGGGGTGAAAATATCAGTATTCTTCAACTTCTTTCTATACTTGCCTAGGTACATGTATGTCAAACAACTTAAACCATGTTGGTCACCACTTCAAGGTAATTTTCTCCCATATCTCCATGTACCCATGTATTATCTGTCTAAACCTGTTCTGTTTTTGATGTTCCCACAGGCAGCTTTTACGTGATCCACAGGTTATATTCGCTGGTTATAAAGTCCCTCATCCTCTAGAGCACAAGTTTGTCCTACGTGTTCAGACCACACCTGACTACAGTCCACAAGAAGCATTCACAAATGCTATTACAGACTTGATAAGTGAAGTTTCCCTCTTGGAAGAAAGATTTAAGGTTTGCCAATTTCTATTTTCTCTTCTTTCACATGCCTTTTCTTAGCCAATGGTGGCTTTAAAGTGCAATGCAAGAAAACAAAATACCAAATTATTAAAATAGAAACAACACCATATGAAAGTACTACTTGGTAGCATTCATTTGAATGGTCCAGACTCAATAGTTAGAGCCATGTTGTACAATGTAGACTGTTCAAAGGTTTACAGTGCCCTATTTTCCCACGTGTTCATCGAGTTTGATCATTCAGTTTGTTTACCTGCCATCTTGAATGTCATAGCGCTATAAAAAAAAAAACTGGGGAGAGTACAAAACTGCTTTGGGGGCAGTGGCAGGAGGGAGGAGGTGGGAACAGTAGCTCCCTTAATCGCCACACAATCAACAAATGCTTTTTGTTCAACTGCTGCATCTTGTTTTTCGTGTTGCTATGTTTCCACCAATAGCGTAGCTCCACCATTTGATATAAAAAAAAAAACATACAACCCACAATTCCTTGATTCGCTCTGATGAGGGTCAGAACTTGAAACATCAGCTTTGAATGTCTTTACCATGGCCAATAATTTACCTTAATCAGCTCAGTTGATAAAACAACTTTTCATGACGGTTTATGTTGTTTGATTTCTTTTCCTATTTTCAGGCAGCTGTCAGAGACAAACAAGAGGGCATAGAGTGAAAAGAACCGTATTTCATAGTTTGTATAAATCGAAAAAGGGAACTGGTGACCTGAAGTAAACCTGTGCACTTAAGAATGACAGTGTTACTAGCACAGAAATATGAAACACTATCTTGTTCATCATGCAGTTCTCTAGCGAGTGTCAGCAAAAGGACTAGCCTAGAAGCCCTACCATCTCCCTGCTTTACAGACATGTCAAATGCAAGTCACTAGTTAATAAAAGTAATTACATATACATGTATGTAGTTGACCAATAAAATTGACCAATTACTGAAGCTATTTGCATATTATTTTATGATGTCAGGTGCTTGACAGCAGAATCAAAGGACTGTCCAAAACAAAGCTTTCATGGCAGTAGGAAAATATCCTTCACAGATTTAATGTCCAAAATAAAACCTAAAATGACGATAGAAAATCCTAACCACCAAATTTTTCAAATCCGACAAAATCTCGCCCATGTGGCCTTTACGACACAACACCTGAATTTGAAATTTTAAAGTAATCAATGTGCACGTGTTGTAGTTAATTTTTTATCTCAGGTAATTTTTATTTTTCCATTGTTTTTTGGTATGGTAATAATGTTAATGAATTTAAAACAAAGGAAAAACTAAAATTACCTGAAATAAACAATTAACTGCAACACACGCACCTGTGAAAATTGGCCAATCAGAAAGAACTTTATTATGTGCACAATGCGCGATCCATCATGCAAAAAACAGTCAATAAAGTTCTGTCCTTCATAACACAAGGAATAAAATGTGCTTTGAGAGCTGGTTGTGTATTGTACAACTTTGCCCCAGGGCCTTCTGATCAAGAATGTGTAGTTCCAGAAAATATCCAGACCCCTACCACGGAGGGAATTTCAAACAGGACCCCCCACCCCTTCGGATTTTCCATTTTCACAAGGAAGCGTTGACTCCCCCACCCCTCTGGAATTTCCGCAGAAATATCGTCCACCCCCCATACCCTCTGGAAAGTTTTTTTCTTCCTTTAGAAGGGTTCAAGAGTTGAACAAACACTAAACCAAAGGCCGCGTGTCGATACGCATTCATTTGTTAATTTATTTTATAAATGATCCTAAAGCCGCGTTAAATGAACGCCGTAAATTAGCTTTAAAAAAGAACATCAACTCAATTTCTTCATACAAGATCCTGTCTAAAACTTACACACTGTTGCTAGCACTCGAAGGGGGTTCGCATTTTAAGCTCTCGATCGATTTACTAAAAAAATGTTCTGCATAACTTGACATGAACACGATCGTCAGCAAACTGCAATACTACGATCAGTTTGAAGAAACGGAGAAATGAACGAGTAGCTAGTTTTCTGTTGTTACCTGGCCATATTTCAGCCTCCTGTAAAAAAAAGCCAAGTGATTTGTCACTTTGTTCATCGACAACGCACTCGAGTTTCTTGTATCGATCATGAACGTTTGCGGCAGCTGGTTACCAGTGCACTGCGGACAACTATTTGGAGACTGGTAACGAGTGATGGCGGGTTTATCTGCTTCACGAAGAGTATTCGTCTTTGCGTTGCTTGTTTGCGTCCAAAGAACTTTTAAGAAAGGAAAAAACATTTCTTAACTGCAGCACGGTTAGAAAAAACGCAGGTTGTCCGATTTAAGCTTCAGAATGACCCGCAAAAATTGGTAAGTGACACTTACGGAGTCAATACAAATTCACGAAAAATCAATCGTTTTCCTGACCATTCGGACATGAATTTGGCCTCCAAACCCCCCCTCCTCTTCGGAATTTCCTGGGCCATTGACCCCCCTACCCCTCCGGAATTTCCAATTCCCTCCGTGGTGGGGGTATGGATATTTTCTGGAATCACACAATGCCAAAATATTACAGAAATACTGCAGTCATTTGTTGAATGTGGTTTTCAATGGGGTCCTGCATGAACCATGGTACAATAGTTTCAGATTGCCAGAAGCACACTTGGCTGCCAAATTATCGGTGGAAATTACCCCAGAAAATGCAATTTCATTGTGTGTTGTGAGGCAAAATACTACAGGAATGTTGATTATGTCAGCAGCTATGTTCAGAGGTTTCACCATGCTCTCCACCATTTTAAAAGTGAGAAAGCCTGGCAATGAGGTTGTGCATTAATAATTCTAATGTTCACAAATCAGGGCAAGCAAGTTTTACTTGCTCAGACAAGTTTTTAGAAACTGTTACTTAAGCTTAGTTCGTATGTGGCTTGTCGGTATCCTTGCCCAAGTGAGTGAGGAAAGTTATTTGTCTAACACAAAAATCTCCTTGTCCAGGATGACCGGACAGGACTGTTTTTGAGCCCTGCTTGTGGACTAACAATTCGGCCAATGTGTCTAAACCTGGACCTTGCACTTGCGGGTAAGAGCAATTGAGTGAGTTTGCCTGTACAGAAACTGTGTTCAGGGAAAATCAATGTTTCTCAAAAAACTTGGCAGTATTTTTGTTGCAAAACTTTTAATTTGAACTAAGTAAAGTATTGCATTTCAATGTTGATGTTTTAATTTACAGTCAAAGATTATCTCTTTTTGTTACACTATTAAAACTTGCTAATATCTCTAATAATTCAGATTACACCTGAATTACATGAGGCTCGATTATTTCACATTTTCTTCCTATTTTTGAATAATTATTATTTGATTTTGTAGATATTTATTATAGCTATCAAAAACACAACATGAATCCACTTTGAGGTTTGGGACAATCACAACCACTGTTGACGGTATTGTGGACTATCACCACAGGATTCATTAAGTGGTGTCACTTGATTAACATCCTGCCACCACACCTTAAAAGTAAGACAATAGCAAGATGAGTGGGAAGCAAAGGGAACAAGAACTTGGAGAGAAGGGGGTGGGAACTGGGAGAGAAGGGGGTGGGAACTGGGAGAGAAGGGGGTGGGAACTGGAAGAGAAGGGGGTGGGAACTGGGAGAGAAGGGGGTGGGAACTGGGAGAGAAGGGAGTGGGAACTGGGAGAGAAGGGGGTGGAAACTGGGAGAGAAGGGGGTGGGAACTGGGAGAGAAGGGGGTGGGAACTGGGAGAGAAGGGGGTAGGAACTTGGATAGAAGGGGATGGGAACTGGGAGAAAGAGGGTAGCAAATGGGAGAGAAGAATAGGGAACTACAAGGAGGGAAGAGAAAGGGATCAGAAACTGAATGTGAAAGGGGTGGGAAAGAGAAGAGAAGCTATCCAGGGGCCCGTTTCTCGAAACTCCCGGTAACTTTTCGGGCCCGAAGCCAAATATTGAAATCGAAATCTAAAGAATAAAAGTGCAGGTCCTAGCGAACAAACCAGTCCATTTTGTTTTGCTAACTGATAGTTTTATCGTATTTAATCTGCAAAACATTTGAAACTTCAATCTTCAATGAAAATAAAACAGCTTTCCGGGCCCGGTAATTACCGGGTCTTTCAAGAAACGGCCCCCAGGCCCGGTAAGGACATCATTGGTCAAATTAAAAGAAAATTGTGCAAGCAGAACCTGAAAAAGATTTGTGTAGTTTATGATCCCTGATGAGGTGCATGGGGAGGGGTGGCTGGGTGAAGAGAGATCCTATAAAACTGGCAAAAGTGTTCATTTTGAGACAGGCTTTTACGCAGAATTAATGTTTTAAAAAAATGGGCTTCCCATTTGATGTAATGACATTGTGATAATTATTCTTACATTTCCATCTGTGTACATTACTGGTACTGCCATGTCTTGTACATGTGGCATAATGTATCCTAGTACTGGACTCTGCTGAATGCCGGCATACTGATTAAGTGAACGCTCCAATGTCTGAAACATTCCAATAATTATGTTAAAGGGATTTATCAGGCACTTGTTTTTTTTTATGTTTTATATTACATAAATGTTACTGATATGCTCACCTTTCGTTTCACAGCTATATCAACTTGTAATGATTTGCCTTTCCAATCCACCATTCTCTGCAAAAAATGGTTTTTCCTAAATAAGCTCAAATTTTTGGAGTATAATTTATCTAAGGACAGTTGATAATACAGGTGAATATATACCATTTCTTGAACCTTCCTAGCTTCTTCAGCAGTCCGGAATGTTACAAAACCATACCTGGAAAGATAAAATAACATAAGGTTATAAATATCCACCCAGTCTTCCATAATATTTTGGTCAGAAAAATATCTATACCTCACCCCACAGTCGACAGAAGCTTCTTGGTTTAAGCACCAACTCCCCTCCCCAACCCTCTCAAAAATTCCAGCTGCATACTTTTCACCCCCGGACCCCCACTCAGAATTTCCATTGACCTCTGTTGAGGGGAGATGGGATATTTCCTGGAACCCGCAGAATGCAATTAATAGATAAAAAGCCTGGACAGGATTGACTGTATTTCATAATTTTTAATGTAACACATTAAAATTTATGAAATACAGTCAAACCTCTATTAAGCAGCCCTCTAATAAGTGGTCACTTGACAACTCCCCCGAATTAAACTTGACCTCTTTTAAGCGGTCAGTTGGCTATTCCCTGATCGAGGGTGGACCGCTTAATAGAGGTTTGACTGTAGTAGTATTTGTAAATAGATAAAACATCAACAAGACAGCCAAATGAGTGGTTAATTTAAGGGAGAGGAGGGGAGGGATGAGGCTGGCCCAGCACCATACATATTTTAAAGAAGAAAAAATATATTAAGAAGGCTAATTATGGGCCAACCTTGCTTTTTATTCTGAACCATTTCCAATCCATCAAAACTGTTCTTTTTCACTTTGACTGCCCTCTAAACACCCCAAAATAAACATTTAAACAATTAGAAATAATTTATCACTTACCCTTTACTATTTCCAGTTCGTATGTCTTCAACTATTCTCACATTTTGTACTTCATATCCCATTCCACCAAATAGAATTTCTAACTGTAGCTCTGTCATCTGGAAAGAGCATAACATCGTGTTTGTTTATAATACTGAATGGGTAGCTGCCACCTAATGCAGACAGCCTAATATATTTAGTCATGTTGGATATCCGTTATTATGGACATGAAAATTGAAGTCCCAACAAGTAAAATTTACTGAAAATGACTCCAATAGCAGATGCTCTCTATTACAGACACCAAATCGTGGTCCGGGCCCACAGGTGTACATTACAGCAGGATTTGTCTGTATCCAAATATCTCTGTGCATGCCATTCACTTGAGGGGGGGGGGGGGGGGGGTGCTCCATCACTTCTAAAATAATTCCTGTCCACACGAAGAGACTGGTTATTTTGGGGTACATGAGTGGGTTTTGGGGTGGAGGGGTCAGGGGTGTGGCACCTATTAACCATCCCTTCCTCTCCCTCCAACCCACTTGGCTCTAATAGTTGTCCCTTGTATATGCTATACAGTCCAAATGACGAAGATATTTAGTAGCCACCTTTCCCCTGGGGTAATGTTATTTCTTTACATATTAAGCTATAAAAAAGAGTCCCTCCCCTTAGGGAGCTCCGAGGGGGTTACCTTGTTTGGTATCCCTCTAACGAACACTCTGTTTAAAACAAAAATACCACGGTCTGTCCATACTTCCTGCATCCTGTTGGCAAGTAAGATTTAAAGAAAGCAAGTTTTTACACACCTCCACGATTAACACGACAGTTATTTTCCTTGGAAAATCACCCAGCTACATTGTATTGAATTTCATTTAGTTTTATAACTATTAATGAGCCTCCCCTCACTAATTAGGAGACAAATGTAGCATGTGAGACTGCAAATTGTTTGATCCGACTGACAGCGTGACCCAGTCACGCATAGACGGCGTGACAAAAATTTCCGATTATGAACAAAGTCATTTGTTGACACGACAAAACTGGCCAGAAGAAAAACGTACAAAAACCTTTCGCATATCCCAGTCACATATTTTGTATCGAAAAAAATAGAACACGACGGTAAAAATTACTTTAAAATGTTTTGCTTCCAAACAATCATTCTATTTGCTTCCAGATTTTGTTGCCCTTCGCGCCAAAAATTATTTGCAAGAAACAAAGTCGGAATAAATGGCAAAAAAAGCTATCGATAACCTCTTAATCAAATAAACCTTTCAATCGAGGGTATAATGCACAGAAAGAAAATATTTTAGGCAAGAAAGGAGTATTTTTTAGCCTTTTGTGGCCGAGTAATTAAAGCGATGGCAACTGAACAGAGTTCGAACTCCAATTCTGAACACTGCAGCAGAGATTAAATTATTTATATATTGAAAAAAATGATAAGTTATATAATGGCAAGATCACCGTAATGATTAGATGTTTACGTAAAACTCCTCAAAATATTAACAACATCAGAGGATTTACTGCTTAAAGAAACAGATTACAAAGTACAGTGCGATATTTTCCCGCCAAAACCGCGAAATCAATAATTTTGCAAGCTTTTCAAAGAAACTGGTCATTTTGACGAATCAAAGCAAAAATCTTCGCAATCTAAAAGATACTGTGGTCTACCTTTTTCAGGATTACAGTACTAGTAGGTCTAGACTATCAATTTAACTAGCCTGATCGCTTGAAAGTCCTAGAAACGTTGCAGTCATTAATTCCACACGGATGAACCGGATGAACCAAACTCCGAGATTTGTCATTTTTGTTAATTGGAATTTCAAGTAAAAGGAAATGTAATTTTTTCGGTAGAACAAACTCAATCTTTGCAACACTGAGAACCTTCAAAGCTCGAAACATTTACCAGCTTCACTGATTATTTATTGCTTAATTGCACGCCATCGATCTCGAACTTAGAATGAAAATGTTTTAGAGCCTTGCTTTTTTGGCGGTTGGCGTTACAACTCTTCCCAGTTATTCCGGTAGTATTTTATTTACTAAAGTAGCAAAAAATTGATAAACTGTACAAAAAAAAATTGACTTACTTTCACTGTCAAAATCGCGAACTGCACTCCTCTCAGGAACCTGTTCAAATGCAATGGAAGCTCAGTCAGACTTGCCTGCCAACATCTGACAGATCTGGGAAAACCAACATTGTAGATTTCCCACGTGCACGCCTACACTGCAACATGAAGAATTTTTTCCACCGCGTGTATTTTATCCAAAACGTCTTTCTTGCTCATTTCATGAATGAAAGTCCAACAAATTGTTGGAGTTTTAACTAATCGTAGAGTTTTATTCCATGGAAAATAAAATATCTGGTATTAGTTTTCTTGTTAATGCAGTTAAGTGATCTACCACGTGGAATCTGTTAAGAATAAACGTAAGACTGGAATAACGCTCAGCTATTGGAATGCGTTTGATCCGTACAAACCCAAAAGACATAAATAGTGAAAATAGACCCAGGCTCGTGTTTGAACTTGCTACATAGTTATTAAACATTCAAATGCACCATTCTTGCTTGGGATGAAGAATATAAAACTGTATAAACCTTTTTCAGCTTGGCCACACTTGACAGCGATACGATGTCTGTATCCCCGCCTCCCCCCACCCCCACTCCCCATGGAAAAGTTGGACCACTCACCGGGGTTCCTCTGCTATTGGTAGGGTTAATGGTTAGAATGGATTAATCAATAACTGATCTAGGAAATGGCCCGGTGGGGTGGGGGGGGGGGGGGGAACAAATTTCGATGTTTCATCACTACGTTGCAGACCTTCCGGTTTAATCCTCAACGTTGGTTTAATACCAAAATTAAGAAAGGTGAATTTTTTCGTTCTTTTTGCCGTGACTAGCTGGAAGAACGCCTGTATGAAGACAGGGTATAGTAAGCTAATGGTCAAAGATTGATGAAAATCGTGCATGAATATTGAATTAAATGCTTGTTGACGCGAGAGACTCGTCTAAGCAACGAGCCAGAAAATTCCATTTTGATGACATCGTGGGACCAATTATCCCCCATTCCAATTCATTTTCAAAGACAAAGAAGCACGACCAGATCCGGCTGTGATTGATGTATGCCGTATTTAGCTAAGCTGTTTCTCAGACGGTTCCCTTATCTCAGGGAGTGATAGCGAGCTACATCGAACTGCCTGAGAATCACAAAAGACCATGTACCCCTTGCCGTCTATAGTTTTCGTCTGAGAATTAGATTAGAATTAAGCTTGCTTTTCTGTCACAAAAAGTGAACCCCCACCCCCAGGGCAGCACCTCCCCAGGTACGAGCGAGCTACCTCTTTCTCAAATTTCCCTAACCATTGCAGGAACCCGCATACATGGACACATCAAGGCGGAGAAAGGCTCTGAAAAAATGACGCAATAGGGGGGACCATACCATATTTTAGAAATGGAAAATGACTAAAACGACGCAAGCACAGGCTGTTAGGGTAAGGGATGAGAACTATTACATTTCCCCTCGTCTATTCCCGTAAGACCTCACCCAATCTTCTCTCGCGCCATGCTAAACTGAACAAAATACTAGCGGCTGGTTACTAGTGTGCAATCAGGAGCCATAATGATCCTGGGGCCATCGATGAGGTAGACTTGTATGGTTATAGTTGAGGGCCTCCCAGGGGTTTTAAGGAACAAGGGAACATGGCCATTTATTTTTGGGGAACAAAGGATATCTTAAAATTACTTTTAGGGAACAAGGGAACTTCTGAGTATTTTTCGGGAACATTGATTATTTAGATTTTCAAGAAATGTCTATACTTCTTTATGGCAAAAATGGTCGCAGAAGAAGGCCACTCGTTTCTCTTTTGTCTCCCGGTGCAAGAGAAAAGAGGTCCGGACGAGATTTTGAGCGCGCGGTAACCTGGGAAATTGTGGAGCCCGGGAACATTTAAGAATATTTTTGGGGAACACGGGAACATGGAACATAATTTCAGGGAACAGGGGAGCTCAGTAAAAATGAATTTTGGGGAACATTAGAATTTATTTTTGGGGAACAAGGGATAAATTGCCTTTTTTTATAGGGAACAAGGGAACATGTACTCCCCCTGGGAGGCCCTCATAGTTATACATCACCTTACGGATTATCCTCATGAGCTCAATTTAGTGGCCTTAAAATTTGAGATGAAATTTAATATTCTGTGCCATTGAAGCCTGCATGGCTAGTACAACAGTGCGGGTTGATCTTTTTGTCAGTTTTCACTCCCTGATGGAATGCAGTTATACAACCGAAAAGCCATCATCGAAGGCGACTGTGGAGTACAAGGAGCCGGACCAACATCATCTTTTCTGGACCCGTTCCGCGGTGGCCCCCAGTGCGATAGTTTGGCTGCCTCTTCGCGAGGCGAGGGATAACAGGAGGCGCGAGGTGTCGAAGAGCCGTTCATCTTCTTGAGTGCATCCGTCCAACAACTCCAGGCGCAACTCCCCACCCTCCCCTCCCATCAACGCCGTCCCTATGGGTAAGGCAGGTGACCATTACATGTCGCGGGCTCAATGTTAACAGCCGTTAGGGCGATCGAGTGAACTATGTTGTAATAATAATAATAACAATAATAATAATAATAATAATAGCAATTTAATAATTTATATGGCGCATTACTATAAAAATAATCTAATGTGCCTAACAATATATGAGGCAATTACAATTAAAAACTGTCACTAGTGTTAACTCGTAAACTTTGATAAAATGATTAGAATAAAAATATACTATAAAATAAGATTAATTAAATAAAAATAGCACTAATATTACAAATAAGCCTGATTAAAAAGATGCGTTTTCAGTTTCCGCTAAAAATTTGATATTATGTTAATATCTCTAATGTCACGTGGCAGCGCATTCCAGAGCTTCGGCGCTATAACTCGTTAAACGCTTCGCATCTTCACGAGTTAAAATTGGGTCTCACACTTGGGGTAGTTATTTCTGTGAAGCCTGTCACAATATGATTCCAAACGGTCGCATTTGCGTGGGTTTCCTTGTACACAATCGATATGACCTTCTGAAAAACTACTCGTGGATACATAAACAAAATGCCTTTATTGGACGATTTTAAAATGAAGTTAACAAATTAACATTTTCTGGAATGAGCTTCCGCAATAAAGCGTTGCTGTCGAGGTCTGCTCAAGGGCTTTACATCTCTTCAAACTCCTGTATAGTTGACGTCAGATCGGCTTCCGCTTTCTCATGCTCTTCCTTGATTTTCTCCAGTGCAGCTGAAAATGAAAAGATTTTAAAGTCGTTTTTCATCCTTTTGCTCTTTTGTAGCAAGCATTCTTATAGCTTTTTCACCTCAAGGGTCAGACCTAAGACATGTGATGCCCTAACTTTTGGGTCTGTGGATGATATCCTTTCGTGTTACCATTCAAATGAAAGCTACAGAGCTGTCCTTTGTTATGGTGGATGGAGCTACTTTGGTGCTATTTTTGCAGTTTTCGAGCGTGATCACTGTTAGGACAATAGACGTTGGGAGACAAACTGCCTAAAGGAAGGTAAGAAAATTGGTTGCCTAGTGGCCTAGTGCAACTCTGGCTTAATTAACGCTTGAAATCCCAGGATGCATGGGGGGGGGGTAGGGCTTGAAATTAGAACAAGTTGAAGTTAGAACCATATTTTCTGACTTAAAGATTGACGCTGAGAGGAAAGGTTTAATGAAATAAAAATGTCGCATTTCTGCCGATAACAGCAAACGCAATGCAATTAAGTGAAGCGATGCGACCGGTGCCAAGTGCGGGAAAAGGCACGTGCTGTACATGCACTGTAAGGCATTATTGCATTCATACATTCTATTGCATCAGCCTCTCTTTCCAAATCACTGACTTTTGATTCGGCTACATCGGCACGATTCATCGTCTGCAACACAAACAATAATCGCCGTTATGAATATGATAATTGTAAGAATTAATGATAAATGATATTAGTATAAACCAAATATGGGGAGCAAAAGCAAAAGCAAAAGCAAAGCGAAAGAAATCGCAAAATTACTTTCAACTTAACAATCAATAACTTAAAAACTGTTCTATCATAACCACAGGCATTCACAAGCGGGAAGTAAGAAGCGACGCAAAAAGGCCTTGGTTTTCGCATATAGCATTTTGTTCTTACCAATTCACGTAATAAAAATTATTACTTTTCTAAAGACATCAGCTCTCTTACACAGCAATGAATGATGAATGCTGAGGAAGCAAAAGCCTTCTTACCTCTTCATATTCTTCCCCAATTCTTGCGATCTTATCTTCCATTTCCATCTCACGTTTTCTCGACTACGAAAAAATTAAATCAACGTTTGAAAAGAAATGCCAATGAGTCTACGATAACAATGACTTTATTTACAGTAAGAGAGGATTTCCGAAGGCAATGGGGAGATTCTTTTTGGCGGGCTCGCCATATGATGATTACTTTCATGGTGATGAAAAGGATTCTCGTTTGTCCATTCAGATCATTTGTTCTTGGTATTGTTTTCATTTTATAACACAACAAAAGGAAATCTTTTCTAAACGAATAGAAATCTCCAGTGACCAGGGCGGTTATAACATATTGAAGGTAGTTGTGCTATTGGACTGCGGTGCTGTCCAAAAAGTATCCCGGCTCTGGGGACGAAAATAGGTCATAATAGTACCGTATCGTTGATGCCACACTGATGCGTCTTGTTTTTGCGTTAATTTCGAATCTCTTTTTCGTTTATAATTTCGCGCATCGCTGAAGGTTCGCAAAAAATAGTCGCTTGGACTGGAAGCTTTGTGCTTTTCTCATTTCTTGTAAGTACTGTAACTCGTCAAAGTTTTATCCACGAAAATTTAAACGGCCAATTTTGCAGGACACCTCACGGAAATAAAACGCATTTATAGGGAGCTTAAAATTCAAAGTGAGAGTTGATTTTGCTGTCATATTCGTACCTCGTCACAATTCACTTTTAGGGATTGCAGACTGTTTTCGGCCAGATTCGCTTCTTCCTCCAGTTCCTTGGCACGCCTAATCATAAGCAAAAAAGCTTTTTTTTTTTAAACATTAGTTAGCGGAACTTGGCGCAGGGGCGTATGCAGGATTTTGCAGAGGGGGGTTACATCATACCCACGCCAAATAGCCAGGTGGCAAGGAAAGGGGATAAAAAAACACAAAGATTTAATGGAGCATTTAACAGCGAGAGGGTCCGAACCCCCTCGAACCCCCGCTGCGTACGCCCCTGATTAGTGAATGGAAAGCATTTTCCTTGTTTAGGCATCATCAGTCGATGACAATGTACTAGAACTTAAGTTGTTACATTTTATAATGGGCGGGGGAGGAGGGCGGAGAGGGAATGGGAGCTAAACTTGCCGATCCCTATTCCTCCTCTCTGTGACTCACGGATATTGCAACACATTACGCAATATTGTGTAATTTCCCTTATTACCACTCCCGCTAACAAATACTTAGTTTACATTCCAGTTCTTAGTCGCCCCTTTTTTAAGCGTCCGTTTTACTCACTCGTCTGCCTCCTCGGCTCGACTTTCCAAATCTTCAAGCTCCTCTTCTGCTGCTGCAAGCTGTGCTTCTAACTGCGAGCGAGGAAATAAAAACCCAGATAAAGAAGGTTATAAACAAGGCGCTAGGAATTACCGTGTGGCTAGAAACATCTTTTCCGTTGAAGGCCGAAAACGTTTATTCCGATTGGCTAATATCATATCATTTCTTTTGCGATGCGAGAGACGAAGAATTAGGCCATCCAATCATGATCTGCGATTAGCCAGTTAGCATTAAGAGAAGGAGAAATAAGAACACAACATGGAGCAGGTACTTTGTTTGGGGCTATTAGTTGTCCCCCTTCCTTTGTTTACTCCGTGACTTCCTCTAGTCTACTTAGCTTTACATCGGAGCGGGGGTGAGGGGGAGAGGGGACTTCCTTATCTAGCCTTAACGGGGAGGTGTGGCCTAACAGGGTGTGGTTTTAAGGGGTTTTGTCTTTAACGGGGTATTGATATCTTCACATGGCCCAATGTATTACACAGCATTGGTATGTATATTAAATTTAAAGAAAGCTCGCCACGAGCCGAATTTTAACCAGTATTTTTTTGTCGCTGACTTCCGTTGACAACAAAACCAGTATGAGAACCTGTAACTGTCTTAGACGGGGTCTCAAAAATCGGAATCCTGTCTTAAACAGGGTGGGAGAATAAAGGGAGTTGTGTGTTAAAAAGAGTCAGGGTTTGAGCAACCTGTCCGCACCTCCCTACCCGAGGGACTGTCGAGTACCTCCCACGGGGGATCCCGGAGACTCAGTACCTCCCCCCGGTGCCCCCCGGAGACTCTAGTCGGTACATCCTGAGTAGTGAACGAATGTTCCATGAAACTTTTCACACCGGCTTACCTCCTCAATCTCAGCTTCTGCAGATTCGTGCCTTTCTTTTTCTTCTGCTATTTTAGCTTCAAGCTGAGCTTGCTGTTAAAATTAAACCATAAGGCATAAGACATAATCATGACCCTTGTGTGACATGCGCATGACCAAATAAATGTGATTCAAATATCAGTCGAACCTCTACCAACGGCCACCCCTCTACAACAGCTATGTTTTATTGTTCCTACTTCTTGTTCACTCACTCAAATCCTCTAATCGATAACCTTCCCATAACGGCCACCTCTCTACAACAGCTATGTTTTGTTGTTTCGAATTCTTATCCATTCGATTCCCTTAAATTCCCTTATTGAAAAACTTTCCCATATCGGCCAGAAAATTCGGCCCGATTGTGGCCGTTGTAAATGAAAAATTGATAAAAACAAAGACGCCTTACCCGCTCTTCATCTGCCATTCCTCTAGTTTCAAGCACTTTCCTCACTCTAGAAAATAAATAAAGAATCGATATATTTTTATTCGAGTTACTGTCACCAACCATGATTGGATATTGTACGCAAAGTCATCGCATGCAACTTTGGCGACCGAGATGCAGCCTCACAATACCGCAACATTGCATTTAATAGGTGCAACTTTTCATGCAATAACATTGCTGAAGCAGCTAAGGAAACAAGGAGTAATCGAGGATGAATGTTGAACAATGAAGCAGCTAAGGAAACAAGGAGTAATCGAGCATGAATGTTGAACAATATTGCAGATGGTGGACACACGATATTGTCTCGCGCAATGTTGGGGGAGGAGAACCCCATTCATTCAAATTCAAGTATGGACACAACGTGCAGTTTTTAAGTCGCGTGCAATGTCGCATCTTGTATCCCAGCTTTAACTTCCTCGATGTTCTCTGGTGTACTTGCCTCGCTCGTATGACGCGATAAAGAATAATAAACGCGATAAATAAACTGATTAACTGAACCTAACTGTGACATTCTTTTAAACTACATTCATAGACCGTTTTGTTTTGTGGAGAGGCGCAAAGATCTCGCGCGCGCGATGTCAAGAAAAACATTCATTCCACTTTATTGACCTTTTTTTTGTCAGTAACGTTTGTTTAATTATGTCATGGCTACACGTTTCAACTGCTGACCAAACATACCATGGAGAGCCCGACATCTCGCAATATTAAATAATTACAACCACAATGAGCTGCATTATATGAATCAAGGATTAACTCTGCAGGCAGAAGGGAAGATTCTGCATGGCTGAGCGGTTACCGAGTAAAACGATCGTCATACCCGGCAAACACGAGAACTACCTCAAGTAGTCCCCAAGTAGATTCCTTAGTTTAATTGAGGTTTTCTTTTAGAATGTACCGACCGCAATTAATTACAATCAAACTGAAAAATTACACAAGGGGCAAATTAAAATGTCCAAAGGCAATCAGTAATTGTGTCGTCTGCTTGAAAATTTGCATTGTATATGTAGATAAGATCGGGGAGGTCAAGTCTGTCTTTAATTTCATTGGCTAAGATAGCTGCACCCCTGTCGAGCCGAGTCAACCACAACATAAATTTCTTTAATTCAGTCTCTTTAACTTCGTAATTATTATATCGAAACAAATTATTTTTCCAAAATTTAAAACCCTTAAATTACCTTGGAAACAAAATACAGTGAGCATTCTGTTTGAAATGCGTTGCATTGATCACAATTAATTATTGACAATGATAAAAAAAAAGCGCAGTTGCGTTTATAAGGAGGGCTTGGCGAGTATCCCGTAGGTTAGCCATTGAACTGTCACGAAATAGATAAACTTAAATCTCTGTTTTGCGAAAATGCGCTTCATCTTCGTTGGAATAAAACCTTTTAGTAAGAAATATTTGTTAAATTTTACTTCAAATCGAAAGATAAACAAAGATAATAGACAACTTGCAACGGTTCCTCTAAATCAAAAACAGCGTTTTGCGTAAAATGCTCGATAAGTTTGCATAATTAACAAATACAGGATGACGAAAGTGCACAAGGAAACTTCGAAGACTGGTTCTTGCACAGTGCAGTAACAACAAAGTTATCGAGTAAAGCTTTCCTGAAGCAGTACCTAGAAGAAAGTAGTTAATCAAGGTTATGATTTCTGGTCACAAACTCCGTTAGTAAGCTAACATTACCTTTCGTTTTCATCTGCTTGAATTTCAGTTTCCTCCAACTTCGCAACGGTTTCAGCCAGACGCGATTCCTCTGCATCAAGCTCGTCCTCAACTTCTTGCAGTTCAGTCGTCAGATCATGAACATCTTGCTCAGCCTGCAAAAACGTGTCTCATTTACTTGCTGCATAAGAGTTTCAGAGTACTATAATAAATTATAAACAATATCAAATTGTTTACAATTTTCGAAAACTTTTTCTGTTATGTTCTCTCTATAAAACGTAGTAGCGTAACGTCAACAGCAACTTTACATTATTGATGTTTTGCTCCAAAAGAGTATAAACGTTTTTTATTTAATTTTTTTTTTTTTGCGACAAAAACAAAGATCTCATAGTGAAGAATATACGTACCTTCTTGTTTCTCTCTTCTGCTCTTTCCAGCTCCTTCTCCGCTTTATTAGCTCTGTCTTCAGCCTCCGTCAGACTCGCGCGAAGAACAGAAACCTTCTTTCTTATGGTTTCCATTTTGCTTTCTTTGAAAAACTGCTCAAATCGTCAACTGCGTTAACTTCCAACTTCCAGCCCAGACAATGAAGTAACTTCACAGTAATCTGTTCAAACCCTTCAGCCCAGACTTTATTTGTTTTCCAATGCCATATAAGGGATAACATGGAATTTAAAATATGTCAAAACCTTGATCCTCCCTGCTTGGCACATTTCATAGTTGGCCGGATTCTGTGCCTGCACGTTTCTATAGACATTCGCATGAAAGTGGAAATAAGTTAAATTTTACGCTAGTTTTAATCCGTATACCGTCTGAATATCCTCGGCCAGGGGCTCAGAGGAGAATAAATTCGTGAGCTTCTGTTATGTTTTTTTCTCCTTCAGTAAAATGCATTACTTTTGCCTTATCTTGATTTATATTTTGGCATGTCTGTTAGTGTTTACAAGTTAACTGTTCGTGCAGCCACCGTCCTGATTGTTTAGAATTCAAAATAAGTACAAGGAAGAAAATATCCACGTTTTCTTTTGCGCTATTCATTTATCAAAAGTTTCTAACAAGAAAACAGAGGAACCCCTAAGTCTTGATCACGATCACGTCTTGAATTTTAATGACTTCTGCGGTTTGAGAGACCTGGGTCAGGTTACACAGTCACACCACGCATTTGGCAATCTTACTGACATCACACTGTGTGCAAGTTTGACGTCAGGTGAAAAGATAAGGCCGGGAGTCAGGCAGTTATATATAACCAAATAGAGCAACGCTCATTTTTTTAAAAAATAATCACCGAACATACAACTATCATTTCACAATGACAGAAAAAAAAAACGCGTACGGTTTCTTCTACGAGATCTTTTGAAATCTCATATTTTCGGACAATGGTCGGAGGACTTTGGTTATAAAGTGTTCAGGAATTGATTGGAATTCAGTTTTCAAACGTTCGAATCGTCTCAGCTTAATTTCGGTAGTTTCTTGGTGTTGCGGATGGTGTGATCACCAAATGACGTAAAACAAAAGATTCAAAAGACACTGAACAATACCCACACCACAACACAAAAGCTAACCAACAATGGCTTCCGCAACACCAAGAAATTAATTTCTCTCAGGTACAGTCGAGCGAGGGAAACATGCGAGCGAGCGCGCATGCAGCGAGGAGACACGACGCGCGGGCGAGGAGAGAAAAGGAAAGACCATGGCACTCGAGGTCAGTTCCCGTATACACATGAAGGTAAATAGCGATGTGTTAAGAATCTTGAGAAAGTCTTGGTTTGTAGACATAGCGAGGCAAGAAACGTTACGACTATATAACGACCTTACCGAGTACGAGATGAAAATACCCACCCTTTAGTCATCCAACTCACTCACTCGAAACCTTTACCTATAAACCCTTACACCCCCCCCCCCCCCCCCCCCCCCAATTGCTGCTAAACATCGAATGTCAAAAAAAGCCTCCTTCCCAGGTTCCTCGTTGAGTGATGGTTCGAGCGAGGACTCGTGCACAGTCAAGGTGAGACAAAGCAGGCCATTTCCAAATCGCCTTTCGTAATACGAAGCCTGCTGCAGTCTTTGATAGCTTTCATTCACATGAAGAAACGAGGCCCCCGTTTTTTACGAGTCATAAAGGAACTTGAAAATGGCCGACTTACATCACAACTTTGGTAGTATTGCAAGTAAGATTGTTGTTCTCACGTAATACCAAGAAATATAGGATTTTATTTAAAAAAAAAAAAAGCTTTTTAGCGTCTCCAATAGCCCTTTTCAAGGTTCATTTTTTTCTCATTTGCATTACAATGTTATCCAACGTGGATGCGAGGCAATTTCGGGCTAAAACTACAAAATAGCCCGAAATTGCCTCACATACATGCTAGATTTCATTGTAATGCAAATGAGCAGAGTTAACCGTGAAAAGGGCTATTAGTAGGCCACTTCGATAAACATTGATAGTGATTGTACCACAGGAAATCCAAGGAAACATTGCGCTTGGGCTTACCTGTGACTGTACTAAGATGACTTGATGCCACTTGAAGGAATATAAAAGACTGGTCCACTCCCTCCCCAGTCTTCAAATTGTCGACAAGAGTCAGGTCCAGGATTTGCGCAGACAGTAAAACAAGATAAATCCAAAAGAGAGGGCTGATTCGGTGCTTTAACAGGGATATACAACCAATTGTACACCAAACCTACCACATTGATACTACAAATGGTTAAACAGGTTTTATTTCCCAAAAAGTTCACTGCTTTGGATTCCATTACAATTAATTTGGTTCATGATTCATGAATTACAAAACCAACTAACCACACTAATGCATTACATGGTAAAAATAAAAATAATCAATGGTTTAAAAAAATCATTAGATTCTATCTACAGAGGTGGTAAGTCAGAATCATTTTTGCAGGCAACTAAATGTAGTCAGAACTACAGAACATTGGTGTTGAACAGACTGCAAACAACCCCTCTGTAAATAGCCAAGCAGAAGCAAGCAAGTGGAGGGTGCTTGGTTTTAGGGAGACATTTTACAAGCCTAATTTAAAACTTGCTCCCTACATTTAACTTGTGCAGCTGTTATGCAGGGTTGGGGAGTACAGTCTACCGCTTTGCAAACAACTCACTCTAACAGACACCCTGTGGTATGGACAGAAGTCAAAATCCTTGAGAATACGCTTTACTGGAAACACCTCCTACTTTTAGGGACTCTGGACACCAAATTATGATCTGCAGGTGTCCACTATAGCGGGCGTTGACTGCAAATCGGTGGCCGTATTCTGTCTTGTAGCAGTGCATTCTGTATGCTTTGTATCGCACACATGACTTTCTACATACATGTAGGGCTGCTTACAGCAATCTTTTGAAAAATAACCATCACAGCTTACAGCACAAGGAATGTTTTAAAGTGAAATAAGATAAAGAAAAATCAACTTTAGGCCTTGGTTTTTGCAAGTCAGTTACAACACAATAACATGCTCACACATCAGGACATAAGAAAAAATGGATGAAAAATCTCAGGATAACAAATGATGTGAAAAATTTAACCACAGATGCGTTCTTAATACCCAGACATGGCACAAAATTCATGAATGGTGCAAATTCTTGCATCCATGAAGGCAAGTGGTGTTCTACTTTAGAAGCATTATGCACAATGTTGTAGCAATGATGTTATTACCATGTTTATGTATGGCATGATTGCAGCTACACACAAATGTTGTGTAAACTACACGAACATGTTCACAAGACAAGTAAAAACAAAAACGTTTGCCTGAGATGCTGCACTGCCTGTATGGATCTTAAGAACAGCCTGCGATTTCCATGACCCTCAATCAGAGAATTTTTCATGGACTGTCATTCAAATAAGCTAAATACCTATCTCTAAATTTAAAGGGCAGTTTAACTTGTAGCTCAATTCATCCTGTTTATCCGTAACTCCTAATTTATACAAGTTTAAAGGACAAAAAAGTAATATTATTGACAAAAGAGAAGTGACACACAGGCTGACAGCTTGCAGTTGTCACATTTCACTAAGTTCCTGCATGGTTGCCTCAAGTTCTTCTTTCACCTTCGTATACTCTGATTTGCTTTTTTCAAGTTCCGCTGCAAAAAGTGAGATAGTAGTATTTTTATCAATGTGCCACGTAATAATATATCAAACATGAGGAAGAGAGTTTCATCAGATATCCAAACAACCAGAAGTTGGCGAAAAATAAGGTGCAGTCAAGTTTTTTTAACCCACCTCGAGGTGTTTGGATACCTGATTAAACACTCTTTCAAAAGAGAAAACTAAGGAAAATCGCCAAAATCTATGTAAATTAAGACCAGGTATCAAAACCTTCACGGAAGTAAAAAAAAGGTCAAAAATCCAGTGACACTTCCTCTTTTGCCATAGAAGAGAAGTAATGCACTGTTTTTTAGGTCCCTGTGGGCTCCAACTTAAAGGGAGGGTTTAATTAATTTATTAATTTATAGTGCACTTTTTAACATGTAATGATCAAAAGCGCATTACAACAATAAGTAAACTAACCTATTTAGGTATTAAATATATAAAATAAATTTCTGGGGCCAACCACCAGTTGAGTAGATCAAGATGGTTACAGAAACTAACACAGATTCATTGAAATTGCACTTTAATGGGGAGAAAACAAGTGCAGCATTATAAGGAGATGAAAACAAGCCGTATGCCAAACTGAGTGGTTGTCCGTCTTACCTTCACAGGCATCAATCTCCTTCTCCAGCTCAACAACTTTTGCTTCTGCTTCATTGGCTCGTTCTTCAGCCTAAAAAATGAACACAACGCACCTCTGTAAATCAACATGTTTACCAGCAGAAAATCACTGTTAGTACCTGATTTTACATAACTTCAGGTGGCCAAAATAACATATATATAAATATTATAAAATGTGTTATTTGAGAATCATTTTACTACCATACCTGTGAGTATTCCCTTTCAAGATTCGCAATTTTCTCATCATAGTCAACTTCTCTTTTGGAAGCCTGCAAACATTAGAAATCAAACATACTCAGAATAACTGTCAGGCAAACCTGGTAACTTAGCAGCTCTGTTGTTGTTTACAACTCAAAAATCAAATGCTCCCATGAGTGAAGTTGCGATTATGAAACATTTGGACCCCCCCCCCCCTTCCAAGACGTTTTGCTTCACCAACTTTCACCCCCCCTCCCCCCCAATCTTTTGCATCTAACTCCCCACCATCTAACGCTGCTCACAGGCTCAATGTTACCAGCCGATCAACCAACAACGCTTTGCATATTCATGAGTTAAAAAATGTTTTGATAAGGAAGGTGTAGAGCAGGCATTTATTAGGGTAAATTGAAAAATATTGCATGGTACTTTTGATTGCATTATGCCAAAATCACACACAACTCTGCTTGTTTAACATCACTACATTTCTCACAGCATTTTTTGTGTTTTACACAACAACTGCATAAAGAAAGTTGTAGGTTTGATTTACACTTAATATATGACTCATGTTGTAATTGACCCTTAGTGGCTCGCCCTAAGAAAGGCTATTATTCATTAAAACTAAGTCAGTTTTATTAACATTAACATTATTATTTCTGTGCTAGTACTAGCTGGCAATATTGTATTTATTTTTATCTGAAACCTTAAAAGTGAACATGGTATCGTAGCTTACAAAAAATGTAACAATAAATATTGCATTTAACATACAATACTTTTTAAAATCAAGCATCAAACAATCAACTTACTTCTCCTTCACTGACTTCTAAACTGCGCAAATTGTTTCCAACCACAGTAACTTCTTCCTCTAAGACTTTAACTTGTCTGATAAAGGCAAAGAAAATAAAAAAAAAAAGCATTCATGTGGACTTTGCCAAAGTATTATATACAGAAACTCTTAGAAAGTAAAGAAGCAGTGATTTTTTGCTGTAGATAACTAGTAAGTCCCTGGGACTTGCAGCCTGTTGCCTCAAATCATAGATTGATGTTGAAAAATGATGCTCCATATTGCTGCATGGGGGAAAGCACTAAACTCCACAAACTTTTAGTACTGCTCAAATGTAAGTCAACAGTCCCTTTCGTCTCAAAAATCAAGTCTTTTCGAGTTGAGAAACTAATGACCTCTAGGGAAAAATTTGGACAAAATAATGTGCTCCACCTGGGGTCGATGCGAAATACAGTACATGTACAAGTACTGTACATGGCATTGGAATGGCTATTATTCTTTTTTTGAGGAATAAATTTTTCTCTTGAAATCTTTTTTTGAGTTTTCAAGAACTCCATGTTTCTTGATTCGCATGTCTTAAAACTCAAGTCAATGGAATTTCGAGATGCAGGGATTGGCTCTCAAGGAGTTGAGACTGTCAACTTACACTTGAGCGGTATAAGACTCTTTTTGTGTGCAGAATTGGTGTCATGAGTGGGTTGAGTTTGTTGTTGCTTCATTTTTGCTCAGAGGGCTTTTCATTGAGTTCTTAAATATTCCTCCCTCAACAAAAACCAACATTTGTTAATTCCAATTTGAACTGGAATCCAAGAGCCATAGGATTGTCAGTCTTTGCATGTTTTGTGTTACCCTTGGTTTTTTTTTACTTATTTTGACTGATCGCTCTGATTGCTTCAGCATCTTTGCATCCTACACTGTATGGGGCACAAGTTACAATGTGTCTTTGGAGATTTTGATGCATTTTAGATACAAAACACTGGGGTATCAAAATCACTGAAGAATAAAACATTATTTCAAACTTACTCTTCAGCAGTCTCAGCCCTTTCTTCAGTTTCTTCCAGTTCATTTTCAAGCATACTGATCTTTGCAGCAATCTTTACATGCAAAACAACACAAGAAAGATGTTAATACTACAATATCGATATTCAGTGAATCTGAGGGCTAAACATCAAACACCAAATTTTGTGTACTGGACACACAATAGAAAACATTGTTTTGGGGTCATAGAATTTTGTTTTTGTTCCTTTTGTTTGGCATCTGTAAAAGTATGAAATCAGAGAGGATCCACAAGGACAACTAAACACAACATTTACTAATACAGTAATCCAAGATGAAGACTACACGAGTACAGCTTAGGAACCACACAATGACTAGGTACATGCAGTTGGGGGAACTGGGAACTAGCCATGTCATGACATCCCCCTTCCAATACAACAAAATGACCGACCATATGAAGCTGAGACCTAGGATTTATAACTAAAAAAAACATGACATCCCCCTTCCAATACAACAAAATGATGGACCATATGAAGCTGAGACCTAGGATTTATAACTAAAAAAAACATGACATCCCCCTTCCAATACAACAAAATGATGGACCATATGAAGCTGAGACCTAGGATTTATAACTGAAAAAACAATAAAAAGTGTAACAAAGTTCAGGTAATAGCGGAGCTCTCGCCGGGCCGAAGGCCCGGCTGCGCAGCTCCATACTCATAGAACCAGAGAACCATAGGACCATAGAACCCATGGCCGTCATTTTTCATGGTCATGGCTAGCGGAATGTTTCGCGGGCGCGTTGTGTGTTCGCCGCTGTCGTCCGCCGCCGTCGCTTGGGGCTATTAACTCGCGGGCGCGTGGACCGTCGCAAAACATGCGCGTATGACGCCACACCGGAATCTTTGCAATTTTCACGTCACCTGGGAAAACACTGCTGTGTTTTAACGGAGAAAACCGTTTAAATTAAAGTCATTATTCTCCTGAATTTTTTCGCGGTTTGCTACTCAAGACAGGGATACTAATTATGGGATACTCAGAAGCCGCTATAGTGGAAATAGAAGAGCTTTCAGAGATAAAATCTTGCTTCGAGGATGGGAGCAATGCAGGAAGATGTTTGTCACTTCGGGTTTCAGAACTGAAGAAGCGGAGATTTAAACAATTTCCAAGCAGTGGATGGACTTAAAGGTAAAACAAAATACATTTTTTGATGGGAATTTATGTTGATATCAATCTGTGATTGACTTTTTTGTGTTCTCGCTAGTTTTCGGGAGAATTGTTTATAACACTCGCTCAATTAAATTCAGTTGTTTTGATTTCTTTCACCGGAGACATCTCGGCCTCTTAATGGTTCGCGTTTTGCTTTTAAACACAAACTTATGGAGATTTGAATTAATTTTTTCGAAAGAAGATTGTGTTGTCCATTTTTTTGTGTTTGTTCATTCATTACATAGGTTGAAAAGCGATTTTATGTAAACAAAACAAAACAAGACTTGGATACTTCACACGCGTGGTTTTATGCAAATATGTTTGTGTATTTTTTGCAATTTTGATTTCCAAATCAGTTTCTCGGACAATTTTTATAAGCAGCAGGTGTATTTTATTTGGAAATTAGTCGTACTAATTATTCTAGACAGAGAAAAAGTTGTTTTTGTGAACTTTTGTACGGTCTAAATGTACTGTGCAAACGGTCGCGTAAGTCTGTTTTTGAGAATTTCTAAAATTAAAAGATAGGCCCGGTCGTCAATTTTATTCTTGTGCTTCCGACCTTTCACCTCAGTTAAGTTTATCATCGGCTTTCTGTTCAAAGAGCGACGCTGTTAGGCTCAGGCTATCTATATATATTATCCATAAATGTTCCACAACTTCAGAACAGTAACATTATCCTCTTGAGCTGGATAAACTTGAATCTTTGTGAAATGTAAGTCACTTAAGCAAGTCCTTGAACAGTAAACTTGAAACACGTACGAACTTCAATATGAACTACATGTAGTTGCCTTAGAACCATAATGTATTTCACAAATCAGGAACTTAAATAAAGTCACTCAGCAAAACAACTGGGTCTGATCACTGCACATCCACTCCTGGTTCAGTAGGGTTCAAAACCGGAATCCTTGGAGATCACTGTTGTTCTCCATAGAATGGAAGTGACATCATTAATGGGGCTTGGCATGACAGTTGTGCAAGAAGTCTCTGTAGATTCCAGAACACTGGGTAGAGCTTTAACTGAGGATTCCTCAGATCCTGAAATTGCGGTATCGTCATCTCTTTCACCTCACTGTGGAGCTGATGGGCAAAGGTGACGTTGGTTACGCCGCAGGGTTGAACCAGATTCTGTCTGCACAATGTAGGAGTGGGGTTCTGGTCTCCTGCAGTTTACAGTCCCTGGGATCCATTTCTTTGTGCTTTGGTCCTGTACGTGTACATGCTGTCCAGTTGCCAGGGGACTAAGATCATGTGCATTTCTACCATGATAATATTTCATGTTCTCTTGACATTCTATTAGCTTCTGGGTTACGTGGTCACGGTCGGGCATTTGATTCTTTATTTTGACGGGAAGATTAGATTTGAGCTTGCGCTGATATAGCAACTCTGCTAGGGATGGAAGGTGTGAATCAATTGGAGTAGATCTGAGGCAGAGCATTGCCATGGTGAGGTCCTTCCCAGATTTCTGAGCTTCGTCAAGAGTGTGCTTGACAGTCTGAACCTTGATGAGCCTGGTGTATCCTTTCAATGACATTACTCCTCTGTGACTCTGGAATAATCACTCTCTCCTTTGAGGACAAAATATGTGTCCATTTTCAATGCCAGACAGTTCATCATGATAGGCCCAATATTCTCTTAGGGGCACTGGAACTTGCTTCCATTTCTCGGGCCAGCCAGCATGGATGATTTCTCTCAGGGCTGATGCTGTAAGCACAGGGTCTGCCGACATGTCTTGTTTGAGAGTGTCCAATTTAGCATCAGAGAACTGTACCAGGCACACCTTCCTGTGTAGGTCCAATGTGTCTTCAGTGGGTAAGGGATTGAGCCTTGACATTGGATCAGCTAGAACCATTTCTGTACCAGGCTTGTACTTGATTGCCATATCATACCCTTGTTATCTGAGTAACATTCACTGAAGTCGTGGGGGTGCAGCTGTTAAATTCCTCAAGTGGATCATTTCAAGCGGTCTGTGGTCTGATTCTACTGTGAACTTCGAATGAAATTTCTCACAAGCCACAACGACTGCCAGCATTTCATGGTCGATATTTGCATATAATTTCTCTGTGTCTGTAAGTGCTCTGGATGCGAATGCAACAACTTTGCCTTCCTGTACTAGTGTACTTCCGAGACCCCTAAGGGAAGCGTCAACTTGTCAACTGTTTCCTTTTGAGGATCAAAGTAGGTGAGCGCCACCTCCTGACAGATTGACTGCTTGATAGCCTGAAAAGCTTCACTGTGGGATGAAGACCACTGAAAATCAGCATCTTTTTTAAGCAAGTTTCTCGGAAGCTCTGACATTGCAGACAGATTCTGAATGAAAGGGGCCATGTAAGTTGCCATGCCAAGAAAAGATTGGAGTTCCTGGTTACCCTGTGGTTCTGGAATGGCTTTAATGGCTTCCACTTTCTCTGGGTCTGGTGAACTCCTTCTGATCATACACCACTCCAAAGAACATAATCCTGGACTCCTTAATCTTGCATTTACCAAGGTTGAAAACAAGGCCATGTTGTCTCGCAACCATCATCAGGTTGTGTAAATTTGCATCGTGTTCTGCTTCAGTTGGACCATGTACTGCGACGTCGTCAGCAATCCCGACTATTCCAGGGCATTTCTCAATAATAAAATCCATCTTCTGTTGGAAGATATCTTGGCTAACACACAGTCCAAAGGGCAACAGGTAAATCTGAACCTTCCAAATGGGCTGTTGAAGGCTGTAAGGTAAGATGACTCTTCAGACCAGTAGCCATGACGGGCATCTAATTTCGAGAATACTGTGCTGCCATTGAATTTGTGGGTAATTTCTTCATGAGTCATAGTATGGTGATGGCTTCTCTTTATGGCTTGATTTAGGTCCTTAGGTTCTAGGCACACTCTCCATCTCCCATTAGATTTCTGGGAATATGCAACACTTGACACCCACTCAGTGGGCTCAGTTACTGGCTTTATAACTCCAAAACTGACCATTTCATCAAGTTCCTTCTTAATGTCATCTTTAATGTAAATAGGGCACTTCTGTGGTGCATGAATCACTGGTAGCACATTGGGGTCAGTGACAATGTGGTATTCCCCTTCAAGTTTGCCAATGCTGTTGAACAGAAGCGGTCAGGATACAACATCTGAAGGTCACCCTTGTTATTTACTGTAGGTGCTGCGTAAGGCGCCTTGTTGGTGCTTGTAGTTACCTCACAGTGTAACTCCACCAAACCGCAGATCGCAGGGCCGTTCACATCAGCAACATAAAAGTCAGCCTCAGTTTCATTGTCATCATATGAACATTGGATGGAGCATATGCCATGTTGGGCTATGGTCGTGCCATTGTAAGCAGTAAGTTTGGTTTGGGTTGGTTTTGTGTCTGTCGGAAAACCATTTTCATCCAGGTGATTTTGAAACATATTTCCACAGATTCGCAAAGGCAAAATGTTTTCTTGTGCCCCAGTATCGACTTTCACTTTCAGCATAACATTAGGATTGTCAATATCCGGCAGTTTCACCTTGATCTTGGTAAAGGCTTCACCTCTCTCTACACCAATGTCAGTACTATCAACCCTGATGGTCTCGAATAACAACTTCTCAAAATCCGAGCTTACTTCTTCTACTGAGTGTATCCTGCTCTTCTTTATCTTGTCTTGGGCTTTTTGACCTTCAAATTGCAGTTGAGATTATGGTCTGGATTGTCTATCTTGCACTTGTTTATTCCTGCAAACTTGCTCCCAGTGGTTGTATTGCCTGCACTTCCTGCAGCGTGCGCGTATGATGAGTTGTTCAATTAAACATTCCTCTAACTCAACCTCGTTGGAGCGACACTTCTGCGCATTTTGTAAATTCTAATCTTCATACATTTGTAACTCACAAATGCGACGTTTAAAACAAGAAATATTCTACCATTCCACTATTTGATGTATAGATCGTTTTCACTCACGTGACAAAAATCTTGACAACTGTTGCTACGCCGCCATATTGGTGTACAAACTGTAAACAAACCCGAGTCGCGTCGTCTTAATTATACGGGTGCTGTGATCAATTATTCGGCGTGGAAGCAAAAGCGGTCAAGATAGGGGTATTTATTTCGCTCGAGGACGTTCTGCAGTTATGAATCAAAGTAAAGAAACCGACAAATTGCCGCAAGAGAGGCGATCGCGATGGATTTCTGCAATTAGTCTGGCGGAATTCTTACGGACGAGTTGAACAACAGGGTGAAAAGCCATGCCAGATATTTTGTTTCTGGACAAGCGGCTATATTAAACATGGATAGATAATGTTGAGTGGGTTTCATTAATACTCGGGAACGACAAAAAAAGAGCAAGATGATGAGAAACGTCGAACAAGCGTCACAGCGGGAACAGACAAAAGGAACAAAAAAGCCAAAGCGATTGTAGCCGAAAAAATCGCAGCAAAGAAATGCAAACTAAATGAACCCGGAGGGCAAATGTCTGATATTGTGTACGACAACGAATCTCCAAAAGCTAAAACCAAAGCCCTCAAGAATATTTCATGCCTTGCCCTTCTGAAATATTTCATAGTTTCGCCTTTTCTTTTACGCAAATTCGACTGGTGCGATTTCCGTTTTGATACAGACCTAAAATTCCCTGATAAAGTCTACAATAGTGTGTAGGAGAAATAAAGAACTTTCCCAGCTTATAGTTCGCAAGTGCTGCCCAGTAATCTATCTTCCAAACTGATCTTTAAAAATTCTCCACTCGCATGTACACAACTTGTGTACATGACTGAGTTTATCATTCAGTCAGTTTTGTCTATGCTTCTTGGTCAGTTCCAAACAAACACTAGCCATATAATTTGAACAGGATTCTGCTTGCCAAGCCTTACAGCCGGCCTGGGCATTGAGCAGACAAAACTGTTCGTTCTCTTTCCGTGTTGATTAAAATCGAGGTTTTGAGTCATTCATATGCTGGAAATGTCTCACCTTCGCTAAACCCCCGCGCTAAAACAAACTTGTTTGCAGCAATGATTTGTCTTTGCGGTACGCTAACTATAAATACGGACACTATTTTATTATAAACTCATAGTTTAGGCTTCGGAAAGCTTTAAATTGCTGGTGGGTGTAAAGGCTGTTGATTCAACTATTTGAATAGGAGACAAGCAATCCGGCTGGCAAAGAAATTTCAACATGGGATAGATTCTAATTGCCGAAATTTTCTCCAAATAACGCTGCTTAACTTGCGTTTCCAACTTCTTAGCACGTTCCGAAATGGGAAAAGAACAAGTCAAAAAAAGATTTTTCCCAAACTTTGCTTAGCATCCCGAAGTATTCATTTCTAAAATGCGACAACTGTAGATATGACTTGCATTTGTACGCTATTACTGCTATTACGAAAGTGGTACACCAATATGGCGGAGGATCTGTCGTGACGTCACGTGAAAACGATCTATATATAGAAGATTCTGAAAATAACTTTCTAGGGGTGATAGGCACTTTAAGAAATCAGAGAGGATCCACAAGGATAACTGAACACAACATTTACTAGTACAGTAATCCAAGATGGAGACTACACAAGTACAGCTTAACAACGCAAAAATTTTGTGCCTTTTTTGTCCAATCATGTGATCAATAATTTTTCTCTTTTCTTCTTTTTTTTCTTTCTTTTCCCTTTTTTAACTAATAGTTCACGCAGTTTCTTGCCCAAAAACACGAAATTGCAGGCAGCAGTCATTTTCACTTTCCTTCAAAATGCGTATATCAATAACTTTTTGACCATATTTGGGCAGTGTATCAATGTGTTGAATTATAATTCAGATTAGCTTTTGGGTTAATCTGAATTATTTCTTAAAATTGTCTCTAGCATTTAAATGAAGACCAAGTGGTGATCATTCAAGGGACGGCTATTATTTAACGAAATACAGTGGTAATGAAAGTAACATTTACAGCTGACTGACCTCCTCATACTCTTTTTCAGCTCGTTCCGCTCGCTCACGTTCATCTTGGAGCTTTTTTTCAAATTGAGAGGACTAAAAACAAATAAAACAACTTTTAAGTCTGGATTTCACTAGTACCCCAAACACAAGTGCAAGCATATCAGCCCTTATTTTCAACATGAATATGGACACAGTGTAAGCATGCTTGTCTGTGGAGGGATAAAAATTGACAACAATTTCCTCTTTTGTGATTGCACTTATGACCACTTTTGTCTTTGCTGAAGTGAATCCTATTGTAAACTGTATAAGAAAAATTAGTGTAATTGCCAAAACTTATGTTTTAAATTTTTTCTTGTGCCTGAGATTGCATTGTTGCCATTTTACAGCTTGAATCACTTATGAAAACAAATCCTTCCCCAGTTTTCTTTTACTTGCTCAATAAAATTAAAAAAAAAAAGTACTAGGTGAAAAAATAATTTTGGTGTATCCAAGAGAACAGAGAATGACAAGCACCAGATAGGTTAATATGTAAAAGGTAAAGTCGCACATAAGCCACAGGGCACGCACTCAGCCAGAGCTTAACCCAGTTTTTTGGCATGAAACAGCTAGGAATATTGCTACTCCCTCCTGGATGGGACGCTAGTCCATCACAGGGTTACCTCCAGCATTTTGTTGCTGGTACCCATTTATACACCCGGGTGGAGAGAGACAGTGTGGAGTAAAGTTTCTTGTCTCAGTTGCTCTGTGTGCTGACCTTAAGGGACCTGTTCCTGCTTTAATATGTGTTAAAAAGCTGTCCTACAAGGTGTTTTTAGAAGCTATCTGTTTGCAAGAAGTGGGTCAACACAAGTGCTCAATCCTGACATAACATATTTTTCTCACCCTCTCCTCATCAAGCATGCCTCTGTTCTCCAACACCTTTCTCACTCTAAAAGAAAACCATAACGAGGTTAACAGCCATCAATACTACTGAATGATAGCTTTAAAAGTGTACAATAAAGTCAAATAAAGTCCTGTTCACTCCTGGTATTCATGATGACATAAAGTACCTGGACACCAAAATAAACTGAAAAATACTATTGATCCTGCATGTCCTTTAAAATAAATGGTTAAGTCTGAAGTACAGTCATCCTGATCATAATCAGTCCTATGTAACTCTCCAGTCTTTAAGCCTCTCTAAAATAGGGTATCAAATATAACACATTTTGGTCTGAAACTGAGTTATAGTTTTGAACTCTGCACCAATAATTCAGAGAAGTTCCCTTCTCAAGCTTCAAGCCTACACAGTTATTTCAAACTGTTCAGAAAATACCTTTTACTTCACAGATGAGAAATTTTCTGTTCAACCCTTTAACTCCCAATAGCGATAAGCACCCAAATTCTCCTTATCTTAGTTGTGTTACCAATGCAAAATCAGAATTCAGGAAATGATCACCAAAGATGAAAGGTCGTGGATATTCAAATAACTTCTCCCAAATAGAACTATGACAACTGTATGAAAAACAGTGGAGACTTAATTGTATATTGCAGGGTTCTCCCTAAATTTCAGTTCAGCAGGTAAGGGATTTCTGCTAAGCGGTAAAGGGAAAACTGTGTGTCTTAAAAATTTTCCGGGAGCAAGCAGTTACAGGCGGTAATAAGTACTGCTTCAAGCGGTAAATTTTACCGGTTACCGCCTGATAAGGAGAACCCTGATATTGACAATGTGGCTTAAATGAATTCCTCACCTTTCACTTTCATCTGCTTGCGCCTCAGCTTGCTTCAGTTGTTCTGTTATTGTTCCCAAGCGAGACTCAGCGGAATCTAGTTCATCTTCGATCTGCTGCAACTCTTTTGTCAAAGAAGACACTTCTTGTTCTGCCTACAAACAAATAATCCCAAGACAATAACATTGTCAATATTTATTACAAAACATTCAGAAAGTTGATCTTGATAAGTTTTCTTGTGGTTATCAGACAAAACATGAGTCAACCAGTTCCGAAAATCTAGTCGTCAGCACTCAAGTTTTGGTCGCACTGGCGATCAGTGAGTCGCAATTTTGAGTCCTGGAGTTATATTATCTGTTGTTGGTGCATTCCCCCCTCTGCGAAACCCTAACCGATGGGGCATTTGACTGTTTAAACTGTCCATGTGGTGGGGCATTTGACCAATTTTTTTTTTTAAAAAAGTCAAATGCCTCGGGTTTCACCTTGCCTGGGAGGGGGGGGGGGGGGGGTATGGGCACTCTTGGTTTTGACTACATGACTCCATCTCCTCCTCGCCATTGTTACCTCTATTCTTCTGATATTAATGTGTTATTGTTGTATGGCAAATAAAAAATAAATAAATAAATCTGTATATAAAAGACACATTCTTTTAGTTTTTAGTTTCAATGTACTTGTTGTCTGCACAACATCTAATATATAATTATATACACAAATATTTGTGAATATGATGAAATTTGAATAAAACATTCCCTGGAGTATTACTGTTCAGTCTGAAAATGGGCAACACACAAATCAAGCTAAAGAGGTCCATAAATACCTGGAAAAATTTTATAATATGCAGGGTAAAGAATTTTTTATGAGCCACTATTAGGTGGGGTGGGGAGAGGTTCAAAGGGTCTTGTCTCTCAATTATTGCCTGACCTGGTAAAAGACACTCCTTTGTTCGATCATGAAAAATTGTAAGACCATCTTTGTTACTAGTTACTTTGCATGAATCGAACTATTGTCTTGTATGCATATATGGCTTTGATGCAGTTTTTCGCTCCGCTAAAGATATTAGGCCTATTAGTTCGATTTGCCTTTTCGTTCCCACGATTCTTGTCATATCACGAGAACATATTCGATACTTTTGTAGGACTGGACGCAATTAATTACCACGATAAATATATTTCTTGAGTCTCGTCGATGTCCATTAATGTCTTCTCAAGATTTTCTTATCGTTAAACAATCTCACACAGCCAAACAAAGGACAAAACAGCTCAACCGAAGCTAAATGATTATTCACATTTGACCCAAACTCAAGCCAGACATCGATCGAGCACACGTTTTACTTCAAACAGATTAACAACCAAAAATAAAGCTGAAGATCTATTGAAATAAACCGAGGACTGTAAACAAAATAAAGCATATTCCAAGTAAGAAATTTTCAAGAAGACATAAACTTAAAGTCATACCAAAGGAATTTCGGCCATATTTTTTTGACTCTTTGGTCTATTTGCATCGTAAATCCTTAAAACTACAGTTATTATTTCGAGTAAAAAATTCCATTTTGAGGAGCAGTCAAGTTGCTAGCCGACCAGAGATCCTAGAAAATCGATCACACGGATTATTTAGCTCCAGTGAGATGTTGAATGCCGATTCACAACAAGGCAACAACTGAAATTTACTCACACTAGCTGCTCGCTCGTTCGCGTCTTTCAATTCTCCCTCTGCCTTGTCTGCCTTAGCCTCTGCGGTGGCAAGGGTCTCCCGAAGATTGGCCATTTTCTTCTTGATCGTCTCCATTTTGTTTGTTTGGAACTACTCGACCAAATCCGATATAAAATAAGCTAACAGTGTGCAGCCTTCGACTGAAAACCAAGCGATGAACTGAGCTTTGAATGACGCCCTGATTCCCAACATTCTAAGCCAGTTGCGTGCCATTCCATATATGGAATAAGGACTACGGACTTGGCATAAATTGAAAAATACTTTACCTTTCAAAGAGACATAAGAACGAAACAAATCAACACTAATGTGTCAAATGCCGCGAAGCAGGCTTGTTACCCAGCTACAAATGTATTTTATTTCAAAACATAAAATATTCTTGCAATACAGCATCTTTTTTAAAGAAAAATTACTTTAAGTTGGAGTTGCACAGGCTACCCAATCTTTGGCAAGGCGGGGATTGAAAATCTATCGTTTCCCGCTCGTTTCCCTCAAAAATATCACTCAGCAAATTTTACAAAACTTTGTCCGTTGTCTGCTGTGGAAACACCAGCCTTCGGTTTGCGTTTCCACAGCTTTTCTCCTCCTCCTGCAGTTCTACTTTTACCCCGTGGCCAATGAACTTAACAAAGAAAGAGAACTTTACTATTTCTTGTAAAAAATTAATGCCAAAATTATTTTTGTGGATCTTTCAGAGTTTTTAGCCCAGCGCGCTTTAAAGGGCCAAGAAAGCGACTTACACGTTTTGTGAAGTTCCGTTGGCGTAAAGACATTCGGGGTCGTATATTGACGTCTGAAATGGGACTATGTTTACGTTACATAGTTGAGCGGATCAATTTAAGAAATTAAAGAGGATTTAGAATACTACGTTGAAACTTTCGCATGATTTTGCTCTTCTGATGTCTGCTGCGCAATCTCAACACTCCAAGTCATCAAATGATTTGAACGTTAAGCTGGTTAAGTTAATATAGGGAAGGTTTGATTGCGAGATTAGATAGGAGTAAAAGAAACAAAGACAATATATTTGAAAATGTCGTATTTTATTGCCACGTAACTACGTGATCTGAATAAGTATTTACATATTTTTACCATTAACATTTCCGGATTGACCGAATCAGTCGACCCGTCTGGAATAATGACTTTGAATTATTAAGGCGTGTTGCTACCGGTATTCGGCGATAACATCCAAACAGTGGAATTGTAAAGGAACTAGACCATGGTTTATCAAGAGGGCTGTGAACGTCATACATCGCATTTTCGAGAGATTTTTACATAAATTTGATCGAATGTAAGAACGAAGCACGTTTCCACCCCAGATTGATTTTCTCAGGTTTGACCAAAGAGAAACTTAATCAGTTGATGGGGCGATTAAGTTTCCATTTGACCTAGCCCTTTAAAATGCCATAGTATGGATTAATATCTCTATCATGTTACGTTTACCAAATCATCCCGGCCTAGTGGCAATCCTTCGGCGTTTTTTGAAGTTCTACCTTTTTTTGAGTCTGTGGATGACATCCTATAGTGTGACCATTCAAATGAAAGCTTGTTGAGCAGTACTTTCCTGTGGTGCTGTTTATTATGCTGTACAAGGTGGTTCTAACTTTTGAGTTTGTGGATGAAATCCTGAAGTGTGACCATTCAAATGAAAGCTACTGAGCAGTACTTTCCTGTGGTGCTGTTTATTATGCTGCAGAAGGTGGTTCTAACTTTTGAGTCTGTACAAGGAAGTTCTAACTTTTGAGTCTGTGAATGAAATCCTAAAGTGTGACCATTCAAGTGAAAGCTACTGAGCAGTACTTTCCTGTGGTACTGTTTATTATACTGTACAAGGTCGTTCTAACTTTTGAGTCTGTGGATGAAATCCTAAAGTGTGACCATTCAAGTGAAAGCTACTGAGCAGTACTTTCCTGTGGTACTGTTTATTATACTGTACAAGGTGGTTCTAACTTTTGAGTCTGTGGATGAAATCCTAAAGTGTGACCATTCAAGTGAAAGCTACTGAGCAGTACTTTCCTGTGGTACTGTTTATTATACTGTACAAGGTGGTTCTAACTTTTGAGTCTGTGGATGACATCCTATAGTGTGACCATTCAAATGAAAGCTACTGAGCAGTACTTTCCTGTGGTACTGTTTATTATGCTGTACAAGGTGGTTCTAACTTTTGAGTCTGTGGATGACATCCTATAGTATGACCATTCAAATGAAAGCTGTTGAGCGGTACTTTCCTGTGGTGCTGTTGCTTTTTCATTGAAAAAAACTCCACACAATTTGGAACTTTTTTCAATCTCGAACTTGGGCAAATCAAGTGTAAATTAGTCAGGTACTAGTCATTAAAGGTGAAGAGAACGCAGATTGAGAATGAACTAGGAACTAGGTGACTCGCATGAAAGGTTATCAGGAAACAAAATGTGCTGCATAAATTTCGGAAATTTAACTGCAGTATGTTGGGCATAATTTTCATCTACTTTCAGAACATAACTTCTATTACTCTAAAAATAATAATTCATATATTTTGTTCAGGTAAATAAAGTTCCCAGCACTTTTGAGTAAATCGTAATTGATAAGTCGACTGAAACTACAAAAAATAAATATTAAATAGTATAAAACTCTTTTTACAGTTCATATAAAAAATAGTGTAACTTCGAAAACATTGTAAAAATCTACACGATGAACCAAAACTATTTACAATCTCTAGACTTCAGTGAGCCTGTCACAAGCACATCGGGAGGGGAGGGGAGGGGAGAGGTTACTCCTCGGCGTTTGAGTAGTGTGTACCACCACAGAACTCTTGACACATGTCATGTGATTCTAACTTTTGAGTCTGTGGATGAAAACATACAGTGTCACCATACAAATGAAAGCTACTGAGCAGTACTTTCGTGTGGTACTGTTTATTATGCTGCAGAAGGTGGCTGTAACTTTTGAGTCTGTGGATGAAATCCTAAAGTGTCACCATTCAAATGAAAGCTACTGAGCAGTACTTTCCTGTGGTACTGTAGCTGTACAAGGTAGTTCTAACTTTTGAGTCTGTGAATGAAATCCTAAAGTGTGACCATTTAAATGAAAGCTACTGAGCAGTACTTTCCTGTGGTACTGTATATTATGCTGTACAAGGTAGTTCTAACGTTTGAGTCTGTGAATGAAATCCTAAAGTGTGACCATTTAAATGAAAGCTACTGAGCAGTACTTTCCTGTGGTGCTGTTTATTATGCTGCAGAAGTGGTTCTAACTTTTGAGTCTGTGGATGAAATCCTTAAGTGTCACCATTCAAATGAAAGCTATCGAGCAGCACTTTCCTGTGGTACTGTTTGTACCCTGAATACCCTATTTTAGACGAAGCTCGTAAACTTCATAACCTTTCAGGCACAAATTGCAAATATCTATGCCTTATTTCGGACTAAAACGGTACAAATCTCCTCCCCTATTTATTTCATGTAGCTTATATAAAGGAGTACACCTCCCCTCCTTCCCCCGGCCGGCGAATAAACAAGTAAATCTATTAATTTTTACGTCCGAGAAGTAGTCAGCATCTATCTTCTCTTTGCAGCTGTCATTTCTGGTACTGAAAGGTTATCAGCAGTTTAACCCTGGAAAAAAATATCAAGAGCAATTAATTAGTTGTTTGGTATATCACGTAAGCGAGTGTCTCAACTAATCCTGACAACATGATAACGTGTTATATGCTGAAAATAACAATCGCAAACACTTCGGAGATTCTGTGTTACTTTCGATTGTATTAAAAGAATCGGAAACTCTTCGGTTATTTTCGTTGCAAAGTTTGTAGCGTTCCTGTTATTTGTGACTGGATAATAAAAATCGGAAGCTCTTCAGTTTATTTCGCTACAACGTTCGGAGTGTTTGTGCTATTTCTAATTGGATAATAGGCATTGTATAGTCTTCGGATATTTGATCGAGAATTTCTCGACCACAGCATAGTTTCTCTAGTTAAACAGGTTTATATATACTGGTTATACAGGTCCCGCCGTTTTCGGTGCACCTCACAACGGAAGCAAAATCAGTTTAATTTTCACACCTGTGTAGTTTCTTCAACCTCAGCATCGTCCACCGCTTCTCCTTTCTTCAACTTGGCAATGATCTGGAATAAAAAAGAAAACAGTTTGAATTATTTTGGACGGGTTTAAACTGCAACGTTGCCTTGCGGGGTATGCCGGACCAAAAGAGACCAAGGAAGTCTGAGAACCAAATGATCAAGAGCAAAATGAAGCAACAGAACGTATTGGAGCTCCCAGAGTAGTTAAGCAAAGGCGAAAGAGCTTCCATTTCCATTGGGTGAATACTTACGCTCTTCAATCTTGAGATCTCCTTGTTCTCCGAGTTCTTCTGAGCGTCATTTGTAATAAGTTTCACACGTGACGCGTACCTGGAAAGATCAATCAAAAAATCGATCAATAGGTCATTTGCACGATGACGTCATTTGACTACTACTACCAGAATTCATTTCGTTTTTCCTTTCTTATTTAAATTTTGTAATCCCAGTGCGGTTTAAATAACAATAGCCCTAATTTGCACTACAAAACAAAAAACTGAAGGATTCTGGTAGTAGTAGTCAAATGACGTCATCGTGCAAATGGCCTATTATCTTACACGCTACGTTTCTAGGTGGGTTCCACTGCCTCCGCGCCACCCCAACCAGAGGGAGCCCGGAGATTACTTTAGCGCTATGCTTTACGGCCAATTGAGCCGAGAGGTAACTTTAAACTTGTGAAAATAGTGAAACAATTACTATAACAAATACCTCCATAACAAGTGACACTAATATACTACCGAATCGTCCGTGAAAAACATAGTTCAGTATGTAGTTATAATAAAACAACAAATATAGACTCACGTGAGAGATGTAACTGTTTCATCTGTGTTATAATCCGCAGGAGAAATGTTGACAAACATAAGGGTTTTTGCGTTACCTCCTATAAACAAAGCAGAGGTTACAACGAGGACTTTTCTATCAAGATGGCCTCCAAGCTACAAAATACAACAACAGGGACTTCCGGGGCTCTTATACAAAAAGAGATAGGGATAATCACTGGAAATTCTGACAGGAACCCCTATGCTTTTATTCATAACCAGTTCTTCTTATCCATTTATCATTCATTTCACTAAAAAAAATCACTCAGTTAACAATGCTGTTGTGACCTGTTTGTTGTTGTTCGTAGTAAAAGGGAGCTGCTTCAGAGCCGTTTTTAATCGAGTGTCATAAAGCCGAAACCAAACTAATTACTCTGGCCAATCACAACAGAGACAGACAATCTAATGAACCAATCAGAACTCGAAGCAAAGCGCGGGAAAATGCATGCGAGCAACTCATGACTGGTTCAACCTCGTTCCCAGGGTCTCCCATCTTCCCCGCCCCCTCTCGCTCCAGGAAGCGGAAAGATGAGAGACCCTGGGAACGAGGTTGCGATTGGTTTTGGTTTTACTTCTGATTGGTCGAGTGGCACGAGATTTTTTAGCCAATCACAAAGCGTAGCAATGCAAAACCAAAGCAATCGCTAAATTACTTTTGACACTCAATTGAAAACCGTTGTAAATGAGGGAGCGAGTTCTTACCAAGTGAGTCCTGCATCAGCATTGTCAGTTTGTTATTCCTGTAAGGAATAAACTGCTGCTCACTTGATAAAGCGGAAATTACGTCACCAAGGGCGCTTAAACTTTTGTTGATAGACTGGGCTTCCTGTTGTACAAAAGTAACGGGACATTCGTTAATTAATTTATTTATTTATTGATGACCATGCGTCTATTACTTCAAACTTTCAAGACTTAGTGGCTTATATGAAGGATTTTACACGAAAAAATAAACTGCTTGTCGACTCCTGCCGAAATTAAAGGAGCCCATGTCATGGCGGTTTTTATGTTTTTGTCTCAAACTGCGCTAGAATTAAAACTGAGCATCTTATTTCAAACATGAAATGCTCTTAGAGCACAAAGAACAAGATATCAAGTGCATTCTTGTAGAAAGAATAAACTATAAGCAGTTTTTAGTCAAATTTTCCAAAACACATTAAACAAACTTGGCCATCTGTAGTCAGAGACACTTGTTTATAGTTTCATTATACTCGTAAAGCAATTTTAAACAAAACTGAACTGGACCATCATTTTTGCGTTTCCTCTGATACAAATATGTCTTTTAAGCGTTTTAAAATTACAATAAATATGATGACATAGCCCCTTTAACAGACTTTTAGAATATTGCTGGAGCAATGCAGCGTTTGACTTACCTTGAGCTGTTCTGCGGTTGCACCCGTCTTATTAGCACGCTCCGATCCCGCCAAATCAACCAAACTGATCTGAAACAAAATACGAAACCTGCATTGTCAACATACAAATTTTCTTAACTGGTCACTATGCAGTTTTTCTTAATAGTTGTAGTCTAGAGAACTTGATGATATGTAATGTAGGTAACCAAACAATTTTTAGCAAGGAACAGATGTAACCATGCAGTGTCAAGCGTGGGAAAACTTGGAACCGGTCCCAAGCGCGAGAAAATATACAACCTTGCCAATCACGGGAAACAAGCACCAATGTAAAACGGGGGAGAGAGCAAACAGTGCCAAGCGCGGGAAAATATACAACCGGTGCCAAGTGCAGGAAACATGCACCAATAGAGAGCTTAAGCAACGACGACGGCAACGCTATGAAAAACGTCACTTGAAAAAAGGATTCGCGCTATTTTAAACTACTTTATTGTTGTTCCAATTTGTTCAGTTTGGCTCATGTGTCTGGATTGTCCAAGAGCTAAATTTGAAGTAATGGATTACCAGTTTAAATGGAGAAAGGAAAATTAACCGTCGCGTGTTCACGTTCTCCACAAAACCTATAATTTGATCATTTGACGTTGTTGTTTTGCAGGGAACGGCAAAGAAATGTACCAAAATGTAAAACGCACGTGCAACACGTGCAGAGGCATTGTTTTCGCTCATTAAACCTATTGTTTTGTGCCGTTCTCGCTGCCGTCACCGTTGTGGTTGCTTAAGCTCTCTAATGTCAAGTGGGGGGGGGGGGGGGGGAACTGGTGCCAAGTGCAGGAAAACGAGAAAGTGGTGCCGAGCACAGGAAAAGTCACGAAGTCATGTAATGGAAAAATAAAACAAAATTAAGTATTTAACTACTGTTTACATTTATACAAACAGAACTTGTTGGTTGGTGTTATTTTCCACCTGCAAAGAACCTAATCACTCCAGAAACTAAGATGGCGAACTTACCTTGCCCTTTACCACGGCTCCAGAAGTTAAATTTGTACTCTCAATAATTATTCCAAGAATAAGATGCGATCGAGAACTCTCTGCATTCATTTCTGAGAACAGGAAAACTTCCTTTAGTATAAGAAATGTGATGGCGTGAAAGTAAGTAACTTATAGATATATACAATAGGCGACAAAAATAGTTGACACACTGTGTATGGCAAATGGTTTCCATGGCAATTTTATCACTATCTCTTTGCATTCACTATACTTTGCTGCAGAAACCCCCTTCCCCCTTCCAATGTTGTAGGATTGCGGTAGATTCTGCATGTACCGGTCACATATTACGTAAAACAAAAGGAACAAAGAACGACAATAATAGAAATGCAAAACAAGACCAAAAATACAATACCTCACAAACAATAGAAGACAATGAGTGGTTCATGGGTACCGGTACATGCAGAAAGACCCAGGATTGCAGCCACATGCCTCTGTAAACAACAGACAACACTGTCTGGGGGGGGGTGGGGGTTGGGGATGAGGGGGGTGGGGTAAAAATGTATCCTGTCTTGAAGAAAATGGGGTTAAAAATGACAATGTGTCAACAATAATGTCGCCTATTGTAGATTTCTTAAGAATAAAGCTCGAATTCATTTGCTTGACATTTTATTGATATTGTAAGAAATTACATGTTGATCACGACAATTTGGCGCTACATCAAGACATCTCCTGGTTGATATTGTAAAGAGAAATAAGATGTTGATCACGGCTCTTACTTGTGGAGGCCACGTGTCTATTTTCTGATCCCCTTTCAAATATGGTCCAGAGTTCATCTTTGGTTGCTGCTTCCATCATGACTGACCCTTGTACAAAAACAAGACCCTAACATACAGCAACAAGCAAAGGTTAGCAAAAAAAAAACCTTTTATGTTCTCAAGTACAGTCAATCATCAAATCAGTGTGCTTATTTATGAGGAATAAACATAAAAATTACACATCACCTTTTTGTCTTTCTTGATATCCAGTTTAGCTGGCTTGAAAATGTTAAGAGAAAAAGTTGTTTATTTTAAAGTAGACACTAAGAAGCTAGTTTTACTATGTAACTGTGTTTACATGGAACTATGTGGTGGTGGAGAAGGTGATAACTTGGAGACATTTGGCAGCACTTAATTTCTTCCTTACAGTACAGAATTGATGTAAATCAAAACAATCCGGATGACATCTCTTCGAGTAAGAAGCACACCATATGAGAATAAAAACAACAGAGTCAAATCTTACACATGTTTTGCAGATGAAATAGCCTGCAGAGCAGATGTGGGTTTATTTATAGGTGAAATTTTGAGGATGCGCGTGCGAGGGGCATATTTATAGGCGAAATTTCGCTTTATAAATAAATCAGCAACAGATGAAAAGTTTTCAATGTTAAAGGATACATCTTTGCCGTGAGGAGCAAGTAAGTCGATGAGTCTGTCATTATACAACTCCAGCATATAACAATGAACCCTGAACGAGAATTTTGACCTGTTATAAAGCAAGTAAAAGAATCACCATAAGCAATTAATAATTAGCAACAATTAAAAAGACTGACATTTTTTTCGATTTTTTTTTTTGTTATTTTATCAATGACTTGCCAAAATATTTCTGCATTGATATAATACAACAAAAGGAAGTCATTTTAACAAAAAACAAAGTATAATGATACAATTTAGGGAATATAAAGTATACATTTTCCAACCTCATTTAATATCTTGTGGTCAATACTATGAATAAGTGTATAATTATAAATTTTAATCAGTAAGACGTCTAAAGTCAAGAGTTTATAAGGTGAAAATTCTCGGGAACCAATTCTGTCAATATATAGAAACACCCATTCGAGCAAAAACATTTTACATTATGAAAATCTTCAACAGGTAACTAGCATTTCCCATTTATCATCTTTCTTTATTTATCTCTTTCACTTTGTGTTTGACATTATCAAAGAGAAAAGGATGCAGAGGGTAACAAACACAAATAAAAATTATAAGTACACTAACTTTTGTTCATTCATCAAACCATAGATGGCTTCCATTGCACGCGGAGCAATACCCGGTGACTTTAGCTCTTTGTCTCCAATCATGGTATAAGTGAGAGAGGTTAAGGAATATACTCCGCACTGTTTACAGGTGACCTCAAAATTATTAAATGCTAAGAAAAGTGGTTGCCTATGAGAGAAAGGTCTTAAATATAGAGATTTGACTCGTTCACATTCCCCCTATTTTCTGATGTATCTAGCCTCCTTAAATCTAAAAACCCAGAGTATTAATAGTAGTAGTAGTGTCAAAATGATGGCAAGGTTTGAGATAGTTGTCAGTCCTTTCTGAGAAATCTTAGAACTATCTGAATCTAAATTTTGCTCAGATGTCAATTCTGTTGGAAACATCACATGAAGTTGAGAAAGAACATGTTTCTGAGTGTTTCTGTGCTCAAAAGGATATGTTTTTCCAGAGCCGGTTTGTCCATAAGCAAATATACACACATTGTAGCCATCAACAGCTGACTGGATAAGATTCTGTAATAATAAAACAACAAATTTTTACTAATTACCAACAAACATTCTTATGACAAATGAAATTAGGTGGCAAACTTGTGTTGGTAAACTCAAGTTGGTGTGTCTGTGGTGTGTGGGACATGAACAATTGGCAAAGTTGTTGGTAAACTGTTGGCGACAATTAGAGCTAGTTTTTATTCTCACCATATTTTTGTCCAACTTTTTTGAGTTGGCAAACTCACATTTGACGTGAGAATATTTGTCAAACACATCAGTATTGTTAATAACAAGCTGGTAGCCACAATTTTCTTGGATACCATTGTGCCTTTATATGCTAAAAAAGAAACCATGCTGCAACTTTCCGTTTGTGAAGGTTTGTCGTTTGAAAAGATGACAGTGCCAACTTTTTTGAGTTTGCCAATTAATTAATGTTCGATTAATGTTCGTGATGGGAAGACAGCTTCAGCAAAAAGAGGAAACTGTGTCAACTTGCAGAGAAAAACTTTCATCGACTTGAAAGTTAATTTGAGCTCAATCAAAGTGAATGCAAGTTACCAGAAGTAAATGCAAGTGCATGCAAGTAGTCGCCAAATGAAGATGCAAAACAATACAAGTTTGCAACTTGTCTTGTCTTGCATCCCTCCTTAGCCAGAATTTTAAATTAGCAGTCGCAGAAGAAACAGAACTCACATTTGTGTCTTCAAAGACTTTTTCTTGGCCGTGCTCAGGAGTGAAGACTTGATCATACTGAAAGTCCTTTGGACCACGACTAGTCTCCACAACAACAGTGTACTCATCAGGTGACTTAATTACTGAAAAATTACCCTGCAGTATTGAAAATACCAAGCTACTTTAAATTTGTCAAATAATTAAACAATGATCAAGGGAAGTTAAAAAGCACAAAGAGTATCACAAAAAAGTGTGCTGCTCAGTAGCTGGTAGCAGATGCAGACACTGTGAGTGCCACAAGAACCACAGTGGAACCACAGTGCCACATGCAGTAAACTACAATAGTTTTCTGCACAGAAGTCAGTTCTAGTTTAAGGTACATTTCCACAAAAATAATCTGGAAACATTTCTTTAATTGTAATAGTAAATGCAGTGACAACACAAAATAGCATATCTTACCCGATCCCTTTCTGATCCACTAAGCGGCCTTGCTCTGCAGTAAACTCTGATTTTTCCCTTCATGTCCTCAACCATATTGTAGTACTTTTTACGAAGAATCTATCAGGAAAAAAAATTCTTAATGTTAACTATGTTAACAGAAAAACAATGAGTTTTCGCTGTTCTTCTCACTCGCCTTCACAAAAAATATTCAAGTTAATATTGATTCTACTTTTTGACATACTTTACTAAGCTGTAAGGTGTTTAATCAAAGATCACTTACAAGTTAAAATTAAACTTATCTAACCATTCTGTCTGTCAATTTGTGTGTCATCCCTCTCTTCCTCTGCTGTTACCTGGGGTGGAAGGGACTGATATATTGGGGGGGGGGGGGGGGGGGGAGGTGATATCCAGGAGGGATGGAGGAACTGATATCTAGGGGGGTACACTAAAACTAATAAGCATGGGGTACATTAGTTAACTCATGCAACAGCAATGGCTTACTTAAAATGACTTACTCTTTCACTATTGTAGTTATCTGAGAGACCTTTGTTCTCTTCTCTCAGGGATTTCACTTCTTTCGTCAACTCATCGACCTTCTCCTGAGCAGCAAGGCCTTCCTGTTATCAACAAGAATATCATCACATTATTTCTTCATAAATAAATTGTAACCACTTACAAATTGAAGCTTAGTTCTGTCAGTTTCTTACATACTACAACCATTTTTAGCACAAAATATGTTGCTGCAACACGTATATCATATTGTTTACTTACATGTTACTCCACTACTCTAATCCTTACATACCATGAGCTTCCAACACATACACACTTATGTCACTTAGCTGCACTAACAAGTAGTGTTACCAATACACCGGTGCACCGGTGAACCGCGATATTTTTTGTCACCATACGAATATCGATATTTGAACAACATATTGCAATATTATGATATTATGATTCTTCATCAACATTCAGAAATTACTGTCTTAAATGACTCCTTACCCAAGTCCAAGCCTTTTTATAGCTATTTATTAAACAAAGGGACAAGAAAGTTCCATCCTTGCTTTGTATAGCTTCTCATGCTTCCGACACATATTTTTCATAATTAGTTGTGAGCTGACACAGTCTTGCATGCCCACGGGAAAAACATGTAGTTCGTCGCAAAATGTCTTCCCATGTTGGTGGAAAAATGTATGTAATGATGTATCGTATCGTGGCACTTGTGTCGATATATGTATCGTATCGTGAGAAAATGTATCGTTGCAGCCCTACTAACAAGCACACTGCCAACAGGAGCTGGGTAGTAATTCTTATAAAAAAATAAAAAAGTTTACCTGAGCAGCAACTTCAAGTTTAGAAAGAGTATCCTTGTCTTTTTTGCTGTCTGCTAACAAAGCATCATGTTCCTAGGGAAAAATTAATGGGAAAAGGTCAACAAGAAAACAAGACATTGTTACTGAATGGACTCACCGCTAAATTAACAACAAATAAATCACAATAACAAACCTTTTTGAGATCTTTGAATTCTTCTTCTGTTTTTGCTAGAGTCTCCTTAATTTTCTCAAACTTCTTCTTTTCCATTTCTAAATTCTTTGTCAAGTCTATTAAAAAAATATGTAAAAACTGATTATTAGAAAGTTATGATGTTTGATTACTTTTCCACTGGTGATGGTGATGATAATAATGATGGTGACGATAATGATGATGATGATGGTGATGATGATGATGATGGTGTTGGTGATGGTGGTGGCACAATATTAATATTTCACGTATTGACGATTTTTTTTTTTTTTTTTTTTTTCCTTCGCTGTCAATGTCATGAGCTTCCGTGTTCTGACCGCCCATTGCCGGATTAGCTTGCTAAAGGCAATTATGTTAATTAAAGTTAAAGTTAAATATTGACAAAATAGTAAACACTTCAAGGCGAACAGCACAAATTGCTCACCTTTTAGCTGCTTGTCCTGTTTCTTTGCAGCAGCTCTCTATTAAAAAAAAAAACAATAACACTGGACAATAAACAAAAAGCTTGAAAACTCGCAATGATTTTTTTTAAGAGAATGTGGTATTGGAACAGGTGAAACAAGAAATGCAATCCTTGCAGCACACAATAGACATATGAAGTTGGCTTCACCTATATATTTTTATATTATTATTATTATTAATTATTATTATTATTATTATTATTATTATCTTCATAAATGAACTGGATGATCTTTTTCTGAATTGTTTCCTAAGGGAGCGGGTCATAGCCCATGACCAAAGGTCCCCTAGGGTTTTCTTTTTACTCTAAAGCTCCAACACCTTTCTCAAAATCCTCGTAGTTCACATTATTATTATTATTATTATTATTATTATTATTATTATTATTATTATTATTATTATTATTATTATGTCAATATAATATTATAGTGTCTTCTCATTAATAATACCTCTTCAGCAGATGGTCCTGCAGGCTTGGCTTTTGTCTGAGCTTCCTTCAGATCCTTTTCAAGTTGTTTGATTTTACTGTGATCCTCCTAAACAAAAGTTCAAATATCACAGGAAAAGTAATTAATATGCTCAGTTATTTTGCTATAAGAGATAACACCAGAACATAGGTTAAGTGGAAAACAGGATCAAACATAAAATCAAGACAGGAGGTAGGAAAAGCTATCAACGTTTGGCAGGATATGAGATGCAAATTTCATGGTGGGAGGCAGGAAGTTTTTTACCAAAATTTATTTTTGGCATAACAACAGATAAGTTCCAAAATGACAAGTATAACTTACATGTGCAGCCTTCTTCAAAGCTTCAACCTGGGCTTGAAGTTTTTCTTTTTCTTTGCTGGCTTTTTCAAGGTCAGCAGCTGCTCTTGAGTCCTGTGATGGAAGAACAAAACATACTCTTAAGACTTTGTCATAAAATAAAGTGTACTATGCTTTATCTTAATACTAATGCAGGAATTTAAATGTTGTTTTATAATCTGCCAGTAATTAGTATCAAATGTTTGTTTTATGCACCTTTCTTTTTGCAGCCATCCCAGTATCTATCTTAGAGTCCTGAGGTTTTACCCCACCAGCTTCAAGTTCTTTTATCTGCAAAAAAGACAGGATTTATTAAAATTTAAATGTTACTTAATACATCCATTTGTATGGATCACCAAACACACACACACACAAAACAAAATACAAGAATGAATCAAAGAAAGGCCAACAGGCAATAAGCTTAGTAGAACTTTTGCACCTCTCTTTTTCCAGCATATCCAATTGCATTAAACAACATTACTGATCAAAATAAAAAATCTGTATCTGGGCAATCACTGTTGAAATCCTAGACCTGGGAAGAGATGACCACTGTTAAAACAGCTGGCAATTATTGTAACTTGTCAGTTTTTTTCTTGAGTGATGGTTCCACGTAATAGTGAAGGAAAAATCCTAAAAAAATCTTTTTGTTATTCTAATTGTGATCACCCAGAGAAGCAGTCATTTTGGGTGTATGTGTGCACCACAAGGGGTACTTCCATATTACAGTGACTGGGATGCTAGTCAGAATTTTTTAAAAGGACCCTTAATAGGTACCCAAATCTCGTAACATAGGCATAGCCCCTATTTATTTTTACCCCTAAGGGGTACAACATTTTCGTAATCTTTATTGGCAATAAAGTCTGGTTTGAGACTTGGAGAGCAATGACATATAGGGTACAACTGAGAACATATTGAAACTGAACACCATAAAAGTTATCATAACTGCATTTTTGACCCCAAAAAGTTAGCATAAGCATCCCTGTCACTTTTATCTTAGAATTCCTCTCTCTGGGATATGCACTCCAAGATGTTATATACAGTTATATTGGACTTTCTGTCATGCCATGATTAACAATTCCAATTCTTGAATGGCAGTCTTTTTTACAGATGATATAGTCCAAATGAACTGGAACTCCAGTCACGTAACACTGTATATTATTTATTATTGAAGGATCAGCAAGATAATCTAATGAATAAAACATACCCTCTTTTGAAGAGCTTGGATCTTTTTATTGTTTTCTTCAATTTGTTTCTTAGACTTTGTCTCAGCCTTGTCTTTAGCATCCTTCAGTTCCTTCACCCTCTCAGCACGCATCTTTGTGTTAGCATTCTATTTGTACAAAATGAGAAGTTAGTTACTGATAAGTAATAAAGTTGGAGAACACTTTTTGAATGGCATGTGAATCAAGGTTTAATTTAGGGCTTGGTGAAAACAGGGCATAAGACAGTAATGAATTTTGGCCAAAAATGCTATTTCCAAAATTGGTCAGTCTGTACTAACTTATAATCGCCTTCAGCCATTTTGCAAGCAATGCCTACATAAAAGCAATAACACTGAGTCTGAAAAATAAGCAGTCAGATTTATAGACACAAGCTGCACTCAATAACAGTTTTACTGACCTGTAACTCCTTCTCCGTCTGTTTTTGTTGTTCAATATTCTTGTTCAGCGTTTCCACTTTTGCAGTCAGTGTTGTGACTGTTGCTTTTAATGTTAAGCTTTCCTTGACTGCTTTCTCCTTGTCCTTTTCAATAGCAACCTACAAACACAGAAGTCATTAAATCTAAAATAACACTATAAAGCAGCAGACTGCACAAAATATCAAAACCTGTATCTTTATACTGACCATTTTCTCTTGATATACACCAATTTCTTTGGCTGTGTCAAATGGCAAATTTTCTAACAGCTTCTTCTCTAATTCTTCAATTCTCTTCTTTGCTTCAGCCAAAGCCTGGATAATAATTGAAAAAAAAAAATAGTTAAGAATAATGAGACAATATTAAAACATGTTCATACAGTTTAAAGAGACAGATTATTACCCAAAATATCATAATCAAGGTAATACACATTAGTATAGGATCTAGAAGTTTTGCTCTAATTTTATTATAACTATGTTCAAGGTTACTATTAACAACTGCATCGAGCTGAATGGCCGATGGGTGCCCAGGAAGTCTGGGGGCCTCCACTGAGACCAGCAGGCCCAAAGACAGTAAAACTGCTCCCATGGCTGGAAATCCCCGCAACCCAGTCATGAGCCCCCACGCACAGTCATCCAGGCACCTGTTGCAATAAAATAACAGTGGATAAAGGGAAGGGGGGGGGGGGGGAAGAGAACCAGAGAAAAGCCCAAATGCCCCGAGATTCGGTCACGCTATAACACACTACAACTCAGAGTGCACCACGCCTGCATTCACGTGATAACCGCTGACCACCGAGTACTGGCACTGCAGACCGCTTGTTGAAGGTGCTACTGGAAGAATACCTGTTGATGGAGTCGACTGCCAAATGACTGCCAGCTTCTCTTTGTTGTTAACTAAGTTAAATTGCATTTAACTGCATTAAACAATCTGAGTAGTACCTCTTCCTTGTTTTTAATGTCAGCCTCTAATACTTCCTTGGTGGAAGCCAGCTGTGCTTTCAATTCATCCACTTCACCAGAAGAGCCTTCTTGTAAACTTGCCAGTTCCTGGAAATGATATGAAAATAATAACTTGGTACAAGTACAGGCCTGTCGCTAATTTTTGAAGCATGTGGGAAATGGAAGAGGCAGCCAAAGTTAAACTGTTCTGTTAGCAATGCCTTACAGTACCAACCTTTTTGAGAGCATCTATTTCCTCTATCTGCACCAAAGTTGTAGCTTTTTCCTGTTCTAAGTCATTAGATGCTTTTGCCAGCTCCTCTTCTAATTCAGCAAGCTTGCTTGACATTCCCTGCAAGCAAAACAGAGACTTGAAATGTTGTATTTTCAATAATGACACTCTATTTGCTTCAAAATGCCAAGACAGACCCATGGCTGTTCAACAAGGTCTGTGATTGGTCATGAAACAATAGATAAAAGCTCAAACAATGCACCTATCCCTGAAAACAATAACTATAGCTACAGGTCATCAGGGCCAATAAAACTACAGGACTGGAAGAGGTGTCGAACTACTCAAACACCAGCGTGATGTGGGTTTCCTGTGACCCAAGTGAAATTATACCTACAACATCATAATTTCTATTCTCTCCCTATGGCAGCAGTGCATTATCAAGTGGACTGTTGACGAGGATGATGAAAGAATGGGAAAGATGTTTCATCCATTCATTCCATTCATAAATTGAGCTCACCAGGGTGAGCATGATCTTATATTCAGATTGAAAGCTCAGTGCATTTATCACTGAGTGGAAGAAATACACAGTAATAAGTACAACAAATTTAGATTTATAACCTACCTCGACATCCTGTTCACCAGCAGACAAAGAAGGTGTGGGCACAGGGACCCATCACCAATCTCATCCAGCTCATTCCGCAGCTCCTCAACTTCTTTCTCCAGGTCACCAACCTTCTCTGTAAGCTCAGAATTCTTTTCTGTAAGTTCCTTGTTGTTGTCCTCCTGTTCTGACACTTTCTCTTCCAAAGCTTCTTTCTCCTTTGCTAGCTTTTCCACTGATACTTCCAGTTCATCCCTAGCTGCCTCAAGCTGACTGATTTTGTCTTCGAGTTCTTCGACTTTACTACTGCTATCCACAACTCCTGCAAAACCACACATCAAAAAACCAATTAATTAGCCATACAACAAAACAGCACAATATTAATACCCTGCTATTGAAGCTTTCTTTATCTTCTTGTCATTTACATTTTGTAGTCTCTTTGCAAGCTGTCTTTTCATGCTTGCTGTTTTCTTTAGACAGCACAGTGGAATCACACATGTAGCTCTCACCTGCAGTAGAGACAGTCTCAGGAACTGCGCCTTCTTTTAACATTGTCATGACAACGATTGTATTTTCAGCCTTTTTGAGTTTCTCTTCCTCTTGCTTCAACTTCTCCATCATGGCCTGCACTTCCTCATTCCTGAGAATTATGAACAAAACAAAACATTAACAGCTGATTCTGATCATGAACAAGTTCTTATTAACAGTTTTGAGCTCCTGAAAAAGGTTTGCACAAAATCCACTGTGGCAACAGGGATAGTGTGATTTTGTTAAACAGTGTTCTCAGTTGAACCTACAGCCCATTACAACTGTAAGGAATGCCACTTGTTAGAGATATGTACCACAGTAAACGCATGTTGGTCAAGTGCCATCTTGTTACGCCCGTATACAGAAATGCAACAGTTGAAGAAATACCGTGTCCCAAACTATTACATTGGGATTTCTTTGCACACAAGTCAACTATCACAAACCTGTCATCTTCACTTGGTTCTTCCCCTTCATGTTCTTGTCGATATTGCTCTTTCCACTTCTCAAACTCCTCCTTCATCTTGTTCTGTTCATCGACTAATGCCTGCTTCTCAGCTTCGGCAGCTTTCAGCTTCTCTTCAGTTTCCTTGTCGTCCACTTGCCCTGCAGCTGCTGTAGCCGCCAACAAACCTTGAAGCTGTTCACGGAGCATTGTGCACTGTTGTCTTGTTTCACGGAGCTCCTAAGATAAAAATACACAAACACTTGAACATTCTGAGCTACAGGCTAGTTAATTTCATAATGTTAAATTTGATTCAGTGCTCTTCATCTGAAAAAGGCCTACAATCTCGTACATATTAAACAACCTCTGTGTAAACATGATTATTTTTATTTAATGCCAATGCTTTAAAGTTAATATCTTGGTCTTTCAGTGTTGTTATTGTTCAGCCGTCAAGTTCCCAGTCATATTGCAATGACACAGAAATATTGTGGTTACTGAGTCTTCATAACAATGGTACATATTAAATTTCTGTATATTCTGCTACTGCATGTATGAAAATGCAATATCTTTGAAGACATTGCCTTACTGTCAAATTCCCACTGGAACAACCTGCATTTAAATAAAAAAAGGAGAACAATGCCACAATTATGTTTACTAAGTTCTTTTATTTTCACAAACCTGTTTATTGTCAGTAGCTTGTTTCTCAAACCTTGTCTTTTCCTTGCCAAGGTGACTAACGTCCTCCTCCAAACTCAAAATCTTTTCTTTACCCTTCTCCAGTTCTTCTTTATACTTAGTTGCCTCTGATTTATTCTTTTCAATTTCTTCTTGAAGCTTTGTGATCTCCTGAGTCAGCCGCTCTTTTTCAGCATTGTCCAGTACTGTGATGGTAGTTGTAGATGCAACAGTGGCAGGTACAGCAGTGACCACTGGAACAGCTTGTTCTGTAGGCTCTTCTTGCTCCTTCACTTCTGTTTGTGTCTCTTCTTTGAGCACCTCAGTGGTTTGTGACTCAGATTTTACTGCTGTTGTTGTGATCACCGTAGTTGTGGCTACTGCTGCTCCGCTGTTTACAAAGCAAAAAATGTATTCATCAGTAAGCAAATAATAACCTTTGATCTGCCATATTGGAGTCACCCCTTGGACACCCAAGTCACTTGACATGGTGTATTACATAAATGCAACTTACCCAGCTTTTAATGCATCAATCTCTTCTTGCAGTTTTTGAATTTCAGCCTTCAATGCATCTATTTCACTGGTATGCTTCTCTGTCAATTCATTTATCTTCTTAGTTTCCTCTTCCTCACGCTCTTTTAACACTTTTTCGTGTGCTTCTTCTTTTTCCTGTGTTTCTTTCTGAACAAGTTCTAGCTGCTGCTTCAACTCATTTAGTTCTTCTTCATGTTTTTGTTTCAGTACTGTGATTTCATCTTGGTGTGATGTATGACTCTGTTCTAGTTGCTTCAGACCTTGCTCTTCCAAAGCTTTTAACTTTTCTTCCAGCTCTCTCACTTTTTCTTTCTCACCTTTGAAATCAGCCAGCACTGCAGCAAAATAATTCAATTAGATAAATCAGTAATTGCTTTTTTCCATCCGCTAACACACTATCTACAGTGTATTACACACTTGACACTAAATTACTTACGCAAAGTGTATTTAGCATGTCTTTCATCTAACATTCTGGTTAAGTCTTTTACTGCTGTAACCTGTAAGGCAAAATATTGAATGGAAACTAAGTTTTAATCAATAAGACTTATGGTAGTGTCTGTTTAAAACATAGATAGACAAATCACCAAACATAAACAGAAGACTGAAAAGGTCCTAGAAAAGATCCTGTGATATATGATAGAGAGCCATCAATTCAAGAAGCTTAATCTATCAATAATGACATGAAGTTGCAAAAAGCATTCACATGACAGTGACAATACCTTCTCTTGTTCCAGCTGGGAAAACTCTTCCCTGTTCCTGACAAGAAGTTGACGTTTTTCATTTAGTAGTGTCTGATTCTTGGCTTGGAGGCTCTAAAAAATAACACATTTATTTCATCAATTTTAACAAAATAAATAAATAAATAACTATTAGTAAAAATTTCACGATGTAGCATGTGCTCTTATTTCCAACAGACAGCTACAATGTATGACCTTTTTTTATGCCAAACGTTTTTGTCCATTAATATTTCTCAGAATTATTTTATTACAAATCAATAAGTCTCAACAAAATATAATACTGAAACAAGCTAATGATTGTCAATAGCTTGTCAAGTTCTCCAGTACTGTCAGACATGTGGTGTTGGCATTGTGCAATTCAAACATGAGACTCTTAAAATAGATTACCTTCACTGTATCTTCCCAGTAAGTGTTGGTACGAAGGGAATCCTCACGATGAATGGTTATAACTTGACGAAAAGTGGTGACTTTGTTGGAGTATTCATTGCGCAGGTTCAGAACAAAAGTGTTAAATTTAGCCTGGCAAGAAAATAAAATCATCTATTAGGAAAACAAAATGTGTATTATTTAAACTTTTGCAGTAGGGCTCAAGTGGCCTGGGATTGGATATCAATAATTAATATTTGCTGCTTCTTCGAGCTACGACAAATTGGAAGCAACCGCTTATAAGAACTGGACAGAAAAGCCATACACCGAAGATATTTTTTAACACTCCACCCTGGGCGTGTCACCTTGTCCAGTGGTGAGGTGTGAGTGTTGCAATGATCCCGACAACTATGTAGCAATGCTAGCTGGCATTCCAGTTTCTGGTTGAAAGATCTGACAAAGGATAGCCCCTGGTCCCCCAGGGTGGGGGGGGGGGGGGGCTGGGAGCGAGGCCACTCACCCCACCTGATTCAAATAATCTGATGAGAGACCTTTAAGCTTAATGTGGGGCCTTATGCATGGAGTGAGGTTTGTTAACAAACATGAATACAATGTGCTAATTAACACATAACAAAATACAATGAAGTAGTATTTAAATCCATTATAATAATAATAGTAATAATAATAATAAGTTCTTAAAAAACGCATTAACAAGAGTCTGTATGCTTTTTAGAACATGTGAATATATAAAAACCTATACAAATTTAACTACTTAATTACTTATTTACTTACCTGAATATCATCCTCTACTGATTTGTACTGATCCTGAATTCGATCAACTACCTTGACATGATTGCTCTTCATCTTCTTCATGTCGTCCATCACCTACATGAACAAATACCATTGATAAACAATTAAAAAAGATCAAACAATGGTCAAACTTTGGCAAGTACAGTGGTCTACACAGAGCATGTCAACTGGATTTTTGCCTGAGGGTAAGTGTGGTTACCCTAGCACTGTCTCTCTCCACCAAGGTGTATACTGTAAATGGGTACTGACGAACCATTAGACACCAAACAATATAATTCAAGCGGTATAATCCTGTGATGACTCACCTGTCATACAGTGGAAACACTGCTGTTACTTGTTGCCAAGGGGTAGAACACAGATAACAGAAACCTTTTCATATTATTTTAACCACGCAAAAAGAGAAAATTCTTCTACATGGGGGACCTGTTTTGTGTTTTTCAGCTTGGGCAAAAATAATTGCATACTGTATGCATGGAAAGGATGAAGGCGAAATGGCAAACATACCCTTTGAATACATTCTTTAGCATAAATATATGGAATGTAAGCATTCTGTTCTCCCTGAAGCTGAGGAGGCGCTAAGAGACCACTGCTGCGACTTGATGCACTTTCTGCAAAGATTAGAATAAAATACAGATTCAACCTGCATCTAAAATCTCATTTAAGGTCTTCCTTTATTGCAATCTTTAACATAATTGATTTTTTTTTTACTAGGGCCCTTACCTCTATCTTGCATTCTGACACTAGAATCTGGCGATGGCTCCCAAGGAATTACCTCCTGCAACATTAGAAAAGTAAAGTTAATCACAACAGTACAATGGAGCCCCATTCATCTGGCCACCAAAGTCCCAATATTGTAATAATGCTTTCTAGGGCTAGTACATGTAGTCCAGGAGGATTTAATTTAATTTAATAGGGTTTATCAATTCTTAGCACTATTGGTGAGGCAAGGGGGTAGAAGGGGAGGTGGTGCACATATAAAAGATATGGCTCCAATGGGAATGGATTCTGTGCTGTTTAGGGGTCAAGCCTGAGAATGGGTAGGGAAAATTACACATTTTGGTTTGGAAATGGCTAAAGGGTTTAAAGACGATTGTGCACTCCCACCAAAAAATTTGAAGAGTGCACCCAATCCCACTCTGAGTTTTTATCACTCACATTACCAAAATGGGTGGGATTAATTATATATGTACACACAAAAATAATTCAAAAAAATAATTCAAATGTTCCATTATGAACAGTATATCATTATTTCATTACACTGTATATTATATATTATGACTAATATAACACACCCCATTTGTGATGGCCAATGGTGGGGAATCCGCAGAGGAAGCAGGGCGACTCAGTCTTTCTTCATTGCCCCTGGATTGTGGCTGGGATCCTGATGATTTAGGATGTGAACTTCCACTTGTTCCAGGCCTTGCTTGAGACCGATAATCAACAGCTGGTGCTGTCATGGGTCTCGGTATTGATGCAGCAGGAGTCACTTGTCGTGCGACTGCAGTGGCAGGGCGCTGCCTTGCTCTGTGGTGAGCGGAGCTGGGTCGGCTTGAGGCGGCATTGGATTCTACATCAGCATCAGTCTCAACAATACTCCAGGCATCTGAAAAATATTTCAAAAGTTATATGTCACGACTTTTATCGCTGATCATATGTTTGGATCACCTGATCACCGTGATCTTTTTGGTTGGCCTTTTATTGTTTCAAATGTGGATTACATAGAAATTTATTAATCCCTCTCAAGTTTAAAAATATAGGCCACATATGAGTCCTTCTGGTAGATGTAGAGGGTTACAGAACTTACCTGCATGCATACAGAAGAGTGAAATTAGAGACCCTTGCAGGTTTATTCAATGTGACTCTCAAGCTTTGGAATTGTGTATTTCAAAGTGTAAGTTATATAACTATGCAAAAAGAATTTTTGGATGCAAAGAAACCTGATAAAAACAGGATAAGAGAGAGAGTGTAAGAGCAAAGTATACACATTGTGGTTTAAATTTTCCTATGGTTTGAAAATTTTCAAACTGTCAGTTTTAATTGTCCTTTGTCTCAGATTTATTATCATAATTATTATCATATTTTTTTATTATTATTATTATTTTAATTTTTTACTTATTTATTTATTTATTTATTTTTTTTGTTCATATTTATATTCACAGTGATGGGAAACCTTTGTGAATTATAGTATTAGATTAGATTAGATAATCTGAGACAAGGGAAAACATTAATCAAACTGGTTTGAAAATGTGTAAACCAAAGAAAAATTTGAACCACAAAATATGCACCTTTTCTAGAATCCACTTCTGGATCAGTCTGCCTCCCACTGTCCTCGCCATCAGCAGGTACAACTGTATTCCGTTTAATCCTCCGTCTTGTGCCACTCTCCATACTCCCCAGAGAATCAGTCTCTGTCCCATTCACTCCGCCTTCAGTGTCTGTGGTTTGTGGAACCTCTGTGTCTGTCGTCTGTGGAGCTTCATGCACTCCGTTTATTTCTGACTGATTCATTTCATCCCCCGTCTCACCTTTGTTAGATTCATCTGCTTCTTGGACAGAAATCAAGCTTCCTTTCATTGGCTGTCCAGGAGTTGTGGTATCTTTAGTTTGATCTGATGATTCACCAGATTCTTTTGTTCCTTCTGTGTCATCTGTGTCAGTCCATGCTGAAATAATTCAACAAAATTCAGAACTTTTTTACAAACGGTATTTACTCCAAAAAACACCTCAACAATAAAATGGTCAAACAAGAAATGAACAGGTATGTATATTTTCTACCCCAAAGTCACTACAATACTTACATATCATCTTAATTCGGCTGCCTGGCTTGAGTCTCTTGCCCCTATGGTTATTCCAGGCAGCCAGTAATCTATTTAAATTGATTCTTTATTTCAATACTATTGTAAAACTACAGTACCACTCAAATGTTAGTTACCACCGTCTCGCGAGATGTGTCTCATTTCTCGCAAGACACGTCTGTTTTCACATTCCACGCGAGTACACTGTGAGTACCGTACAAATGTTTTGAGATCTGGTTTATTCAAAATTGTTGTCTATGTACATGCTGTATGAATGGCTTGCTTTTCGTATCGTATCAAACACGGTTGGAGCGGGAAACATTCATACGGCTTTTATTCATGTCGTTTGATGAAACTTTTTGCTGTTACTTTCGGTCCAATTGATTAGGCAACAAACGGCAGAGTGAAAATCTTTCATAAATACAAATGTACACCGTTTTTTGCAAGTAACATATTCCATACTGATTAGTTTAATGATTCTCGAGGGAAAAAAGACGCATCTCACGAGAAACAAGATGCATCTTGAGAGAAACGAGACGCGTCTCGCAAGAAACGAGATGATAGGTGGTAACTTACATTTTGAGCAGTACTGCATTTTTTTACTTGAGATTGTTGTTGGTTGTACAGTGGTTAAAGTAGCAGTCTCATTTTTAACTCATGAATATGGGAAGCATTGAAAGATTTATAGCAGGGGATAAATATGTAAATTTTCAGTCCTTCCTTCTTTCCATCTATCAGCTGTAAACTTTTCTTGGTTATTCCGCTGACCAGTACATAAGGCTTGGAGGGAGGGGAGGGTGGGGAGTTGGACACAAAGGATGGGGGGGGAGCAAATTGCATAAGAGAGGGGAGGGGAGGGGAAGGTCTGAAGGTTGTTTCCTATTCACAAGACCATTGGCTCTTCGGAGCCTTTCATTCTTTTTGTTAGTCAAGCAAGCGCACAATCTATAAGCTGTGAGTGGCAAAGACATCAGCCACAAGCAGCGTGCAAGGAATGATGTGCAATCCCAAGAAAAAGTACATTTCCTTTTCACGTTTTCTTGGGCCTGTGCCGTCGTTACTCATGGCTCAAATCTTTGTCACTCCCAACTCGTAGATCGCGCACACGCTGACTACTAAATAAAAGAAAAATTAAGAGACCGCTCACAGTCTAGTACAAAACGGTCTGAACTGGCAGAGATAACAAGTCCAAAACAGCGTAAACAGAAGAGGTAATGGACCCAATGCAATGTGAACATACATGTAGCCCAAGATATGCACATTATAACCCTTAGCTTGCAATTAAGTAACAGTGCTTGCTCACATCGTGACCTGTGGTCACAAAAAGTGTAACAAGTCTTGTTATTGGCCTCCCTCGGATGGCATAGAGTTGATTAAAATTTATCAAGAAATCCAGTGTATTATAGTAATACAATAAAAAAGAAATACCTGCTCTTTATATAAGCTCAAACGATGTCTCAATCTAGTATATAAGCAGCTTATATATAAGAACTGATCTCATTCTAAAATTACCCAATGTTTAACGTAGGTTTCAAAATTGCTCCTAGTTAGCTGGTACACAAATTTGTACGTTGAACCTTTTTCGATCGAACAAGACAATTCGACTAAATTGATTCGAAATAATATCAACCAGATTCTTAATTGACTTTTACCAATCGCTGCAGCGCAAGTCAAACTGCAAACGTTGATCGCCACATGATGACTTCACCCACAAAATGACAAATAACTTCGCAAACTTACCGTGCTCTTTGGAGAGAGTAGATTCCCGCGCTTGAGGTTTCGAAGGTTTTCGCTTTGGAGCGACCTTCGGATTTCGTGTGGCCATCATTTTGTAGTCTTCGTTCTTGAATGAGTTTGGAGGCCTAACCTCCAAAGACACCTACAAAACACAGCTGAATTCCAACAACTCCAAGACAAATAAACACTCGGCCTTGATCGGCGCAATTTCCCGAAATAAAATTCGCTTGTGTAACACGAGTTCTGCTCTGTTCACAAATCCCGGCAAATCCGCATCGTTTGTTCGTAGATTTGCGAATCGTTCTTCAGCTCGCGCGAAGAAGCCGGTCAAATCCTAGTTTATGCAATACTTGAAACCCATAAAATGAAAAATCTAATCATCTGTTTAAAATTCTATGGCCTATTGTGAAGATAATGAAGACAAATGTTAGGACCCGAGTTGCTATAGAACTGCGTCCATATGTTTACTGCGTGACGTCAACGTCGAGAACTAATCGATTATTCATCGAATTCAGCTGTTGGTCAGCTGTCTTACGCTCGATAAATATTCGTAAACAAGATAATTATTCCGAAGACTTCATCACATCATGCAGGGAAGTTCTTGTTATAGGTCTATTGTCTTTCCCTACTTGTTTTGAAAGATGACGAGAGCGTTAATAGTTTTGGTTTCCGTTTGGATATTTTCTCCTCTTGAGTGTAAACACCCTACGGGACATTTACAGCCTTTAGGTTCTCACCAGCCGCCTTTAGGATCAATAGACAACACTGATGTCGTTCCCGGGCCTCAAGACTTCTTTCAGCAAAATGCCCTCCCGGGAAGGCCTTTGCTTTTCAAAGGAGCCGCAAAGAATATGCCTGCTTATTCAAAATGGACTGATAAATACTTAAGGTGAGATGAATAGCCACACTAGCGTTCGGAAGTTTCATGTTACATTAAACACGAGCTTTCAATTTGAGTCTGATTAAGCTTAACTGAAAGATTTTCTCAGCCTTTTTTTAACACTGAACAGTTTAAGTTAAATTATGGCGTCTTGTCCATGTTTTCAAAACAAAGATTAATACTTTATTTAAGTATTAATCTTTGTTTTGACTAACTGTTGAAAACCACACAGGTTTTTTCTAACGGGCTTAGCTCTGATAACTTTTAAATATTAGCTAATATATATAACAGATTAAAAGTTAGAAAACTTGTTTATTTACATTTACATTTACATTCATTAAGTCGGCAAAATCCATGGGATATCACGCCAACTATAAATAAAATATATAATTTTATGACTTAAAAAAGGGTAAGCTTATATTTCTTGGGGCTGCGGAAATTATATTGTTGGTTACATCTAAAAGTAATATATTGATTTCAATGTTGTATTAATTTCAAATCTAACTGTAATAAAAAGTAAGCTGGTAACCATCAGCAGCCAATAAGAAATTCAAGCTGCATTTTTCTTTCAATTTGTAAATAAGCTTACATATTTTTACTGATGCACAAAGCGCAAGAGTTAAAATATGCTCTTCGTTTTTCTTTTTCTTCTTCTTATTATTATTATTATTACTCATGCGTGAAGCAGCATGAGGTAAGGTTTCGGCTCCATTTTTCTTGTTTTTACTCATGCGCGTAGCGGCATGAGGTAAGGTTTCGGCTCCGTTTTTCTTGTTTTTATTTTTTTGTGTCACGATTTTGCATGCAAATTTATGCACGCATATTTTAAATTGTACACTTCCGGTTCATAGCTTTGCCACAACACTTCCTGTTTAGTGACTTCCGGCTACTCTCACTTCCGGTAAAAGAGCGTTACTCAAGTGTCACGACAGCGTCTCCTACAACCCTACTTACATTAGCAATGTTCATGTTTGGTATATATAAGACATAGAAGAATCATTCCCTTCATTGTGGTACAGCCTTCATTTCCAAAACAATCAATAGTAAACAACGTGGTTTGCAGGAACGATGACTGAATGAAAGGAGTACTCTTCGCCATGTCGGACATCTTCTTATCATCTTCTTATCTTCTCATCATCTTCTTCTCATCTTCTTATCTTCTTATCATCTTCTTAACTTACTTACGCATGCGCATGAGTATAGGCTGCTAGGAGCCTCTTGTTTTATCATTATCTTTATTTTTTGTGTCACGATTTTGCATGCAAATTTATGCACGCATATTTTAAATTGTGCACTTCTGGTTCATGTCTTCGCCATTTACACTTCCTGTTTAGTGACTTCCGGCTACTGTCACTTCCGGTAAAAGAGCGTTACTTACGTGTCACGACAGCATCTCCTACAACCCTACATACATTACTATGTTCACGTTTGGTATATACAAGACTTAGAAGAATCACTGGCTTCATTTTGGTACAGCCTTCATTTCCAAAACATTCAATAGTAAACAGACGTGGTTTGCAGGAACGATGACTGAATGAAAGGAGTAACTTATCTCCAGGTCGGACATCTTATCATGTTTAAAATATATCATAAAATTTTCTTATGCATGCGCATGAGTAAAGCTGCTTGGAGCCTCTTGTTACTCATGCGCGTAGCGGCATGAGGTAAGGTTTCGGCTCCGTTTTTCTTGTTATTACTCATGCGCGTAGCGGCATGAGGTAAGGTTTCGGCTCCGTTTTTCTTGTTATTTTTATCATTATTATTATTTTTATTTTTTGTGTCACGATTTTGTATGCAAATTTATGCACGCATATTTTAAATTGTACACTTCCGGTTCATAGCTTTTCCACTACACTTCCTGTTTAGTGACTTCCGGCTACTCTCACTTCCGGTAAAAGAGCGTTACTCAAGTGTCACGACAGCGTCTCCTACAACCCTACTTACATTAGCAATGTTTATGTTTGGTATATATAAGACATAGAAGAATCATTCCCTTCATTGTGGTACAGCCTACTTACGCATACGCATGAGTATAGGCTGCTAGGAGCCTCTTGTTTTAATTTTTTTTTGGTGTCACGATTTTGCATGCAAATTTATGCACGCATATTTTAAATTCTGCACTTCCGGTTCATAGCTTTGCCATTTACACCTCCTGTTCAGTGACTTCCTGTTACTCTCACTTCTGGTACAACAGCGTTACTGAAGTGTCATGGCAGAGTCTCCTACAACCCTACTTACATGTTCACGTTTGGTATATATATTTTCGAAAATTTAAGGTGGCTCTGAACCCCACCTACAGAATTTTTTAAACTTTGCCAAAAGTTACATCTTATCCTACTCATCAAAATTCGACAATAAAAAGTGGGGTTCACCGAGTCATTTTTGAGTTATTAACACTAAAAGCTAAAATTAAGGATGTTTTTAGCATGTTATACTGTTCCTATAGTAACATATTGTGACACAGAAATGATAACAACGTGTTCACCAATCATTGGGCATTTATTTGATATCATGATTGTAGCATCAACTGATAGAAAGTGGTTATAATGACCTATCAAATTCTAAGTCTTGAAAAGTGCTGGAAACTGTTGGGAGCCACCTTAAGCTGGAACTTTTTCTGGCCCCGATGGGAGGTTCAACTATGGTTATAATAGAAATTTTGATGCCTTGGTTCTTATCTCTTCCATAATATCAATATTAATATTCCTATTCCGACCCTTTCCCCTTCCCACCTGTCTGAGTATTTATAACTAATGGAAACAGAGCTGTATAACTGTTTTTAGTGAGAAGTTTGGAGAAGAAGGTATTGATGTTGAAGAAGGGAAAAAAGAGAACAGATCCCTAGCGACATTTCATTTCAAGTTACAAGACTTTATCTCACGCTACAAGAATGAAGATATCTATATGGTAGAGTCTCTTCCACTGAAAATGAGAGGTACGTGTATTGTACAGAGTACTAAAATAAATAACTACATGTATATAAAAATTATTGGATATTTTGAATGGAAAAAAAAATATGACTCACGGACTGCATAGCCCAGCCACAAGTGAAGTCTTGAATACACTCAACTAACTGAATCGCGCAGTCACTCTAGAGAAATCTCTAATATATATTAATGAAATACATAGAACAATTAACAGTGTGGAGAGAAAAAGAGCTAAAAAAAATTCTGAGCTCCAGATACAGTGTATTATCCTAAAAATGGTAGATGTCAATGTTTTATGAGAGCATTAATTTTTTATGTCCCGGACATCAGGAGTGGCAACCACAAAATAAATGGAACATTTCTTTGTCATTGTGACAAAGCACTGGCATTAAAACATGACCTTTCACTTTTGTGGTAAGAATAACACAGCAACAAGGAGAACATTCAATTTTGTTGCCACTAAAAATGTCTGATACCAGTACAGTGTATGTCGATATTCAAATTTTTATTAAAATGTGGAGGGGGCTGTTTTCACTTTATTCAGCATTGTCTCTCTCACATAATGATTTTGACAAAATAATCATGATTTGTTTTTTTTTAGAGGAGTATGCATTATTAAAGAGCATAAGTTGTGGTGGTTATACTAATGTCCTTCAAGATGCAGTTGTCTGGTTTAGCAGTGGCGGCACCAAGTCTGTCCTTCACTTTGATGCTGTGGATAACATTAACTGCCTGTTTGATGGAACAAAGGAGTTACTTATGATTAACAAGGTGGGCTTTGTGACTGTCAGTGACTGACTGGGAGAGCAAGATGGCTCAGTAGTGAGGTGGGAATGACGCCAAAATAATGTTTACACCCAACAATGTGCCATTAGACTAAAGCTTGACCCAAATAGATAACAACAGCCAGAACATAACACCCAAAAAGTCCTTTTTTCTCAGCCAAAAAAATACAACATTAAGAGAGTGTGAGATAAATTGGTCATGTGTCCAGCTTTTATCACCTCTAATAACAGGTCCTGACAAAATCTTTCTAATGCCAGAAATTACTAACCCCAAAAAGTCTTTAATTTGCATCTCTCTCCGTATGTAATATACCTGAGTACCCCGCTGGGGCTTGCCTCCCACCAGTATGGCCTGGGTTCAATTCACGGAATTTAATTTGCACCTCCTCGTATCTAATATACCTTAGTACCCCATTGGGGCTCGCCTCCCACCAGTGTGGCTTGGGTTCAGTTCATGGACTTGGTGTCATAAGTGGGTTGAGTTTGTTGTTAGTTCTCATCTTTGTGCATGCTCTAAGGGGTTTTCTCTGGTTTCTCCAGTTTTCCTTTCTCCAATGTTTTTTTTTTAGCTTTGAATTCCATACAGATGTGGAATCTGAGGAGCACAGATTTGTCAGCCTTAGACTGTTAAGTTTAATATTTGGTGTTGCAGATATTGGGATCACCAAAATAATGACGTAAAACAAAAGATTCTAAAGACACTAAACAATACCAACACAACGTCACAAAAGCTAACAACAATGATTTTCACCAGAGCAAGAAATAGAAATACCCGAACAAAGTCAATAACTGGAAAGGAAAGATTGAAGGACTTGTAACAGGCTCTAATGTCATTTTCTGTCTTTTTAACTTGTGAATACATGAAACATTTAACAAGTTTCACTTGATTGCTTGGCTGTAAACATTGATTCTGCGATGGAGGGAGGGGCATCGGAAGGAGGGGAGGGTGGGTAGTTGGATGCATGGGGCAGGGCATTGATGAAGCAAAACACCTAGGAGAGGTGAGGTCAGTAATGGTCTTTTGTCTTACCCATGGTAATGGAGGTGAAGGGAGGGGAGGGTGTGGAGTTGGATGTAGGGGGTGGGGAATCCCCCCCCCCACCCCACCCCCAAAGGTGTGCAGAATCTTTTATTTAGAGCGTTTCATTTTCACACATTCGCTGATAGGAGCCTTTGAATTTTTTCTGTGGTTACACATGTAAGTATCATCATTTTTTCTGGGGTGTTTTTCCACTAACCATATGTTTACTTATTGTGCTATTTTTTTGTTCAGTCTCTTCTTGACCAAGCACACATTGACAGGGTGGATGGAGCCTTCTCATCAGTTGATGTGGATAGTGTCGACATGTACAAGTTTCCAGGCTTTAAAACCATCCCCTATTACAAGGCTTTCATGGAACCAGGGGATTGTTTGTTTATTCCTTCTAGGTATCTTCACCTTTATTTCTTAAACAGCATTGCTTATATTCAGTAAGATTTAATGTAATAACAGGGACGTAGCCAGGATTTTTTAAGAGGTACGCACAATCAATGCTGTAACACTCCCCCTACCTCCTTCCCCCACCCTCAAGTCCCAAATCTTTTTTTTTTTTTCGACTTTTTTAGGTACGCACGTGTGTTCATGCGTACAGGTAGCTACACCCCTGAATAAATGGTAACTCTGTGAACCTTAAAATTAAGTATTCAACAGATAAGAGAAATAAGGGACCAACCATGTTACTTCCAAAGCACGGGGTGGGGGATCTCCTGCAAGCCAACTTGCTCAGAAAAAGATATCCTGCAACTGCACGAAAGTCCCACTTGAAGCTTTGTCAGAAATCTAACAGTTCACTTCTAAACAAGATCAGTTAGATGAGTTTCTGCATGCTGCTCAGTAAAAAAATTTACACATCTTTGCCGGTATCAGCTTGTATTGCCCAGCCAGTTTTTGCTGAAATAATGGCTGGTTAAAAGTAATTATGTTAGTTGATGTAAAAGAGACCCAATTTGACCTAATAATCCCACATCTTTAAAAAGAAATATTTTGGCCCAAAAATAATTCATATACTTAGTCTAATAGATGAGTCAAATAGGGTGCATTACCAGAAATACAGGATCTTTAGCCTGATTGGATCTCTATTTATAACTTACATGAACTTCCCATTACTTAATCAGCAAAAAAGACTACTTTAACAGCTCAAAAGCACAGGGGAAAATGTCAAAATGCAGCATACAGCATTGATGCTCTCAACCATTTGTTTGAAATGGTCCAAACTTTAGTGCTGTCTGTGTTTTAGGTGGATACACCAAGTCCGTTCTTATGGCGCACGTAACCTTGCTGTCAACATTTGGTGGGCACATTTCATTCACTTCAACCAAACAGACTGTGAACAGAGTCCTCACAAGGACAAAGAATTAATTCCACTAAATCTGTTTGATTTCCATCCCTATGAGGCAATAAGGTAAATGTGTATTTTTGACTGTTAGTACTCAACGGAATTGTGCTTATAATGTACAAGGTGACATGTGAAAGTTAACTCCCTCACAAATCTCATCCCTTTTAACTTGTGAACACACAAAGCATTGGACAAGTTATAGCAAATGGGAACAAATATGCAAATTTTCACTCCTTCTTTCCTTCCATTTAGGGCCTGTTTATATGGTCTCGGGCTAACTTTTCACTTATTTCTTTGAAAAATTCAACCAACCGTTTACATGAGAATCGTAACTCATCTCGGTGGGGGGTGGGGGGGGCGAGACAACTCGGTTGGGCGAGTTGTCTCGCCTCGGCAGGTAGGGTAACCCTGGCAGGCGGGACAACTTTTTCTCATATAAACACTTTGTATCGCCTGCCCAGGACAACTCACAATGTCCTGCGTGTCACGAAAAGCCAAGATTTTAGGTTTAAAGCCCACAGTGATCGGACGAATGAAAGAAAATCAAACAAACAGGTATACGATAGCTGTATGTAGATTTGAATATTTACGCAGCGTTGTGAATATTTAAGTAGGGTCAACTTTTAACTTGGTCAGCAGGGACAACATTTCTCATATAAATGCCCGGCAAAGTTGCCTCGGGGGGAGGGAGGAGATATATATATATTTTAATGTGGTTAATGGCAAAATAAATAAAATGGAAAAAAAAAATGGAAATGGTTGTCTTGGGTACCCGGGACCATATAAACAGGCCCTTAGAGGGGAATCTCTGTTTACCATTTTTGCCTCATTAGCATATACGCCTCATTCTCTTACCTAACCTAAAAAAAAATCAACACTATTGAAAGGGCATAACTTAGCTTTCTCTGGAAATATGAGCCTGATATACTAGATACACTTTGTGCAATGCTGTTTTAAAAACTCAAAATTTCACAAAGAATGTATGGCTCATTAGCGCTTTTGCCACCCAACAATTTTGCAATTTTTAACAGCAGATATTTTCTTAAATATTACATGAAAAAAGCAAAAAAATTGCATAGGTTACTAAGTTTAACAAGCTCTTTCAACTTTTGAAGTCAATTCGTATTATTTTGGACATTGCCTTCTCTACGTAAATTCGTACGTTAATGAAGCAAAATGTAAACAATGACATCAGCAAAGACCTATTGGCTGTAAACTTTTCTTGGTAATACTGCTGACCAGTATATAAGACTTGTGCACATACTTTGCCTGTTCCAAATGCGATAGGTAATGGTCACCTGCCTTAACCATGGGGATGGCTTTGGAGGGAGGGGACGGTGGGGAGTTGGACTCAGAGGGTGGGGGGGGGGGATCGGTGGAGCAAACATTTAGGAGAGGGGAGGGAGGGGAGGGTCCAAAGGTTGTTTTGTATTCACATGTTGGGTTGTAGAAGCCTTGGATTCTATCAAAAAAATTATCCAAAATTTGACACCAATACTGCAATATAATATTTATCTTGCTATCTAATGGCTACGATAGCTTTTTTAATTTTAAAACTGACTGCCAAACCAGAGATTCCAGATCAAATTGGAATTTTAAAATGTTGCCTTTTTGCAAGGGAAAAATTAATAACAACAGCAGACAACACATTTTAAGCAATGGGGAGGGGGGAGGGAAACATTTTCAGCACTAAGACATCCCTACATTGTGTATAAGACATCCCTATAAGACATCCCTATAAGACATCCCTATACCAGGGTCGTAACGAGGTATATGGGATCAGGGATCAAAGGTCTAAAAAAAGGGTGGGATCAGGGATCACAGCCTCGGATCCGGGATCACAGCCCTCGGGATCGGGATCAGCGTGTTTTCCATTGACTCAAGGATCAGGCAAACAAAATTTTGTGGGATCAGGGATCAAAATTTTCATCTCTTTTGGGATCAGGGATTAAAAATTTGCGTAAAAATACGGGATCAGCGATGAAAAAATATACCTCGTTACGACCCTGCTATACCCTCCTATAATTTATGGTCAGAGTCAACCAGACAAGTTGAGTAAATGTGGCAATTTCAAAATTAATATGATTGTTATTGGCAGGCAAGCTGCTCTGCAAATGCTTGATGGGAAACCAAAAACCTTGAAGGAATGGGTTAAACTAATGGAGGTAAGAAGAATTGAAAAGAATGAGGAGTTTTAAGGAGAACTGCATTTCACTGATATCATATATTTACTCCTTGAAGAATATGCTAATATTGGACAAAACTGCCTGGCATAACAGTTGTGTGTCCATGCACAACCCATTGTTGCCTTAAAGTGTTGTACATCTACAACCTTGTCATAATTTGGACAGAAAAGTCTAAGATTAATTTTTGAAATTAAGTGAACAATAAATTAATGTATTTAGGTTAAGTGGCATTTTGGTTGGTACTTGAGATTGGTTTTATGGAATTATCTTGTTAACATTTCAAGCAATCAAAAAATTCCATCATAGGTTTGTAGATGAATGTTATGTAAGGTTTTGATGAATTTTGGGAGTGTGTGGGAGGGGAGGAAAGGTTTGTTTAAGTTGTAAAAATAAGAAATATTAAAGATTATTCAAGTTTTAAAATTGTCATGTCGGTGTAAAGTTAATAATAATAAGTAGATGGACACCAAAAAAAAACTGTTTTTGGTGTTTCAAAAATATGTTTCTTTTTTTCTATCCTCTCTTTAAAACCCTTACAATTGCACATTGTTGTACATTGTTATTTACTTCAGGATGAGGTTCATAGTCCAGTGTCACAAATGGAGGTATTCCAAGAGGTATTAAACTAAAGTATATAGTCATAAGATTACTGACACTAGGTGAATGTTCTGGATTTTTTTTTTTCAGAATAGCATTATAATTTGTCACAAGTTGTTTATTAAATACATGTAGATCACAATTTGACTGAATTAAGTCTTAATTTTTTCTGTCTCTCAAAAGTACTTTCTGTGAGGTTCCACAAGGCTTAATCTTGGCATTTTTATTTAACATATATATGTTGTGGTTCAAATTTGTCTTTGGTTTGAGAATTTTCAAACCAGTTTACCTTTTATTTTCTTTTTGTCTCAGATTTATAACCGTAATTTAAAATTTTCAAACCAAAATAAAAATTGAACTACAACAGATACAATAAAAGTCTGTCTGTCTGTCTGTCTGTCTGTCTGTCTGTCTGTCTAAATTATATGTCTAAATGAATATAACGGAATTGATATGCTGTTGATACAAATCTGTTTCTGTCTCAAAAAGACCCAACTTTATGTTAAGTTATATTCTGAACATTGAGTTAAAAAAGTATCTGTATGGTGAAAAGAAAATTGCAAAAAGATGACTTTTCAGTGTTGTAGCTCTTTTGCACGTTTCCAGCTTTTCCTCGTATGTGCATTCCCACAACAATAAAACAGTCATTGCTGCGTCTGTTCATATTACATGCCTGTTTTTTGTTACTGGTAGAAATTCCATGAAATTGATACAAATGGAGATGGATACGTGTCTCCTGAAGAGATTTTCGAAATAAAATATGATGATCTTCAGCGGCTTCTGCAAGGTCCGGAAGAAGAGGAGGAGGAGGAGGAGGAGGAGGAGGAAGTTGATCCCTCATATCTCACTGCAGAAGAAGGAAGTGATTCCACAGACACGACACATAAAACAGACTCTGATAGCAAGTTAGATTCCATGCATGCTGAACTGTAATGGCTACATACTGAGCTTTTAGAGTTCCAACGGCTAGGTCATGCTATGCTTGACAATTCATAGCACCCCATGAAGGGAGTACTACAATACAGTACAACGTAGAATTTCACACAGTTTTTGGATTACTTTCACAGACTCAAAACGTTAGAACCGCCTTGAACAGCACTGACAATAAACAGCATCACAGCATCTTAGGATTTATATTGATCATATAATTACTTATGTATATTTTAGATTTTATTATTTCTTATTATTTATTAACTGTTAGTATTATATTATTAGGCACAGCTTCAGTGTAAATAAGTGTATACTTTCTGAATTCTGTGTGAAATATTAAAAATACTGCTGAGTAGCTTTCATTTGAATGGTCACACTTTAGGATTTCATTCACAGACTCAAAAGTTAGAACCACCTTGTACAGCATAATAAACAGTACCACAGGAAAATACTGCTGAGTAGCTTTCATTTGAATGTTCACACTTTAGGATTTCATCCACAGACTCAAAAGTTAGAACCACCTTGTACAGCATAATAAACAGCACCACAGGAAAATACTGCTCAGTAGCTTTCATTTGAATGGTCACACTTAGTTTCAGGATTGTATCCACAGACTGCTACTTGTGTTAAGGTTTCACATTGCAGCAGTAAACGGGTTACCGTTGGAAAAATTCTCTTGAAAACGGGTTAAAATAACGGACTTACGAACACATACGAAATAGGAAGAGATCATTCAACAGGATTGATGGTCAAAATTTCATAAGATTAAAAGGATTTTAAAATATACGTAACTTCCTTGGCATGGATAGTTATTTTATTTTCATTTAGACGATAAAGGCCCTGTCACTATTGCGTATGAGAGAAACGTATGAGTTGCGTATGAAAATTCATAAAATAATTTTCATACGCACAAAATCGTATGCCTAATCAGCGTATGCCTAGCATGTGTTTAGCGTATAAACCATACGTCTGAATACGCACAAAATTTTTAAGCATGCTTAAAAAAAATTTTCTGCCTCGCCGTATGCCAGCGTATGCCACCGTGCTTGAAATGTGTACAACCTATGCCTAACGTACCCCTTGTGTATGTCAGCGTATACGAGCGTATGAGTGATATTTTTCATACGCTGGCATACGCTAGTACGATACGCAGAGGGATGGATACGCAATAGTGTGACGGGGCCATTAGAAAGTCACATTTTACAAAGAATGGAAAATTTACGATAGTACAGGTTGTCAGCAATAGCATGGCCTAAACATTAAGAAACATTGTTTAACTACACAGTTTCATATCACTATAAATAAAATAAACATATCTAGGTTGTAAACATATGTAATATTTAAATCCAAAAAGTTTCATCTGAAGTGCTTTCAGGGAAGTGTGTATACTACTATCTGTAAAGTTACTAACGGCTGTAAAAAAAATTGCACATCTTCCTTTTGTTATGTAAAGTATATATTGTTACACTTTTTAAGAATTTAGTAAACATGTTCAAAAGCCAAACAAAAAAACATGGTTGATCATCCCTTGCTGTAATTATTTTTGACACACCTTTTGTTATTACATGTAGTTATAACAAAATAATAATCATCATCATCATCATCATCATCATCATTTATATAGCGCATTTTCTACAAGATTCAAAGACGCTGTTTACATAAATAGACAAAAAGTAAAAATAATCACAAGAGATTGACATTAAAACTGGACGCTAACTACACGATTCATAAGCTCGCTCAAAAAGAAATGTTTTACGTTTGCGTTTAAAATCATCAATTGAGTTTGCAGAAGGTAAAATGCAAAGTTAAAGGGAAGATATCGGCAACTTACTTGAAAAATCACAGTTGTAAGACTTGAATACAAAATTACAAATAGTGAGATTCTTGTTAGGTCTGGTGAAGCTTTCTGAAAAGGACTGTTGTTGTTGATATACAGTGTAACTTTCATCAACCTTACTGGAAGTCATCTTCAGAGTTATATTAATGGTGTATCGTCAGTTGCTGGTATTTTAGTGTCTGGTTGTGCACTGTGCATAGGAAACTCTTCACTGGCAGCCGCTTTCTTTCTACTCCTCTCGTTCCCGCTTGGAAGACTCCTTAAAGATGTCACTCTAACTCTGCAACATTGAGCACCTCCAGTTTAAAACTCAATGCTGCGGATCGTGATGACTGGAATAATCTAACTAGCTTTGTAGCCAAAGGAGATATTTGTGTCGGAATCCACCTATGTAACGCATGGCCAGTACTCTTGGAGAAGGAGAGGAGAGGGCAGATGAGGCAATCATTCTCATCCTTTGAGATTGGTTTAAGAGCCAGTGTCATGGTAAAGAGACGAAGACGAGAAAACCAGACACCACCATCCACCAGACTTTCGACTGCAGTTGCTGTAGCAAAGCCTTTCTGTCATGGATAGGCCTAGTCTATCATAGCATGCCTGTACCAGATGTTCGGCTGCAGTTGTTGTAGCAAAGCCCTTCTGTTATGGATAGTCCTAATCAATGAAAGCGCGCCTGCACCAGACTCTCGACTGCAGTTACTGTAGCAAAGCCTTTCTGTCATGGATAGACCTAGTCAATCATAGTGTGCCTGTACCAGATGTTCGACTGCAGTTACTGTAGCAAAGCCTTTCTGTCATTGATAGACCTAGTCAATCATAGCGTGCCTGTACCAGATGTTCGACTGCAGTTGCTGTAGCAAAGCCTTTCTGTCATGGATAGGCCTAGTCAATCATAGCGTGCCTGTACCAGACTCTCGGCTGCAGTTGCTGTAGCAAAGCCCTTCTTATGGATAGTCCTAATCAATCAAAGCGCGCCTGCACCAGACTCTCGACTGTAGTTGCTGTAGCAAAGCCCGGGGAGGGGGGTACTCCCTGTAATGGGCTATACGGGGATGCTCCGCCCGAAAGGGGTACCATTTTGAGGCTAGAGGTATATGAAAGGGTCAGGATTTCACCAGTTGAAGTATATGAAAGGGTAGGGATTTCACCAAGAATAGGAAAGGGAAGCGAAACTACGCCGGTTGAAGCATAAAAAAGGTAGGGAAAACTGCCATTTATGTATTGTAAAAATGGCCTTTCAAAATATGTCAAACAGACGCACGTAAAGGCTCTGAAAGGGGTACCGTCTTTATTGAAAGGTATATGAAAGGGGTACCATTTTTAATGAAAGGTATATGAAAGGGGTACCTTTTCTGTCAAAATCGGTATATGAAAGGGTAAGGGTTTGGACCTCGGGGCGTAGCATCCCCGTACAAAACGCGTAAGGCGCGTCACACTGCTCACGGTAAGGCGCATCACACTGCTTACGGTAAGGCGCGTCACACTGCTCACGGTAAGGCGCGTCACACTGCTCACGGTAAGGCGCATCACACTGCTTACGGTAAGGCGCGTCACACTGCTCATGGTAAGGTGTGTTACACTGCTCACGGTAAGGCGCGTCACACTGCTTACGGTAAGGCGCGTCACACTGCTCACGGTAAGGCGCGTCACACTGCTCATGGTAAGGTGTGTTACACTGCTCACGGTAAGGCGCGTCACACTGCTCACGGTAAGGCGCGTCACACTGCTCATGGTAAGGTGTGTTACACTGCTCACGGTAAGGCGCGTCACACTGCTTACGGTAAGGCGCGTCACACTGCTCACGGTAAGGCGCGTCACACTGTAAGTATCACCCTCGTTAAACAGAGTCGAATTATTTATTTATTTTTACTGACTACGTTGAAAAGAAAATAATGAGCCGGTGAGTGGTAAAACACTTTATAAGTTGTGTTATAATTATAACACTAAAGACTTGGTAAAAAAAAAAGACAAATCATATTGTAAAATGTTTAGTTATTTTTTTTATAACATTCCTTCTTAATGTGCTAAATACAAAACGTCTGACTGACAAACAAAGATAAAATATGTTTTATGTTTACAAGGGTATTGTTTATATTAAATTTACATCCTTAAAAGTGCTAAATACAATACATTTAAACAACAGTCAAAAGTAATTCAAAAAATAATTGTAGGATGATAATAAAATATCGTGCATCTCAGTCGAAATACGTAAGCCTATGACGTCAGTTAGGAGACATGACGTCACAAAATTTGTAAGCTTGTTTACAGTGCCTTTCAGATTGGTCATTTGAGATAACAAGAAATATACTGGTGCAAACCCTTGCGATTCGGATTCACACGAACTCCTAAGTTCTAACCCAAGAACGGGCCGAAATTTACCACCGCTGTTATATACGCTTAGGTGGAGGCTCACTAAAACAATTTTCGTTTCCCATGCATGATCGGAGGTAATTTCAGTCCAGGAATTATTTGCATCAGGCTTCGCAGATACGAGCTTTTTTCTCTATGTTAAATATAAAAAGGCAAATTATTGTACTAGAAAATTCCTGACAAATTTAAAAGGCTGAAGCACATTTTCGAACCAACTTGAGTCCCGGAAATGAGTGTAAAAACTTGCGTTGAAGTAGTAAACGAAGGACACTTCGTCGCCTCGTTCCCAGATCTGCCACGCCCCGTACTGTCGAGTTAAATTTGGGTCGAAATTACGAAAACCGATCGGCGATTATGGGTGCATGATGACTATATTTATTATTTACAAAAGTTACTTGTGCTAAAAGAAATTGTGATTAATATTAATAAGTGAATAGCAATGTAATGATTCTACAAATAAATTAGATGAAGTGTTGCGTTTGAATAGGCCATTTGCACGATGGCGTCATTTGACTACAACTACCAGAATTCATTTCGTTTTTCCTTTCTTATTTAAATTTTGTAATCCCAGTGCGGTTTAAATAACAATAGCACTAATTTGCACTACAAAACAAAAAACTGAAGGATTCTGGTAGTTGTAGTTAAATGACGTCATCGTGCAAATGGCCTATTACTGCTGCAACATCTCTCAGATCTCTGTTCAAAAAGTATAACCGGCTTCACCTCTCAAGACCGGCAGAAATCAATCTTGGGTAGTCTGTGATTAAACCATCGTGGACTGTAATGTATCAAAATCCTTTTTGCCTGGTATGTTTTATCGAATATCAAATTGTGTTTGAAAAATTAAAAAACACATGAGTAAAAAAGCTTGACCTATATGCCATTTTACTATGAAAAGCGGGATTCAATAAAAGCTAGCAACAGCCAATTATAAGCAGTAAATTATTTAACACACTTAATAATTGCGGCAGACTACAAACCTCCTGAAGCAATTTAAAACATTGGCGAAAAAAAACCTCTTCAGAACAAGTGACCTCAGAAACCATCCGTAACCACGGTCATCACAGTATTTGCCCATCTCTTACCATATTCCAGTCTATTAATTTACACTTCTCGTAAAAAAAAATAGTTTGTATGTAAAGTGCCAATTACTCTCATCTGCGGAAAACAAAGTTGCTTTTGTAGCTTTTTGTTCTCACACAACAGGAATTGATCAGTTGGTAAAGATGATGAATTCATCGACTTACGTCACATACGTTCGTAATAAACCGTGGCTTTACCGCCGCTTTATCCCTTATTTATGTATCAAGGTTTTTGAACGGAAGTTAGTTTTTGTAACATCACTTGCATCCCAAAAAGTAATAACCTCTGACAGATTAAAAAATACTCTCCCAATTAATGTTGATGTTGTGGAAAAAAACGTACAAATTTGTACAATTAATCAATGATTATCTTTTTCCACTTCTTTTGCAGCGAACGTATCACATCACGTATTAAGATTATTTTATCCCTTGCATGAAGTTTTTTATTCGTCTTTTTGACCTCGAGCCCAAAGTCTTTCCTTAAAATGCCCGCAAAATGTTTTAGGGTGATGTAGTACATCTCCAGGTCTTCGTGCTTGCAGGTCTTTGGGGCAGTTGTGCCGGGAATTTCTTCATCATCCTGCGGAGGTGGATTTTGTCCGCCTGATGAATCAAAAGTACATAGTCAACTCTCTGAAAGCGGACACCCATGTAAGGTGAACACCCCTGTAATGTGAACACCCCTGTAAGGTGAACAAGCCTGTAAGGCGGACACCGCTGTAAGGCGGAACACCTCTGTAAGGCGGACACCCATGTGAAGTAGAGGTGGAAGCCCCAGTAAAGTGGACACCCATGTAAGGTGGACATCCCAGTAAGGCGGACACCTCTCTGAGGCGGACAAGGGTGGCTGGTCGGACGACTTTAACTGATTTGTCTGTAACTATACTCTCTTCAAGGAGGACGGGGGTGTGGTGCTGTTTATTAAGCTGTAGAAGGTGGTTTTAACTTTCGAGTCTGTGGATAAATATCTTAAGGTGCGTGGTCCATTCAAGTGAAAACTATTGAGCAGTACCTGCCTGTACGCTTCTGTTTATTATGCTGTGCAAATTGGTTCTAACTTTTGAGTCTGGATGACATCCAAGAGGTTGACATTCAAACGAAAGCTATTGAGCAGTTCATTCCTGTAGGTCCTGTAGTACAGTCTTGTTTTAACAACTTATCAAGTGGAATGAGGTTCAATTACACTTTGACACTTGGGAGTTGCGTGGTTTTAAAAGTCGTGAAGGTAAATATTGGCTTGAAGCCGTTACAACATGGACGAGGGCATCTAGAATTATTTAAAAATCTTATTTAAAATCAACCAATCAGAGCGCGTTCGACATTTAGCAAATTTCCACTGGTTTTTTATTTACCATGATTTACGTCATCACATGGTCAAAGTGTTGTGGACTCACGAGTCGTAGTGAGCAACGAGTGAGTCAGCAACAAATTTTGACCATGTGATGACGTAAATCGTGGTAAATAAGAGTCCACACCACGGAAAACCGGTGGAAATCTATTTTTTACCACAATTGCTGCTAAACTCGCAATCTGATTGGTCGACGTGAGTGGTAAATGAGAGTCCAGACAACGGTGCTGACGCTAACATCACGCGCGCTTGAAGAAAACCAATCAGATTGCGAGAAAGTTATAGACAACGCTTGCTCTTTCTTTGCTGTCGCGTTTTGTAACCAGACTTCGATTTTTCCTTGTATTTCTTTCTAAATATTGTTGTAAAAAAACAAATTTACACCGTTTTTCTGACTCACTCGGCTGCGCCTCGTGAGTCCACAACATTTTGACCATGTGATGACGTAAATCGTGGTAAATAAGAGTCCACACCACGGAAAACCGGTGTAAATTTGTTAATTTTACTACAATATGTAGAAATTGCGTGATGTTAGCGTCAGCACCGTTGTCTGCACTCTCATTTACCACCCGCATCGACCAATCAGATTGCGAGATTACCGGCAATTGTGGTAAAAATTCATATGACAAATGTTTCGGGTTATTAAAGTGTTTTGTTACCTTTGCAATATCCTAAGTGCTTCACGTCAATAAACGAGCCTCTTTCGCACATTCGCTGTCTTAAAAAGCAGTAGTTTGCGTAGGTGGTGTTGTCGGCGCCGCAGAGTTTTGTGGATGTTGACGTTTCTGAGTAAGATTCTTCACAAGAGCACGTGACACACCGTGGTCTGCCAGCATTACCCAGTACACAGCGCTCTCTGACACAACGCATTCTTCCAAATTTATCCTTCCTACAAGGCTCCTTGTTGCACCTGATGTCGTTGCACGTTGCATTTGCTAATTAAAGAAAGATAAATCTAATCAGTTAGGACGGTATTAGAACATTAATTAAAGTGCCTATGAAATAGTAAAAAATTGAAGTTCGTGTTTCACTGAGGGTCTATTATACTCTGGCGGGCTGGCGGTTTAAGCCATTTTTTAGTGTCGGTTTGCGGGTACATTCATATTTATCTGGCGGTTTACAGTCAAGAATTATCGGCGGTTTCGGTCTTGAGGAAAAAACCAAAGCGGATTGCGGTCTAGGAAGAACAAACTATGGCGGTTTGCGGACTGTGCGACCCCCTATAATAGACCCTCTTCACTGATTCATAATTTTCCAATTTAGTTATGTTCAAGCGATGAAAAGCATTTTTTTTGGACGTCCAAAGTTGATCAGAAATGAACTTTTCGTGTCCTGGGGCTTTTTCTAGACCGAAATCAGTATTACATGTAATACTTACAGTGAAACAAAAGAAACGGCCATACGGCAGAAAAACAGAAGCATCAGCAAATAACATGGTGACGTCATGAATCAGTGGCACATGGACTTCAATTTTTTAGTATGAAAAACGGGTGGAAAATTTCATTTCATAGTCAACTTAATAATTAATCTATTTATTTGTTTATTTATTTATTTATTTTGCAATGGCCGTGTGTATGACACCGCGTTATACACCTAATGCAATAAAGGTTGCTTTGGCAGTTGGTCATTGGCAATTGGGAATTGGCATTTGGGCATACGGAACACAATACAATGCTTTGCTTGAGTGACCGCCAAACAATAGCTTACCAGTGCTCAATGCAACCTTTATTGAATTAGGTATATAATTTGTTCAAGCAACTCGTGCAGCACAAAAGACGTGCAACGCCTAAGCCAATGATTACCTTATTTTTATTTCCTCAGCTTCCCGATACAAAAATGACTTAAAAAAAGAAAGCACAGACAATGATGACACGTGACGTAAATAAATGTTGACGTAAGTCATCAAGTAAAGAAAAAAGGTGGGGACACCGCAACAGCATAGCTAATTATTGCGGGCCCAGTGATAACTTTGCGCGGCAATTCCTGCGCCTTGCACCAGTTATATGTTTCTCGCTTCTATCCCCCGCCCCCCTTGCGCTAATTACATTAGTTGTAGCGAATTTGGATTGGTTGGCACGTCGCCTTTCGTGTGGTAGAAAAAACACAGAACACGTTCTTATTACTTTTCTATCATTCTTGCCACATTTGCTAAGGTTACGCCCGCAGGTGACAAGAGAAGAGATTTACTGCGTAACAGTTCCGCAGGTGAAAAAAGGGTGTGTGATGGCAAAGAAAATTCTACTCACCAATACAATGTCCTTTATAAGCCACACCGATAGTCTTCCCTTGTCTACAAGATTCCCGCCTAAGTGAGCATGAGCTTTCATACTGCTTGCCATCAGCTCCGCACAGCGGACCCCCTGTCTTTGAATAGTTGGAGCAGTGAAAGTCACAGTCCACACAATTCGCACGATTGAAGAGGTCAACTACGCATGTCATGCGATTGTTGAGACAAACAACATTGTCGCATCCGCCTAAAAAAAGTGAAGTACTATCAGTTTGTGGTCGCATTACACCCAAATCTTGGTCAATGCCAAACTGAGGTCGTTCCCCCAAAAAAGTTTTTTTCTTTATAGAAATATAATAAGCCGGAATCCCAGCAAAAATTACTGACTGAATAAAAGGGCATAAAAGTTACTATAAACCCGCGTGTAATCATGCACAGTCTTGTTTGGCCAATCGAATCTCGAAGGAAAAAAAGGGTAATTGGTATAAAGCGCGAGCAAAGTTGCGTTAATCAAATCATCGGATTGATTTATGGTAATTAATGCATATTATTATTATAATCTAGCTTATATGCATACATATAATCTATATCTATTCATCTGATTGGTTTTGAAACTGCTGTTATAATAGCATGCAAGTCAATAAAATCCAGTGGTCACTCGTGGTAAGAATTAAAGGCTCCTTCGAGCCAAACTACCTTTGGACCCTCCCCTCTCTCTTGCGTTTTTATCTATCCGTCATACTTATAGAATTGTAAATAATTACTTTTAATTAATCATTTTATTCACATAGCTTGTTAGGCGCATTTGACATATCTACATGTTAATTTGCGCTATAGAAATATTAATTATTATTGTTTTGCTCCACCGATCCCATCCCTCTTCCACCCCCCGCCCCCAGAAAAAAAAACCGCTTTTCCCTTCAACGCCGTATCGTATTTGAAACAAGCAAAATAAGCCTTATGCATTGGTCAGCGGAATTACCAAGAAACGCTTACAGCTGAGTGATGGAAGGAAGGAAGGAGTGATAATTTGCATATTTGTCGCCGTCTGCTGCAACTCGTTCAACCCTTCACGTATTCACGAGTTAAAAAGAAGGTTAAAACATCCCTACTATACTACTAACGTAGGAGACTTATCCATGCAATTGCTAATTACCTGTTGAACTGTTGAATTCTTCCTCAGTTTACAGCCGAAAGATGGAAGGAGTGAAAATTTGCATATTTGTCGCCGTCTGCTGTAACTCGTTCAACGCTTCACGTATTCACGAGTTAAAAAGAAGAAAATTCCAACCATAGCTGGTAACAAGGAGGGGAGGGGGGGGGGGGGGGTTAAGGTGCAAAAGTATCTTTCCCCCTGATTAAGCAAATGTTCTTGATATGTTACTTACTTTGACAGCTGCCGTTGTATGCTATTTTAACAACATCAGTTGTGCCATTGCGGCAAGTCCACTTTTTGAATTCACATTCATTATTGTATGTCGTCCCATCAGTTCCACAAACAGGCCATTTTACTCTCTCCCGTTCAGTATGGCAGCCATTGCAGACGCATTTCGCATTGCCACGCCGGCTGATCTTGCAGACTTTCCCTTCGGGGCAGGCCATATTCGAACATGAATTTCCTAACATGGGAGTTTGTGTTAGTTTACTCAACATATTTCTCACTGTTTGATGAACCGTTCATAGTGATCACGTGATCAAATTTTAAGATAACGCCGAAATCGGCAATTTGGCAGCCAAGTAATTTTCTTTGTATAGAAAAGTAAATCGGCGTATAAGATGGTCGTTTAACACATTTAACCTTCTACACGTTTGGAAACTTTAAAAATTAGAGTTATAAATAATCAAAGGGTGAATTTAGGGCTGAAAAAATGACATTTGTCCTCATAAATATATTTTTTTAAGAGGACAATGGATCCTCGTTCCAATCATGATGGGCTGGAAAAAATTGTCACGTGCTCTCAGTTGGAATTGAAGCTCTTTGTACTAAAAAATATTAAGGACGATAAGAGCTTTCTATATAACCAAAGTTTGATGTAGTTTCATTCCATTTGCTAAAGTTGTTACTAATAAACCATTTTTCCTGAAGTTTAATCCGGATATGTTCTGATTTAAACTTACTTTTGCACGGCAGGCAGTTGCTAAATTTAAGTCCAAGGTAAGTCCACCATTTTGTGTAAGGGCTGTCGTCATCAACGTAGTACTTTGCGCCTGGAGACATACAGCAATCTCCGCTGTGCTTAGAAACAGTCTGGTTCATCGGAAATTTACATTTGTAATTCATGTTATCACCGAGCCTTTGTCCGAAGCACAACCGGGCACCTAAAAACAAGTCGGTTGGTTAATAATGCAGTACAATATATAGAGTCAGTATATTCCGGTCAGTATTAAGATAAATGAAACAAGGCTGGGTTTAGAGAGTCACTGTGTTAGGAACGCTGAGCTAGCAGTTAGTGCCAAGGCTTTTCGCTCTTAACCAGTCGCCCCTTCCCTCCCCTCCCCCCCCCCCCCCGTCTTTTCACTTCGCCCCTTCCCCTCCCCCTTCTTTTCACTCCTCTTCCCTCCCTGCTCCTCAGGAGCAAGTCTCTCTCCTCCTAGACCTCCTAATAATGATGTGTGATATTCAAATGATAGCCCTTCAACAGTACAAAGCTCTAGAATTCTTCTTTAGTAGTTTGAATACATTTTCAATTTAGCTACTTTTGAGAGTAAAACATTTTTAAAATATTTGTATGGAGAGACGATGATGAAAGAGACTAAGCTATTAAAATCACATCCATTTTAGACAGCAGACGATGTTGATGAACTTTATTTGCTTTTCTGATGGATATATATTCTTAAAATCCGATTTCTAAAAGGATGTCATCAATCAACTTGAACAAACATCCGTTTGTCCATTTCATCGCGCCAAAAAAAATTCATTAATAAAGTAAACATGCCACATCATTTTTATACAATTTAAATTTACGTGCCCACTTACACGTTTGTTCCGGCGTTGATTACAAAACCTACGGTATTTGAACAATAAATGGTCTGCGAAAATGCGTACTGGAAGTTTCTAATCGGCCGGTCATATTTCCTTCAAAAATATTTTATCCTTTGCACGTTGATCAGCGTGTCAACTGGATTACAACAACCAAATATTTTATAAACAAGTGGAAAAGGAAAAGAATAAGGACTGCTTGTTTAATTTCAAAGTGATAAACAGTTTTATCCCCCTTGAACATGCCCAAAGTGAACAAGGATCGAAACGCCAGGAAGCAAAAGCGATGATGCATGAGAATGGCAAAATAGGCTTTTAATCATCACACAGTCAGTACGATCTCCGTGTTCATCTTCTTTAGTCCAAACCATATTTTTTTATTATTGTTGTTACAGTCTCGATCGGCATTATTCCTTCTAGTCATTTTGTATTGGAAAATATGACTAGAAAAAAAAAAACACCCAGAAAGGGCAGGAGATCTTAATTGTATACTTTCTCCATGATATTCCCCCCCCCCCCCCAGACGACCACAGTACACCCCCTTTACAATCAGTTCTGAGTTATGAACAGTTTCTTTAATTTACGTCTAGAAAATGTTTTATTATTAAACCGCGTTCTGAGAACAGCGAGTGGCAAGCCAAAAACCTGACACCGGGTATTTTAAGGTGTAAGAAAAAGAATTCTTCAAGGGTTGTTTTTATTGAAGGACCCGGGTCTGAAAACTGAAGTGTATTGTTACGGTCACTCACAGATTAAAAAGCGTGACCATTCAAATGAAAGCTCTCGAGCAGTGCATTGAGTTTTCGATATTCTAGCTCGTTTCGATCTTGGTTGTTTTTTTGGAGCGAAGATGGTTTGGAAATTGCTTGTGGTACATTAAGCGCTGCGTCACTTCCTTTTTTGAGAGCGCGAGGAAGCCTCTCTCTCACCCAGGATATTTTCACCGCCAAAAAAAAATTCAGACATCCCTGTTCAGTGCGCCTCTGAGACGTGAAGTTGTTAAGAGTAAATTGACTGTATCGCTATTTGTTTTTCCTCTTTTTTGCGGATAAATGAGACCATGTGTTCAACAACAACCCACCCAGCAGGCTACTAGTTTCCAGTCCACGCCTTCTACGCGGGCGATTGAAATTTAATCTTTGTTCGAAACACCAACGCCGCGCGTGCGTCCAAGCTGTAGGGTCCTTTTCAATACATTTAACCATTTTTTACTGCCTGTTCATGGAACTGAGGTTAGATTCAAACAATTAATGAAATACGAGTCGCTTTCCTGGAGGCCGTATAGAGATCCGTTTCCGTCAAAAGTCATGTTTGAACTTTTTCAGGAAGAAAGCGACCTCCATGGTGCAGAAAAACCTTCTTGAAAAGTACTTTAAAAAGCCAAAATAATCCATTTATCTTGAATGTAATTTGAATCAAACTTAGCGCAGGTTAAGATGAATAATTTCCAACTGGAGTTCACACGAAACTCCGAAAGGTTTTTCTCGCATTGCAAATGAGGTATGAAAAGTAAACGGTACATCAGTCATACATCAGTCATTTTTATAGGTCTTATAGTGTGGTACAGAAAATACGGAGAGAAAGAACTGCGCGCGCAGATTCTACATGTGTTAGGCATTTCATGGACAGAATAAAACCTCAAGGGTAACCATGATTCCCTCCCGGCAATGTAAAAGCTAAGCAGTATAAATGCAGAAATTGTTTGGAAGAGTTAAAACGAATAACATTTTCTCGCTACATAGAACCGAGACACGAACAGACAACTTGTTACTGATAGCCGCCAAGAGTGAACATATAGATCATCTGACCATTCAATTAAGCTAACATCTAATGAACTAAATACGCGAACACCTCACCAGGTTTATTACTATTCTTTGGCTGTACCCTCCTTTATAATACTTAGGGAAATTACATAATCTACCAGATCGTACTTTACGAAGCGCTGGTATTAAAAACGTGGCGAAAGAAACAGCTTTTTTACTTTGCACTTTGACCGTCATTACACAGGCCAACTGCGGCCAACTGCGCACTGAAATTAAACACATCGTGCATTCATATGAGTGACATAATTCTACTGACAACAATTTTGATAAAAGCTTAGATCTGTACCTATTGCATAAACACAGTCGTAATTCTGGAGATAGAAAGATATAAAGTAAAAACACGAATTGCTAACGGAACAAACCGTCTAAAATCCCCGCTAAAATCAACACACTCCGTCTTTCCATAATGGAAGTAAACTACATATTCAGGACTCACAATAATTTGCAGTCACCAGCTACAAGCAAGAGTGGATTTTTAGGAGTAGATGTGGGAGGCCGTCAAATATATTATTTATGTTTTGTAAAAAAAACTGCTAGGGAAGACGACATGCAGGAGAAGAAAAAAGGAAAGGAAAATCGACAGCACGTTCGAACGAGGAACGAGAAAGGAAGACGCGAAAAATCCTCACACGCAGCTTATCTCTGGTGAAGACTGGAAAGGTAGAACAGGCAAAGATCGACGATAACATTGGCGCACACCGCATGATAGAAAACGTTTCATGGAACATGTTAACATTTTTACATACCGTTTGCGGAGTAAATGAACATCATTACTAACAGCAGGCTCTTCAACACCCATGTAGATTTCACGTCCATTTCTATCCGCTTAGACAAAGTCCAAAATCTTCTGAGAAGATTTCAAGTCGATCGTACAGCAAAGATAGATCGAGTGCCTGGAGATGTGAATTTATATACCCTTCATTGCCCTTAAGCTGACAGGCAGACAGGAACGAAATGGTCGTGAAATGATGAACACTTCCGGTTCCAGCAGGGCTTTACTCAGCAGTGGCGTGGCAGCATGATAAATATGTTTTCGTGTTTACAATTCACGCGACAGAGTCGAGTGTTGGTGGTTAGAGTGGTGCATCTCATTTACATGCTCTACGGATAATCTTAAATGTATGCAAGAGTTTAAGAGAGCGGAGCAATTAAACACACGCAACCGTGAAATAGATATCGAGCTCACAGATGAGTACTTAAGTTATTTTTGTACTGTCTACGACGTTTGCCATTAAAAACATTGCAATTTTAGTTATCTGGGATGTTGATGGTGACAGTGTCGTACTTGCCAGCCAGTGGTGTTGTTCATCAGCGAGAAACCCCTCGCAATTGCAAAGGTGTTTCGTTCCGGGAAACGCCCTTCAATCGCGCGACTTCAAACTACTAATATAGTCCAAAAAAGCCTGTATATATACAAAGAGCATACCCACCACCTTGTCAACTTGTTATTTTCGCACAGTTTTTAATAGTAACTTTATTTTTATTAAGGATTACAGCTTGATTTTGATCTGTTAATCTGAAATAATGAATTTCATGTACTTGAAATGTCAGCAGCGGAAAGGATTATTGTTCCGCCGACAGTTGTTAAATTGCTACAACGGAAACCGAAAAGGAGGCAAATGCTTTTAACTTTGCCAAGGTTCTGTTTGCACGGACACAATCGCGCACCGACAAAGACAAAGGAATGGGGAATGGAATGGAGAATCAGGAATCGGGAATCAGGGATCAGGAATCGCGAAACAGGCTATGAAGAATGGAATGGGGAATCTCTAAAAGGGATTCTCAAAACTATGGAATCTTGAAATATATTTCCTCTTTACATGTATATTTCCTCCTTACATGTATGTGTTGTAGTTAATATTTTATTTCAGGTAATTTTTGTTTTTCCATTGTTTTTGGGTATGGTAATATATGCTAATATATGCTCCATTTCTTCTTTTCCTGTTCCTGATTTTAGAGTTATCTTTCGGTCGCTTTAGAGATTCTCCATTTTAGAGACTGGCACTAGATATTCCCACTTTCGAAGATACCCTATTCCTCGTTCTCTGTTCCTCCTTTTTTTTTCAATTTCCGACAAGCGTGCCATTCAGTAAACGTTGTCTCTCTTCACTGGTTTTTTATTATTATTTGCGATCGGATTAGATCCAACATCCTGTGTCTCATGTATGGCAAGGCTGAAATCTATCTTGTTGTTTATTTACTAGCAATGCTTAACCGATCTTCGTTGCTATTTTACAACAACACACTATGAATTATTATAAACCAAGAGAATTATGTTCTCTTGTATAAACTGAATATATAAGCAACAACAGTTAAAAAATCTAACGAACAAAACAACGACCGCCATAGGCATGTTTTTACACTTCACTTCACTTCACTTAAACTTCGAAGAGTAAAGCAAGATTGTTTGAGAATTTTTTAATAAAGGTTTTATAATAATAATAAAAAAAAATAAAAAAAAAAAACCGGTCATTTGCTCCTGTTAATGTCGTAAGCAATTCAGTTTACTATGTACTGTCAAGAAAAAAACACGAGGTGTTAACGTAAAAATAACTGGGACACCACATATCATGTTGCCGGAGTTAACGCCACCCTGTGTTCGCCTACAGTTTTTATTACATACGACTACTTCTGAAGACGAATTTTAAGGATATAGACGAAAAGGAAATTCTCGAAGATGTTCCATACTGTCAACTATCGGGATCCCCCCCTGAAATGAACCTAAACAGGATGACAAAGTAAGCAATACGAAGATATTTATAACAGCACGACAGAAAAAAAATAAGACAACGGACTCGCAGGGAAGATTAAAAGTCATTAAATTTCTTCGAAGAAGAGACACGTGCTGATCTCATATCCGCATGCTAGCAATTAATCTCTCTGGCCTGTAACAAAGCGATTAACAAGGGAACCCTGTAATCGCCAGACCTCTCATTACTACGCCATATACTGTATGTAACGCAATGTGATCCACACTGTACACGGCCAGGAGTCGATAAATCGGCTCCTGGCACGGAACACGACACGGCTGGATTAGCCTTAAGTTCCCGAAGGCTAATTCAGCCACTCATGGGGTCATTATGAACATTTGTGCCAGATTCAGTTCACCTTGAAGTCCAGTGCCTTGATTTCAGCCTCGCGCTATAATCCTAAATAACCATATCCTCCCTTATAATCTGGTCCAAACCATTGGATTCCGTAGGCTTGAGATGTTCCCGAAACAGCACTGTATTTTAGCCCCATTTGGGGCTAAAAGAACCATTAAAATTAGCACTGATTGTAGCAGGTTTGTAAATGAGGAGATATATATTGCCACTGGTCCTATTTTTATCCCTGATGCCAAAAGCTTAGCAAACGTGCATCGCTGATCGGGGCCAGGGTACTAAAAAAATCCTGTTGAACCCGATCCCGTGGATTGTGATCCCAGCCCCTGTTTAGAAACTAACCCCTATGGGGCAATTGAAAACTCTCTACAAAATTAGAAATAAGTAAAAATAAGACAATCAAGCAAAGCTAAAGTAGAACGCAAAGACAATTCATTTAACAAGAGATTATGTAAGTTAATTGGATGACCATAAAGATGATCGAGTTAGTGGTAGGCATAAGTAGTAAGATATCCGCGAAAAGAAACCAAAAGGAAGGAACTAACGAATATTACACGAGCCACTCAATGAGGGTGAACTTATGGGGTTTTTTATGCTCAGCTCAAAGAAGTCTCTATTTCTCATTTTTCTTTTAACTTTTTATCTTTTTGGTTGGTGACATGTAGCTAAAAGATCCTGTTATATATCTAAGTGTACTTGAACTTAACCTTGATTGAATGACTTGTTTCCATAGAGATCTTACAGTTGAACCCGCTTTTACCGCCACCTTCTCATAATGGCCACCTTGTACAACAGCAGAAAAATTCTACCCGAGAATGATCTCGCTTGATGAGAGGTTGATTGTAAATTGCATGATGTAGCTGAACATTCAACTCAACAAACGCCACTTGAAAACTCATCTCCGGCTTATTTGATATTTTTGGATTGATTGTCTGCCAAAAGTTCCTGTAATCAGTTGATTTTCTAAAAGCTTTCCTCACTTGCGGTAACTTACACGTAATGCGGTTTGTTCTGTGCTTGTATTAATAGCTTCCGATACCTCTGAGTACTTGTTATCGTGTCACGTTTTGTAACATGTTGCAACAACAAACGGATGCAATAAAAGCCGTTTAGGCCTCCACAGAATATACCAGCTGCATATACCCCACAGAATATACCAGCTACATATACCCCACAGAATATGTAATATACCCCACAGAATATACCAGCTGCCACACACAGAGAATTGCATAATATTTTTCGTTATTAAAATCAAGAATGAGACAAAATCGATAGCAGATGTACATGTAAAGAATTTTTTTTCAGAAGATGGATAAAATATTTATTGAATTTATTCGTGTGTATCCGTTGTTGGAGTCCCCCCCCCCCGGGGGGGAGGTGGGACCTCCATATAATAGTGTTGGATGTGATCGTCGGAATTTTGTTTAAAAATCCCCCAAAATGTACCAGAATTTCGTTTTGTATACAGCTGCATGTATGTGGTTCAAATTTATTTCAAGGTACTGTGATAATTCTAATGGTAGTCATTTTAGATTTTAGTACCAATCAACAAATTTTGCCTCTAAAAGGTACGACGAGAACTCCTGTCATTTTTATATGAGTTCCCCCGGCGGTGGGTGACATCGCATGGACAGTGGAGGCGCCATGACCATTGGTTATGTGTAAGCGGCACGTGGGGAAGTCGGCGGGATATGGAAATGATGGAGGTCAATAATTCAAGATCTTTTTGTTACGGCATATTTTTCAGTAAACAGTGGAAAAGAAGTAAATATCTTAAAGCGAGTGTTATAGGTGTTTTTCATCTGCTGTTAGAACAAAGCGTTTGGAATATGAAATGAGCTTAGGTTGTGAAGATGCCAAAAGTAATATCTTTAGAATTTCTATTATTTGGTAAGCTTACCCAAGGAAAATTGAGTTGTCCTAATACTCAATACTCTGGCTGCAACTGATATACAGCACTGTACTGTGAGTTCTGCTTATAACCGAACGAGTTCATCATCAATAAAAACAACATGTTACTCAACTTACGACTAAGTTCTGGTTCACTTGATCAGATCTCGGTTATTAGCAGACGAATTGTCCAATTCTATTTAACAAATTTACACCGGTTTTGCGTGGTGTGGACTCTTATTTACCACGATTTACGTCATCACATGGTCAAAAGTGTTGTGGACTCACGAGGCGCAGCCGAGTGAGTCAGCAACAAATTTTGACCATGTGATGACGTAAATCGTGGTAAATAAGAGTCCACACCACGCAAAACCGGTGTAAATTTGTTTTTTACAACAATATTTAGAAAAAATTACAAGGAAAAATCAAAGTCTTGTTACAAAACGTGAGAGCAAAGAAAGAGCAAGCGTTGTCTATAACTTTCTCGCAATCTGATTGGTTTTTTTCAAGCGCGCGTGATGTTAGCGTCAGCACCGTTGTCTGGACTCTCATTTACCACTCACGTCGACCAATCAGATTGCGAGTTTAGCGCCAATTGTGGTAAAAACCCATTTTTAAAATGCCTATTTTTCAGACGACCATTGTTCAACTCGATACCCATTATTAGACTACAAAGGAGGAAATACTTATTTTCAGACAGGAATTGTCCAATTCTATACCCATTTTCGGACCAAAACGTTAACAAATTTACACCGGTTTTCCGTGGTGTGGACTCTTATTTACCACGATTTACGTCATCACATGGTCAAAATGTTGTGGACTCACGAGGCGCAGCCGAGTGAGTCAGCAACAAATTTTGACCATGTGATGATGTAAATCGTGGTAAATAAGAGTCCACACCACGGAAAACCGGTGGAAATCTGTTTTTTACCACAATATTTGAAGAAATAATACCGGGAAAAATCGAAGTTTCGTTACAAAACGTGACTGCTAAGAAAGCGCGAGCGTTGTCTATAACTTCCTCGCAATCTGATTGGTTTATTTTTTCAAGCGCGCGCTTTTATAGGCATTGCGTGATGTTAGCGTCAGCACCGTTGTCTGTACTCTCATTTACCACCCGCATCGACCAATCAGATTGCGAGTTAAGCGGCAATTGTGGTAAAAACTCAAATTCCAAACTCTTTGGCACATCTTTATACAAAATTCTCGGTGGACAACAACAACACTTTATCTAGGGGAAGTATTTATATTCCCAATAGTTCCATTCAGGGAGGAGAGAATCATGTGCCTGTCAGCAGGGATATAATTAGTTACTATTTTTGTTTTTATACCGCCAAAATGCGGCCGGCTTATATGTCCTGGGTTTATACAACTAAGTAAGAGTTCTTTAGATGGCAACCCAAAAGTATTGTATTAGAGTAGTGTTATTTTAGTTAATTTGATGTAAATTTTTGTAAAGAATTGCTGTTTAGGAATTGTGGTGTGCTTATATATATAGCTGAAGTTTAGAAAACATGGCTGATTAAAATTACAGCAATTTCACTACAGCAAGCTTTCAGAACAAAGCCTTCCATGACCCCGAATAGCCCGAAAATTACAGACAAGACACAGAAAAGGGAAAGGGAGCGAGAGCGAGAGAAAAAAAGACTAGCAGCGGTCTTTTTTGTTTTCATATTGTGGACTTTAGACATATTTTTTGAACGACAAAACACCATGGAGAACAACACCGCTCCCCGGCAGACGCTTACACGGGGCGACATGGTTTTCAAAAATTCCGCTAGATATTTCGATCATGGAACGAAATGATCGAGAAAAGTGCAAAAGGCCAATTTCCGGGCAAAGTCAGCGTGTTCTACAACATTTCACAGCGTTTGGTTGAGATAAATAGCTGATTTTTTTGAAATGTGGCCGATGAAAATTACAGCAATTCACTACCACAAACTCGAACAAGGCTTTCTATGACCCCGAATACTGCCCGAAAATCACAACAACAACAACAACAAGTAGCTTTATTTGCAGTATTGCAAAAGCGTTACAACAAGACAAAATGAAATTACAATAATAAAATAAAGAAAGGGAAAGTACAATTAAGATACATCAGTCTGGATTGATAATTTGATTATTGCGGAGATCTAACAGATCTAAGCATGAAATAATAAATTTCACCAATTAAATATTTACAAAATAATTACGAAAGTTGGCTAATTCATTGGTAACTTCTGAAGGAGATAACTGTTTTATATTTGGTAGGTGATACCCTATTTTCATGTAAAATCCGTCCCTAAGAATTCAGTATTTAGGACAGTGGAAAAGGAAGTGAATTTCATCTTCAATTTCATCAGATCAACAAGTATAGGGCACAATAGGGGCACAATCTACCATCTCTCGTGAGTTGTTCATATCAGATCTACCAGTTTCAATCGTTAATTTATGATTACTTATACAAAATTTTACTAATTGTTTTCTGTCATTTGATTTCTTTGTAAGGTGTAAGTAATGAGAAGTCGTACATTCGTTCTGAAAGATATTATAAAATTCGAGTTTCTTAGAGTGTTGCATGGTATGTCGCCAATATAGGATACATTTTTGTTGCATTAAGTTTACATAATATTTGATTTTAGTGTCAGTTAAGAAAATAGGGACAAAATCAGGAAAATTATAGAATTCGGATATCCTCACTCCAGAAGAGTGAAGATCTGCTGACACTAAAAAGATCTGTTTAACAATAGAGTCATTGTCCTTACTTTGAAGATATAAGGTATAATTAATTATTTCCTGATCAACAGCTATAAGACGTAAGACAAGAAAGAGAAAAGGGAATGGGAGAGAGCGAGAGAAAAACAGACTAGCAGCAGTCTTTAATTTTGTTTTTATATTGTGGGTAATAAGACATATTTCTTGAACGACAAAAAACCGTGGAGAAGCACACTCCCATGCGGTTACTCGGCGTGACATGGTTTTTAAAAATACAGCTTGATATATAGGATCATAGGAGGGGGTATAACCGAAAAAATGTTTTGTTACCAAACTGATGGGCCCTAACAACGGGGGAAATGGCGGGAAATGTTACGGTATACAAGAACGACCTACCTTCTGTTGGCCACCAAAATACAGAAGCAAAAATCAGGGTAAAGACAATAGGGTTGACCATTTTGAAAACCAGAGGTTAATATTCCTGTTTAGTTGGCTACTTGTATCGTCTTACTGCAATGCAAATAACAATATAAGTCAAATAGTCGGTCAAACGTTTGACTCTGTTGATAAAAATCTTTACTGACAAATGCAATGAAAGCTACTGAGCAGAACCTGCTAGCGGTAATCTTTATTATACGGCACAACGCAGGAGCTTTCCCAGGGAAGGGTTTCAGGGGGTCGATCCGGCGGAACCCTCCTTTACGAGCACAAAAAATTCGAGAAAAGAACAAACCAGGGATGTAAATAATAGGCGGAAGGCGGAAAAAATAACCGCCTGAAGACTGAGTTTTCTTTATTTTTTCCGCCTGGAAAACTGTCTGCTTAACTCTTTCTCTCTTTTTTTTTAACAAAATTCCATCTGTTGGATATCTTAGCTACATCCCTGCAAACTATTTCAATATGAAAACGAGAAAAGAAATGTTGGTGCTATTTGACGGAGCTGACACTTCACTTTACGAAATTCCCTTCCGGGAACGTGACATGCCGCGCATGCGTTTTAAATGCCTGTGTGAGTGGTTCGGTTGCTTTACACAAAAGGTCGATTTCTACAGTGATGCACTAAAGGGCCTCAGTCATATGCGCATTATTTCGCGGAACTGTTCATCATTATTTTGCGAAGCTGCCGTTTTGCCCTACCCTCAAATGGGTAACCTGTCACAAGCTTCCTTTCATGGTGCTGTTAGATTAACAATATTTTACAAAATGGAATTTTGATCTCTTGTTTTTGCTATTATGGACTCGGGGTCAGAGGATTACTGTAATGAACGTCTGTTATACTTTACCAGATAACCTAAATGACCCTTAAATAATTCCAAACGTGACTATTTCAGGTACCAACCGTCAAATTTAAGTCGTATATTTTTTTAAACTCACTGAGAAATACAATATTTTCTGCAGTTATGTTGTAGATACTTCTTCTGGTTATACACCGTAACTTCGGAAGAGATTTGTCTATTGAAATTTCATTGGAGCATGTAGAATTGAAAGCTGTAACACATGCGCTCTTTCCAGAGAAGAAACTTATACGGTAACAATATCGCCATCATTTCATACAGCGTTTGGCGCATTCTGTTTGTTGAACTAATCTCCGATGACATGTATTCGATTCAAGATTGGCTTCAACCAGCAGCTGACAGGAAGATGGAAGATGATTTGATTTCCTGTCTAGAGTAATAAAAGCATTTCCGTAGATCACAGCAATTCCAGAGGCACTGCGGTGTTAATGAAACGTTGGAGGTGCTTGGATTTTAATTATTGTCAGCGTACACACCAAACCCCATTTTCAATTGCTCTGTCATAAGCGTTATTCTATGTCAGAGAATCGAACTTCTCTTTCAGGGGATGATCTTTGACACATGCCAAAGATTTGCCTGCTGGACCCGCTGTTTACTCCGTTCCTAAGCCTTTCACCTTACCAAGGTCACTAAGAGTGCAGAGTCAGTAACAAAGAAAAAAAAACCAGTGCAGCAGAAAACTTTCATTTGAACTATCACTACATATATTTAGGCCAATTCACAGGCTCAAAAGTTAGCATTACCTGTCCAGCAAGATAAACAGCACCACAAAAAAGACCCCGGGGGGGGGGGGGGGGGGACTCCCATATAAAAATGACGTCGGTGCTCGTCCTACCTTTTAGAGGTCAAAATTTGTAGATTGGTACCGCTTAGGGTACTAAAATCTAAAATGACCAACAGAAATAGGACATGTGTTGTTTTAGAATTGGTACCTCTTAGGGGAAAAAAATTCTTTTGAGCCACGCCCATCAAACGAGATTCTGGTACCTTTTAGGGTGTTTTTCGAAAATTTCCGACGAGCACCCCCGTCATTTTTATAGGGGAGTTCCCCCCCCCCCGGGAAAAAAGAGTCTCGCAATAGCGTTTGTTTGAATAGAGTCACTCTTTTAGATTTCATTCTTCAAGTCAGCACGTGCTGATAGAACGTGACCTTGTACTGAACGTAATAAAACCCGCGCAGAAAAATACTGGTCCAATGGTCGCAATTTATAGAATTTCATCCACAGACCCAAACTTTACAGCACATTTACAGCAAAATAAATAGCATTACAGGAAAGCACTGCTCCCATGGCTCCTATTTGAATGACACACCTTAGCGGATTACATCCAGAGACTCAAACGTTTGAAAAAAAAAAGACAAAAATGATGTGCTGCTTTAGCCCTTCTACACTTTCTCTCCGTTGTGCTCCTGCCATGACATCTGAGAAGAAAAGGCCTTTGGACAGTTTGTGTTAACACCAACAGCTTGGGAAAATAGAAAACAGCAATGAAGACTAACATAACAGAATTACACACCGAAACGCACGCCCATTGTTAGTTAGGATAATATTTCGCCGCATTTGTAACACAGCAGGTTTAGATGGGCTTGATCTGATTGCTTGATAACGGCGGGAAAGATAAGAGTGGTTATTTTAAACTGAGCTATGTTAGCTATGCAGATTTGTTACCTTTGTTTTAAAATTAAAACTTAACCAAAAGTAAAATCAGACGAATTTTGTAACATTAATGTAGGAGAAAACGCCAACTTATTATAGCTTTCTTCCAATGGGGACGGAAGTCAAAATTGCTATAATCCTGAGTAGACTCGGAAAGTTGAAGAGAGCCTCTAATACTATAAATCAACAACTTTAAACATTTTATCCATCGACGCAAACGTTACAACCAAAAACAACACAACAAGAATGTTTTATAAGCAGCTTTCAATGTTTTTTGGATCTTAGCCACATTTCTCACCTAGAAATCTCTAATATGAAGGACTTACAATAGTCTTAATTTGATTTTAATAACCTCGGGCTCATTTTATGTTTGTTTTGGATAACAATCCTGTTTTATTGTTTGGTGAAGACTGAAACTAGAAATAAAGTTTTGAGGATGCTTTCATGTTGTCGGCTGACTTCCTTTCATTATTTTACAAGGGACAAAGTAAAGGAGTCCCAAGGTGATATATGTAGCACATTAAGATAAAGTCAGTGTTTGTAATTGGACAATGATAGTACTCAGGATCGCAAGACAAAACAAGTATCCAATTGTCAAATGTTAGATACCGAAGACCGAAAGCCGACACAAGGTCAGAACTTATAAAGCCGCGGGCCATATGGATCCAAGTAGCTAAACTTCACGTTAGGAAGCGTGTCTCTTGCTTGCTATCTATAGCTTTGCCGCGCTTCATCATTTAACGTGCGCTCTGGCAGGTTTCACGGTTAACAACTAAAAACTCATGTTGAACAACTATATTCAGCGCTTTGGAACTAAATATGGTGAATAGGCGATCAATACAGTGAAAACTTTACTAACGGCTACCTCCCCACAACAGCCACCCCTCTACAATGGCCATGTCTTCATATGTCGTATACTGATCCATTTATTTTGCCGAAGACCTCCCCTTAATGATGGTCCTTAATGCCGATCACCCAGCTTCGATTCTAGACTGGTTCCCGACTGTATACTGACGGGTCTACAATGCATAAGCAAATTTTCCTGTGCCTGGAACTCTTAATCAAAAATCTCGAATCAACATGGACTGTATGCTGATTACATTGTGGATTATGAATGATTACATTGTGGATTATGAATGTTCTTCGAAAATACAATATCATAGAAAGAAGTACCCTTATACCCTTATTTGTCTTTTTACCTTCGTAAAGTCCTAGCCAATACTGTGACCTGTAGGATTTTCAAGTTGACTCTGTAACTGTAGAGCCAATAAAAACAACGAAGTTTTTATATGTAGCTATATGTACGAGGACTAAACTTGCGTACGTGAGACGGAAACAGTTATCAATTACCGGCATCCACGAAATGAGACTAATTTAAAGAGGTCAAGAATGGTAGGTTGTTTTGTGCAAATTGAAAATTTCTCGTCAAATTTGCGGCTATGTATGATGATTGAATTAATTGTCACCATTCAATCCAATTAAGAACGTTTGCTTTTCAATTTTCTCAAGTGTAATTTTATTAAAGCAATATTCAGTTTGACTTGAGAGCTTTTCAGTGAAGTGCATCTGCACGATAGTACCTGAAAAAATGCATAAGGACTAAAATCTTGCGTACGTGAGAGATAAAACGTTAAGACAATCGTTTGCACCAATAACACTTCTAAAGTGACATTGAAAGGGTCAAGATTGTTAGCCAGTTTTCATTTCTGGAAATTTCCTCTTGGAGTCGAAAATAGTCAAGAATGGCGCATGAATTGTAGTTGTAGCGTTTGAATATCTATTGACGATCACTAATTTCGACTATTCAAATGAAAGCGACTTTGTTTTCTACTTTGCGTGTCTCAGTTCTCACTGGTTTCCTCACTCATTGTGTAGAGAAGACAAAAAAAAGACAAGTGCAAGACCACATGTTTTTATGGGGATTGAGGACCCCCACTGAGCAATAATCGAGTTACTTTCGGTCAAGTGCACTGTGTAAGCAATACTCACGTATTCGACGCCTTTTGACATTGATTGGTACAAGGCAATCTAAAATCTATTAGTATGACCTGTACTTTACTTATTAAATCACAGCTATTGATCTATGATACATCTGATGTAATTTAAAATTTAACAAAAATGCTGACTGTATGTCAAATCTTGAACCACGCAATGAAATTACCTTATTGTGTGATTTTAGTGTCATTAGGTGTCCCCTGTTAGATGGCTTTTTAGACATATAAATAAAGTTTTTTTGCAGACTTTTGCAAAGTTCTGACCCTATTTGGAATTCCTATTTCCTTCAAGTGACCTTTAAAGTTCTTCGGAATCATTCCCAGAGCTCCCACAACGACTGGGACTCCTCCAAGCCTAGCTAAAGTGTGACCATTAAAATGAAAGCTATTTTTAAGCAGTACTTTCCTTTGGTGCTGTTTATTATGCTATATAGGGTGATTCTTACGTTTGAGTTTGGCTACTTATGCTGGTGTCCTGCTTGTTCTTAATACTGTATGGACATGCGCGCGGGATCTAAAACCAAAATGGCGGTTTGTTTGTTTTCTCGAAGATTTTAGCGCCCTTAAGAGGTACATACATAATACATACATACATACATACATACTTATAATTCAACACATTGATACAATGCCCAAATATGGTCAAAAAGTTATCGATATACGCTATGTCTACGTGACGTATATCCAACGATGGACGTAAATTTTGCATTTTGACAAGAGAATGCAAAAATGACAGGACCGACCTCGATCTTTTTTCTTCAAACTGTGCTTTGTTATCAATGTGTTGATAAACAGAAGCTTGCGTTATCGCCTAATTTTAGCCGACTCGGCCAACGGCCTCGGTCGGCTAAGAATCAGGCAATATCACGCGCGCTTTCACGCTATAATAGTTAAATACATACATACATACATAACTTTTTTTCTATTCGGATTTTAAAGTAGCATGGTGGTGCTAATATATCCGTAAATGCCTACAATCTTAGACAAAAGTGTTGGGAAGGTTGGCAGTTTTTACCTTTTTTTTTTTTTCTTTTTGCTTCATTGACGATAAATTTCGAATTTCGGTATGGAGTAATGTTGTGGAGTAATGTGGAAATTTGTCTGAGATTATTGTTCTCAAAATAGCCTTACGATTGACAGGTCACGCCAAGATATAATAAAAATTCAACAGAGTGAATTTAGTTCGTAATTTCACTTTATTGTACGAGTAAATGTGTATCCGTCAGTACATATTCTCAGCGTATCGGAATATACCCAGTGTAGAAGACTCTCCCGTGATGTCATTTACTGCAGATTTCACATAAACCTTCACGCACGAATACGTGCAGCTGATACGTGTCAAAGCAGGAACGTCCGGATTCGTTTGTCAGAAAACCTAAACTCTCCTAAAACTAGTTTTCCACTCGAATGTTTATTGCTTTATTCTCCTTAGACACGTCTTAAAAAGACTTCACTGGAATGCAAAGGTTAAAAGATAACTCTAGACACTATAACGTTAAAAAAAGACAAGAAAAGCATCTTATTTTATTATAATTAGTTTTCAGTGAATCGGCATCTTTCGTTTTACTTCAGATTACAGAGATTACACTAACAAACTTTGTTTCATCGACGGTGCCAAAAGTATTGCCTAAAAATTAGTTTTTCTCACAATCTTTTAATATTTTTTGCTTTTCTACTGGATTTACGGTCACGGCTTGCGATGTCACGCTAGTCACATACAACAAGCTTACGACAAAGCTATACTGTCAAATTAAGTTTTATTGCTCCTGGCGCCGGCGGATACATGCAGTAGAAAGGGCATTGATAATACATTTTCCAGACGGGAGATCAATGCTTTATCTTAAATGCTTAAGATTTTATAAGCCATAAAATAGACAATCATAGACAAAAGTGTTGGGAAGGTTGGAAGTTTTTACCATTGGATTCTTTCTCTCCCCTCCCCTGCTACAATGTTGGTTATAACTGGACTCCCAACATTGGAAAGGGGGAGTGGGGGAGACTCTGAAGAGTGACGGTTGATTATTATTTAACGTTAACAGAGCATCGGTGTAATTCAGCACTTATACTATTCATTTTTACAACCTTCCCAACAACTTTCGTCTGCAATTCACGGTCTGTATTATATTGTAGCTATCGCTCAACTGATCGCTGTACTTCTTAGGCTATGAATGAGGTATTGTTTTATCATCAATAATTATTGTAGACATGTAAGGTAAGTTTTGTGATGGCAGTAACAGCTTTTGGTACAACTTAAGTGATTAATGTTTTTATATTTGAATAACAATAGTTTCTATACTACCCATTTGTTTTTGTCTGATTGTGTTTTATGCGCGTTTCCGGAAGGTTACTTTGTTCATATTTTGTTAGCAGATCAGCGACTCACTGAATTGATGTCGCTCACACATGCAGGGAAGTGAGCGGTTCGTAACGGCCTGTACAATATTTTCGTTGGTCTTCAAAGATGGTGAAGTTTTACTTCACATTGATCGTAATCAGAAAATCGTATAATGATTCATTGTGTTAATTCCCCTTTAACAGTATCAGATCGCCGTCCCGGCGTAGCCAATCGATAAAAATCGGTAAAAATCGGCTAAATTTGATTTGATTGATATCGATTGTAACGATCAATCGGTAAAAATCGATGACACACTCATTTGTTTTATCGATTTTTCTTGATTTTCTCCGATTGTTATATTTTTAACGAGTGAATTTTTGGTCTTTAAAATCGATTATAACCGCCTTATTTATTAAAATCAAGAGACAAACAGTGAATAGAATTGTCTTTTATTCAACACAACAAACCGTTTACTGTCCCAGCTTCACTTTGACTGGCTTTCTCTACACCGGTTGACTGCGACGTTTACATCTGCCACCATTTCAACACAAACACACAAAATGAAAATACAGACGTCGACGATGATGCTCCCAATAATTGCTACCTGTATAAATTAAGACGATGTCAATACCAAAAAAGGGATTTCCAACCACCTAGATCAGCATCGATCAGCAAAATGGATTGGATGCAACTTTCCAAACTACGAAAACTGGTTTCACGACACCTGTGTTGGATTATCATTCTCAAGCGACGCAGCTAAAAGTAGCTATATACTGTCACTCTGATATAGCAATTGAATTATCTGGCAAAACAGCGGCATCAAATTCTGACATGGCTGGGATAATGGAGAATATGAACTCGCAAACGTCCTCGTCGTGATGTTTCCGTAGAAGAAGACGAGTCCTCAGCTGCAAATTTGAGAAATTACACTGCCCACCCTGGTTACAGTGTTGAATACGTAGGTACAAATTTCAGAGTTCCAGTCTCTTCAACAAGGCAAAGTATACAGGCCATCTGCTTCCAGAACTGGTAGGTGGATCTCGAGTTCTAGAGGTGATTTTTACGAGAAAATTGAAAGGACTGTTTTGTTATTTCTATGTTGCTGACAATGTAAGCTAATGTAAGTTTTTTTTCTGCATTTATCGTTTGCCTTGTTTATCGTTTCGTGTTTCTTGTGAACTTCAAAATCAACTCCTTCATTTTACAAATGGTGAACTAAACATGCTTAATTGAATAAGTACATTTTGTTCACTGTGCACCAGCTATACCAAAAACAAACAAAACGTTTTCCGTTAGAAATCGATAAAAACTAACAAAGTCGATAATATCGATTTGACACACCGAATTGTTTTATCGATTTCTACCGAATTACGTTACCAATCGATAAAATTCACTTGATTTCTATCGATTTTTGCCGGTACCGATTTTTATCGATTGGCTACGCCGGGCGCCGTGTAACGAGAAGGAAACGGAACCCTAAAGAAACACGAAAACAGCACAATATCTGGGAGGGGGGTCGTCTGTCGGGACTTCTAGATTTTGCGGCGTTTGACATCTATGAAAGTGGCGGAGTGTTTTTCATCTGATTGTTTTTTTTTACCGACCTTTATGATCATCCAACGTCGGCATAATGGTCTTAATTAAAACTTGGTTCGGTCGGTCAACGTTTAAACCTTCATGATAAATGAGGCGACTTTGTGTCGGCACCGAGTGAAAGCTTAGCGAATGCCTGAAATTTCAGATCATTTTATTCAGTATTCTGTTTGGACTTTGAGCGACTGCCAAAGACCTAAAAGAGAAAATCGCAGTAGGGATGTACAGCTCAATAGTTTTAATTCGTAACTTTTAATCTCAGGTACTGCCGTGACACACAAAGGCCATAACTTATTCCAATGTTTGGTAGATTTTAGTAGATTTTTATGTAATTTCGCCAGCAAAGTGAACTAACGTGTTACAGCATGCAGAAAATAGAGTTTAGTAGCTGACACTTACCGTACTCGAAGTTTAAACTTTTTATCCCGCGGAAGAAAAGGGACAAAAAATTGAGAACAACAATCTTTAGCAGGACATGTTAGTGAAACATATATTTTGAGCAAAGGTTACAGATGTTGAAGACTTAACATGCATGGCTGATCAGACAGCTGAATTTTAACGTTCTGTTTCTCTTTTGCGCAATATTTCGGTTAGACAAAACTAACCTTCATCAGGGGCTATAAAGAAAGCTAAGACATGGTGCAATACTTTCTCGTGATGTGCCCAGAGCGTGCTGCCTAGAGCTTCATCCTCTAACCCGTTTTCAAAACAAAATCGGCCCACGTCACTAATTACACACATAACAACCCAAACTTGCCCAAATTTTCTAAAAATGTATGTCATGTTTCTGATTAGTAGTCGAAGAAAACCTTTTTTCTTAATGATTAAACTCTATCCCCTACAGTTTCAGACCAAAATGGCTCTGAAGAAGCCAATTTCCCAGGCGATACACCAGTAGCTCCTAATATGTAGGTTGTTATATAAGTGAGTATCTCACCTGATCTGAGGGCTGGTTTACGATATACACAATTTAATTCACATCAATTTAGTTCATATAAACTTCGTCGATCATCGTTGACATTAATGGAGCTAAGATGTTTTGAGATAAAGGACTGTCCTTTTGTTATTGCGTATGTACATGTGGTACGTGACCGGCTTTTGTTTTCAGTATACTCTTTTCTAAGGCCACTGAAGTTGTTAAGTTTAGGCTAATCTTTCAAAGTCTTGCCGTGAGGCAGATAAAAATTCTTCAAAGGAATACAATTCCATTTAGAGGTCAAAAAAGTTGTCAAATTACATTGAATAACGAGTAAAATTAATCAGTGAACTAAAATCGATTACGACAGTTGTGCTGCAGGTGCCTCTTGTATGCGGTAAATACGAGACAAAGATATAATTAGTAACAAACTTTCTTATTTCATAGTTTTTAAATGTATTCTACATCTTAAAAAGGAACCGACAAATGTCAAATATTAGAAAACAAACTACGAAGTAACTGACCGCGAAACGAAAAATAAAACAATCGTAAATAAACAAACGTCACCTTTTCCGTGCGTGTGAGAAAGACAATGGGACATTCTAAACTCGCGGTTGTTTTGTCTGTTTTCGCGTTAAAAGCTGCTCCATTTCAGGTAGTTATTAAAAATTTTGATTAAAGGAAAATCGATACTAACGCTGACGCAAAAATATTCCGTGTGTTACTGCCGTAACTCATAAAACACACTCCCGTGCTTTCTCGCCAACTTTGTTGCTGTTTAACTAAATGTAACAGATGTACTGATAGAAAATAAACCTATACCTGATTAAATGAAACAATACTTCGAAATACTGGTTAATTACCTTATTGCTTCGGTGAAAAAATGTCCTTTGTTGTGCAGGAAAACAGTAATTTTCTTTGCTTATAAAGTTCTCGGCGCTATCTTAAAAACCCCATACAGATTAGGTAGACAGCTTTATCTTTTCCCCACTTTGCGCAGTTGTATGTATTGAAGGATGTAATCCCCTTGAGGAACAAGAAACACTTTTACTTGCGACATGCCTTGAGCTGAAGAGCTGGATGACAATCATTTACTCACCAATGAAAATGACTTCGGATTTCTGCAGTTTGCTTCGCTTCAAATAAGTGCAAATCTTCTTTGCGTGTTTGGGTTCCTTTGACGGACAACTGAATGACTGACTTACAAAAGCTTCTGCAACGCTTTTACTTAGCATTAAAACTGACGTAAGAATGCATACCGCAAATATCTTTTGTCTAGAATGCTCACCAGTGAGCAATAACTGAGGCAATTAACGTCATTTAAGTCTGGTGTTAGAGTGGTGTCCTTACACGGCCGGCACTCAACGAATCGTAAAGGATACCGCACGCTTCCTAAACACATCAAACGTCAAATTTTATCTGCTTGCACTCGAGTTAAGACAGTTAAGGTCGCCTTCAAATATTTTTCTCACAGTGCAATACTGGCACAGATAATTTATTCCATTTCTGTGGGTGCGAATTCGATGTTCACTAGTTCTGGTAGACAAGCGATTTATGGACTTAGGAAGAATTTTGCGAGGTCAGTTTGTTGAAAGAGGTGAGTTAGAACAAAAAATTAAGAAGGTAAACAGCTCACTAGGCATTTATCATCTGCTCACATCAAAACAAACATGTGTTCTGTAGTGTATGGCTCTCATTTTACGAACTGAACAAATAAACATGGAAGTAATTTATCAAAGTTTATCTGAAGTCATTTGGGCAGAAGAAGGGACAATAGCATTGTACTAATAATAGTCTTTATTAACATACTACATAGACAAAACTAACTCGTGAATTAAACAACTAAAATACTAACTCAGACAATTGAAACAATACTAGTTATTAAAGATAATTGACGATAAAATTGTGCTAACATACTGATGGCCTTTGTTATGTTAAAAGGTCTTAAAATTCCAAATTTTGTTTTGAAAAATATTATTGAATGAAGAACTGAACGACGCACAAAAATAACTGTTTAAGATCCTCATGTTAATGGGCACCCTTTCCATCTACAGAAAAAATTAGTACCGCCTTGTAAAGGCATCATAAACAACACCACATAAAAAAAAAATTTTAAACGTCGAACGTTCCGGTAGAACCGTCACGTCTTAAGTTTATTTCCCTCCTAACTGGCGGTTTTGTTAATTTTACCAGGCCAATATCGATGTTTCCGTCCGGTCTTCAATCGAAGTGACATCCCTTCACTGAGCATTGGATTACAGAAGCTAATAAAGATCTGTGCTTCAATTTAGCCCTTTTATTTATAATGCAATGTTATTAATGTAACAATAGCCAGTTGACTATTGTTTGAAGGGGTTTTTTTTTTCATCCTTCCTGCACTTTTATCTGTCTGAAATCGCAATGCCGTATGTATTGTGTCAGTTGTATGTTCCGCCGGTTTTTTAAGCGGCTGCAACGCACAGCAGAATGCTAACCACTATACACTATGTTCCTCCGTAGAACTTTCTGACAGCAGATATCGACCGCAATTTCCTGTTTTTGTTGTTGTTTTTTTCGGATCGCAAGTGACTGTACGACAGGGCAGGTGTACACATGCGACAGGGGCCATTATCAGTTTGTTTTTCTCAAGAATAATCCGTCAGTGAAATACGTAATTTAGCGGAAAACGCAGCTTGTATCGGCCCTTTCTACAACATATAAGGTTATCGAGGCTAAAATGCAAAACAACACTCAGCCTCCCTCGCCACAGATCAGCGAGATGAACCGGCGACAACTTTATAAAACATAAGCTGAAAAATAGTTTCAATAATCCGTTTTGGAGTTGGTGGCCAATCGGATTATAAAAAGAATGGAAAAATAATGTTGTTTTTATAGTGATAAAGAATAACGCTAAATTAATGTCAGCACCTTGTGACCTTAGCTTTCTCACACAAATGTTTGTGGACGGCTTGACTAGAGCGTTGGCATGTTTTTAACAAGCGCCCGCCGTCGAAGTTATTAGAACGAAAACGAGAAACTCTTTCTAATTTCCCCATCAGCAGTTAACAAAATTTGGTGCTAAAAAATGGTACTGTTTGTTACGCTGCACAAGGTGGTTCTAATTTTCGAGACTGTAGATGAAATCCTCAAGTGTGACCATTCAAATAAAAGCTACTGAACAGTATTTTCCTGTGGCACTGTTTATTATTCTGTACAAAATGGTAGCTGTTTGCTTAACTTTTGAGTCTGTGGATGAAATCCTAAAGTGTGACCGATTTAATGAAAGCTACTGAGCAGTACTGACTTTCCTGTGGTACTGTTTATTATGCTGAACAAGGTGGTTCTAACTTTTGAGTTTGTGGATGAAATCCTAAAGTGTGACCATTCAAATGACAGCTACTGAGCAGTAATCCCTGATGGTACTGTTTTTTTTTATTAGTATTTTAATTTAAAAAATAAAATTTGATTTAGGTGACCCTTGAGAGTGAGACATAGGGCCTGGTCGCACTACAGTCAAAAACAAAAATTAGCCCGTCCAAAATGACATAAAATCAAAAACTTTCCACAAAAAGCGTGTCCCACCGGAGCGATTTCTTTTGTTTTCCTCGATTTTTACACGGGCTAATTTTTGTTTTTGACTGTAGTGCGACCAGGCCCATAAATGTCATATCCTGTGGAGACTGTGCAATATCGAGATTACCGTTGCTTCTGTCTGATTCTTTTGTTAAAAAGTGTAATTGCTACTGATGTCTGGACGGGATTCTAAGGAAATTGTATTTGTGTCAAAGTGCTGCTTTAATACCATTCCCACGTCATTGCGGTTTCTTTTCGTCGCTTGCCTTTTAACCTTTGTCTATTCCTTTAGTGATTGCATTATTGTGTTATCAGATTGTAGAGTAAGAAAATGAATTAGATTAATGTGTATTTATGGTGACTTGACAGTCGCCGGGTTGTGAATAGTTTTGATAGAAATCTCGGCTCTTGATTCCACACATAGCTCAGTGAAAATTGGTTAAAATTAAAATTTTAATCTGCTCAACTTGATAAGAGTTTTATTCTTGAATATTTTTGAAACGCTGGACAACAGTATCGAGTTTTAGTCCTTGCCGATTTGAAATGGAGATATAAGGAATGTGGATTTGTAGGCTATCGGGGGCGGGGAGGGGCGGGGGGGGGGGGAGGGGGAGAGTGAATAAGGGCGGAGGGGCCAAGTGAAAATTCTTCACGGTTTTACAGATAAAAACTCGTAAGACAAAAGCTGAAACACGTTACAATTGAAAATATGAAGGCACTTTTAAAATATCTGCAAGGGGAATGGAATGGGCTCCTAAGGGGGATGCACGCAAGAGGTGGGATACGGGGATTACCGAAAAGATGGCTATGTTTGTTATAGCGGAATACCCCTGAATACCTGAAATAGGGGGGATGTATGGGATATGAGGAATGCAAGAGATAAGGCCACTTGCAACACATAAAAATGTGTGGCGCGACTGATAACAAATCTCGGCTCTTCATAGCTCTCAAGCTTCTACTGAATAGCAACATACATGTATACGGACAAGTGTCACTGAATCTCAATGTGTTTTAGCTACGATGCTACGCACTAAAGATCCCCAATAAGGGCGAAACAGCTGCCAGAGTCTGCTTTCTAGTTTTGAGCGCTAAACATGTCAGGTCTAGCTTAGCGCAGTGAGTGGCGTGTTGAAGGGAGCTACCTTGCCTTAGGGCTATCTATTTTAAGAGATAAGGGAATGTTGTGAATATGTGAGATGCACAAGATAGGCCTAGGGGGAGTCACAAGGATATGAGAGATGGGAGAGCGGAGTATAGGGGAATAATACCCACGATAGAGAAAATATAGCGGGTATATTATATATGAAAGGGAATTTGACATAGGGAGAGTGTAGGGAATATGGCGAGTAGGCGAAAATGTATGGGTTAATAAATGTACGACAAATTGTTCAAAGCTCGAAGCTACAACAATTTAGATTTTAATTTGTCACTGAAATGTGAGTGCCATTTCATACGCGAACGATGATCTATTTATTTTACTTCTGAGAAATACGAGAGCAAATTGCAGAGATAATGGACTCTTGAATATAAAAAGTGTGTATAGGTATTTTACATTTTGTGAGAGATACGCATACTACACAAACCGAAAGAACTATCACACAAACGTATACAAGTCACATTAGTTTTAAGGCTAATGATTGTGGAAAACCTCGGCTCATTACTGATCATTACTGTCTTACGTATTCATTCAAAGGGGACAGACTTCAAATAAATGTGGCTTCAAATGTGCATTCAAAGAGCAATATAACGGTAATTCACATTTCACGCTAACAAAACAGGCAGTTTACGATTCACAAATATATCCTATACCACCTTCAAATAAGAAAAAAAAAAACAAGTCGTTAATACAAACAGACTTTCCTGGCCATGCTGAGAATTTGAGAAAAGGTAAAACGCGTGGTCCCAATCGGGCATTCTAAAGAAAGCTATTGACATTACTGAAGCGCTTCACAACATACCAAGTTACTGGGCCGGGTTACTGGGGCTTCCTACAAACACTTCAATCCTCTTTGTGTTTTGCTCCAAAGCAAACTGATTTGCATTGAAACTTGCAGGATATTTTGAGCCTTAGGAATGTTTCATTTTTGTTATAAAATGAAGTAAGATCTTTATCGCTGAAAAAAAACATGACATTCCTGAAGTTGTCAAACTTTTCAAGATCAGAACCGGCACTGAAACTCCGGATAACAAAATATTGCTGTTACACTTCCGGATAAACAAATATCGCTGTTGCTGTTCAATATATGGACATAATTCATCCAGGACCACCAGGGTGGATTTAAGATCCGTGATATTTTGGCCTGGAGTTAATCAGTGGTTGTTTTCTATAAATAGTCGCAAGTGCAGCGCTGTGATCTTTTCATGAACTGTTATTGTTTATGTAATGTTACTGATATATTTTTTCTTCGCGGTATAAAAAAACTTAAGCCCGGGCAAAACGTGAGCGAGATTTTTTTGAGTGTCCAAACTCTCCGAGAGTGCACGAGAGTTAATGAGAGTGTCTGAGAGTTGAATCCAAATTAATTTTATGGAGAGCGAGAGTTGACGAGAATCCAAACTCTCCGAGGCAGTTGCCCCTTTCGTAAACGGTCGATGCCATTTTAGCGACACTAAGAAAAATTTTCATCAATTTTAAAATTATTTTGTTCTTTCAGAAAAAGAAAAATGCAATTAATTACCTAGAATCGAACCCGGAACCTCTGCATGCTAACATCTCTCCTTTACCACTAGACCACTGGGTTGATCCGGCAAACCCAAAAAAATTTAATTATAACTGATGCTTTTCTTAATATATATCGATAACGGGTCACCCAAACACTAAATCTTACCTAACCGCGAATCTAGCTTAGATCTAATAATCGCTTTACCTAGGCCCAATTTTATCTAATAATGATAGCCTATTTTCGTCCCAATCCAGGCATAAACTAGAGAGAAATAGCATCGACCATTACAAAAGGCTTGGTTACTAATGAATGCTAACAATGGCATCGACCGTTAAAAATGGCATCGACCGTTTACGAAAGGGAAATCAGCCTCTCCGAAGTTGAGGCCGCCGGAGCGAGAGTTGACGAGAGTCCAAACCCTCCGAGAGTGCACGAGAGTCAATAAGACTGTCTGAGAGTTGTGGCCAAATGAGAGCGAGAGTTGACGAGAGTGCACTGGCGAGAGTTGACGAGAGTGCCTGAGAGTTGAGGCCGAAAGCGAGAGTTTACGACAGTCCAAACCCTCCGAGAGTGCACGAGAGTTAATGAGCGTGCCAGAGTTGCCTTTAGCCTCTCTATCAAAGCGAGGCTAGATGCAAAAATAAGTTTTCATTCACATGCAAATAAGGTAAGTCGGAAATAGACTATTAATGAGAGTGAGAGTTGACGAGAATCCAAACTCTCCGAGAGTGTACGAGAGTTGACGAGAGTGCACGAGAGTTGAGGCCGAGAGCGAGAGTTGACGAGAGACCAAACTCTCCGAGAGTGCACGAGAGTTAGTAAGAGTGCCTGAGAGTTGAATCCAAATTAATGAGAGCGTCGTCGTCATGGTAATATCGACTTTACCAAAATATACATTTAGCCAAACTTCAATTCAAAACCAGTTAATAGTGAAAATTTCACGTTGGCCAGACTTGGAAAAGACCGCTTAAAGGCCGATTGAAATATGTAGGTATGGTCTCAGTCCAGAAAACCGTATCGAAACATCTTAACATGAGGAAATAAACAATGTCAGGGGACCCGCATCTACGTTTAGCCAATTACTGCGCGCCCTAATTTTAAAATAGTAATTAAAGTTAAGAATGTTTTACCGTGGGGAGGCCCGTGGGGAGCAAGGAAGTTGGATACGTCTGTGCGCATGCGCTAGCGACTTACCAACTGTGCTAGGTGAACGTACAGCCGGGGATCTTCACAACTGTAAACTGGTTTTAAAGAATACACAAAATGTTCCATGCATACGCTACAGGTTCTGATAAAAAAATCTCTGATATGTTGTAGTTTTACATTTTAATAGGAGATCTAAACTATCACTTGAGATGACTATTCTGTAAACCGAGCGAGCTCTTCCACCTAAAATTTTCATTTTTATTTCTTGAATATTGGATATCAAATGAAGTTCTTCTGAATTTCCTTTATTCTTTTGCTTCAATATGACATTATCATTCAATACTTGCACGAATAAAACTTTGAGAGATAATTAACAAGAATTTAAGGCGCATGCATCCACACCAATAATTTTTCTCAATAGACGCCGGTTCTTTTTCAAAAAAGCCTTTGAAGGCGCTTAGTCACGTGCTTTGAAAATAGGGTGGCATGCAGGGGGTCTTACTTCAGGGACCGCGGAGGGGGAGGGGCTGGTAGGGCCGCGGCCCCACCACTTTTTTGCGAATCAGATACTATGATTTTATTCCTTTTTCGATTTTCAATATGAAAAAATTATTTTCAATTGTCAGCCCTCCCACACCTGTACATCTAACAAATTCATTACTAAAAGATATGGAAAATGATTCCTAAAAATGCTAAAAATATAATCTAACATGACTTTGCAAAAGACTGCTAACAATTTTCATTATGACATTGGTTAGGTCTTTTTGTAGACGGTGAACATTTGCTCATTATCAACGCTAGCCGGACTGTTTTTCAAATCAGAGAAAAAGTTCATTAAATTTTGAGCCATTTCATTAAATTTTATGCCAAATGAAGGTGTTTTCATTAAATAAGTTCATTAAATTTCGTGCCAAATGAGGGTGTTTTCCTTCAAATTTTCCAATTAAATAAATTCGCGAGAAGAGTTCATTGTTTGATCGTCCTCGTGGAAGTGAAAACCGTTTTTGACAAGAAGCGATGAAGCCATAGGCCATTTCCGAGTTGCTTTTTGTCTCGTTATCAAAGCAAAGCTTGGTGCACAACCTTTCATGTGAAAATTAGTTTTATTTACATGTGAATGAAAACTAATTTTCATATGAAAGGTTGTGCACCAAGCTTCGCTTGATAACGAGACAAAAAGCAACTCGGAAATGGCCTTTGCTATTCTGGAATAAGTAATGATATAATTTTGAGGAAGAGGTAGACAGGGAAAGGAGGAACTCGCCGAGCTGAGTGTTTTCGTGATTAGCTCGCCCACTCGATTGACTTAATAGGTAGAGCTAACAGTCTAAATTTCCTTAAAAGGAGGCTATGTTACATATTCCTATGGTATTTCAGATCTAGAATACAGCCATTAGAAATCACCCTAAATTAAAACAGACGCAAAGTCTAAAAACAATCTTTTATTTACAAATTGTGATTGACGCTTGCACAGAACGTTTAGTCGGTAGAGAGGAACCCCAATCGTGCCGTTTAAAAAATAGCTCAATTCTTTCATTTCGGCGACTTCTGAATTTGGTAAGTGCAATTTAAAACTAACGCGGAGGAACATATAAAAGTTCCAATAACCAACTTGAGAAAGAAAAAATTTAAATGATTGAAGATGTACGCGAGTAAAAAGGGATTCGTTTCAGTAAATTAGTGAGCAACCAGCAAAATTCGAAACTCTATATTTTGAAGGAAAACTTTTGGTTACTTTTGCGACGTTCCAGTACGTTGAACGTAGTTGCAAATTCAAAGGTTTTATCCCAAACAACAGGCTTTAGGTCTTCGCAAACCTTTACACACAAGATGGTAACAATTGAAAAGAATCATGCAAGCTGACTCTTGCAAATAACTAGCTATTTGCTCAGAAACATTCTATCACGCCATGCTGTCATCCGGGATAATAACAATAGTATCACGTGCCCCACTTCCAGGCCTTCGTTCTTGCACCGTAATTTCAACATTCCCGGATGGCCCATCTTCTGTCATGGAAGATGCACTATGTTCTAGGTGGTGATTTTTTTGAAGTCTAAATCTTCTCAGTTCTAACTGAAAGCGGTACTCCCTGTACGACCGCTGAATGATCGTAGCTGCACGAATTTCTTGAATTCTTTTCAAAGTTGTGCTTTCTGTTTGCGTTTTCGCGCGTTTTGGGAACGCGCTGACAAAATGATGCTCCATTCTGGATTTCATAAGCTCAAACGCTACAGAATCCTCTTCTTCAATTTCACCAATAACTCTTCGCACCAAAGCTTGCATGACATCAAAACAGTGAATTCTATCGCCTTGTTTGATAGGAATATTCAAATGTATACACGCAAATTTATTGGGGTGAGGAATTCTCAACGGCGGCTCAAGATTGTCCACGAAATCAGACAACTCCGAATAAAGAATATATTGAGTTGCATTCGGATCATAACGCTCCCATTGAGCATAAAACATTTCAAGATCATCGTCCGTAATTCCAACCTCGTCCTGTTGATGTGCTTGACTAAGATTTTCCAAAATAATGGCTATATACATGTTGATGATGATCAAGAAAGTTAAAAGAATGAATGACATGAAGTATAGGATGGCCAGCCATGGTATCCCGCAGTTCCCACTCGGTTGTCTCATGTAATTTTCATCACAATCCGGTGGCTTGATTAACAGTGGTTCAAGAACATCATTCCACCCTGCAGAAGTGGAAAGTCTGAATAAAAGTAGCATACTGCTACCAAACGTTTCAAAGTTCACCACATCATCTAACGCGCCAGTCTTTTTAACATAACCAAACGATGACATTCCAATTATAGCGTAAATGAACATGACAAGAAACAGCAAAGCTCCGATGTTGAACAGTGCTGGCAGAGAGATGACAAGAGCAAACAGAAGCCTGCGAATCCCGCGTGCACCTTTATAAAACCGCAGCAGTCGGCCTATTCTGAACACACGAGCCACACGGAATAAACTCGGGGTGACGAATAACTTGTAATCGAGGTATTCCAGGACGATTCCTGAAAATGAATAGAAAATGTTAATCAATTAAACACAAATGAAATAAAAGTTCTTCTTTTTATCACTCCGGGAGGGGCGCACTCTCCTTTTTTGATATTCGGTAAAAATTATTGGGACAACGAATTATTGGAATGTTATTTATAATTTTTTTTACGATTTAAGGGTGCATTTTCAGGTCTCCTCTGGAAGAAACATACATACATACATACATACATACGTTTATTGACCACTTCCCCAAAGGGGCTTTTCAGTGCCAAATACAAAGAAAAAGATAAAAAATAAAAAACATAATTAGGGTGAGGAGTAGAGTGCGAATTTACTGGTCATAAAGCAGCTAGTTGTACATATGACATGATAGAGCTTCCAGTTTACTTATTCTTTCCTCTCCAAACAGTTTACATCATATCCATTGACATATAACATCACATACTAACTCCAACAATTACTATCGCGCGCTTAAGGGGGTGGGTGGGGGTGGGTGGGGGTGGGTGGGGGTGGGTGGGGGGTAGCGAGGGGAAACAAGGAAGTTTGAACTTCCTACTTCACTCATGCTTCGACTACAGTTCGCACCCCTAAGCTTCTTTGGCAAAATTTCACAATTGTTTGGCTTCTCTCGCTCCCCGCCATCTCACAAATGTTGTTTTACTACCGGTTCCACCCAACCAAACACTCTCCCGCCTACCCATTCAACCATCCACGTTGCCTCACCTGTCCTTTTCTCCAAGAAGGCCAAACAAATTACATTTTTACCGCAACCAATGAACAAAGAAAAATCACCGACAAGTTATCCTGCAAATCCAAAAATCTTATTTACTTGATTGAATGTAAGAAATGTAAATGCCAATACATCGGAGAGACCAAACGGCAACTTAATGAACGATTTGGAGAACACCGCCGTTCCATCATAAACCATCATCAACTCAACGATCCCACTCCTGTCTCCCTACATTTCAATCAAGCTGGACATTCAATCAATGATGTTCTTTTAATCCCACTTGAACTCATACGCAGCAATCGTGACGCAGTGAGAAAGGCGAGAGAGGCTCATTTGATACACAAAGGGAAAACGTTATCTCCTCTAGGAATAAATAGACGTGACGAAACTCATTGACATACAACACCTAGTCTCCTGCACCAATAATAATCTATTGTTTTTATTTTCATAATTTCAAACTCTTATTTGTAACGAACTTTTAGTTTTAACTTCATTTTTCATTTTTCTGTTAGCCCCTGAAGAAGGTTTGTTTTCAAACCGAAATATTGGGCAAATTCGTTTAAATATAAATTTTGTTTTATTCTTTTATTTACTCCTTCATCGCCTTGCCGTAAGGATCAGTTTGCCGTTTTCTGATTTTATTCTCATTTCCTACCGGCTATTGTGCGGCCGGGTGATCACCCTCTTTTGTTTTGAGTTCCCGCGCCTATTCCCACTTCCAAATTCACCAATTCCCAATTCACCAATTCACCAATTCACCAATTCCCAATTTCCCCCCCCCCCCCCCCCCAACTCCTCCTCCTCAACTCAACTCCTCCAAAACTTAGTTTTGCTACAATGAACATAGCGTGATCTATGAAATATTTTTCTTGACCCGAAGTTGATCTAAGTTTAATTCATAAAGCACTTGGCACCTGATAAGAACACTTGACGGCTCATTCACCACGGAACAGTTGCCACCATCGCGTGAGTAAACTTTCCGCCCCCAAACTCCACACAGACATTGACGTCATGCAATGTGTAAGTAACTATTGAATATTGAGATGAAATCTTTTAAGACGCTAAAAAGAATCCAATTTAAACGACAGCTGTCGAGCAATCCCTTCCTGTGATGTTGTTTGCATTTTTCATAATATTGAAAAAAAATTATAAAATATCTAAAAAAGTGAAGTTTGCTGGACCACTAACTGGAAAACCGTTACTACCCCAGTATAACGAGTAAGGAATCAGCCCTAGAGGACAATATTTAGTAGCTTTTTTAGCCCCAAATAGTAGATTTTGCCAATTTTCATTTTCCGTGAGTCAGTTTATTCATGACAGAATAAGTTTAAAAAAACATTCACAGCTGCAGGCGTTTTTTGTCGTTTGACCGACTGTACAATATTTCGCTTATTTTATTGTCCCGACTTTTTCATTGCCGGATATTACTCATTAGAAAAAAATGTTGAAACATCCTAATGACACAATAATGTTAAAACAGGATTTAAAATTAAGGTAATAAAAGATAGCCTTGAGGCACAGTAGAAATTAGGGAACAGCTTTTGGGGATTGGGAATCTCCGCACGTATGTTAAAGGTATTAAAATCAATGAAAAAAATAGAATGTATTTCAATTTTTTCGGGAATATCGAAGTTCAGAGTTTCGGAAACGACTTTGAGTTAATGACAGGTTAATAAACATTACAGATAAATAATACCAAGGTCATTTGGAATGTTCCTGAATTAACCATGTGATGGGGCAAATAATGGTCAAATATTTGGCGTGACGTACTAAAAGTTAAGGACCAAATTAGTTTGTTTTCTTTAAATCAATGTTGCATTCAAGTACCGTCGCGCCAAACAAACTTATAAGTGTTTTTGAAAAAGTGTAAAAATAACTTATACTTTAAACGTATTTAAAAGTGATTTCAAGCGAAGCATTAGTGACTCATTAGTCTAACGTAAATTCAAACATTTAAAATCAATATTTAAAATATTTAAAATATTTAAATATTAAACATTTAAAATCAATATTCTAAATTTCAAAACGGCCACCGAAATCATAACCTGACTCCGTTTATTTTTCGTTAAAGAAAAGTCTGCTCGCAGGGTGAACATCGTGTTTTAAAGCGTTTTAATAAGTGTAAACCAAGTTAACATCCTAAATCAGTTTATTTTTCGTTAAAGAAGAGTCTGCTCGCAGGGTGAACATCGTGTTTTAAAGCGTTTTAATAATTGTAAACCAAGTTAACATCCTAAATCCAGGGGAAAAAACTGACAAATTAAAGCTAAAAACAAATAATAACAAGTTTGGTTTTCATATAGAGTTCAGGAGAGAGGCGCAGTATCCGCCTTCTAAAGACTTTAGTTAAAGATAATAAAGACTCGGCTGGAACCAAGCAACCACTGTAGTCCGCTTAGAGATGTGTCGCTCGGTACAGGTGTGTCCGCTTAGAGAGATGTCCGCTTGATACAGGGGTGTCCACTTAGAGAGGTGTCCGCTTGATACAGGGCTGTCCGCTTAGAGAGGTGTCCGCTCGGTACAGGGGTGTCCGCTTAGAGAGGTGTCTGCTCGGTACAGGGGTGTGCACTTAGGGAGGTGTCCTCTCGGTACAGGGGTTTCCGCTTAGAGAGGTGTCCTCTCGGTACAGGGGTGTCCGCTTAGTGAGGTGTCCGCTCGGTACAGGGGTGTCCGCTTTAAGAGAGCTGAGTGTATTTTCTACTAAGTATGAATCAGCATATCACGTGTTATACTCAAACTCAGCCTTACCATTTAGAGTTCGTATTTGAATATTGCTATGCTTTGATACTTACCTATAATGGATAGTATTACGATGGTAAAGTCGAAGATATTCCACGGCTGCGTAAAATAATGCAAACGAAGGGCAACAATCCTGACCAAAGCTTCCAAAGTAAATATCGCGGTAAATACGAGATTTATTATATGTGATGACCCGAGAGAAATCGGGATCGCAGTTAAGGAGTAATATTTTATCAGAAAAGGATTTCATACTTAGTGTGTAAAAAATACCAGCCTGTCGCTCAACCCTTTTATACCAAGAGTCAAATCTCCCCTCATGGTCAGTCTAATTTTTAAGCCAATGCGTTCTGATTAGTTCATTAGATTTTCTGTGTTTATTGTCAGTGGCGGATCTTTCAGTCCCTTACATTTTCACTCCCCCCCCCCACCTCATTCACTTCAGGTCCCCCTCCTCATTCACTACAGGTCCCCCCCCTCCTCATTCACTACAGGTCCCCCCACCTCATTCACTACAGGTCCCCCCACCTCATTCACTACAGGTCCCCCCCCCCACCTCATTCACCACAGATCCCCCCGACCTCATTCACTACAGGTCCCCCCTCCTCATTCACTACAGGTCCCCCCCCCCACACCTCATTCACTACAGGTTCCCCCCCTCATCATTCACCACAGGTACCCCCCACCTCATTCACTACAGGTCCCACCCCCTCAGTCTTCGATAAAGTTTGGATCCACCGCTGGTTGTGGTTGGCTAGAGTAATGCTTTTTATGGAGTAATGATTTTGTGCACCTCTCACAGGTGCACATAATTTCCGTCACGGGTAATCCTAATTGTACTTGGGCTCGATTTCCGAGGGCGGCTTATTTTCCGAAAAGCGGCGGTAATCGAGCCTAAATTCCCCTGGGAACTGTCAGAAAGGATATTCATAGTCATGTCGACTTGTTCACTTTGTCCGTAATGCTGAATCATCATCACCAGCATATTAAAACAAATCATCACCATTATTAGTGTTTCGAACTTGGAACTGTGGATAGCGTCAAACAGGAGAGCCTGCCACTTCACCTGAAATGCAAAACAAACACACTCAAATTCCAATCTTGTCTACAAATGCTGGGTAATGCTACATGACCACAAAACCCTTTTTAATGTGCAAAAGACAAGTAGAGAAAGTTATTTTGTAAAGGATAGCAAGTGAGACCTGCTGTAACTGAACACAGATCGTTGATGGTAATGCTAACCAGAAGTTTACATGAAGTACTAACCTGAGGCCTGCTGATCATTTTCTTTGGTTTCTTGTTCGCGGCTTTTTTCAGAGTATTGAACCACGCCTTCTGGGAGGGTGTCAGGAAAATATCAAGCGCCCCACTGTCCTCGTACTGAAGGAATAACATCACAAAAAATTCAAGTTATCTTTTTTACCAGGAGCTCATTATACAAGGGCAGCCATCCCGAACCGCTAAAGGTCGTGCATTTCTCGTTTTTTTTTATTACTTGTACCATTCGTTTGATTGGCCAAGATGTCAGAAAAAAAGACAAAGTCTCGTGCTCCAATTGAGGGCATGTTTATTTTAAGCTACTCCAACAATCAAATTTTACCTTTAGATGACAACGGAAAATCGATTTTTTTTATTACCTTATTAAAAGTAAAAAACCACCTTTCAGAAGAGTATGTGGCTGACAAATGAAAATCAGTTATTATTATTAGCTTTAACATTTACCTGTTTTTTGAGCCGATTGAAGTTGTCAATAATGACTCCAATAAAAAGGTTCAAAGTGAAGAAAGAACCCACAATAATAAACACTACGAAGAATAAATAAGGCACGGCGCTGTTCTGGCTTTTCGGTTGCTGATCAACCTGAAACGAGAAGGTGGTACGTATACATCAACACTCATAAAACTGTAGAACTTATATAAATACAGTTAACTCTTTCTAAGACTGACAACCTCGGGACCAGCTCTAGCTGTGCGGCTTAGAGAGGTGTCCGCCTTCAAGAGGGTGCAGTTACAAACAAACAAGTGAAATTTAGCGGGGACCAGTGAGCCACTGATGCCCACCTTAGAGAAGTATCCGCCTTAAAGAGGGTGCAGTCACAAACAAACAAGTGAAATTTAGCGGGGACCAGTGAGCCACTGATGCCCACCTTAGAGAAGTGTCCGCCTTAAAGAGGGTGCAGTCACAAACAAACAAGTGAAATTTAGCGGGGACCAGTGAGCCACTGATGCCCACCTTAGAGAAGTGTCCGCCTTAAAGAGGGTGCAGTCACAAACAAACAAGTGAAATTTAGCGGGGACCAGTGAGCCACTGATGCCCACCTTAGAGAAGTGTCCGCCTTAAAGAGGGTGCAGTCACAAACAAACAAGTGAAATTTAGCGGGGACCAGTGAGCCACTGATGCCCACCTTAGAGAGGTGTCCGCCTTAAAGAGATTCAGTTACAAACAAACAAGTGAAATTTAGCGGGGACCAGTGAGCCACTGATGCCCACCTTAGAGAAGTGTCCGCCTTGCAGTGTTGACTGTATCTATAATTTCTTAAAATTTCAAATATGCTTAAAGCTGAGCTGAAACTCGTGTTACACGTACCTCCCTGGCATCAACAGCATCTCGCATGATTTCCATCCATCCTTCAAATGTGGCCTAAATAAAAACATGGGGTCAGTACACAGCCCAAGGGAGTACCCCCAAACATAATGTGATGTTTGGTGGTTGTATGGTCCGCTTCTTGAAACTGTTATCCGTTTTAAGAACCAGATTCGTGATTTTTCTTTATCCTAACTTTTGAAAGTTTCTCCCTTGTTCAAGCCAATATGGCAAAAAATATGAAGCCCATTTCAAAATAAGAGAAAAAAACTTGCCTAATTCACAACACTGTCGACATTTCTTATTTATTATTATTATTATTATTATTATTATTATTATTATTATTATTATTTCATCATCATCTAGGCCTATTGCGCCAATAAGGCGCACAGGGCCTGATTATTATTATTATTTAGTCAGACTAAAACGGCTTGAAAACCACACCCTAGCTTGTAGGCCGTACGTAAACGTTCAGCTTTTATAGGGAAATAGTCTCATGTTTCCCTCTTGATGCACTCAGATAGTGCAGCAATTAGAAAGATATTCCTCATTCTTCTCGTCTCTTTGTTCGTTTGTTTGCGTTCAGTTTCTTACTTTCTCCTTTCCTTATGATTTTATATTCCATTCTCCCTTCGGCTTACTTGATTTACTTGACATTTCGCCGTTGCAAGCTTGGCAAAAACCAAGTTCCAGAAGTTTCCTTTATTATTGATACAGGCCGGATACTCACCACTTGAAATAGAGCAATAAAACCATTAAGGGCGTTGTCAAAGTTGATATTGGCGTTTATCCACCGATATCCCTGTCTGGCACACTCTGTTTTGTTAGGTACAATGTTAACAGGTAACCGATCTCCATGAATATCCACACATTTGAAGAATTTGCCGCCAAAAAACTGCACTCCAACAATGCTGAATATGAGCCAGAAGACCATACAAACCAACAGTACATTACCGATACCAGGGATCGCAAACAGCAAGGAATTCACTACAACCTTGAAAAACAAAGCACATTAGATCAGATCTATTAGAAACAGATACTGTAACATGAATTGACCAGCAGTATTCAGTTTTACTCCTCGCAAGGCGTAGTAATGCAAAAGCTAAACCGTTACCAAGTCGCGATTGGTTTTGTTTTGCATCTGATTGTGTGAGTATGTGACGTGTTTTTTTTTTTGGTTAAAATAGTAACCATAGAGCGTAGTTAAAGAAAAACTAAAGCAATTCAAGTTTACTTTAGACAATAACTTGAAAACCGCTGTCAAATGAATATGTGGTTATTATTGTTTTTGAATATGAATATATGAAAATCATATATGTGAACTGCAGATGAAACAAGAGTAAAATTTGGTCCTCGCAATGTGCTTCAACCGTTATGCAATTGAAAAAGCAACCTGAAAGACTATTCAGGCGCAGGGCTTCAAGCGGCCTCCTGCCAAATTATAGGGCTAAATATAGGGTCTTTTTTTCAAAAATATAGGGAGAATATAGGGAATAGGAAAAAAATATAGGAACAACACAGGGATTTTTTGAAGCATTTACAAGTGATATACAGCAAAAAATTAACATTTTTATTAAAACAAATACAATGGCCTTCTCCATGCCCCTCATAGCCATTCCTAACCATCACACTTAAAGTACAAGATATTTAACACAAAGTTGGAAACAAACTCAAATTTAACATTCTTGACATTCAGTCCAAACAACAGCAATCAGTGGAAAATCATGTCCTCAACATTCAATGAGTGTCATTTTACTGTTCTTGACAGATAAATGTTTTGAATAGCATTCCAGTCTCTTCTCCTATTTGAACACTGTTTGGTTTGTTCCACTGCATGTTCCACCTTCTTCTTAGCAACTTCAAGCAGCCATTGAGCTATAGCAGCCTTGTTGAAGTTGTTGTTCATAACCAATCACAATAAAACACAAGATATTCAACACAAAGTTGGAAACAAACTCAAATTTAACATTTAGATTCTTGACATTCAGTCTAAAAAAAACGGCAATAAGTGCACATCGTCCTCAACATTCAGTGAGTGTCCTTTCGCTTCTTGGCAGATAAAATGTTTGGAATAGCCTTCCAGGAGTCTCTTCTTGTTTTTGTCTAGTTCATTTCTCGTATTTGAACACTGTTGGGTTTGCTCCATTGCATGTTCCATCATCTTCTTAGCAACTTCAAGTAGCCCTTGAGCTAGCTATACCAGCCTTGTTGGAAGCCTTTTTGTTCTTAATTGCCTGTGAAAGCAGTTCATTTGCTTCTTTATAGAGTGTTTTAGCCGTTTGCAGCTCACTGTCCTTCTGGTCTTCCGACTTCATCAGTCTGCTTCATTCCAACTTGCTTCCCTTTCTCTCTCTTTCTCAGCATCCCTCAGCCTTTCCTTCTCTACATCTTAAATGCTCGTTTTTTTTTGCGAGATCTTCTTTGTCATCAGTGAGCCTTTTTGAAGAAGTCCTTTGGTGATGTGAACATTCTGTGGCTCTCCGCACTTCTTCACATGATCTTTGACAGAACACAGACCATTTATTGTCAAGTATCCAAGAGAAGCCCTGTCTGGAGTTACTGTCTTCTTGTTTGCAGAAAGACTTTGTTCTACATCTGCAATGCCATGAGCTATAGAGAGAAGGCTTTTGAAGATTTTCTGAAGAACAGGATACTTAAATTCACCCTGCTGAGATTTCTTTTGGAAGACATCTACCCAGTAATGGTCAACCCTATGCATGCTACCGTCTGCATCAACCTCCCCTGCCTTGTGCACCTTCCACTCATCTGTAACCAAAGCAACTTCCTCTTCTGATATTGTTGGCATCATGACTGCTAGTATACGAAAAGCTTGCGTGCCATGCTCACTATCTATGAGAAGTGGATGTAGGAAAGAGACATCTCTTAAAAGCTTGTTGTCTTTTGGTAGATGGCCAATAAGATACTTTGTGACTTTGTGGTGCCCACATAGAACTGTTTCATACCACGAAGAGCTTTCTTCTGTTGGTCACTAGACAGCTTAGACAGGGCAGAGCAAGTTTTCTCTCCCACTTCCATCTGAGAAATGGACAGTTGGTTGTCTGGCTTGGAATAGTCTACTGTCAGCAGGCACTTCCCTCTTTGTTTTTCAGGGCTTGGCTATTGAGGAAGCGACCCATAAGGGACTTCAGAAGCTCACACATTATATGACACAGTAAGTGAATCAGTGGCCCTTCACTCTGGAAGAAATATAGAAACTTCTTAAAAATTGGTTCCACAGATAGTAGAAAAGCCAGTTGAGCTGGGAAGGACTTCTTTTGTAACTTTCTACAGATATGATTGTACTGCTCATTCTTCTCCAAGGTCTTGAAAGTCTTCTCCTGTGTTTGGAGAATTGCTTGGACAATTGCGAGAATTTGGAGAATTGCTTGGGCAATTCTTCAGAGGAGTATTTCTTGATTGCTTCTCAGTTCTTGACAATTCTGTCTTATGCTGGAATAAGAGTAAGCCACCTGCATTGTACATGCCGGATGAATAGGTCATCATCGAGCCCCAGATTTTTCAATACGTGGATGTAATGTTCTCTGCGAGGTGAGCTCTTCAACCAATAGAAAAGATCTATGGCTAGTTTCTCAGATGCCTCTCCATATGCATTAATGCATGCATGGAAAGCATTATGCACAACATTAATGTTGCAAAAGATGAATGGCAAAAGACCTGCAGGGAGTCCTTCATCTAAGAGTACGTTATTGACTGTACTCCATGTGGTTTTGTTGACATTTGGTCCATCTGATGCCAAACTTACTAAGCCTGAGAGAGGCAGCTGGTAGCCCCTATTCCTGAAGTATGTTGACAATTTTCTTTTCAACATCATAATGGCATGCCCAAGGATTGGTGTCTGCAAGAATCTTATACTGATCTCATTTTTCTTTTCAAGCAGTTCATTGGTGACAAATATTGGTATATTAAATAGCAGCTACACATACTGAACTTACTAGTTAACTCTTTGATTGACCCAGGAAATTCACTGCCTTTGTTACATCCACCAGTACAAAGTTCATGAGCTTAGCAATAATTTTTTTCCTTTTTTATTCTAAATAAAATTATAGGGATTATAGGACATTTTTTAACTATATAGGGAGATACAGGGAAATTGAAAAAATATAGGAAATATAGGAAATATAGGGACACTTGAAGCCCTGCAGGCGTGAACGGTATTCAAGCCTGAATCTTATATTTATCGGCTTTGTTATCGACTTTGTTTAGCGAGGGTAACTTAACGGCAGACTCAAGAGACTGACAAACCCGTGGCCCTCGAATTCCGGATCGAATTGGAATTTGGAAATGTTGGTTTTTGTGGAGGGAGGAAAACCGGAGTACCCGGAGAAAAACCCTCGGAGGAAGGATGAGAACCAACAACAAACTCGACCCACACATGACACCGGAGTACCCGGAGAAAAACCCTCGGAGGAAGGATGAGAACTAACAACAAACTCAACCCACATATGACGCCGGAGTACCCGGAGAAAAACCCTCGGAGGAAGGATGAGAACCAACAACAAACTCAACCCACATATGACACCGAAGTACCCGGAGAAAAACCCTCAGAACAAGGACGAGAACCAACAACAAACTTAACCCACATATGACGCCGGGGCTTGATTTTTTTTTTTTTTTTCAGGCAAAATTCAAGCCTAATTTTTTTTCAGTGTCGGGTTGTTCAAAGGCACGATTAAGCTAACCCAGGATTAGCGTAAATTTTGAATCCAGTTAAACAACTCAACATTTGAAAATTTTCCAAAGTTTTCTGCCCTTTAGTTTTGGCTTTAACTTGTCTTCACTACTAGCTACAAGTAACCCTTTGAAAACATTTTTAAACAGAGAAATGAAATCCTCGGTTAACTTTTAATCCGGGATTAGCGTTAATCGGCTTTCGAACAACCGGCCGGGCCCAGGTTGCTTTTTCAACTGCTTAAGTTGAAAGCACACTGCGACGATCAAATTTCACTATGTTATTGTTATTGTTATTGTTATTTTTTACCTTCATACCCTCCCACCGTGAAATTGCCCTCAATGGCCTGAGCGCTCGTAGTGTTCGAAGGGAACGAAACGAGGATAGGCTACTGTCGCCGTCTGATGTTTGGTTTGCAACAGAAACCAAGGAAATCTGCAAGATAAGGACAGTTATTATCACTACTAATACTTGGTAACACTTTCACTCCTAAGCTGAGAGGCCAAGTTCAAAATTTGAACAAACAGTAAATTCAGTTTGTAAAAAAATATCAGTGAAAAACTAATGGCAACACGATGGAGGATCAAATACTGCTTCGGGACGAGTTGTTCAAAAGGTTGTTGTTGTTGTTATACCCAACTCTGACCATCTTCTACTTTAAAGAAATGTCTAATTTCAATTATTTTAAAACATCTTGAAACATCATATGTGACTTTTACTATTATATTAAAATTATACATAAATTTGCATCTGTAAGTTTGTGGTATGCTTGTTATAATATTCTTCTTTCTTATACCATTCAGTAGAGTTGAAGTGAATGTTACTGGCAAACGAATACGTTTTCCCTTGTTTACATGGAATTTAAGCAACAATATTTTATCAACAAATTATTTTATCCTATTTTATCTTTATTTTTTACCGATGTGATTATAATGTGAAGGAAAACTTTGTTCTTAATCTCCTGGTTTCTAATTTATACGTTTATTGCCTTCTGTTACGTTCGTCACGTTCGTTCTGTCGTTTATGAATTTTTCAGTGATACCTAGCCAACTGAAATTTATCTGGCCATTAATGCATTAATAAAAACGTAAGTAAACTGTATTTGAACGTAGTCAGTTTATAATCATTTATCAGTTTAAGATTCTTACAGAGTTTAGTTCGTCGATAGATTCAACAGCCGTGAGTATGGAAATCTGAAAATAAACAACGTCAATGAATGACAGCTGTCAGTTTAACTTTGTTTGTGCTTTATTAGTTTAACTGTAATTTTAAAGTGAGAATGAGCAGACAAAACAAAACATGATAAATAAAACGTATACTGTATTAAGACGTGAAAGCAAAATTAATAAATTCAAAGTGTTTTATTTTAAATTAAAAGGGCACGATTCAAATGAAGTGTTGGAGTTCACTTTGCGAAAGTCTGCGTAGTTGTCGGTACTGTTTACGCAAACGCCAAGTCAAAGGAAGGCAAGGAAGGAGCTCCGCCCCATCATCTCCTTCGCTCCTCCTCCACATCCCATCTGCTTGCGTTCGCGGCCTCGCCGCCTTTTGCCTTCTTACGTATGAACCGCTAGCAACCCAGAGTAACTTTGAAAAATGATTACATAAAGTATTATGCGAGGATTACGGTTATTACTTATTGCTATCGCAGTTAAGCCTGATGTTATGCAACATAGTAAATTGTTTTGTATTTCTAGTTGTTGGTAGTTTTATACGCTTTTTCGAATTCTCTCATTACGGTTAGTATTAGCTGTTAATCATTGACGTACGTTCTTTTTGCATACTCTTTCATTTAGACTTTATTTCAAAAGTTTGCACTTACAGCCACGATAACCACATCCAAACAATTCCACGCGTTCTTGAAATACGTTAAAAAACCTAGTCCGAGAGTTTTAAGGATAAACTCCAGAGTGAAGACCGCGGCGAACACAATGTTAAGGTGATTCAAAACTTTCTTTAGTGTAGGACGCTTGTCAAGGTGAACATCTTCAAAAACCTGCAAACGAAGACAAACGTTTCACTACCAGACACAAAACATCAAAGAGATTGTGTGCCTTGCTATGATGGTAAGGTTTTCACACCCTTTTAACCTTCAGAGCTGTGCTGGTGGAAACTTTGTGCTCCTTGATAAAATCCGGGGCTTTTATTAAGGGCTCAGAAAGAATAGCCTGGGGAACCTTGTTGAGTCTTTGCATGTCACGTGTCATAAAAATGATAAGTGATATATTAGGTCAAAATAAATGGAAAGTGAATCAATGTCCACGTTTTTAGCTGTGTTAGACTTGTTATTTTATCTTTAGTAAAACGATTGTAACCATGCTTTTCTTACCAGTGTGACGCTGCTAGCGATGATGATGGCGAGTATAACCCACTCAAAATACCGGTGCTCGACCAACTTCTTGATCTTATGACGCGTGTTTCTCCACGCACGATAACCGCTGGACTCCTTCCACATAGAAATGCATTTACACGTACAGAATTTCATCCAGCACGGGCAGCATTCCTGGACCTCGGTCATAGAGGGATTGCCCGAGGGTTTTCCCGAGTGGTCCACCTGTACACTTGCCCGAGGGCTAGTTACAGTTGCAGACGAGCGAGCCAAGTTTAACACAGTGCTGGATGTAGCGGAGTCCTTACTTGCTGCTTCAATTGCAATGGAAAGCTGGATACACGACAGTAAAAAAAAGTGTTAGGGATTATATATGTATCACCAAGAATGACGGAGCTATTGTTATATTTCCTCGCGAAGTCAGGGCAGAAGGTCCGAGCGTAGCGAGGTTAATAAATTTGTCGTGCCTCGGGAGCTTAGCTGCGCGAATTCGAGCGAAAAATATATTTATATTCATATATATATATATATATATATATATATATATATATATATATATATATACTTGAAGATGTCCTGCAGTGGCCTGGCAACAGCGCAACAAAGCTTGAAGACGTCAGACAGCGGTACTACTTCATGTAAGCCTATAGAGGAGCATGGTAAACAAAGATGGCGGACGGTAAACGGTACGCGAACCATCGAAAGGACCTTTTACCAACGTTTTTGGTTTAAAAAAAGACCAAGTGGAATGGCGAAAAGCCTCATGCGCAAATCGAGACGCCACCAAAGTTTCGACCCGCGGTGCACCCTCCCTCGAGCTTCGCGAGGTTCTGCGAGACAAGTATTTCTAGTTAAATGGTTTTTGATTGAAGACAGTTTTAATGCTTAATCCATTTTCATTGTTTCATTCTCAGGATGTTTGAAATTATTCAAAATTAATAGTGTTGCAGAAACCATTGTTGGATGGCTTTGTGTTTAGTGACTTTTGAAGCTTTTGTTTCACGTCATCACATCCGTGATCCACAGCAGCAGGAGACTGTTTTAAAACTCACCCTTTTCACATGATCCCTGTTGAGCTTTCCTTTCTTTTGAAAAGCTGTCACGGCACTCAGTAAGGCTGTAGATCCATTTAGAGCATCTAAAAACCAAAGTTAATAGCAAATGAGAATGAGCTAGTGCAGTTTTACAGATCAAGAGAAGGCAGTTGAATTCAGTTGCCTCATGAAGAAAGCTACTGTAATGAAAATCAAAACTCTCTGTCTGAACTAAGATAGACTGAGATCAAATGAGTATGAAAGGCTTTCGTTTACAATCTGTAATCGAACTTCGTCGAGTCGAGAAACAAGTGATTGTCCAACACTCCCTAGGATCCTTCTCAAGGAGCTGAAGCGAAGTAAAAATGCCACGGGCCTGATCTCTTTGAAGCGTGTTCGAAAACATAAGTTTTCTAGGAGAGTAGTTACCTTTGCTATCTTTGCTTTTGAGTGATCCATCATACGCAGAGGTCTGGGACCCATCTGACGGCTTCACTTGCGCGCGCCGTGGTAACATGTTACCAATGCGCAGAACTTTACTGAGTCGCTTGACAAGCTGTTGAAACTTGTTTGGTTTGTCCAAGCCTTTTTTCTCTGCTTCATCTTGCAGAGACTCGCGAGCAAAGGCGTTTAACAACAGAGCAAGAAACAGATTTAAAACCTAACATAGATAAAACAGTTATGTTATAAAACTATAAAAAGATACAATTTTAATTGTATCTTTTTATAGTTCTAGATACAGATACAGACACAGAGACCAAGTTGTAGCGTTATAGCGCTGTGCCCACTAAACCACTGTAACACGGACAGTTTTTGAGCTTTCGTTTAGTGTCCACATCATAGGGTTTGACTGTACTCAAGTTAAGCTGTGTTTACTATAGGCACCGCGTAGAGGGAGGGGCTGGGGGACTCTGTTAAATGTCGCAGAAAAGTTGTAAAGCTGTCACGTAACTTACCAGAAAATTGCCAATGACTAAGGCTGTCAGGAAAAACAAGAAGGACACAGGACTTGACGCCTGCATGCAGTCATACAGTGGCTCAATCCACTCTCCACATAGTATTCTAAATATCATCATACACGCCTGGATAAAATTATTGAAGTTCCAGCGAGGAATTTCACCATCAAATTTTTCTTTTGTGTAGGAACTGGTAAAAAAATATGTAGTGTTAATTCATTAAGCGATCGTTGATGCATTGGTTGCATCTGTAGCTTCGATGCATTAGTAATGTCATTATAATGCACGGTTCTTCTAAGATTCGGACCTTGTCGACTCACATTTTTTTATTCAAGAATCAAACCACCGTTCGTTTCTTGATCTAAAGCTTATTCAAAGTTGTTTGAATCTGGAAAAAATCCTAAAGTGTGACCACTAACGTGAAAGCTATAATGATCTGTACCTCGTTTTTGAATACTTTGTCAAATGTGTTCTAAAGGCTTAGAAATATATTTTTATTACCTTCCAAAGAGCTGCATTCCAACCACTGCGAACATGTAAACAATAATACCCAGCACCAAGGTGAGGTTACCAAGCTGACCTATACTGCTCGCAATGGTCCTGAGCAGCATGTTCATTGTCTCCCATGATTGCGCCAGTTTGAACACGCGTAGCTGAAATATAAATTACACCAAAAATTGTCAACATGTCACAAGCATGGAACTACAGTCGAACCTGTATATAACGGCCACCCTCGGGACTTGAGAAACTGGCCGCTTAAGGTTACAGTGTACCTTCAGATCGAAAATTTATCAATTTTTTTTTTTGGCGTTAAAATAAAGTTTACAGAATGAACTTTCATCCAAAAAAAACATTATCGAAAAATAGTGAAAATTGACGGAGAAATGACGGTATAACTTTTGTGGGCGGAGTTTGTTTATTAAGCGATATGTTTTTTTAAGCGCCGTTTTCTCAAAGTTAATTTTTCGCTTGTTGGGGACACTTTAAAGAGCTACAACTCAAAGGGAATTTGTTCGATTTTCCTTAAATTTTGACAGAAGCTAGGCTAACATATAATGAACAAAAACGTGTCGGCGAATTTCTTAATTCCGAAAACTTTTTCGTCAAGAGCCATTTCCGTGCGATCATTCCAATTTTTTTTCTCCCCTTTTCGAAAATATTCTGTAACTTTTCACTGCAATTGAATATGGGAAATCGCCGACACGTTTTTTTAGCGCTTCGTGTCCGGAAACCCGAGAACAAATCAAATCAGCAAAATATAATAATCGCTTTGAGTTATAGCGTTTTAAAGCTGATTCGGACGTTTGAATTTAGACGTCGTAAAAAATTCGACAATTCATTTTATTAGCAAATTGTTTCCATATTTAGATAGCCAGCTCTATAAGCTTTAATTTGATATCTGGGTTTAGGTATATTAAGTGTAATCTTAAGACGCTAGAGCTGTTATGCTGGAGACACCCCCGAAGGTACACTGTAACCTTAATACAGGTGGCCGCTTAATACAGGATCACTAAAAATACTCACTGGGTGTGGTCTAATGTCAATTTTAATGGAGTATCATACAAAAACACTTCATGCAAGGAACCAATAGACAATCAACACTCTTTTAAGCGATCAATACTTTAAACAAAGTTCAGCGCCAATTAACGTAACATTGTGTAAAAGTACTGTGCAATAAATTGTCCTCTACTCTTCTACGGTATACAGTACTGTATTTCTATGACTTACAGTTCACACGTACAAAATATCTCATTCCGTCATTTCATAGTTGTTACGTTCAAAGTGCAGTTATAACGTTCAATGTGCAGTTAAAATCCCTTGTGAGTATACGTTTGAAGGCGATTCATTCTCCATCAAACTAATTAAAGAGGAATTTCTAGCTAAAGAGTGAAGCATATTCAAAACGAACATTTTTTGTGTTCGTGATTTTGTCTGTATTTCAGCACATTGCGGACATCTGCAAAGCGTTAACGATACTAAACGGCCGATTATCAGCTTACAGTAGCTTTGTACGATGGATCGCATTTTAAACACAATAAAATACCGCATAAAATGACATGTGGCTTAGTTTCCGTTCAAAAGGTGGCCGCTTAATACAGGTAAAAATTGTAAAGAAAGACAAACATAGGAGTGCTACAGGGTGGCCGCGGCCGCTTAATAGAGGTGGCCGCCTAATACAGGTAACAAATACAGCGTTTGTATGAGCGAAAAATCGGGACTTTGAAAACTGGCCGCTTAATAGAGGGTGGCCGCTTAATACAGGGCCGTTATATACAGGTTCGACTGTACAAGGAAGAATGTAATACGCATGACCTGGGGGACCTGGAAAGAGAAAAAGAAACATTATCGAGTAAAGTGCCTTATCACGTGACCCGTTTTGTACCCGCCCGATTTCTTTCCCGTGTAAGAGCTGCCCATGTTAGCGATACTAGTTGCACACGCCTCTATTTTAACGTTTTTCCAATTTTTATGTATTCCCGAGCACTTGGAAAACTCCTATTGACGTCTGACTGAATACAGAGCCGTGTTCTAATTCACTCAGAGCTTTTCAGAGAAATCACTATCAAATTGACCTGATAGTGAACCTGAAAAAATGCATGCATGTAACAGCATGTAACATGCAACCTGGAGTACTATACTTTTGTGGCTTTATGACAGAGCGGGCGCCAGATGATGTATGTTTAAATCGCTAGGATTGTGACAGTACTTACAAGTCTTAATGTCCTCAAAACACTGAGTCCAGCACCATTCCCAATTTTAGCCAGCTCAAGAATGAGATCCACAATACTAATGAATACAATCAAGCCATCGAAGATATTCCACCGACTCTTCAGGTATCCGCAAGCACCAGAAGCTATCAACTTCAGCACCATCTCCAGGAAAAACACGAACGTAAAAACCTGTCGAATAAAAATTCATTCGGATGACATCTCAGTTTGGCCCATGTTTCCCCGGAACAGAGTGTAAAGTTAAAAAGACAATTCAATAACAGATTCCTTGTTATATCCCTTGTTATATAGTTAATAGTTATGCAAAATAAAAAAAAAAAAGAATTATTGGACTATCAATTAACGGCATCTCACTATTACGGAGAGTGCAAGTTTAATACCGAAAAATTCACGAATTACTGGCTTTCATGGGTGCCAAATTGTGGTCCAAAACCCGTTGGGAGTTGACTGAAACAATAATGAGTATCAAATGTATCTGACGTAATCGTGTTTATGTTATTTGCAGCTGGAAATCCTGATCCTAAGTAGACACTCAAATGTAGCTCCGTATTCGTTTACATACTAACGGCTCTTCCTATCATTGCGAAGCAGGCGAAGGTGAATGGATTGTTCATTTTACAAAGTTAATAAAAGCCTCCCTTATCACTGCTTTTACTTCCACTATTACTACTTCTACTACTTCTACTCCTACTACTTCTACTACTACTACTTCTACTACAACTACAACTACAACTACAACTACTACTCATACTACTACTCATACTACTACTACTACTACTACTACTACTACTACTACTACTGTTGCTACTACTGCTACTACCACCATTAATACTACAACATTAACAGCTGTTGGCACAATGCTTGTTGTTGGAATATGCTAGTTGCGTCACGAGTGAAAACTAACGCATATTACATTGCATCATACCTACCATGTTTCCAATATCCAGGACCATTTTGAATCTCTCGTTCATGCCATGATATTCCAGTGATAAAAACACGGTGTTTACAAGGATACAAAGCGTAATAAACATATCAAATAAAGGATCCATAGTCAGCTTAGAAATATGTTTTCGGAAACGTTTCCGCCGGGATAAATCCTCTTTACGGTGTTTATTGGTTTGTCCTTGAGATTCCCACGTCCGTAAAGATCCTACGGATCCCCGGGGGCTCCCCACTGGTGATATTCCTGGGGACATCCAGGAGAATTTCCTCTTTTTCTTTCCATTACAACAATCTTCGTTTACAGAGTGATTATCACGTTCGGTTGTTCCATTCTCACTTATAATACTTAATGTTCTGGTCCAAGACGGCTTCACTTCTAAAAATCTCAAATTAGAGTTTGCGCTAGTTTCTGGTTTGACACCCTCGGTTAAAGCGCTAGTACAGGATTGCGCTTCACTGGCAGGCATCAACTGTACTTGTACGTCCTTTCCATTCAGTGCTTTCACCGCGGTCATATTTTCATTTCTATCTGCAACAGTAGAACTCTCCACATTCTTCATTTCTGTCATGTGACATCCACTTGGTGAGTAACGCAAGCTCGCGTGACTTCCATCAGCCTCGTTTGCATTAGTAACGGTCTTTGTTTCTTGGCGGTTTGAGCCCGCATTGCTTTTGAAACAAGTCCAACAGAGGGACTGTTTGCATTTTGTTACCAGTGTTTCAGGTTTACATTTCTCATTTTGAGCAATAAGCTTGGGTGCGGCACAACCATGAAATGAATAGGAAGACACGACAGCTTTCAGCTCTTCATAATTTGCGTCCTGGATAGAAAAACAAACCAACACAAATGGAAACCATCACACCTTGACCTTAGGAATTAGTACACTTTACAGTTAAATGGGGAATGTGTGATATATGTTTAGAGAGCATGTCGATAGTGCGCTGGGAAGAAGTTTCCCTGGAAACACGCGCTTGAAAATTATTTTTGACAGTACTGAGTTGGTGTGGCTATCTTATAGAACGTCAAACGCTAAACGCAGAGTATATTCAGGGCAACACTCATCTAAGCCTCACATCTCTGCATTATCTACGCAAAGGACTGTTTGTACAGACTGTTAATGTCCTATTAATTTTATGGCAGTCACTTAAAAATTTTAAGATTTGTACATGGATTTTTATCTCGATGCTCAACGTTCTGCAAGCTACCCCTTGACGTTTGTACTTGAAATTAAATGCAATTTCGTTGAATTTGGCGTGTCGATCAAACATGAAGTGCGTGCAAGCTACCTCAGTTTTGATCATATCTATTTTTTCTCGAAGATATATTCAGTACTGTTATTTATAATTCAAGATGAAATGAAAGTCGTTGTTTTGTATTATTTGATTAGCTGCAAACAAACTGCTAATTTCCGATAGTTTTAAATAGTGTTGCATTTCATCAGATATACTTTTTTAGTAGAACTCTTACCCTTTCTTGCATCGACACAACTTCCTGTTGATATGAAACAGCTACCACAGCAAGCACCAGATTAATGAGATAGAACGAGCCAAAGAAAACCACGAACATGAAATAAAACACGTACCAGGAACCCATAGAAGAAAGGACCTGTAGGCAATGAAACAGATGAAAGAAGGAAAAGCAATACGACAAGTATCCCTTCTTTGTTAGCTTCCAGAAATCCAGAACTTAAAAAATGAACGACAGAAATTCAAAATACAAGATATTTTAACCCATTCGCTCCTACACCGGCCAAAATCGGCCGTACAAGACTCCACGGCTTTAAAAAATTGCAACTTTCTCAATCGAGCGAACATTGCCTTAACTAGCAGTTGTGAGCATTGACTAGAAAGTCCCTCAATAACACAAAACACAAAAAAAGTCAGCGATTTTTGCAAAATATCAACGTTTTGAATTTGGACAATAACAAAAATGACCGTTTCTAACGTCATAGAAAAACAACAAAAATCACGTTTTTGCCTTAGTTTTTTTATTCAAATCATCGTGGCAAACCCAAAAGTCAACATTCACAGCAAAATTCAGTCCTTGTCCTAGCTTAGCAGTGAATATTTTTGCTTTTATTCGTTGCCCGAGCCGAGCTACAGCCTCTCGTTCTAGTGCATACTGACCTTGCCTCGATTTTCAACATCACTATCGCACTGCATGCTGTGAAATAGCCACAATTTTTGACAGCGTTCGTTTCTTTCCCCGCACATTTCATATTTATACTAACTCCACAGCCACTCCGACCTACCACCGAAATTTCGCGCTTGTTGTGTTCTTCAGTGGTCGCAACTTCCAAAATATGCCGTGGTAGGTCGAGAAATTCATCCAGAGTCGAGTCCCAAGGCTTCTTCGTTTCGTGGCGGCCATTTTTCTAGTTCAACGAGCAACGAGCCAAATTCGTAAACGAAGTACAACGCCTAACTCGCTTCATTGAGAAAGTGGACTCTGAACTACCTTCAAGCTTAATAATGCTCATCAGGCAGCTACTAAAGATAAAAAATAGCTGTGAACTTACCAAAATCGCAAATACACCATATTTCAGCCTTTATTGCAATTCAACGAAGCAAAATGACAACGTCACAATGACGTTTCCAGTAAACTCGAGCCTTCAGTGTTTTAGAACAGCAGCACTTTCCATGGTAACTTTAAATATGGAGTCACGAAATCCTATGGGGCGTGTGTATCCAGAAAATCGCTCAAAAACGTAGGAATTCTCAGGAGTCAATGGGTTAAAAAGATACGCACGAAATCATATGATCCTGATCCTAGTTAAAGAGCGCGCGAAACTAGTGGCCAACAGTAATTCATGATTGGCCAATAACAATGCATCATGCTTGGCTAATAGCTAGTAAACCCTTGGCCAATATTATGGCAGAAGGTATTATTTCAGTGGTTCAAATAAGTGACTATTAACGTCAAGAGATCAAAGGATAAACGCTTCAATACTTACATAGTTAAAGACATTTTCCCAAAAGTCCATTGTTATAAGTTGAAAAGCAGTTACCAGGGACCAAGCGAAATTGTCAAAGTTGGTGTAGCCATAGTTGGGGTTATCTCCAACAGACAAACACGTAAAGTTCACAGGACAGTGACTGAAAACAGAAAAATAATACTTACTTTTTCTCGGTTAACAATTACTACATTACTGCACTAAAACTGTATGTAAGTGCATTGGGCTGCGCATCGCCTAAGTTGGATTGAATTAAAACTTGAAGAAATTTACCAATTTTTAATGTTCTTCTTTTGCGTCTTGGAAACGTCGCTTAACTTTAATCATGGTTTATTCTCTCTTTGAGGAATCACCTGATATTATTCTCTCGGTGCTCTGAGAGTATTTTGTGCACGTCGTGTAAGAGCAAAGGTTCAGGTTTTGACCCAAAAGAGTGAACCCCCCCCCCCCCCCCGTGACATCGATCCCCTAAGCTGAATAGTCCTGATAATGACGTGGACAATTATACTGAAGAACATGTTGTTTAGTTCTCTGTTCATTTATCAGTGTAGTGATTAACTTGCAAATGCTGCAGTTGCACGGTCGTGAGAAAACATTTCAATTTTACTTAAAATGTTAATAAATGTGAACGTTCTTACCCTGCAGTTGAAGAATTTCCACAAACAAGAGGCCTGTTGTTGCTATCTAGACGCCAGAAACCTAAAGAAAGAAAATGATTTATCAGCTGTTTACATCGTGTTCTTTGATTCGTCGCATTCAGTTGTTCTAATTTTTTTCTCAAGTGCAAACATCCTTTTTGATTACTTTTATCACTAATATATACATTTCGTGTTTGTCGTTTTTCCAGTAAAGTCCGAGAGCTAGGGCTTGAAAAGTACGTACTACCTAGGTTTGACGACAGATTTTGATAGACTGAAACTGAAACTTCTGATCATCCTTGATATTTTGTTGTTTTGCATTGTGTTGTAATTTAAGTTATGGCCATTTCAGTTTGGCGAGTGTATTTATTTATTTGCAACATTTTGGCCGTGGTGCCCAGTTCAGCTCGTTCAGTCTGCGAGAGTCAAACAAAGTTCAACGGGAGAATAAGGCTGATAAAGCAACGACTTTATATCTTAAAAGAACGTGGCTAAAGAGATTAAGAAATCAATTTAAAATCTCTAGTTTCTGTAAGTTAGCAACAGAACCGACACTCATGTAATATGTATATACATGTATACATTGGGACATGGTGTTGAGTTTTACAGTAACCCACCTCCCCCCCCCCCCCCCCCCCCCATTCGCACAAAACCTTTCTCAAGCGTAAGGCTTCACTCTTCAAAGGCCAATTTCTTCATAACGATTGAGAGATAGCCTATTATTGGCAGGTGTCAGTCACAATACTTACTTTGATTGTTTATATCTTTGTTGTAATTAATTGAACCATGGGGTAGGGGTGAGGCGACGCATTTGTTTCTCAGTTGACCAACGAAAAGTTGCATTCCAACCAAGGCGAAGATACACAGAAAAAATAAGGTCAGAATCAAGACATCAGATAACATCAACATGGATTTGAGCAGAGCATTTACCATCGTTTTTAAACCTGGAAGAAAAATAGCAAAATTAGAGGGTCCAGCTAAGGTGGGGTGGGGGTATAATGCTGGGAGAGGGATGTTCGAGTTATGTTCTAACGTTGCAATGATGGATATGGTAAATAAATGCGTTTGAATAGCTCATATTTATCCTGGCTGAAATCTTGAGATGCGCTTTGTAAATCTTACCTTCTACCGTTGAAATAGTCCTAAGCGCTCGAAGAACTCTAAATGTTCTAATTCCTGACAAGTTGTAGACATTCGGTATAAGAGTAATGTATCTGTTCAGAAGAAAAGAAACACAATATTTAATATTGTATTACTCTGGGGAAATAAAGAAACAAACTCACTGCAACAGTTTCAGTATCACTTGGTTGATCGCGACAGTAACGAATGACGGAAAACAACATTAATGTCGAATTATGTCAGAAATATATAACCTTGAAGACTACAGTTTAGTTTAGTTCGATTTTCCAAACATGGAACAAGCGACGACTATCTTCCGTTTTTATTGGGGGCTAAGGGCTGGTTCCCACTAGCGATGTAATCGGAAGCTGAGTCGGAGTCGGAAGCGTAAGGAACCTTACGTTCTAGTGGAAATCAAAAAACGGAGTCGCAATCGGAATCGGAAGCTCGACGGAATCGAAATCGGAAGGATCAGAAGGTTTCATTTTTCTTCCGATTCCGCTTCTGCTTCCGTCGCTTACTATCCGCTTCCGTCGTTTTGATTTCCACTAGATCGTAAGGTTCTTACGATTCCGATTCCGCTTACAATTCTGCTTACGTCGCTTACGTCGGCAGTGGGAAGTGGGAACCAAGCTTAACTGAGCACCTTGTCAATTCTTACCCGTCTTATTGTGTCTGCGTATGAATTAACTGCTTTAAACAAAACAAAACACAGCAGAACTTACCCCAAAATTACAACAACGAAATCTAGCCAGTTCCATGGATCTCTGAGATAGGAAAATTTGTGCATACAGAATCCTTTCGCTATAATCTTTAAAATCATTTCAACAGTGTATATTGCCGCGAATATATACCTAATGTAGAAGAAAGAAAGAAAAAAGCCGTTGGCGAAACACACCCAGAGTTAGACAAATTAATACGTTAATTGGTTGAACACTGCAATATTCAGTCGATGCAATAACGAAGAGTCAGTACAATATAGCGAACCCAAAATATTGAATTACATGTGATTTTCGGTTTCAAAAATTTCCTTCGTTATAAAAGTTAATCCGATGTTTTGTTGTGGCTGAGAAAAGCATAGGCTTGTTTTCCAGCTGTTTAGGTAATGCAGATAGAAAACGAGCCCAAAGCAAAAACTGAATCAATTCATTCAGAATAAGAAATCTTGGCACCGGTTTCATGTTTTCCCGCGCTCGGCACCGGTTTCATGTTTTCCCGCGCTCGGCACCGGTTACATGTTTTCCCGCGCTCGGCACCGGTTACATGTTTTTGTCACCTTTGACACCGGTTACACGTTTTTCCGCATTTGTCAGTCTCCGGTTGCATGTTTTACCGCGCTAGGTATCGGGTGCATATTTAATGGTTTATTACGTTCTTTGCATTTGCTGTGATTGACCAAATTAAATGTCGTTGGTTTTGATTTTTCGACAGTCATCAGACAACAAATCTTAAAAAAAAGACTTACTCTGGTTCCTCTGGTGCACCCTTTATGGCAAGAAAAATACAATTCACAATTATTGTAAGAAGTATAAATAATTCGAAAAATCTACAGCTATGTTAAGGAAACACAGGAAAAATATATAAAATTACATTAATTAAATGCGAATGGGGTCTTACAAAGAGGCCGCTGAAATAGCCGGACAGGTAAATTTACTAAAAGGATACTGATTTGTAATAAGAATAATTATTGCTTTCCTCAATGGATTAAGTGGTCCAAATAAATATAATGATTTTTCTTTGCTAAATCTAAACACGTATTGTCTACCAAGACGGCTGGCGATGATTAAAATTGTCTGAAAAACAAACAAATGAACAAACATTAGTTAAAACACTTATGCAATGGACGCCGCTTCAACAGTTAGTTCTGTTTCACGGCAGTATTGCACTAGCTCTTTGCAGTGCACCTCATGACCATGAAAATTAATCAGATCAGCAAATAAAGTAAGCAAGGCTAATACTGCGTAGAACATTTAACGCCACAACGACATGATAGAGCCCAAACTGAAAGCCAAAATGCAACAGCTGTCCACGTGCACCAGTAGTTGTTTTTTTTTTTTGCTCGCGGTCCTTTGCTTCTTATTTACTCAAGATCAGCCATAAAGTCTTTCCAGATGAAAGCAGATTGGACTGCTGAGTTGAGTACGATTCAAGCTGTTCAAGGAGTAAGCGGTCACACCGAGGCATTAACTCGAAGCGATTTGAGCGCTTTTACTCCGGTCTACTCTCTTTTGTGAACCTTTTTTACAGGAATCTATTAAAATATATATTCTATCAGTTATACAAACAATGGTGAAAAGCACCTGATTAAAGGCGTACAGCGTAGGTGTCCAATTACAGCCATCCCCGAAAATTGCACAGTATCAGAAATGCAAAAAGTGCACAGATGACCAAAAACAATTTACGATTTTGCTATCTCGCGATTCGATATTGAGGACCCTAGAACCTGGAAATCTGTCTGCTTAAAATGTAATACGCCACGCAACCTTTCTGAGCCTATTTCGTGTTGTTATTAGTTACTATATTTTACCATTTTATTCGAGTGTTTAGAATTTTGTTAATCTTGGGCCCACGGTAATTGGCGGCAGCTGTTGTGGTCACCCTGCCATAACCCAGTAGTTGTTTTCTTTGTTTTTTTTATCATTTTGTTTGTTATTAGTTTATTTGATGGCGAAGTCTAATAAAACATAAAACATAAATATAGATACGATTAAATACCTGGGTTTAGAACTAAAAAATAACTTCAGGCGAATTATCACTGAAAAAAGAAATAATTGGAGATTGACCTTCTCTAATTAGCAGTCAGTTAGAACTAAAACATTGAAGAGCTCGGGGAAGCCTGCATCAGAGTTAGCTGCGATTGGTTTTTGGGTAAAACAATGCAAATGCATCCAATTGGTTCATTTTTGTACGCGCGAAAACTCAAACAAACATGAATCTAGTGTCACGCAAATGATATGCGATCTCGGATGGCAGAGCCTCGAAGCGCGCAGGCTGTCAGCCGCCTATCCCTGATGTATTAGATTGTCCACGGCCTTGTGGACGTTGAAAGTCAGACTCTGGTCAGAAGTGGGCGTGCTACTAGACAATCGCAAGGTCAACTCCGCTTCAGGAATATCCTAGCGCTCAAGAGTTGTTACAGAGAATCATTCTTTGCTCGCACTGTCCCAGAGTGGAACCTGCCCCCTCATCTGTGGAGTGGAATCCGCCCCCTCACATTCAGACCGCTTCTTCTGTTGACTGCTTCAAGTCCTTCCTTATGAGACCAGCTATAATTGAATGACTGCTGACCGTTCCCTGTGCACGTATATCCCATGTGGGAGCTTTGCGCAGTATTCGATTTAGATTTAGAAGACATCGGAAAGAGAAAATCTTCCGCAAAAGCTAAACGAAATCGCTCCGCCATTTTGTTGTTGAGCTGCTGGGCATGCGCCCTGTACACCATATAGCCAAACTTCGGCTACGCGTTTGCGGGGTTCCCAGAGCCTCTCTCTTAGACCAAAAAAAGGACCCTGAGCTTGGGGTCGAGAATGTGCAAAGGCATTCTTGTCCCCAGAGCCTTCGTTTCGTTTGGTCAGCGGAAAAAAACGAAGGGTTCTGGTAACAGTGCCTTCCGGACGTCGTAAAATCCACGACATCCGTTAGCGCATGCCTAATGCATTAATGTACTATTGCGCTTGCTCAATACCAGAAACCGGAGATAATAAAACCTTTCGTGTGTGCATTCTCGTCCCCAGAGCTCTTGGTTGAGCTCTGGAGACGAGAACGTTGTGTGTGTGGAATGGCGTTTGAAAGGGCTGTAGGAAAACATCGCGCTGAAAAGGAAGGATAAAAGCTTTACGTGCAGCTGTTATTTAGAAGAAAGGTTGTCTTTGTATTTTGCCTGCTGGTTTTAGAAAATCCTCGATAAGTCAACCGATTTCTTTCGTTTGGGAGCTGTGTATTTATCGTTTCGCCACTGAACGCTATCATATCCGACCAAATCAGTTGATGGGACAACATAGTTTGTTGATGGACACGCTGTGGTCATTGATTAGGCTTATTTCAGCGAACAGTGGTAAGAAATATCAAGGAATTTTTGTTTTGCATTCGTTTCATGTTATTTTAATTGGGCTTCGAGTGACCTTCGTTTCCTAGATTAAAGTGATTTGTATTTCAAGTTGTAGCAAAGAGTACTACCTAATAAAGAAAATATAACTTGCTTACGAGAGTGCTGACGGATAGCGTTGTTGTGTTGTTGTTATTTAAAATGGGTAACGTAGTGGTAATATTTCTTTTCACCTGTGGGCTTTCTTCAGGATTTCTGCCTCTCCTTTAATACTCATCCCCTATTGCAAGCAACATACTTCTTTAATGTTCGTGGCCGCTTATAGCTTCGTCTTCCAAGACACATACTGATTATTTTCGGAAACGAATCGCTCATATTTAGTGCAATCAGATCCCGTTATACTTTGAAATTTAGCAGCCGTATCTTTACCTGCTAAACCAAACAAAACTGGGTGACATTGGTCGTTGAATGCGTTGAAATTTATAAAACGTTGGTTTTGTTGATGTAGTCGAGTCGTCATAGGACTTCAACATTTGAAATTCAACCGGAAGTAAAACCTTACGCGTAGAAGGGTAATTTTTTTTCCTTGTTGCGCATTCATTTTTAAACGGCCAATCAAAAAATTCAAATTTTTGTCCGTTACCAGAGCCACACGAGACGCAATTAAAAAAAACGTGGAGCTCTGGGGACGAGAATGGTGCAAAGGGTAGAAATGTCTACCCGTGAAGTCACTGCGCATGCTTGTAATATCGCACACTTTGTGGACCACTTTGTGCCAATACAGACCCACTTCTGCAGCACTGATTAAAATAACGACAATTTTAGAGGTGGACCACGGTGAAATCCATGGCGCGCCATTGCGCTAGCATTACGCGCGACGTTGCTCCAACGCTGCAGGCAATGTTTCCGCACCATGTCGCACATCAGTAGAAAATAATAACCGGACTTGAATGGAGGACTTGAGCACGGGACTTCCAGATTGCAACTGCTAGCGCCTGAATCAAGCTGTTCAAATTGCTTTAAGCCTTGCTGGCCATTGCATTGAGACATTGCAATATTCAAATAAAAGCGATTGATTAAATAACCATTACACGTCTCGGGAGACCGCGAGAAACAAATACAAATGCAGATAGAATTGTAATTCAGTGCAAAATCAGGTACAAATACAAATGATAAGATTATAATACATAAAGAGCGCTGGTCATAAACTGGAGAGCATTGAAATAACTCTGTATGACAAATCGGTCACAATTCAGTAAGTTGTACATCCTAGAGCCATTTAATCTTGTTTGCCGCCCACCTCCCCGCTACCAATAAGCGATAAACGTTTTCGCGGAAAAGGTAACAAAGACATTGTAACAGAAAAGATGATCTTTGGCAAGTTCTAGTGGCGAATGTTAGGGAAACACCTCGTCTAAGTTAAAAGACAACAACAATCATGTTTGTTTATTTATTTCATCTGTTACGTTTCAAGCTTCAAAACGCAATTTAATTTTATCGCTAATTAACGCGAATCTTCTCGTCTGCAAAGTCTATAAAACGCAAGATCTAGACTAAAATATTGAAACTATTACATCGCCAACACCGAGAAGAAAATTATGTTGTTAAAAGTTGCTTTTGATGCAGGGAACTGAATTATGCATGTTTAGTTTGTTCATTGTTGTGAGTAGAAAGAGTCATCTTTTTAGTGCATTTCTTATAAATATTTTACAATTTACAGCACTATTTCATTTGCATGTGAATAAGTCGTGGTTTGAATTGTGAATTTCTCTAATTGTTTTATCTGGTAGCCTTGTTGGAGATATACACGAATTGTGTAACTTTCTATGGAAGCGAATTATATTTACAACCATAGCTAACCGTGCATTTTAAGTAGGACAGTTTTAGAAGGATATGAGAGACAAAACTATATACATTTGGCTTTTCACAATAAGTTCAGTCTGTCAAATTTAAATTGCGTTAGTTGAAAATGTTCCTTAACAACGCTAAACAGTTATTTTTTAACCAAATATGAGACTTTTAAAATATCTTAGTTGTTGTTGGTCAGTATTACTCCAAACACACACACACACACACAAGTAGAAGACGATAAAATGAATTTCGAAGATTCACTTCGTCAAGAAAGATTCACGCATTTAAAAAAATAGCCTTTTGGTCAAATGACTCAAACGTGTCATAGATTTCTTCAATTAATTCTACACGTTGGTAATAAATAAGAAACTTTGTGTAATAAAATCACTGGGCAGTAACGAGACTTGTTATCACTTTAAGTTCTGGCATTTCGGTTTCCAGAAATAGGAATATCCGCCAGTGACTGCAGAAAAAAAAAATCATGTTAACTGGCATGTAACATTTAAATATCCTTGCGGGTGATCTACTATTTTGTTTTAAATCGGAAATTTTAAGCGAACACGTCTTATTTTTTCAAAGTTAAAAAGGAGAATGTCTTTTCATTTATATATTTTAATTTGGAGATAGAAATGATAAAAAAACACTCAATTTAATGAAGGCTCCGTCCGCATGATTATCGACGACCAAAATATATCCGAAAAAATATATAATTTCGTTGTCTAGCTCATTTTCCGATTTTACATTAAATTAATTTGATGCCAATTTTAACACAAAATATTACATCGCAAAGTTGAAGTTATCAATATTTTTGGGAAATCTGAGGTAAAAAATTAAACGATTGGTGGTGTCGGTTTCGTTAGGTAGTTGAATCAGTGTGTAACTGGTTTGAAGGAAGAACAAAATGACAAGGTATTCCTAAATCGATATTCGACGCCTCGAGTAAATTATGTTGGCCGCGGTAAAACTTTCTGCATTGTTATTCCCAATTTTCTTAATGTAGAAAAGCCGAAAAGCACACAACTTAAATTTCACTTCAGACTAATATTTTCCGATTATTTGACTTACCTTTGTTTCTGGCGAATCGAAATCCTCCAGAGGCTGTCCCAGATATTCCCTTGATATCGGCGCGAAGTTGTGGCATGTTTGGCTTTCACTTGAATGTGAGTTAAGGGATATTCCATTTATAGATGTCCCCGATGAGCTATGATTAAGATTATTTTTGCTCGCTTTGCTGCTTAGATTTGGAGGCGTTATCCTAAAACTTGCGCTTGATTTCATGGTCGCAATGAAGTAGAAGTTGCATCTTTAAAATACTTAACCAAGAGGTGCACTTGAGCTAGCGATTCTTCCTGTCTTGTCGCTGATGGCCAATATAATAAATATATATATATATTTTCCTGTTCCGCAGTATTTCAACAAACAAATTAACAGCCTACTTCAAGGTTAGACAGTCGTACCAAGTTGTTAACACTATATCGCAGTCAGATTATCCAGTTAGGGTCTCATCGAAGGGCAGTTGTGCCATATCGATGTAACAAAAACCGACAGATCTGTTTTCTCGCCCTTGTGCCTTAACCAGGTTTAGCGACTGTCAAAATTCAGTGTAACTTAATACTTCCAGTAAACGAAGATCGTTTGGTGTCAAGATTATATGACGTATAAGGTTCTGATTACTATGGAAACCTTTGTATACGTCGCACCTGTCGCAAAGCGAACGCGCTCGATGTCGAGGTTCAGTCGAATTAATTGCACGCGTATAAACAAATGTATACTGCAATGTACCGGAGCGCTAAAAGAAATTAGTGGGAATGTTTAGGGGCCTGTTCAAAAAATCTTGTAAATAGAACGCCACATAAATCACTTTTAGAAATTCGAATGCTTAATCACGTGCGCGTGCCTCAATCGAATTCGAAATCTATTCGAAAACCTGTTAATGAAAGTGACAGTTGTGGTCGCTTCGCTCGAGTTATGAAAGCAAAACGATTGTGCGGTCAGTGTGGTGAGAACTGACCTGTTGCAATAAATAAGGTCTTTTATCTTTTCGTCACATAAAGCGGGAAAAGAGGTTATTTTAACCTAATAACAGCATAATTTTGACATTCTTTCATGGAGAATTCTGTTGTCCAGGGGAGCTGACACCGACAACCTGAGCAACTGCAGGTTGAATTAATATAAAGGATTTGAAGAAAAAGAAATTGTTATCATCTTTATAGAATGAAGTTTCGACGTAACAAAGCTATATTACCAACGTTCAATTTCTTTTGAAAAAGATAATAATAAATAGGCGAATCTTTGTTTAAAATTATTGCACATGCGCCTTATTGCCTAATCGAGATACAACAAATAACTCCAAATATTGAAAGGACATAGCAAACTAGCTTTCTCCGAAAATTTAATCACAATATATTATATACCTTTTGTACAATGCTGTTTTAAAGACTGAAGAATGTATGACTCATGAGCGCTTTTTCCGCCAAGCAATTTTGCAGTTTTTGTCAGCTGACATTTCTTTAAATATTATGTTAAAGAGGTAAAAATTTCGTAGATGACTCAGTTTGACAAGCTCTTTCAACGTTTCTTCAAGTGAAATAAATAAAGAAAGAAATACAAAAAAATGTACAGAAAATATCATAAAGGGGACAAATTTCATGGGTGTGGAGACAGACTTTTCAAATACGTCCTATTACTCGAGATTGAGTCGATTGATATCGTTGTCTATTATTTCTTTTTTCCAGTATTTTTCATGAATACGCAAAGGCCGGATAATCAAGTTTTTATTTTTTAATGTATATTAATATTTCTTCAGTATTTCTAAAGCGCACTTCAGACAGACTTTTGTCACCTTATTGTAACTTTCGATGTGTTTCTTTTTATCCAAATGAACCAAGGCATTATTGCTATTATTATTTTTACTATATATTCTAACTAAATTATAAGAACTATTTTTGTTATTATTTTTATGAGTTGTCGATAGGTATACCCTTAACAACGCTTCTAACACTACAAGAAACTGTTGTGCCAGTGAATATCGTGACATTTGCCTCTCATGTCACTACTTAATATTGTCATTAATCACCAGTGCAGCTGTTATTCTGTCTCGAATCAGGCTTAGCAGCGTTTTTGGCGGCCGGATACCTGACGCGCTGACAACGAAACAACTCCCATGTTTATCATTTAAATGCCGTTGTTGCTGGGCGGCCAGTGATCAAAATGTGTTTAAAAAGTCGCTGTATAGGTCATAGAACCGATTTCAGTTGACGCTAATCCTATCCTAGTAGTTTTGAAGGACATATTTCTAATCTTGCACAAGCACAGATTTTTTTCTCCGGCTGAAATTGAAAACGTTGCCCTTCCCTTTGACTTTATTCCCTCGCAGAAAGGTTTTTTGATGTCTGAAAATGTTAACGACATATGATTTTCAGTTATTCTGATTTGAGAATGACTAACATATTTCCGCTAAGTTTATCGCCTTTCGAAAAAACAGAGACCTGTTAAAGAAATGCTGGATACTGAAGGAGTAACGACGGTCATTGCAGACAAAAACGTCATATCTACATAAAAACCTTCCTGTAAGAAAGGCAGAATAATACTTAGGGCAGGGAAACAATAATTTAATTTAAATGTTTTATGTAAAGATTGAATTATGAATCCCATAAACGTTGTTTGGTCTCATTCCGCCCAAGAAACTTTTATGTATATGTAGGAGGGTACCCAATCATGGGTGAATCGTGAACATCTGGAAAAAAAAAACACCCGAAGAATTCACAACAGTGTGTATGTTAGTATAACTACTTTTAACAGAAAAACTAAACTGAATCCTTCATGAGTTAAGAAAACAGTATATTAGATATTAATTTTAAACAAAGTGTTTCACCTCGGCCACATGGCATCTGCTATTAGAAATTTGTAAATTATGCCTGCGGCACTAGAAAATCATGTGCTGGTAATGTGCTCGCATTCAGCATGAACGAGTACATTAACTCCCATATTGTTATATAGCTAGTTATTTACATAATATAAGTTCATATTAAATTGCGTTGTAGCATGGATATCGAGTAGAATAATAAGTTCAAATTTTAGTGTGTGGGAGAGAGGGGGGACATCCTGAAAGTAATTTGTTATTTGTAGCGGTTCTACAACTACGACTCCATTCTTGATTTATGAATATACTTTCTCTCGCGGTTCTCTCCAGCTCCCGAAAAAATAACTACAGAACTCGACTGGTGCGCAAGTCAAGATTATGAAGTACAAGGTGTACTGTTTGTCTCGGGTCAGGACTTATGGAGCATTAAGGCCTGAGTCTTCCAGCAACCTCGTCTGTACTCATATCTTGTTGATTTCTTTAAACTTTCTTTTCGGGCTTGCTCATTTATGTTTTAACATTTATGAAAACCTAGCGACAAACTACAAAATTCAATGGCAACAGACTCCCGAGGCACAATAAGCTTCCTTCCCTCAACTGCGGTACGCTAGTGACCGCTAGTGTATCTCGCGAGGAATAACCACCAACTCAGATGGTCAATTCGACGATGAGATTGATTCTAGACTCAGTGATGACCCAGCTACCATTGATGTTTTACAAATTCGTCTCTCACGCTTGGCTGTTTTAAAAACATTTCTTTGTATTTTAGAAAACCGTATTTTAAATTCACCCACGGGAGGCAAGCCCCACACCCTCTAGGTGACCAACGCTCTTGCGATCGATTCAGCCCCGTCTCACTTCAAAATACGCTCCGTGGGCCAAGTAGTGTGGTTCATACTTTTGAGTCTCTGGATGAAACATATCGACCATCCAAATGAAAGCGACTAAGCAGCACTTTCCGGTGATACTGTTTATTATGCTATACAAGGTGGTTTTAACTTTTGAGTCTGTGGATGAAATCCTACAGTGTGACCATTCAAATGAAAGCTACTGAGCAGTACTTTCCGGTGATACTGTTTATTATGCTATACAAGGTGGTTTTAACTTTTAAGTCTGTGGATGAAATCCTACAGTGTGACCATTCAAATGAAAGCTACTGAGCAGCACTTTCCGGTGGTGCTGTTTATTATGCTATACAAGGTGGTTTTAACTTTTGAGTCCGTATGGATGAATTAAATCCTAAAGTGTAGTCCATTCAAATAAAAGTTAGTGAGCAGGCATGACAGTCAGTCGACCACATCACTCAACTCATTTGTATGACAAATACAAGGATACAATTCAGTCAATTCGGACAACTGATGTTATGCATGTGTCTACTGATATGAGTGAACCTTAAAATTATCTGATACAAACAGAAACCTTACTGACATCAGGATAAACATATGCGCATACATGACGCATTAATGCACATGACAGCTGACATGAATCCAGTTTAAAGCGCGTATCTCCCCGAAAAACGCACACATTTTTATACGGCCTTTTTTTATCTTTCCACTGAAAAAGATGCAACTTTACCAGATCGACTTGACAACTGTTTGCCTGTGAATGTGTGATAAAAGTGGTAGATAATTTAACTGACAAATCATTGGCCAATATGTGTATGAAATAAGTGCAATATATATGACATGTCGTACACGTTCGTGCAGGTACCGACATAAAAAATTATCATTCAAGAAAAAATGAACAGAATAGCAAACGAAGTATATGTATAGAGTACAACAGTAGACGATCTAAGATAAAATCTAAAGATTTTTCAAAGAAGGTAGGAGAACTGACGATCAGAAAATCTATTCAGAATATGATTCTGCGATTTAATTTGAATTTAAACAAAAGATATGTAAATAATCTATTTCACCCTGATACACAGTCCATGCTACTTCAACATAACAATTTTCGCAAAGCATTTTCAAGTACAGAAATGTTCCTTTTTCTTGAAAAGCAGGCCGATAAAAAACCTTCCGATCGATTAAACCTTGTTACGTTCACTTGTCCCTCATTAAACGAACTTAAAATGAATGAGAATTTCAGGCGAGCAATGAATAACTTATGGTTGATGTCCGTAGTAAAACGAAGTTTTAAGCTGACTTTTATAGTGCATAGTTTAAATCTAAAATATTACCTTTTACTGTCGTCAAACACAACAAAAAAGCTAAATCGTACAATGACAATTTTTAAGTGGAGAAAACCTTAAGAAATAAAGCAAAATGGAAATGTTCTGCTACCATGGCAACCAAGCGAAGAGCAAACTTACTTCACCGAACGGTTTCACTTATTCAGCCGCAGAAGCGATCATTTAATTTAGGAACGTATACTTAATTGAAACCAGAAAGAAGATATTTTTAATGTTATATACCGCATATCCCGGTGCAAGGAAAATCTCAAAATCTAAGCCGAAATCGCCTAATTCTCCATGCTAATATTTGCACTAAACTGCTATGCATGCCGAATATTCAACAAAGGCTGGACGAAGTATGAAAACTAAAATGACCCAGCAGACTTTATTGGTAATTACTGTCTTGACTTGCCTACGGAAGAAATCATTTGACTTATAATTATTTAAAACCAAAACATCTCCGTGCAGCAGAAGCCGGAAAAATACTGCATCAAATAATTCAAGCGAAGATATTATTAAAACAACCCGGAATTGATCGAAAAAAATTACTAAAATAAAGCACCTAAATTGTCACACAACAGACACAAAAATAGCAAACATTTTGAATAAACTTGCTGAGAAACGTGACGAAAAGAAGGGTCTTATTTTTTAAACCCTTTATTAGCTTAAAGCGGGTATGTTACGGAAAACAGCTAAATAATTACCGCTGTCGACTTATGACGAAGGCAATAGAAATAAATAGCCGGAACAGCTTGGCCTGAAAACAAAAATAAAGCTAAGAGGCTTTGGCCTTTTTCGGCATCGGACGTTAAATTACTAAAAAATTTCAAGAAACACAACAGAGGGTAGCCTTGTTTCATCTAAAAACTGAGAAGAGTCGAAATTAACAGCTGACAGAATAAATATCAATATTTTAACTCAATTGGTTGCCACCTCGCTTAACAACAAGAACGGTTATAAGACCACTATATCATGCGAGAGAATGGTCGTTTCTTAAATCGTATCCTTTGCGTTAAATAAGTTCAAAGGTATTACCACAATACGAGCCGATAAAGAAATTTAAAGAAGTCAGATACGGAAGTTATTTACCTCGCATTCCGGTTCTTCTATTTGTTCTTCAGCTTGTTGAACTGTTGTCTCTGCTGTTGTGTTATCTACCGCGAACGCTGTAGCAGCCCGCAAAATGCCGGCGGCCCCAACCACCAAAGAAGTACTCTTAACTTTAGCGTCCTCCGTTTGTTCATTGCTATCAAGTGATGATAGTGCGGTATGGCAGCTCGTTCCACAGTCTAAGCCATGTTCTCGCGAGTGAAGTGATTGAAGTGATACTGCAGGGTATAGAGAAGGCAATTTCACTGGTCCTCCGCGGCGCGGATTTTTAACAGCAGATAATTCTGTATTCCGTGCTCTTGATCGCTGGTTGTTAGTCTGAGCCGCAGCTCTCGCCACAGCCGCACTGGAGATCGCTGGTGCAAACCTCACCATTCTTACTGTTTTAGCTTCTCTTTACCACTGACAGTCCACTGACATTTCATTAAAATACAACATGCCTTTAAGACACATTGAAAATTAAAACAGTCCTCTTGAAGGAATTCTCTGAGCTCTCGGAAGCTTTTGTTATTATCTGATTCAGAAAGAGCGACTTCTACATAACCATCCAGGATGTTCCCAGCTTTCATGTACAGCTAAAGATTATTCATTTGTCGGATAAAATTCACTGCAGTCCTGCTAATTCATGTCAATTATTAAAAATTTAAGGCCTAGCGTTGTTATAATACGGAGAGTCGAAAAGAAAAGGTTTTGAAGTGTCGCCGGCGAAGAACCTTCGTTCCGTTCAAATTGACGGAGATTCCCGAGCGCGCGTGTTACAAGATGATTGCGTTGTCGTTCGGTTGAGTTTACTGGGTTGTTTTCATGTTTAATTTTTCTGAGTCGGCTCTGACAACTTCCCGAGCCTAAAGGCAGGTGGCTTTGTGGGCAAGTGAATAAATTTATGTAAATGACAGAATGTACATTAACGGGTTCAGTTCACAATAAGCAGTATTCATATAGTTGCTATCTGCTCAGGATGATGTGACAAGAAAAATTGAATTTTCATGATTACCATCTTAAATGTCTCGTAATTAACCAAAACACAAAAATTACAATTTTCCCCTGAGAAACATCTTTTTTTCCCATCGTTATTGAACTTCGAAGTCATGTTTGGACCGAGTATATAGACTTGGCTTGTAATTTACGTTTTCCGTAATATTCACGTTTTCTTGTCTAGGATGGGGAAACAAATGATTCACCGCAACACAATTAAAACAAACTTGTCTTTCTTTAATCTGGAGAAGGTTTTCTATTCTCGATCTCGGCGCCAATCGAAGTGCAAAGTTAGGTGGTCTCATTATTAAACTCCAACCAAAGGAAATCACAATTTACCGCCTAATGGCTTCATTCTACAAAGTAAATTGGTTATCTTGTACAGCTTGTGGTTGTCATTGGCTACTAACATTCTATTCAAACCATAAACCTTACTTGTAGTTTAACAATAACTAAATTCGTTAACTTTTTCATTGGTAATAGAAACAGAAATCAAAAATTGACCATTTTTCCCAGACGAACAATTGATACGTAAATACTCTAATGTTAAGTTAAAAAGAAATGACCGAGAAATGTCTAGATAGTTTTTCTTGATAAATAATGATGTGTGACAAGAATATTTTAAAAACTAAATGTCGGCACAAGAAAGCAACTTTAATATGTACTCCCCCGTTGGTTTGAATTGAAGGTTCAATACTCAAATTATTTTCAGAATAACATCATTCATTTCACCAGTTGTTCTACTTAAAACATCTATGTCGCGCGAAAAAAATGAAAAAAATGAAACACATATTCTCCCTGCTAAATTTTTTTTAACATTCTATCCATATGTTACAATTTTTTTTTTCTATTTCATCAGGAGGGCTTTTCGGGTACAATTTAATTTGGTCAGACATAATAAATTTATGAGCCTTGTTTTGTCTACAAACCGAGTTATTTTCAGTACAGACCATGCAAAATAGTCAAAATTAGTATTCCCCGCTGATCAAAAACTTACGTCATGAATCTTTCATGTTTCAACAGATATGACACAGCACTTCACTGTGTTTAAGATGTCTTAATAAAAATCGAATTTGGTTAACAACCCAGCATTTTCGATTGCTTTTTTATTGCTTTTTGTGGAGATTTAATCCTATTCCAAATTTTAATCCAAATTTAGGTAGTTTTTACACTTAAGTATGGAGCGATGGAGATTATAAATGTTCATATGGAAATAAAAATGAAGCCACATATGAATAAGTCAAATGGATTTCCAGATTACACATGGTGAATTTCTATTGAAGAATAACTTCATCTGCTAAAACGTTCGATCATTCGCAGCAGGTATGTCACTTTACTATTTATCAGTGAAATCAATAGATCACCGGTACTTGACCTTTAATAAATCTCACTTCCCAGCGGGCAATGCTAGATTAAGAACAATTCAATATTTAATTTGAAGGCTTTAAAAACTTACCTTAAATTAAAAGTAAGGAAATTCTGGAATCACGGAATCAAAATACTATTGTTATAGACAAAAAACATATCAACTAAAACCAAAATAACATTTTCAAAAAAAAAAAAATACGGGGAAACTGCCTTGTTGTCTGTTAATTTTTTGTCTGGCGCATTTGACAGTCTACAGTATGCGATCGATTTCCAGCCGCTTTGAGCGCCTGCGTTAGGGACGGACCATTAGAAAAGTGATGGGGGGGGGGGGGGGGGGGGGGGGGGGGGGGGTGGGAACTTTGGGAGAGGCAAGAAATTTTTTTTTGTCCACCTAAGGTGGAATTTTTTTTTTTTTTAACTCGATGGCTGGAATATTTTTTTTTTTAATAGTTTATTTTTTAATTGTCCTTGGGCAGATTTTTTTTTTGGCGATAATGCGTGGGAATATATTTTTTTCCTTAATAATTTACTGGGAAATTTTTTTTTTTTTTGCTTTTGCCCCACCCCCCCCCCCCCCCCCATCACTTTTCTAATGGTCCATCCCTTAACTCGCTTGTTGTTGGGAGGAGGACAAAAATAGGAATCGCTCAAATGGCTGGACTCGAGCATGGTGGACCCTGGACCGGCACGAAAACAATATAATTTTGTATTTCTTACCTGAATCAAAACTTGATGAGCTGAAATTTTGCCTAATGATAGCTTTTATGGTTTTCTACTAGACTGAGTATTTTTCTAGTATTTTGAAAAGTGGAACTTGGTCGGCACTCATGAAAGCTAAACGAAAAATTGCAAAGAATAACGAACTTTTCAAGTCATTAGCCATAATCGAATACGGAGATCGCAAGCGTGGGTCCTGCACAAAACCATGTGAAGTGCGTGTTGAGCTATTTTTAGCATAGATTGCGCCTCCCTTGATGCAATGAGAGCGCGCGCTACAACCCACAGGAACAGGGAAAAAAGGCGCGGAACAGAGAAAGGAAATCAAGGTGCACAACAAAGAAATCGTAAACAAAACAAAAAGTATCAGTGTATAAATAACTCAAGTGAAATCTGCATAGGACCGCAAACGATAATGCTGCTAACGGTATACGTAGGATCTGCGAGAGACCTAACCAGCCAAAAAATGAACAAACATATAAAGGATATTACATGGCCGCGCGAAGATACGAAATTTCTCTTCGAGTGTTGAAAAATATTTGCGCGAACGAGTGAAATATTTTTCAATACGAGAAGAGAAATTTCGTATCTTCAAGCGGCCATGTAATGTTCTGTTTGTTATATAAACGCCAATGAAATCAAACCATTTCACTTTTATATTTTTTTGAAGTTTTTAAAAACAATAGTTCATGCAAAACTTTGGAGGGCAAACAAAGTGTATTAATAGAGAATTGACGTCACAGCTTGACTATCCCCAGTCTCCCTATCTGCGCGGTTTTGTACCCAACCGGAAATGAAATTTCATGTTTTCAGACAGGTAAAACAAGAGGAAGAAAACTAAATATTGAAATATTTTTAGATTTCTTTTTTCATCACAACACCACGTAGATTCGAAAAGGCGAAAACAAAATCTGTTATATACATTCTACTTCTACTTTATGGGTTCTTGTTACTGTGTATTGAGAATTATGAATTATTTCGCAGGTTTTCATTGGCTTAACAAGTCTGTTCATCATGGTTTCCGTCACGCAATTCTGTCTGGGCACCGTGGCTTCAATAAGAGAACACTCAACTCCAATGACGTTGTTACGAACTTTGGATGCCATGACATCGGTTTGGTTTACAGTGGAGTTTCTCCTCCGTCTCATTTTCTGTCCAGATTTAAGGAGCTTTGCTCGCAATCCAATGAACTGGATCGATTTACTCGCCGTGTTACCGTTTTATCTCTCGATGTATCACGTGACGACACGAACATCATGGCTGGTCGTCATGAGAACGCTAAGAATCTTCCGCATTTTCAGCCTGTCGTTTTCGTTCCAAATTCTTTTTCACACACTAATATCCAGTAAGAACGAGTTATTACTGGTTTTTATCAGCCTTATTGTACCTATAATCCTGTTTTCAAGTATGATCTACTTCGCAGAAAATGAGGCAAACAGAGAAATGTTTCCCAGTATACCAGAATCGTTCTGGTGGGCAATTGTAACAGTCACAACTCTGGGGTATGGTGACGTAGTTCCGGTGACCAAAGTAGGAAAGATAATCGGAGCCATGTGCGCGATATGTGGTGTCATAATCATCGCACTTCCGGTCTCCGTGATTGGCAGCAACTTTTCTTACTTTTACATGCAAGCACGCACGCGCATTCAACAGCCCCGCCGCTCGACAAAGATGCCGACATTAGCTCACGTTCCCGCCAATTTGATATACAAGCGTTTACCGCGCAGGCGCAGTGGCTCAGGATCCGAAACAAATGGATATCTACATGGGACGTCTTTCGTACGAGGTCGGTCGAGTGTAAAACGGAAAACTTCTTCTCAGTATCGGAAAAGACCGATAAGAAAGTCGGCTTTCGCAACTCCAGCAAGTGTTCTGGAAATGTCGAGAATTCTCGAAGAAAATCATACAACTGAGACACTGTCAGATGAAGTTTGAACCGTTCAAAGTGCCCAGTTCGAGAGTGCGAAGTGAAAAGAATTCTAAATGTCATTTTGCAAAAAGGCACAAATTAAGTGTTTCTCAGCACCTTCCGTTGGAAAGTAAGAACCAAATTGTACAGCATTACAAACAGCAAAAGTACTGCTCAATAGCTTTCATTTGAGTAGTGTCACTTGATGATCTCATCCAGACTCAAAAGTTAAAACCACCTTGTACAGCATAATAAACAGCACCACAGGAAAGTACTGCTCAGTAGCTTTCATTTGAATGGTCACACTTTAGGATTTCATCTAGACTCAAAAGTTAGAACCACCTTGTACAGCATAATAAAAGGCACCACGGGAAAGTACTGCTCAACAGATTTCATTGAATGGTCAAACTTGAGGATTTCATCAACAGACTCAAAATTATAACTACATTGTACAGTATAGTAAACAGCACCACAGAAAGGTACTGCTCATCTATTAATGTGGTCTTATACAAAAAACTTTTTTTTTTCAAACAATTTTATTGGAAAATTCCACTATCTTGATATATAGTTTTGTATTCTGAGTCGAGACACAGTCACTTTAGGTCGAATTTCCCATTCGTTAATTATTAACCAGCCACTTAAGTTGAGATAAGACCGCCTGTTTTAAGCACATTAACTTTCCACCAAATGGTCGGATGCCAATGGAGTCAACTTTACTTTATGCATGAATGATCCATCTTGGGAAACAATGCGTCTATTTTTTTTCGGGGGAGATCACAGGCTTCCCAAGCTACATACGTGGTGTATGCGACAGCTTGTGTATACAGAGAAATGTATGGGAAAATCACGGATTCTCTAAAATTGGGTAAATAACTATCTATTTTGAAATAAAGTTTACCTACCTCAAATGTGTCGTTTACTTATGTCTTGTACCGAATTTGAAGCCATTCCGACGCCATTTAGCGAAGTTATTCGAAGTCGTTGTCTTCCCTTCTAAAAAGAAGGAAAGGCAGACCACTGCCGTCGATCGCTGGCCAGAGGTCACTCCACAAATCGCTCTCTCCTCAAAAGGAAAAGTCCCGAATCGCAATAAAACCAACAATTCCATAGAGCCCAATAAATTTCACTCCACATACGTGCGCTTTGGCGGTCGAAAGACTCGTAAAGAACGAGATATTTTGCTTTAAATTCGCCTATTCGGCTTTCCAGATATGCTTGTGACCGACCTGGCGGCAACGGTCGTTGCGCAACGACACGTATCTGGTTTCATCCTCAACTCTAATTGGTCCATTTGAACCAAGTCACGCGCTGACAACACGACCCTCCACCGGAGGGAAAGGTACATTTTGTCACGAATCAATTGTCACACTAGGGCTCCCAAGGGATGTTTTCTGAAAGCTGTATTGTTCGCAATAGCCGGGGAAAAACCGCGTAAAGATAAATCTGACACCTCCACGCGCAGAAGAAAGCAAGATATTCGCGAGCATTCAAGAGTTTCACTCGACTTTATTCGAAAAATTTCCTTGAATTATCACAATAAGTTCGCTCCATCGTATTAGTTCTCTGCACGCATTTTTTTTTTTCATTCATACAAAATGTAGTTTTTGATCCGGTGATCGAGCAAAATTTCCTGCGACTTCGGGATATTCTCCCGGCAGCAGCTATCTTCGTCGAAACATCCCTTGGGAGCCCTAGTGTGACACTTGATTCGTGACAAAATGTACCTTTCCTTCCGGTGGAGGGTCGTGTTGTCAGCGCGTGACTTGAAACCAGATACGTGTCGTTGTGCAACGACCGTTGCCGCCAGGTCGGTCACAAGCATATCTGGAAAGCCGAATAGGCGAATTTAAAGCAAAATATCTCGTTCTTTACGAGTCTTTCGACCGCCAAAGCGCACGTATGTGGAGTGAAATTTATTGGGCTCTATGGAATTGTTGGTTTTATTGCGATTCGGGACTTTTCCTTTTGAGGAGAGAGCGATTTGTGGAGTGACCTCTGGCCAGCGATCGACGGCAGTGGTCTGCCTTTCCTTCTTTTTAGAAGGGGAGACAACGACTTCGAATAACTTCGCTAAATGGCGTCGGAATGGCTTCAAATTCGGTACAAGACACAAGTAAACGACACATTTGAGGTAGGTAAACTTTATTTCAAAATAGATAGTTATTTACCCAATTTTAGAGAATCCGTGATTTTCCCATACATTTCTCTGTATACACAAGCTGTCGCATACACCACGTATGTAGCTTGGGAAGCCTGTGGGGAGATACGCATTAATGTGAAAAATACAAAATAACAATAGTATAAAGGCTTAATTACTACAGTATTGTTCCAGAAAACGGATGTTTTATAGGTTTACCTTCTACATAATTATACTAGAAATAGCTGAGAGCCAGTGAAGTGCTGCGATGTTACTCATCAAATACAGTGTAGTGTCAATATTTATGATTGTCAATAGGCTATGTTATGATTACTGTTTTTTTTTTGTATATATTTTCCCAAAAATGTAAGTGAATTGTTTGAATAATAAGCATGAATTTGTGTTAAATATAAATATAGTTCTAAATAGTACAGAATTCGTCGTTTTCCATCGCTTAGCTTGTAATGTTTTATGCCCCCAGGTATACGACGAGGAGGGGTTAGCTCCGCATAGTCATAGTCCAATGTAGACATCCTTAGGGCTTGTCACGCAATCTTTCCTCCCTCGTGCTACATAGTGGGAAATTTGACGCAAAATTAAACGAGGCCCGGACGGGGCGATTAACTTCAACAAAAACATTGGCCAGCGGTCGCAAGCTAAAGGATTTCGTAATCCATATTTTCCGGTAGTTTCCATGACTTCTTCAAGCGAATGATAAAATTGTGTTTGCATGATAACTCTGCGAAATAAGTAAACAGCTTACCTCGAGCAAGAACGCAAAACCTCGGCTTTGGTTACCTTTAGGAGTGCCGCGCTATATAGCGAAAAACCAACTGTATTAGCGCGCGCTGAAATAGTGCATTTAATGTCATCAAATTGCGTCAGCAAAGTACTAATTAAAGTTCAAAAATGAAAACAATTCAAATTTGACAAGTTAAAAAAAACAACAAAATGTCACTCAAAAATTGCTCAAAAAAACAAAGCGTCACACTCCGGACTTGTGTGGTTGCTCTTTATCAGGTTTTTTTATCTTTCAACCATGCAATTGCAGACTCGAGAGAAATTACCACTTTTAGAAACTCGATAACATTCATCGTTTTCTCTCAAAATGACTATGATCGCGAGATTAATTCAGTCGCAATTTTAGCGCGCGCTAAAACAGATGTTTTTACAGTTGCTAATACAGTTCAAAACCTATCATCGTTTTCTCTTAAAATGACAATAGGGGACTTTAGATCGGACGACGAGTACGAGATTGAGTACGGGTACGACTTTTGAATTTAAAGCCAGTCACGTCCCCAAAGCTATCGGTCCCTCCTGTTGCAAACCAGAAGATAAGAAGACTCTAGGTATAAAATTTGTGTGGTAAATGGTTCTTTAGAGTACGGCGAACTAAGTTTTAAAAGTCGTACTCTTACTCAATCTCGTACTCGTCGTCCGATCTAAAGTCTCCTAATTTTACTCGCCACATGATCACGAGATTAATTCGCAATTTTAGCGCGCGCTTATACAGTTGTTTTTACAGTTGCTAATACAGCCGTTCAAAACCAATCATCGTTTTCTCTTAAAATGACGATTTTACTCGCCATATGATCGCGAAATTAATTCGCTATTTTAGCGCGCGCTAATACAGTTGATTTTACAGTTACTAATACAGTTGTACATGTTCAGACCTATCCTGACCACGCAGAATTCTACAACTACTGCCGCTGACGATACATACTGCATCCTCACTCAAAATCATAGTCCACGAAAAAGTCCACGAAATCCTCAAAACGAGCTATTGCGCCGTATATAAAGCGCCCAGGTCTCACTCGGTCAAATGAAACCCAGGAAGCCTGTCACGATTAGTGTGCTGCTCGCCAAAGGGCTCGCAGCAATAAATAAAATGAGTTTTTATGTGCGCATTTAAGAAAAATAGGCTGCATGTAGCTTACTGCTTACTTACTTAGATTACCGTATTTAATCACGCTGGGTACTTATTAATTTTTTCTACCTTCATGATATTTGCACCATTTTCAGCAAGTGTGGTCTGTTTATTTTAAAACAAAACAATAACGCAGTGGCTATTCGTACGGCAACCGTACGCGGACTTCGATTTGCTATTCATACGGGAGTCCAAAACTTTCGACAATTTTCGATGTTATTCTTCACTTTTGTTGGTCCACAAGTGTCACAAAACATGGTTTCGTCTTCTGAGCCCAGCGTAAACCAAACACTAGACTTGAGATCTATAAAGCATTCCAGGATCACTTGACTTTTCTAAATCGACATATGATAGTTTAGATAAGCCGGAATTTTTCGATTTTGTGAAATTTACTGAGAATATAGAACTGCCGGCCATTTAGTGTTTTGGAAACCTTGACCGGCAGTCGAGCTGAAAAAAGTTCTAAGTGTCACAAAACATGGTTTCATGATATAGAAATCCCACAAAACCGGCTCGTTTGATCAGGATCACGACATATGATAGTTCAGAATGGCTGGATTTTTTCGATTTTATGAAATTTACTGAAAATATAGAACTGCCGGCCATTTAGTGTTTTGAAAACTTTGACCGGCAGTCGAGCCGAAAAAAGTTCTAAGTGTCACAAAACATGGTCCAGCGTAAACCAAACACTAGACTTGAGATGTATAAAGCATTTCTGCATCGCTTGACTTTTCTAAATCGACATATGATAGTTTAGATTAGCCGGAATTTTTCGATTTTGTGAAATTTACTGAGAATATAGAGCTGCCGGCCATTTAGTGTTTTGAAAACCTTGACCGGCAGTCGAGCTGAAAAAAGATCTAAGTGTCGCAAAACATGGTTTCGTCTTCTGAGCCCAGCGTGAACTAAACCCTAGACTGGAGATCTATAAAGCATTTCAGGATCGCTTGACTTTTCTAAATCGACATATGATAGTTTAGATTAGCTGGAATTTTTCGATTTTGTGAAATTTACTGAGAATATAGAACTGCCGGCCATTTAGTGTTTTCAACACCTTGACCGGTTACCGGTAATATAGCCACAGCGTTCCTGAAATGGTTTGGTCTGTACCAAGATACTTCCTTTGCGAACCCAAACATAATCTGATACCGTAAAATTTCATATTTATAAGGCCTGGGCTTATGAAAAGAAGTTTTTTCATACAAATCTTTTTTAAAAACATCAGGGACTTTAAACTTCACCATTTGGTTAATTTCGTCATGCCCCGTTTTCATTTCTGGTATTTAAAAAAGATGCGAGGCACGACTTTTTGAAAAGTAAGGTCACATGACTTTCCAGCTGTAAATGACTGTGACCTTCTAGCATTTACAAAACTATAGATTGGAGAAATCCAGGACTGAATACGTTTTAAGATTCACTTATCTCCTGCTAATATACGTGTGACAAGTCAACTTGGACAATCCGAAGTTGCGGGGATTGCTGTTACAATTTTTTGTCTTTAAATTACTGGCTGTATCAGAAGTCAAGAAAACATGAATTTCTGTTCAGCCAGGTTAATTGTTAATAACACTGGCAAAAACTCCACTCATAAGGAGCGTGCCATTAAATACGAAGTTCTGGTATAAAAGGCTTAGCTCCTCCCCCATTTCACACCTTTTAATTGGGTATACAAGGCGTCTTTCAGTCACAAAACGTGTTTAACTTTCGCGTCCTTTAAATATAATTTGCTTCAAAAATCTACTTAATTCAAGATTTTACCTAAGCAAAAAAAGAAAAAGAAGTTCATAAAGACTTCTGATATAACTTTCATAAAGTTTTTCCAAAGTGTGTTAGCAATGGTCTTAGCAATGACACATGTTTTTTTATCAGTTGTTAATGCTTGAGTGGTTGATTGACGACTGGAGGTGAGAATGGCCAGGCCAAGGCTCCTTTTATACCTGGAACTTCGTGATTTTTAAGGGGACACTTTCTTCTTGTCCCGAGGGTGTCCACTGAACATAATCAAGATGTAAATTATTTTCAATTGAACTCTATGTAAGGGACCCGGGGGGGTACTCTGTAAATTTTTGGGTGGGGGTGTTCCGCTGGGACTCTGAGACCCTTAACCTATACTAGACCATTTTAGCTGCATTTTACAACCCTATTCTAGACTAAACACCGAAAAACCCCTACCCTATCCTAGATCTATTCCAGACTCGCTATTTTCCAGAAACTCGTTCACTATTACAGTTATTAGCTATCAGGGGTCAGTAAAAATGCCGTACTGCCCGCCGTACCGATTTTTAAATGTCATTTGCTAGTAAACCTTGTCTAGACGAAATTCTTCACGCAACTGATCAGTTTCGCGTAAAATGATACTCTATTCTAGACCAAAAATCTCTGAATACTATACCCTATCCCAGACTAAACTGGCTGAAAACCATACCCTTCACAGCGGCACATACCTATATAGCTCACATATAGGAGTACCCCTCGGGGTAAGGGATAATGCCCGAGCGAGTACAGCAAACGAGTGAGCCTGTTAAACACGAGACCAACACCTTTGACCTTAAGGAGTTTCTTTTTATAGGTTCAGGGCGCCCGCTTTTCATGTATTGCTTTAATAATATTGTTTCTTTCTGAATCACATTCCTGCACATTGCATGTATCTATCATGTTTTTACTTATCACTGTTTGTATTGATCCAATGTGAGGTAATAGATCGTTCATGGTATTTGAGGTTTCGTTGATTTATGTATACCTAATTCAATAAAGGTTGCTTTGGTCATGGGTAATTGGGCATTGTGAAGCTATTGTTTGGCGGTCACTCAAGCAAAGCATTGCATTGTGTTCGGTATGCAATAAAGGTTGCTTTGGCAATTGGTCCGGCATTGGTAATTGGGCATTGGCATTTGGGCATACGGAACACAATGAAATGATTTGCTTGATTGACCGCCAAACAATAGCTTCCCAATGCCCAACTACCAATGCCCAAAGCAACCTTTATTGAATTAGGTGTATATCTAAGCAAGTATGTTTATTTCGTTTGGCATTTAATAAAGGAAACTATGGTAGGTAACGTGAAGATGCCGATCATTTCACTCGTCAGTGAATTCTTATATATATTAAAATTTTAAGATAAAATACATTCATGATGCAGGCTTAATATGTGCTGAGATGAGAATTTCTCTTATGCAATAACAGAAATCCTTGTAATAAACCAACCTTGTTTAAATACGACACAATGTTATGACCCGTTGGTTGTCGTATAAACTGGATTTTCTCACATCCCCAACAGGACCTCGCAAAACCGCACGCTACAATCACCTAAACCATTGACGGAAAAAATATCAATTATGAACAATGGCGGATTTAGACTCCACCGAAATCCGGGAGGGGAAGGGATGTTAGAGACTGATGTTTCGGGCCTTATGTTGTTTTGCAAGGTCGGTCGAGGGGGCGGAGTGGGGTTGCAGTGTTGCCTAGTGTTGACGCTCAGTTAGTATATTTCAGAATGGAAGTGATCTCAGGTGATCTAGAATAAACTTAAAAAAAATAATTAACTTAAACGAGGAGTGATCTACAGTCACCAGAAAAAGAACGAAAACAAGCTAACACGACTAAAATATCGGTTACACGAGACATTTTATCCACGTGACAAGTGCCTGGGGCCGTTTTCGCGAAACTCCTGTCCAAGATACTGAGAAAGCTTACATGTCAGTTATTTCAGTTAATGATTCATATCCCGGCGGTATCAATCAATGAAAATCAATTATCAATATAATCAATAATAATGTGTGTGTGTGTGTGTTAGAGAGAGAGAGAAAATCCATGGTCAAATTTAGCTAACATAAGCCCATATTGTAATTATTATATTAAGACTAGTTTATTTTTAAGTGAGGAAACCTGACTCGTTATAAGCCTCGTGGTTTCTTTCAGGTCTCCTCGCCATTCACTTTTTCTGTAATCTTTTATTATTTCCATCTGTAAAATTTCCATCTGTAAAATGTTGTATATATGGCAAATAAAGAATGAATGAATGAATCTGACAATCAATTGATAGATATTGGAAATCAATAGAAATCGAAGCCCCAAATTTGAGTGAGTTTCGATTTTCATTGATTATTATCGATTACCATTGATTGATATTGATTATCATTGATTAATATTTATTTTCATTGAATAGTCAAATCTCGTTGTTTTTTTTTTTTAATAAAACGCATCATATAATTGACAAATGATTTTAAAAAGTTTATTTATTCTCATATGTATTATAACTAAACGTATCCTTTAATTTTAGCATCTTTGAGATTGCTTTCTACTAAGAGTATACTAATGAGCTAAAAATCGGAGTGATGGTCTCAAAACAACAACATTTTATTGACTTTACCTATTTTCTTCTCCTCAGTAGAGATCCCAAAGGCATGCGCACAGGCTTCATTGTATCATTGTTGAATCATCATGAAAAGAGATAACGTTTTTTCATGTCCATGGAAGGTAACGTGAAGATGCCGATCATTTCACTCAAAAGGGCATTCGTGGTAGCCTTTCACGACACAGAATATAGATAGTTCCAAGGAGATCTTGGTTCGACATTATGGACGTTTTACCGCGGACGTTTTTATCCAACTCAAGGGCGTGTGCAATTGGATTACCACAGCGTGCAAAATTCCGTCGGAAAAATGACGCGTGTCGTACATACGCCGTAAAAGACTGCAGGTTGATTTGATACCGCCGGGTTCATATCAGGAGCCCATGACCTGGAGCGTGCGACTTCCAGTTTGTTTTCAATACAACGCTGCAAACTCGACAACAACAACAACACAACAACAATATTTTTTATTCAACTCACACAAGATCTTTACAGAAAAAGAAAATAAAATAATTTAAAAATAAAACTATTATAGATATAGAAAAGAAAAACCAACGAAAAAAATGAACAGATAGAATTTTCGTGAGTTTGGAGCATCCAAATAGCTAGAGCTAATCGAGTGGATGACCCAAAAGGAAAACTGAGTACAAAGATAAATAAGATTTAAAATTACATAAATTAAGATAAAAATCGAATTATTCAGCAGGTAGCCTGCATGGCTGGCGTTTTTTTTTTTTGCGCGTGATGATGGCCGCGCGCGAGTTTCGAGTGGCGAAGCTATTCAGCAGGCGCCGTTCGTACCTCTCTTTCCAAACTTTTCATTGGATACGAGAAACTAACCAATCACAGATTGTGTCAGAATGTGTATGACGCCACTTATGACGCCTGGTAGAATTTTGCAATTTAGATGTTATAAAAGCTGCAATAATTTTCAGCTAATTTTAATAACAGATTCTCCTTGCACCGGGAGGCGGCTCCTTTCCATGCTTTGGTGCCAGAACTATTAATGGAGCATGTTAATAATGACACAACAGAACAAGTAAGGGTAAGAGAGCGTCTTTTCTTGTAACTATGTATCAATGTACAATGTACAGTCCGAAATAATCCAGTGGCCACTTAGAGACGGGAACCATGTGTAGAACTCGTAAATAGACATAATAAACCTTAGTTAAGTGAAGCCTTTCTCGCGAATGTTGCAGGTCACAAGCTATATAACGCGAAAATTCAGTAATGCTTCACTTAAATCTTTCTCTGATCTGGGAACTGAAAAAAGAATCGCGCGAGTGAGCGATTATCAACTTTGTGTAAATTATCGGGATTACGATGATCGCGAAAGAACACGATCGATTCATTACTGTTTCCTGCTCGTAGGATAAATTCAAGCGTATTCCTTTCTATTGAAACGAAACAAATTAAGAATTTGCTCTGCTAATCATGAGGCTTGTTGTGAAAAGGATTGCTTTGAAATATACTATTTTATTAAATTAAAAACGAGAGCGTCTTCTGTCGGATTTTCAAATGGTATCGGTGAGCTAGATTAATATTTGTTTACACTGTCGTATTTGCATATGTCGAAGTATTATAGTAACCCACATATAGCGTGTTCTCATTATATAATATAGGTTACTGTTTTGTTCTTCGCAAAAAGCCGTGAGCTGGTTGAGCAGCGATCAGCCCAAATATCTATTCGCAAGCGTCTAACAGGACGAGATCTGGTTGCAAACATCATCAACAGTTTTCCCAGGTGAGTTTTTAGAGTCGTCAGTCGGTGTGAAATTAACCTTTTTGTTGAAATAGAGGTGGCAAAATGATTAAGGGCCTGTCAGTTTTAATCCCTTCTAAACAACCCTGTTCCCGTTGGACTTATAAGGTCGAGTCGGTGTTTTTGGTTGCGGTATATATTGGTTTCTTCAAATAAAAGCTGTTTTATGTTCGATTAACCATGCATATATCAACCTTTTGTGAAGTCTTTCAGACATTCAAGACAATATTGTGATCGCTGTCAACCAAAACTATATTGAGCAGGATTCAGAAATTAACTTCCGCGGAGGCGAGGAAGTTGCAGTTATCCCGCCGATCAGCGGCGGCTAGAATGCGAGAGGAAAGGTACTGATAATTACTTCATTTCATTCTTATCTGGTAGATCAGGTAGAACCGCAGGTCATGTAAATTTTAGAAAATGAAGTGTGTGTGTGTGTGATCCTAAAGTGCAGTCATGCATTGTCAGTTGAAAGATATTGAACAGAGCATAGTACTTTTCACATATATTGTACTTTGTATTAAAGTGAAATTTGAGAATTTTTCCCTTGATATTTTTAAATTGAGAATGTAAGTTAATGTTGAAAATAAATTTGGTTATACCGGACAAACAATTTATTTTTTTGTATGAAGCATTTTTTTTGCAAATAGCCATCGAAAGAGACATGACTCATGGAGGATATAATTAAAAGCTTCTGCAATCACTATGATCAATACACATTTTGATATCCAACATTGATTTTAAAGTAAATGTCATTGTTAAACATTTTCAATTTTGTGATAGTAGTACAGTAGAAAGATAAGTGCTTGTCGTTATCAGTAAACTTGCTGCACTTGCTATTCAGATCATTCAAGGCAATATACACAATAATGTTGTAGTTTGACCAGTGACTCAGTTTCAATAATTCACAATTCTGAAACAGGTGTGTACTAATAAATTTATGCCAAGCTCTTTACAGTTGATAATTAGTCAGTCGATTGTGCAGCTGAGAACATAATCATGGCTGTATATTGCTTTGTCGGCAAACAAGAATGACCAACACTTACATTGTATCTATTACAGCTTGGGTGTGTAGGCTTTTTGAAATACTAATTATTACATGAAGTAAAAATGTTTCTGTTTTGATTCTGAGGTTAGATGCTTTTTAAATGTTTGACATAATATGCTGAGAAGTTAAGGTTTATTTAAACTGTTAAGCATTCTGTTTACTTGATTCACAATGTAATTTTTTTGGTGAGGCTATTATATTTTTTAATACAAGTTCTATATTTAAAAAATATCATAAAATGAAATTTGCATGAAAATATCTGGATATACTATTGTTCACATGCCATGTAACTTGGATAGTTTACATGTAACTTAGATAGTTTACTAGCACAAGAGATGTACACAAGGTGATAAAACCCATAAAAATATACATATCTACTGTAAAGTATATTACTATGATTATCAGTTGAGCAAGGTACGAGCAATGTTTGGTGACAAAGTTTTGCCGTTAAAACTACGTTGTTATCAAGGGCGACTTGCCACGTTTCCAATGGTAACACATTTTGTTACTGATGACATCCAATGACAGACAAGATACCATTGGAAACGTAGCAAGTTCCCTTGACAACAACGTAGTTTTAACGGCAAAACTTTGTCACCAAACATCGCTTGTGCCTTGCTCAACTGATAATCGTAGTATTAATGGGAGTGAATGAGGAGAATACTCTGAGTAAAAATAGTACAGTTCAAGATACAAAAATTGCACCGTCTGTTTTTAAATCTCCACCCCCCCCCCCCCCCCCCCCCATCCCCCTAGAGCTGCCATTGGTTCTGTAAAACACTGTATTAAATTCCACTTTTGTTGAATGAATAGCTTTTTTGTGCTGTAATCTTGCATGTGAATTTTAGCATTTCTTTTAAGTGTTGTTAACAATACTCTTGTTTATGTTGGCATGATGATTCTGTGATTCATGTCCAAGGAGCTAACATAACCCACGAGTGCACAACATATCAATTTATAAATTATAGCAATTTGTGCACAATTGAACTCAGCCAGTACCCAATAAAGTTAAAAATAATTTTTCCAACTCAATTTTGATGGCTGAAATCTTTTAATCCAAATAGAATGGTAACTGCATTTTACAATTTACAGATGTTTTAATTTTTATAAAGTTTAATGTGTAATTGAATTGAATTTCCTTTAAAATTTAAGGTTTCCTTAAAAATGCAGAACACAACATTTTCTTAACTATAAGATTTTATTTTGACAGCATCTCCTAGCTTGAGAAAATATTGTGTTTTATGGATTTGCTTCTTTTGTCAATATATTTTGACATGATAAATGCTTTGAATAATACACATGCATCTCCTTCAAGAAATAAACAAAAAGTATTTATGGTATCACTGTTAACAGCAACATATTGCATCATATTATTCAAATCTGGTTATTTTGATATCCAGGATTGTAGTAATCATCCTGTTGTAACAAAAGCTGAACCCTTTGTCGCTGATGTAGTTACTTAACTATATCATATTGTTTTCTTAACTTTAATTAAAATTTATCTTGTTCCAATAAATATTTTTTCTATTCCTAGAACATTAAATGCAGATAATGAACTAATACTTAGTAATATCAAAATGGCCCAACAAACAAAAAGTTGATATATTAGGTATATAATAAATCCTTTTCACTGTATTTTTGTCCTCAAAATTCAATTTTTCTTCCCACATCTTTTGATAATTTAATATCGGTGTTTTATAACGTGGGTTTCAACCTCATATTGTCTAAGTAAACAATTTTGTCATTATCACACTTCTTGGGTGATGAAAAAGATTACCTTCCTTTATTTTTGTGTTGGTCTGAACATTCCTTGTATTTTTCTGCTCAAAACAACTTTAATTTTCAAGTTTAATATCACTTAGGGTAGCTACTGCAGCATTAGTTTTTTTACATTATTACAGGCCGGGGTATTATGGACTGCATAAGTCTGACTTGTTTAAACGAGTATTGTATGTCTCAATTTTTATGGTAATTCATACTTTTTTCATACAAATTTGCATGTTGCCCGTCATAACCTGAGATAATATTTGTGAACACTACCCATGTTGTATGTTGTTCTTTGTAAATTCTTCTGTGCAAACAGATGTACTCCTCAGTGTTATGTTCATTACCTTGATCAATATTGTTTGCATTGAAACAACAGTTTAATTTTCTGATATTTCCCACAAAAAAAAAAAGAAAATTACTTACCAAAGCTACATGTAAAATTAACTTAAAACAATGAGGTAAGGAACAAAATTTGTGGACTTAAATTTATAATCTCACTGATATGTCAAAAACAACAATAATTGAAAATAATATTATAACCATGATTAAAATTACGACTGCTTCCTTGCACATATAGCACAAAAAAGGAAAAATCTTCTAGTTAAACATGTTCCTTAATTTATAATTTACACATTTCCATGTCATATTTTTGTTATTTCAAGTTTATTCTAATTAACAGCATGTCCACTTGCTAAACATATTTGGTTTCTGTTTGTTAAATTTCATATATATTTTTTTAAGTTTAAGATGGTGTAAAAGGGCACCTTGAACTACTTTTAGAAGCATTGTACAATACACCAGGGCTGTCATTAGTAGCTGGCAGATGGCTTTTATGGGCAGCAACTTAGATGAAGATGACCAGTAACTTAAAGTTTAAATATGACAAAGAACAACTTAACATGCAGCCATGGGAGGCTATCTGTAGTTATATTGGCCACTTATTTTCTTTATGTAGTTTATGGCCACTTATTTTCCATGTGTAGCCAGCAGCTTGGAAGCTTGATGACGACCCTGACACTGGTATTAATTTGATATCTGCTTATTGAAATTATTGATATGTTTTTGTTTCTTAATTCTATAAATCCTGACTATTTTGTATGGATTTGAATAAAACCACCTCCTGGTTAGCTCAAACCACCTCCTGGTTAGCTCAGTTGATAGAGCACCGGTCTGCAGAGCGGGAGGTCTTGGGTTCGAACCCCGGCCGGACCAACACTCAGGGTCTTAAAATAACTGAGGATGAAGGTGCTGCCTTTGCTATGACATCAGCAAATGGTTAGACCTTCACGTGGCTCGGATGACCACATAGAAATGGCAGTCCCGTCTCCCATGGGGACGTAAAAGAACCAATGAGGACGTAACAAACCCTGGCTGTGACCACCCTCAGTGTCAGTACTTGTTCATGGGTGGGGTGGGTCTGATTGATTGTGAAGCGCATTTGAATATGTATATAGAATTTGCGCTATACAAATGCATATTATTATTATTATTATTAATTTGTTAATAAAGTATTGCTTTTTATTATTATTAAGGTTATTTGTTATCCTAGAAGTTGAAAACATTACTAGGAGATTATTGTTGAGAAACTGCCTTTTAGTAAATGTAAATAATCTATTTATTGTTCACTAAAAAGTCATATTTTTCTGGAATTCACATTGCTCTCAATTCTTACCTACCCTCCCTTCCGCTAAAAGCTATTTTTAAATTTAATCATGTCACAATGTTTCTCTGGGTAAAGGCCTGAAAATCGTGGACCTCTGTTACCGCAGCTAGGAGATTCATCAATCCACCTGCATAATTTAAAGCTGGTCTATGCTTATATTTTTCAGTAAATTCAAGACACTCAGTTTACACATGGCTGATGACACCATTGTCATTACTCCAGATCTTCTTCATGTTGATCAAGTCACCGCGATTGTGGGTGCACCGAGTGCTGGAGCAATCTCTTTGTTTGTAGGTAAACTATAATCATTTTATTTTGATGAGAAATTAAACTCATAAAAATTAATCCAAAAGAGGAAGTGTAGAAGTGGTACCATTTGGTAGCCATGAAATAAATGTAGGGTGGTTACCATGGTTACCATATACAGTGTACCCTCCACTACATAATCGGTCATTTATTCTTTTTTCCGTGACTCAAATTCCTTACATATCACTTTTCTGAAGTCTAATTTCACCTGGAAAAAAGCAGAGTTCTGGCTCTCCAGTGCTGACTGTACATTCAGAGTGCAATTTGGATGCCATTTCAAAGCAGATTGGCCGTGAGAAGATGCAACCGCAATACTCATGACCAGTGCCAACAACCTGAACGAAAATATCGTTATTTATGCACACCGGGCTTGTCTCACTACGGTGACACATCAGCTGTAGCGTGTGTATATTAGCCAACGTGTATAAGGCTCGTCCGTTGATTGAAAGACATCAAGTCCGGAAATCCTTAAGTATCTAGCACCTCTCACAGAAATGAGTCATGTTTCTTGTCGTACCTTGTGTCTAAAGCACCATTTAGCCCTCAAGGTAAAAAATGGACCTTGGTGGACAAGATGAGCCAGTGAGAAAGTCTGGAATCACCTCGCATCAGAAAAGGGGCAGCGTTGTGAGTTGTGGGCCATTTCCCATCCGGTGCCGTGGTGGAAATTCCCAATATCCGAAGTGTTTCTAGACTTCTAGTATTTTGTTCTAATTTTCGGGTGGGAAGTTCCATTTCTGTTATGCCGTAGGATTTCCCGACATGCTTTGCGACAGTGGCAGATGGGTCTGCTGTGCACGGTCGGGCACTTGAAATACAGCTTTGGGCAGCTGGAAGTGAGTTCTTGCTGGCCGGCCGAAAAATGTTTCGCATTTGGAGTCTTTGATGCATCATTGAAATCGATCCAAAATGGATTTCAAATCAAGATACGCGTTTTGATGTGTATCTACCTTTAAATAATAAAACTTAGTCTTGATTGAGCATGTTCCTCGATGGTCTTGTGGGTTGGGTCCAGGTTTTGCACTCGGCCGGCCCCGGGTTTGATTCACGCTCAGCATTTTTTTTCCCGAACTGGACATTATGAAAGTGATTTACTTTTTTTTGCGTTCATTAAAAATCCTTATATTTAATTTTAAAAAAATATCGAACCGTGTCAGTGTGAAAACATAAGCTTACCGCAATATTGCGTAACAATAGGAGCCTTTGATTTTTTGCATTACGGTATTTCTCAAAAATGATGTAAAAAAACAACAGAAAAAAATTCTGAACAATGTTTTGCAACTAATTTGTAGTTCACATGCCAAAAATGGACAAATCTGAGCGAGAAAAAATAAAAAAAGGCCTAAAAATTTGACATTGGTTGGTTATGCTCTCGTCCCTTCATTTAAATTTAATTATTGGTTAAAATGTCTTGTTTTTTTTTTCTTTCAAGGTACAACCAGAGATAATTTTGAAGGTAAGAAATTAATTTAATGAAAATATTTTTAGATGTTCAAATGAGTATTTTATTTTAGATAAACTTGAGTGAAGTTCTTAACTCAATAGTTGTAACCTGTAATTTGTGATTGTGGTATGTAAAAATCAAATTTTTGTGCTATAAAAAATAAAACAAAAAATAAAAAAATGAAAAAATAATAATTTTATATTAGAAATGATAATATATTGAAAATAAAAGAAGTAAATCTTTAAACCAGTGGTTGCTAGGTGACGGGTCATTTGTGTAATAAGTTCCATGTCAAGACAGTGTTTTAGTTGTATTTATTTATTTATTTTCAGGAAAGACTGTAGTACGCTTGGAATATGAGGCATACATGCCCATGGCTAGATCAGAGATGCGCAAAATTTGTAAACAAGTGCGAGAAAAATGGGATGTGATAAAAATAGCTATATTTCACAGAATTGGGTATGATTGGGGTTTTATTTACTTTAATTTATACTGTTCAAGATTGACATTTTTTAAAGAAATAAAAAATGTGCCGAGTGCATTGTTGAGTTATATAAGCATGCGGGAGTTTTTAAGAACAGGAGAGAACTGCAGAGAAGTACGAGCCGAAGGTGACGCTTCTCGCACTTCTCGAGTGTTCTATCAAGTGTGCTATCAAATGAATGAATCAATTTTTATCTCAGGAATGAATACTTTTTTATTTCTGAATAATTTGTCTTCTTTATCCTCTGTGAATATAATTAAAGTAATTAAGGTTACAGTGTACCTTCAGATCGAAAATTTATTGAAAATTTTTTTTTGGCGTTAAAATAAAGTTTACACAAATTATGAACTTTCATCCAAAAAAAAAAATAATCGAAAAATAGTGAAAATTGACGGAGAAATGACGGTATAACTTTTGTGGGCGGAGTTTGTTTATTAAGCGATATGTTTTTTTAAGCGCCGTTTTCTCAAAGTTAAGTTTTCGCTTGTTGGGGACACTTTAAAGAGCTACAACTCAAAGGGAATTTGTTTGATTTTCCTTAAATTTTGACAGAAGCTAGGCTAACATATAATCAACAAAAACGTGTCGGCGAATTTCTTAATTCCAAAAACTTTTTCGTCAAGAGCCATTTCCGTGCGATCATTCCAATTTTTATTCTCCCCTTTTCGAAAATATTCTGTAACTTTCCACTGCAATTGAATATGGGAAATCGCCGACACGTTTTTTTAGCGCTTCGTGTCCGGAAACCCGAGAACAAATCAAATTAGCAAAATATAATAATCGCTTTGAGTTGTAGCGTTTTAAAGCTGATTCGGATGTTCGAATTTAGACATCGTAAAAAATTTGACAATTCATTTTATTACCAAATGCTTTCCATATTTAGATAGCCAGCTCTATAAGCTTTAATTTGATATCTGGGTTTAGGTATATTAAGTGTAATCTTAAGACGCTAGAGCTGTTATACTGGAGACACCCCCGAAGGTACACAGTAACCTTAATTCCTATTTGGTATTTGTATTTTCTATGACAACATTTCTGCAATAAGGTGTAAACACTGATTTGAGCTAGTTTTATTTGTATACCATCTTGCAGACAGTTGTTTTATTGGTATACTGTTTTCCTTGTATTCAATTCCAGAATAATTATCCAAAACTAATAAGCTGTACTGTTTTGATTGCAGAGTGGTTCCCATAGGTGAAGCAAGTGTTATTATTGCAGTATCATCAGCTCACAGAAAAAACTCTTTGGAAGCTTTACAATACTGTATAGATACTTTAAAGGCAACAGTACCCATCTGGAAAAAGGTATTAATCACAACACCCCCTTATAAAAGATTTTTAGTACTAGTTTCATTCTGGTAAATTGTCAATCCTGTCTCCAAGATTTTCTTGTTACTCAATCTGACAGTGAGAGAAGACCATGACAAATAACAAATCATGTGACCATACAAATCTCCAAAATGGTGGCAGGGTCAGCGGTAAGGCGATATGATGGGTCATTTGCCAAGGCATTCTCTTGTCACCAAGGTTAATACTGAAAAGACTTTTAAAAGAAGTTGGTTGAACAATAATTTATAGCTTCAAAATAATTATTAGCCTAAAAATAATGTTTAATGAATTACATATTATGTAATTCTCCCAATTCACAATAAGCAGTGCCAAAATGTTCATTGACAATGGAGCTACAACTTTTTTAAAATACATGTATAGTTTTGCTTTAACTCTATGGTACAATTCCGATTCTAAATTTGAGTTTTTTTAGGAAGTTTATGAACAAGGTGAGCCCAACTGGAAGGAAAATTCCGAGTGTTTCTGGAACAGTAAAAGAGGTTCACCCAAGCAGTCAACTGTTTAGCAAAGCTGTCAAAAAGCTAACTGAGATGGGAGAAAAAATCTTAATATTTAACATAATTATTAAGCATGAGTGAATGTGTCATACTATAACATAAAAATGAATTTTATATATAATAATATATATATATATGTGGTCTTAAAAGTCATTTGATTAACTACATTCAATTGTTCTGTTTCTTTCCAAAATTACATTATTTAAGAGTAGCAATTTCATACTCTCTCTATAAACCTATATTGTGTTAAAAATTAGTACTACATTATGGAAGGCTTTTAGCCAAAAATGGGGCAATTTTGTAGGCATGTACCCCTAAAAACTTAGGTGAAGTTCCTTGATTTTTTTTTTTTAAAAAAATGGGCATACATTAGATGCCCAGATGCCATTCTGGTGAAAACCTTAAAAATTGTTATTTAACTGTGATAGATAGGGGTTGACATATTATGCTGGCATAATTTCGAGCATAATACTATAGGTGGAGCATTGAGCATAATGCCGGCATAATAGTGCTATTTTGCTGGCATAATAGTGCCATTTTGCGACATAACAGTTATTTTTTTTAGAGCTACTTTTGTCCATGTATTAAGGTAAAACTACAAAATTTCAAGCTATTTTAATGTTCTTCGTGGTTTCTGTAGTAGTAATACAGTTTAGTGCTCAAATTACATTACATGTAGCCTGTTCCAGGCATTCAGATGGTGGGAAAAGCGCTAATTGTTGGGGAAGGCACAAAGAAAAGTCAGCTTCGCGCTTTCCCCACCATCTGAACGCCTGGAACAGGCTACGTTACATGTATTAACTTTCCTACTTTACTCGAAATCCTTTGGATTAAATGTTCATATTGTGTTACTAATTTATTATGAAAATGGGTTTTATTTTTGCGCTACATGGGGTCCGGAAAATTTTTTATGGCATAATTACAAGCATAATAGCAACAGTCGAGTATAATTTGGAGCATAATAGTCCGTTCTGACGGCAACGCCAAAAAGCATAATGTGTCAACCCCTAGTGATAGATAACTTACGGTAACATTCAAGATAATAATGTGTGTTTAAATCACCTATTAGCATGGCGACCTCAGACTTCAGTAAGTTCAACTGCAATAGAAATAAAATACTCTTCTGGGAAGACAAAATTAAAAATTATTTTCAGAAGGATAAGACCATTTTTAGGCATCTATTTAATAATGTAAAATATGAAGCATTAAACTAGAAGTTAAAATACAGTGATTTTTATTTCAATAAGACAAGTGCACTAGTATTACCTGTCATAAAGCTTGAATAGAGATCTCCTAGAAAACCTGAGATCAAGTACCAGCAGTGCTGCCTCTTTTATAACAGTAACTATTTAATGTACATAATTAATGCATGGATAAAATTACCATTATACTATTGAATAGCTAATAATAAAGTGTATTATCGTTTGTCTCACGATGTTGTCACTTGGTATGTAGATCACACATACTACTGGACTTTATCAGGTGATGAAGTGGACTGATTACTCTTAGTTTCACAATGGTCAGCTGTGATTGGTGGAACTCAATTGTTAGGTCAAGTCGACAGGGTCCTTTGGTCGTACGGTACCAAGTGTGAGCTAAGCGTTGTGTCATGGACTTTTAAGTGTCTTGAAAATCTGTTCGACTTGTCATAAAAGTGATAACCACTGACATGTCAAACATAAATATAACAGAAGTAAATACTCTGTGCACTGTGTTTACCTTCTATTACCTAACATATTTTACTTAGTTTTCTGTGATGCAATGTTGTACCTGTACTCTGAATATGCTTAGTGAAGTGAATACAGGAACAGGAGAATGTGGAAGGCAGCAGCGGGAGTTGCTCCATCAATCTCGTCTATCCTGCCTGCATTCACAAAGCTCAGTGTATTTCCTGACCCCTCCCCCCCCCCTTGATACTCTCATCACTGTGAAGGGTATGGTTTTCAAGCAGTTTAGTCTGGGATAGGGTATAGAAATCAGAGAGTTTTGGGTCTAGAACAGGTTATCATTTGCCAGAAAACTGATCAGTGGTATGGAAAATTAAGTCTAGACTCGGAAGAGAAACGGAAATAAAATTATTATCGACAGATGGTTTTGTTATATTGGACTGTAATAGTGATATAGTTATAAAAATAGCAAGTCTGGGATAGGGTAGGGATTTTCAGTGTCTTGTCTAGTATAGGGTTGCAAAATCAGTTGAACATGGTCTGGTATAATAGGGTAAGGGTTTCAGAGGCCCAGCAGCACACCCCCACCCAAAAATATACAGAGTACCCCCCCCCCCCCCCCCCCCTTACAGGTTCCTGACCCCCTATCTCCACCCCAATTGAACCAAGAAGATAAAACAATTTACCAACAATAATATTGTCTTCAAAGTGGGCAGTTTATTTCTTTTTCTACATTTTTTAGTGGGAAGCAATGTACTGAGACAGACTGAAAATGGTTTCATCCATCTGTAACTCGCTCTGTTCCAACCTGAAATAATAATAAAAAAGATGAATCCAGTGTTAATCCTTTCACTCTCAGAGTCAATTATGGAGACACATAGTGCAGTTCTAACTTTTGAGTCTGTGGACGAAATCCTATAGTGTGACTATTCAAATGAAACCTCTTTTGCATGGTACCATTTATTTTTCAAAATGAAATTTGGGATTTTTCTTCAATTTTTTATTTTTGGGACTAAAAGGGTTCAATAATATAAAAATAATTATTATTATTGTAGTAGAATACCGACAACTCCAAAGATTGAAAGACATTTCCACTTAAAAAATGTTCTGTCTTACTTACTTGGCAAGGTTAAGTTTTAATTTCTTAAGTTGCTCTCTCTCACTGGGTAAAATCAGCTCCTGCAGTTCAGCTATCGCTTCTGCTGAGGTCTCTTCACCATGCTGTGCCTTCAGGGAATTTATTGTGGCTTCTAATCTCTCCTCTTTTTCCACTAGTCGTCTGAAAAAAATCCCAGTGAGGAACAATGTCAAAATAGAGTCTGAGGGAAATGATTACAGATCGACCGTGGGGTAAACTGTATACCATATACAATAAATTGACCCCCCTTTCCAATGCCACTAACCTCAACACAACAGCAATATCTTTGTGTCAAGACTCACTAACATTTAATCTTCTTGTTGAAACCTCATTAAATGGCCACCTCTTAAAAATGCTTAAAACTTATGTCTGACAGTCATTGCAGACCTTGTAAGGTTTGTTTGTATATAAATAAATTACAATTATTTTGAGTAGAAGACTTGATACCTATGTTCCTGAACTTCTGTCTGACGTCTGCTCATCAGATTTCCAAGTGCCTGTGTACGAAAGAATGATTCTATATAATATTTTAAAGTAAACATTAGTTTAATCGGGTTGCATTCCATACACTAGTTACACAGTGGCTCTGCAATCTTATCTTTTGCATGGAGTTGACTTACTTGGTATGACTTTTCAATCAACATTCTGCTCAGCTGCTTCAGATCCACGGAAAACAGATAAAATGTTCTGGATGGGGCATAGTCAGAAGCTCGGGGGATCTCCTGTTGACGAACAACAGCAAGCATAACATGACCATTAAATTTTGCAGTGACAATAATTGGATCAATTATTCATCCCAGAGCCAAGCCTACACTTTTGCAACTATGGTTTTTATTTTTCAATCCATGGATGAAAATATCAATAAATTATTGTGACCAATCAAATGAAAACTATTGAGAAGTTCTTTCTTGTGATCCTATACATGATGTATATTATGCTGTAAATGTTCTAACTTTTGAGTCTGTGGATGAAATCCTATGTTATTCAAATAAATGCTGTTGAGCAATACTTTTATTTGGCCAGTGTTGTTTGTTTCTTAATAAAGTAAAAGCCGGGTAAAAGCGTAAAGGGAAAGCAGGCCAGCAATATTTTTGGAACATCACCTGTAATGAAATAAATCTCTCAGCAAACAGTTTGTACAACAACTCCTTAGCATCTTTAGATGGAATCATGGCCAGTTCACCTATCTACAAATTGGACAGAGATTTTTAAGAACCAATGAACATGAATATAAAATCAAGAATAAGACGGGACTGTGCTCTAGAAGTCCCCAGGATACTAACATTTGTCTTTGGGCAACAAGACAAACAGTTTTTTTTTTTTTGGAACAGTTTCGCTACATAAGAATTAAAATTCTTACGTAACGAAACTGTTCCCATCTGGAATCACTTAAAACATATAAAATATGCATGTAGCAGACAGTCTTTTACTGGGGAAGATGACTTAATTAGTCAAAAACGTTCAGTTTTATGTTCTCTTATCTTTTAGCCTTGCCTTGCCTTTTAGTATTAGTATATTATGGACAAGATAAACTTCAGTTGATATGTTTTACAAAACATTCCAATGCCATGCACATTTCATAGTTGGCACCCTATCTGTAATTTTACTTAGAGCACAGTCTTATTAGCAGACTAATTATTATGTCAACCAGTTTATGATCAACATTTAATACTTAGTATTATATCAAAATTAGTCACCTGTTTCTGTTCCATATGCTTCTTGAGCAACAACAGTCTGAAGATTCTAAAACATCTGGAGCCAAACCTAAAAACATTGTGCAACAAAATTAATGTCTTCCCTTCTCTGCATTGCACAGTTACATTACAGTAAAAGTACATCCCCCAAAACATAAATATCAATAATGGATTGTTTTCGACTTCTCACAGAAAATATACTGGTAATTAAGTCACAATATTTGATACCTTTCTTGAACAATGGATTCTATTACATTTTGACAAAGTGCATCCACACACTTTTGCATATCTTAAATACCATTAAGAACAACATACAATTCATTTTCTGGTAGAATAATGGCTACTTCTAATTTCCCAAAGCGAGCAAGAAACATGATAATTAATTCTCAAACTCATTAATAATTCATGACGAGAACACAAAGGAAATCACTACCGTGAAGGAGGTTTTGAAATCGTTTCTTAATTTGCATAGATTTTGGCGATTTTATTCCTTCGTTTTCTCCGCATTTAACGATCAGTTTGAGAAGCTATATCAAACACTCCAAACAGTGTTTCATCAGATTTCCAAACACCTTGAAGTGGTTTAAAAAAACTCGGCTGCGCCTCGTTTTTCCAATCCACTCCTCGGTGTTTGGAAATATGATGAAACACTGTTCCTCGTGTTTGATATATTACATGAAATATAGTTACATCTAGACAATTCTTATTGATCTACATGTACTAGACAGCAAAATTTGCTTTATATCAGCAGATATATCACACTGACAGGTAAACCAGACTCTTGAAAAGTCAGTTACATTCTTAGTACTCAATCCTATCACAGCTTAACTGAGAGTTGGTTGATGACTAAAGGATACTGATGCAGTACATCCCTCCTCCACTATCTGCAGTTTTTGAAACTAAATTATCCTGAAAATAAAATGTACAGCCTGAAGACTATTACCTTTCTGAATCAATAACATACAACATTCAAAATCTGTTAGGGTCTCTGAATACCACAAGTAATAACATAACAAAATTTATTACCTGTATTGTCCCTTTGGACCTTACATGTATTTTGGGCCTTATTTTCTTGGCAACATGGTAGGGGGGTAGGGGGTGAGGGGTAGGGGGTGAGGGGTAGGGGGTGAGGGGTAGGGGGTGAGGGGGAGGGGATTGATGGCAGTTTTAGGCAAAACTGAATAATTTAACAAATTTAGTTTAATTTTTCAATTTAACAAATTTATTGGTCCAATAATAAATAAAATTTGGATTTGCAAAGATATAATGGAGGATAAAGATCATCAATACCTTCTCATCTGTTAGCAGTGAAAGATACTGAGTGATCTCAGCTTTCTCCATTTTGGGAGTGATTGATAAGTTGCGTGAAATCTGTAGACAATATAAATATAACATAAACAGGTGATTAGTCTGTTGCACTGGAGCATAGAATGGAATAAGTCATCTTATAAAATTCATTAGTAATTCATAATAAAAATACAAAAGAAATTAAAATAAAAGTTTAAAAATCCTGATACAGAACAGCTATACTGTATCACTGATATAGAATACGAATAGGAATACTAATAAGCTTTATTGCTATTGTTCTTTTATAAGTCAGGTAAAATATTATAAGTCAGATAAGATATTCGCAGAAAAACTTTATGGATATGTTGTGGTTCAATTTTATCCTTTGTTCAAATTTTATTTTCCTTTGTTTTTGGCTATGGTAATGTATGATAATGAGTTTTAAACAAAGGAAAATAAAATTTGAACCAAGGATAAAATTGAACCACAACAGATTATTTACAAATGGTGAGCCGTACTTCTGCTGTTTATATTTTATCTATTACTTATCTTATATCCTCAAGCCGGTTTATTAGTAAGCAACAACTAAGAGTACCGTTACTACTGATAACTACTCCCATATACCACAAAACTACTCCCTTAGAATTTATTGAATTCTAGGTGTTTCACTAACAACAGACTAACAAAGGAGATTTAAGTCTACAAAAATCCTGCATATTATTTGATATTCACCTCATGGAGTGACACTGTCTGCGATGTGGGAGATAAAGGATCTCTCACCAGTTCACTTAACTTCAACATTGCCCTGACTATCTCTCCTGCAAACTAAATGTACAAAATTTCAAAATTTACCTCTTAACCAAAATAAGCTCGATTAAATTTTAAAATATCAACACAACATATATATATATAGCTGGAGTTTTGAAAAGGGGGTCCCAAATTGTACAGTCGAAAGTCAAAAGATCAGTATGCATCTATTGAAGTTAACAGTGCGAGCCATGCATTAATTAAACCAGCTTGCACCTGCATAATGAAGTCCAGTGGAGAAGGAGTTCTTTTACTGAAAATATGATCTCAATGTTGTGAGCAGGTGAATTATCTTGAGATAAACAGCTGGAATTTTGAAAACAAATCACCAATTTGTTCTCTGCGAGCCAGGGAAAAATGGCTGCCTTGCAGCCATTTCACCCTGTCCCAGGAGACTATTTTCCTGGGGGGGGGGGGGGCTCCATCAAGGCATAGTGGGGGAAACTCTACAGGAGTATGACTAACTGAGGAAATGCATTTGGGTTCCCCCGGACTTAATCCAGGGGGGGGGGGGGGTTGCTCAAAACTCCCGTTTCACTCTGTGACGTGATATCTCTTAATAAGTCAAGTTCACTGGGACCAAGCTAGTCTTGGCTCTAGTGCACTCAACAAAGATCTTTTGATCAATTATCATCCTGATTTGCCCCCCCCTGAATCCCCTTGCCCTCCAAGACAGGTGACACTGGAACTGGGCGTGGCGGGGAGGGGGTGTAGGGAAATAATTGGTAATTTTTGTCACTTTCTCCCTTATAATAATTATTGCAGGTGGTTATGGCTGAGAGTTTATTATTTTGAGGAATCTGAAATGGCCAGCAGCATTTTAAGAAGCAGGTGCATTGTTCCACAGCATACGATGGTAAAAAGTGTACAAATTTGTTATGTTGGCCAGCAAAATTAGGTAGTTCAGCTGGACAAGTGTCATTTGTGCATAAGCCCGCATTTCAAAAAATCAGATATATAATATATAATATATAATATATATATATATATATATAATTAGTAGAAATCTATCATGAATGCTGTTCTCTTAGTGGCTTTGCTATTCACTATCTTTTCTGTTATTCTGTTGAAGTGTTAAAGTGTTATTGTTATTCTGTTAAAGTGAGCAGAGTGAGCAGCCTCATGGCGGCCGCTTCTTCACATTTTTGAAGTGTCTGTGAAGAGTATTTATTTGTTATTAAGTTTTGAACATCTTGTAGATTTATACTAAAACAATAATTAGATTATTTGCTCTTGATTTCTTATTGCATGACAGAAATCTCAAGCTCATAATCTTATTCTTAAACATAAAATACCTTGTCTACTTTCTTTGTCACAGCTGAAATAATATCCTGCAAAGAAAATATTGCAATAATTTATTCATAAATGTTATAACAGCTAGAGATTACTAAGCTGCAGTTACACGTTGCCACTTTTACCTATGTAAATTCGAAAGAACAATAGCCACGGCATGCTTAAGCGAGCAAGGGCTATTATAATTTTAACACTTGCATCTCATTGAACAATCTTCTTCATCTGTGTTTAACTTTTAATGCCCTGATCATGACAATGCATGTCTTTTTTGTTAGTTCTTACCTCATCAATAAACTGCTGATGAAACCTGGCAAAATTCACTTGCCATAAAATTCCTTCATCTTCAATTCCCTGAATTAAAAAGCAAAACTTAATTACTAGAAACTGGTACAATAACTCATTATCGTATCTGTGTTCCAGTATTCTATTGAAAAGGAAAGGTCTTTACCACAATTTTACTGATACTTACAGAAGCTGTTTCACTGTCAGACAAACTAAAAACACAAATAAAAAATACATCTGTTAAAAACTCGCATTTCCAACCAAATAAAACAAGGCAGTATAAAATTAGTATATTATTCACTAATTTTTGGAAAAGTTTAAAAGCATTAAGACTGGATTTGTGCCCACCCTTCACCCATTTTTTGTCTCTTGGCGGGTTGGCCCTGATCCTCAATACTTCTTTTCCGTTTTGCGCCATGTCCTACAAAATAAACATATTACACTGTAGGTAAACCATTAAAATGATGCCAAACTGATGAAGCCCTCTCTTTAATTTGTAACAAATATCTGTTCTCTGTCAAGGGTCTGCTTATATCAGCCTGGTGACTGGGATACCGGTATTTTTAATCCTAACCCTAACCCTAAAATCCAACCCCCCCCCCCCCCCCCCCCCCTTCCCGGCCCTGGGTTGGCTGTTGATAAATTTATTATTGTAAAACTCCCAGTTTTTGGAATTAAGCCTTTCTTTCTGCATCCAATGACCTAAAGCCCTAATAAGATTTGACTGCATGTAAAATAATGAAACAAGAGAAAATCTTTAAACAACACCTTGAAAGGTCGACACTCCAGGAGGCAGAGCATACAAATCATCTTCATTGTCTTCATGGACTGATTGTATTCTTTTAAGGAAGTGATTCTTCACAAGATCAGCAAATGTTGCTTTAACTTCAGCCTCATTGATATCTAACTTATCCTCTACTAAATGGTTTACAACTTTGGCTACAACTTTACTCATAGCTACAGCCCCATGTTGTAACACCTCATCCACAACCAACTCCCCTGTATACCCAAAAATAGACTTTGCACAGTAAATATAACGCGGAGCCCGAGCGCGAAGAAGAATATTTGATGTCCATGCATTGTATAAGGTAACGTTCTTCTTGCTGACTTCAAACGTGACGAAATGATGCTGAATAAGGCAACACAAACATTTCTGAACTTGGTCTTGAGTAAGTTTAGTTTCACGAATAATATCCCTCAAAGGACGAGGACCTTTGGCAACAAGGTAGGTGCCGACCTTTTCTACGATTTCTCCGTAGTGTTCTTTTAAAATAAAAGATGCTACTCGCTTCTGTTGGACTGACATTGCAACTAAAATCCTCGCAGCTGAGCTATGTTGCTTTACCCTGTAGTCTCCGCCATGTTGGATAACAACGCGCCCGCAATCAAAATTAGACCAGCTACACATTCGCGTAGGTACTTCATGTATCCCTTATTATAGTGTAGGCAATCGCCCAGAAACACTCTGAAGAGTTTATAAACAACTTATTTAGAGAAGAAAAAGTGACAAAAAAGGAGAGTAGAAGATAGCACACCATTTCAATATCAGACGCTGCACGCAGATTTTCCTTTCCTGCCATTTACAAATGCTGGAGGCAAAAGGTAAATCATTTAGCTCAGGTTAGGTCAGGTTAAGGTTTGCGTGTTTTTGTCGCCAGCGAAAGTGTACTGAATATCAAGCTAACGAACGCTAAAACAGAAGAAGTGCAAGACAGATGTACAAGTATACGTATTGCTTTAAACTTTAAACAGCTCTTTTTGGAATCATGCCTTTCTGTATGCAGTTCTGAGTTTTTATTTCAGTGTTAATCTCGTTAGTAACAAGACTTGTTATAACGTATTTTTATTTTATTTTCCAAATACTTGCTCTCCATCGATTAGAAGCAGACTTAAGCTTATCTTCGCAAGATAACTTTTTTTGGAGGGGGTGTTACATGTATAACACCAAGAGCCCATTACCATAGCGGAATTTAGAAAATAACTCTATTCGTGTGCATAAAGTTAATCAAGCCTTTGCAGGGGATGAGAGAGGTTAGGCATAAGCGCACATGTAGGTCACGTGACCAGACTCATGATGGTTGGATGTAGAATAAATAGAGGTTATTTAGCGTGAAGTATTTTTAGTATTGTTGAATATTTTTATGAGTCAGTTTTCGAGCCTTTAAAAAATAAAAACTGACACAACTTTTCACTGAATAAATTGTTTATTATACGGAAGTAATCTTCTATTAAAAACTAAGTTTTTGAAACTGTTTTTCCTGGCATGCAGTCAGGAGAGTGTAATAACATGCCATATTTGCACTCATTTTGATGTGTATTTGCACTCTAGAATGCTATGTCGAATAATAAATATCCTATACAGATGACTCTCATAAACAACCACATTCAGAACCAGAAATAGTGGTTGTTTATCAGGGATGTAGCTAAGAGCTGGCTACCGGCTAATTTCACCACCTGAAAGAGAACTTATCACCGGCTGAAATTTCACTAGAAAACAAAGACTTTGGGAGATTTTGAAGGTGACCAAGCCAGAAAAACTGGCTGAACTTGTTAATGAGCCTGCTAAATGTTTTCTTAGCTACACCCCTGGTTTATATGGGACGCTGTCACTTGAAAGGGAGTCTTAATACAGTATTTGATCTGGGGGGAGGAGGGGGGTACTCTGTATATTTTTGTGTGGTGGTGTGCCGCTGGGACTCTGAAACCCTTACCCTATAGCTATACCAGACCACGTTCAACTGATTTTGCAACCCTATACTACCTAAGACTAGACACTGAAAATCCCTACCCTATCCCAGACTTGCTATTTTTAGTACTATATCACTATTAGTGTTTTTAGTGGAAAACCATCTGTCACAATGTTGCCGTGATGATTTTATTTGTTTAGGGAAGGCTCTTTCCCTTCCGAGTTTCAATTCCTATTCTAGAGTTAATGCTATTCCAGATCAAAACTCTGATTTCTATACCCTATCCCAGATGAAACTGCTTGAAAACCATATTCCTCACAGTGGCACATACCCATGTGGCTTTTATATAACAGTACCCCTCCCCCCTCTGGTGTTTGACTCACTTAGACACTTATAGTGTCAACTGTTTTTGCACATATAAAATGTTATTCATATCAATAAATCACACTATTTGGTGTCATCATTAATGCCTAGATAGTACCAAGTGACAGACTGTTGTTATGGCCACTGCCACCATAACATGTCCCGGGTGTGGTCAGGAGATCATGCGAGGTGCCGCATTAGAGTGTAACTTTAAACCAAGTGTCCAGGCATCAACATATCGAACATTTGACTCACCACAAGAGAGAGACTGGCTCTGCATGGAATGCAAATACATTGTGGAAAATCGATATGGAAATCTCTCCTCAGTGACATCAGAGGACGCTTACACATTACTGTATAGCATCAGGATCAAAAAGGGATCCAGTTGTGCATGCTGCAGTTCATGTACAATAATTTAGTCTTCATCTTTGCAACATGGTGTTACGACACCAATAATTATTAGTGCAAGTAAATATATAGTAAACCACTGAACTGTGGAAAGGAACCATGCATCACTGCCTCACCCACCTCCCATCTAATGGTAAATAATATTAAATTATTGAAGAGTCATGCTGAAATATGACACAAAGCCTTTTGCACTGTGTCATATTTATAATAATTATAATTTAATAATTTATCGTATTCCTGAAACTTTCACCTCTCATCTTTGTACAAATTAAAATTTCTGAATTGTTTTCGGGATTTTCCGAGGTTAAAATCTTTAAAAATCGACATTTCAGCCAGTTTCACTGGCCTTCTTCAGGTCCTTTTAAAAATGTATCAATATGGCAGAACGTTGTTTAGCATGGTAACCGCATGTAACTTTGTGACTATTACATGACGTGTAAACGATGTCAAAATGCGCGGGAAAAGCAGTCGAAGGCCTGTGAAGTACTTTTACTTTTGCGATAATTCACTGTCTGCTACAGTCTTTTTCACGATCAAAGAAGGATTTTAGGACTGGTTTCCATGTTTCAAAATCCGAAAAACGGATGGGCAAAGAAGATGGGGGCCTAGCACGGCACACCGTGACGTGCCAAGGTGATGTCGACTGGGGAAACGCAGAGATCGTAGCAAGAGAGAGAGGATTAAAGCAAAGAAAGGTTCTCGAAGGAATCGAGTCACTACGACAGAAACATTGCGGAATGGGAGTGCTTAACAATTTTGACCATGTTGAAACATGGAAACCAGTCCTAAAATCCTTCTTTGATCGTGAAAAAGACTGTAGCAGACAGTGAATTATCGCAAAAGTAAAAGTACTTCACAGGCCTTCGACTGCTTTTCCCGCGCATTTTGACATCGTTTACATGTCATGTAATAATCACAAAGTTACATGCGGTTACCAAGCTAAACAAAGTTCTGCCATATTGATACATTTTTAAAAGGACCTGAAGAAGGCCAGTGAAACTGTCCGAAACGTCGATTTTTAAAGATTTTAACCTCGGAAAATCCCGAAAACAATTCAGAAATTTTAATTTAATAATTTATTGTGCAAAATACATGAGTATATGATTAGATGTGCATTACATTCAAGAATAAGTAATTATCTACACTAAAATATCGTATCTTTTACCAGAAATCGAAGAAAAAGTTTCTATAAAAAGATTGTGACAAAGTTTCCTCCTATTGCAATGATATCTTGGATGTTTTTTTTTTCCTTTAAGTCCATCTGAGCAACAATCATACAATCTTTCACATCCACTTCACTTGTTCAGGGCATTAAACACAAAGGCAATTCCTCAGGAATCTAGTGGTATTTATCAATAGACGTGGGTAGAGCACATATGCATAAATTTGGTTCAATTCCACAGCTCCAATACCACAACAAAATGAAAAAACCTAGGACTTATGTGCCACATGGAGCATTATTAATAAAGCTTTAGTAAACAACACAGCCTGTACATTATTGTAGTTTAGATTTTCACAGCAATGTGCTTACCTATAAGTATACACCAATATCACGCAAGCATGGCATTAATTTAAGGTTACAGTGTACCTTCGGGGGTGTCTCCAGTATAACAGCTCTAGTGTCTTAAGATTACACTTAACATACCTAAACCCGGATATCAAATTAAAGCTTAAAGAGCTGGCTATCTAAATATGGAAACCATTTGGTAATAAAGTGAATTGTCGAATTTTTTACGACGTCTAAATTCGAACGTCCGAATCAGCTTTAAAACGCTATAACTCAAAGCGATTATTGTATTTTGCTAATTTGATTTGTTCTCTGGTTTTCGAACACGAAGCGCTAAAAAAACGTGTCGGCGATTTCCCATATTCGATTGCAGAGAAAAGTTACAGAATATTTTCGAAAAAGGGAGAAAAAAAATTGGAATGATCGCACGGAAATGCCTCTTGACGAAAAAGTTTTCGGAAATAAGAAATTCGCCGACACGTTTTTGTTGATTATATGTTAGCCTAGCTTCTGTCCAAATTTGAGGAAAATCGAACAAATTCCCTTTGAGTTGTAGCTCTTTAAAGTGTCCCCAACAAGCGAAAAATTAACTTTGAGAAAACAGCGCTTAAAAAAACATATCGCTTCATAAACAAACTCCGCCCACAAAAGTTATACTGTCATTTCTCTGTCAATTTTCACTATTTTTCGATAATTTTTTTTTGGATGAAAGTTCATTCTGTAAACTTTATTTTGACGCCCAAAAAAAATTTTTGATAAATTTTCGATCTGAAGGTACACTGTAACCTTAATGGGGAAAAGAGTCCAGTATCAAAATCAGCACATCAATATTAGTAAAACTGTAAAGTTTCGTAAAGATTGCTCGTATACTGACGGAGATATGAGCTTTTGAAACTTAGTACTCTGGCCTAATTTTTACAAAGAAATGTATGGGAAAAACACGAAAACGAGGCTGGAAGGGCAATCTATGCCCGTTCACCATACATTTCTTTGTAAAAATGCTCAGTTTCAAAATTTCATATCTTCGTCAGTTTTCTAGCAACCTTTAAAAAAACTTTGTAGTTTTAGTCATATCGATATGCTGAATTTGATGCTGGGCTCTTTTCCCCAATAAACCAAATATATTTTGTGCCATGCTAGCATGATATTGGTCCGTTGGAATGCTGAATAACAAGGATCAAATGTAATGGACCATATTCGTATTCTCGGTATTGAGCTGGAACGAGCAATGGAGGCTCATGCGAGGAATATCATTAAAAATATTTGCTTGTGAAAAGATTGCCCCGCATGAGCCTCGACTGCAAACTAGTTCCAATTCAATACCGAGAATACAAATATGGTCTATTCCATGAGAAAATTATAGGGATGTCAAGGCTTATTATTACAATGGCTTTTATTCATTACACTGAAAGGAGAGAGAGACAATTTTTAATTAAATTTATTCTTTAACTAATTTAGGAAATACAATTTGTGTAATTGGGTTCACAACATACCATAAGTACAATACAATATTGCACACTGTCAGATAACTTTATTTTATTCAGATTCTTTAATGTTGTTGGTTCATAGTAGGACATTCAGCCTGCCGGTGCAAGTTGTCTCTTTACTACATCGGTCACCGCCCCTTAATACGAAAACATTATGTTTTTTATAGTAGAATTCCCACCACTAGATCTTGTGGGTATCCCGGATGTTCGATCCAGGCCCTACCTACAGTAACACCATTACAGATTCTACTTAAAATTCAACCCCATGACTGTATTGTCTTTTCACTATTTTAAATTGCATCATTAATTTTGAGTCTTTACAATAAATATTCGTGAACATTGGAAAATACAAAACTGAGTTTTGTGCAATTTTGTATAGATAAAATTTGTACAATATTAAATGTGTCACCACAACCATTGTGAGATATTAAATACATTGAAATGTCTACTTTCCAGTATTTTCAGCCTGAAGATACAGCCACTCCTCATCCCATCTGCTGGGGGCATCCATGCAAACCCCATAGCAGTCGGGGTGATGTCCGTTAGCTGTGGCTACTGCTTTGTGTCAAAGGTTATATGTTATAGTTTTGTCAGGAGATAACATGCTTAGGGTGTCAAGCAGCACATAGGCTCAAGAAAATAGGAAATTTGAACACGAAAAATAGTTAAAAAAATTGGAAAAAACATGAAAAAATAGCACATTTCACTAGTAGCTCACACAGCATATCAGCATATAACATTCACCTTTATAACACCCGACAGGTGCAGCATTAACAAAGAAACTGATTGCTTCAAATGCAACAGCATTTTACAGTTAATTTATCTATTTCAGCTCCCCAACACTTTACTCGAGGTTTCCAAGAACTCAAGTAACACAACTTAAGTTTTCTTCAAATAAACATGAACAATAGAAAGCTCACAAACTAATCTGTATTTCAGTGTAAAAAAGAAATTGCCTCTCTCCCAGGCAGACTGGAATAAATACTGCAAACTACACTCATCAGTCAAGAAATCCTAATGAGTTTTCTTTTTTTTCCTGGAGATGTTAAGCTGAGTAGGAGCATTACGTTTCCTGGAAGGCAAACCAGGTAAAGCTCTTTCAATAAGTTGTTTGTTTTTATCACCTGACTCAACATTCTTTGCTTATCCTTCACAGAAGCTAGTTTGGTCTTGGCCTTTTGCTACTTTGACCCCCTTGCTGATCTACAGCACTGGAAGAAATGGAATTTGCAAGCTTGCAGTGCTTTCACTAAGTTTTTGAGTAGCAGGCTGTTTAGAAATAGTAGGCAGCTGTGAAAGCAAGCGCCGGAGGCGCAAGCCTCTAGGGGGGTATGGGGGCATGCTTCCCCAGAAAATTTTGAAATCTAGATGCTCGGAAATACCATTTCCAGCATTTTCCAAGAGGTGTTTCCCTCTAGAAAGGTAACCAAAATCGTGCAAAAAATGCTCTTATTACTCCACATTTTACAGGGAAAAAATTTTACAAAAGAAGGCCAAAAGAAGGAGCATCTACCTACACTGGCAACCATTTTAAAAAAGTCACATAAAAGGCACCACTGACTTCTGGGATGGCTAGTTCCCATACCCCTTAGTACATTTTTCTGCAAAAATCAAGACCAGCCAGATTGTGTAGCAGGGTTTACTTAGATTGAGACTATCCTTTAAATCTTCTTACTGATTGGCATAAAAATCTTCATTCTTTGCACACTATGAACCAAAAAATAGGAAAAATAGGAGGTTTTCTTAAAAAATAGGAGAAAATAGGAATGACTCCCAAAAATAGGAAAAAATAGGAACTTGACACCCTGCATGCTGTTACTAAGAAACAATAAATTTTTTCATGATGGCAAATTTTCTTTCCATTTTTTAAAATCATGAAAATTTGACATCATAAAAAGGCTAATTTATTGAAAGAGATGTTCAACAACAAATTAATAAAAATTAAGTGCCTTGAAATATTGTCTTTCAAAACCTCTAAGGAATAAGTTTTATTCCGATGAGTTATCACTACTCAGATTTTAGGCCTTGTTCATACTTGGTGCCTAGAATATTGCATGTGCACAGGCACTTCCACAGAAAAAATCTTGTTACTGAAGGTACAAAAAATTGAGGCTTAATCAACAGGTCTCTTATTTATCACATGCCTTTGTCCCTGGAGGTAAATAGGGAAGATGTAACCAGCACATTGGAGTAATTTAGCCTGTGATCAAATATTCTGCCTAAAACACTTTCAGAGAGGAACAAAGACTCTGAGGGAAGCAGACATCTAGGGTTTTACAAGTGTTACACTCGGACCTATGACCTGCATGTTGGATTGAGTGTAAAATTGATCACAACTCGGTGGAGATGTCAGTTCTGACATCCTGAAATATATAGATTTATTAATAAATTGATTATTTATGCCAGCTGATGCGACATAATTAGCTGATCAGTATTTTACCAGGATAAATAAGTTATTGTTAATTTATTATTATTAAACAGTTGTATTTTTTAATAATGAAATTTGTTAAAATTTAGTAGCTCTGCTGGTAACAGGACTTGGTGGTGCACTTTTGGAGCCAACTTCATTCACTGTTTGTGTTTTTGGTCTTAGAAACGACCTGAGGGAAGATCGACTTTTGGCTCTGACATTCGTTGCATCCTGTGTCCATGCAATACCTGCCAGAGGTCTCATGATGTGAACTGCCCCTAAAGTAGGTGATAAAGAAGCAGTTGCTAATTCACTGACATCTCCTTTTGTCTTCTGTTCATCCTTTGATAAAGTGTTGTCTGAGTAATGAATCTCACTCTCTGATGTCTGCAGTGTATTATCTCCACTGTATACAGCAGATGTGTTTCTGATTTTGTCACCAGCCTGTGGTATTTCTAAACATATTTCAGGGCTGCCCTGTTGTGATATGTCAATTGCTTCCAAACTGTCTCCTGAGAATCTCCTTGCATGCCCAAACTTAGCTGGAACACTAAGTGAAGCTCTTCTTACATTTTTAGGCTCCTGCAGAGTCATTTCACTTGAACACCTTCTGGCTTCTTCATTAAAACTTTCTGACACTGTCTGAAGTGCTCCAGCATCACCCTTGGTAACATTTACACCATCATTTCTTGTAACATGAAGAGATCCTTTAGAAGAAAGATCAACTGATTGATGGTGCAGTGATCTTGTGGTCGCATCTCGCTGAAGAAAGTTGTGTATTAACCAATTCACCCTAAACAAAGGAACCAAAACTAAAATTAGCAGACTTTTGGTGTATTATCATTTTCAAGGTCTTGCTTCTGGTAACTTACAGACAAACTTCTGATTTACTACTTATGGTATATTATTGTTTTCAAAGAACATCTCACCTTACTGGAGATTCTACCATGACCATGTGACCTGCATCTTGAATAACCTCTAGCGATGAACTGTATATTACCTAGATAAAAAAACATACCATAACACCCCAGTTATAAGCCCTGTTCCTATACAGTAAGCCCCCCTAACAAATACAAGTTAGAATAACACTAGCAGTCATTTCACTGACCTCCTCCATCCACTGTTCTTCCTCAAGAGTTACAAATGTATCCTGAGCACCATAAATCAACAATGCAGGAACCATAAGCTCTTGATGGTATGCTTCATCGCCTTCTTCCCATCTCTGAAAAACAAGTCATGATTACTTCAGTTTGGCCAGGGCTGTATTAATGGCTTTCTATCTTGGCTTACATTTGGGAATTTTATACCGAGCAGCAAAGCCCAGCTAAAAAAACAGGAGATTGTGAAGGTATATCATTAAAAGTTGCATTACTGCGAAATGCGAAAGAACCACTTACCTGTCCAGCCATTACAGCTTTCAATACAAATGGTGGGGCACTGAAAGCTTTGACCTTCCTCTTCAGTGATCTCGCTCTCCGACTGTTGTATGCTCTCCTGTAAAAAGGATTAACCGAAAAAAAACACAAATTATCAGACAAAATAAGCAAGCAAGTGCAAATTAACATAATGAGTTATGAAATTGAATTGAAAGGAATTACGTAATATATCAAACACGAGGAACAGTGTTTCATCAGATTTCCAAACACCGAGAAGTGGATTGGAAAAACGAGGCGCAGCCGAGTTTTTTTAAACCACTTCAAGGTGTTTGGAAATCTGATGAAACACTGTTTCGAGTGTTTGATATAGCTTCTCAAACTGATCGTTAAATGCGGAGAAAACGAAGGAATAAAATCGCCAAAATCTATGTTTCGAGTGTTTGATATAGCTTCTCAAACTGATCGTTAAATGCGGAGAAAACGAAGGAATAAAATCGCCAAAATCTATGCAAATTAAGAAACGATTTCAAAACCTCCTTCGCGGTAGTGATTTCCTTTGTGTTCTCGTCATGAATTATTAATGAGTTTGAGAATGTGTACGTGACAACTTTTTTTTGTTTCAACTTGCCTTTCATAGACACTCAGAAACATGGGTCTGATACAGGATAGGACAGGTGTAGGAAGGCAGAACACATCACAAGAATTAACACCTGCAAGTGGTACAGGACCTCCCCCAGCTATGAGGACCATTTTGGATACTAGACGAGCACGTTCTGATGCAATAACTGAGCAAAATGAAGCCCTGTAAAAGGACAAACAGATAAACTCAAACACATGGTAACCTACAGGAGAGGGGGGCTAGGGTGAAAATGTTGGAGACGAAAAACGGGGGGGCAGGCCCCTCGCTAGATCTGCAACTGATGATGGAAGTGGCCATGGAGCGGAAAAGGAAGTCACCTTGGGGTCTACTAGGGGTGGGGGAGGGGTATGGGGTAGGATACTCACCCATATGAATGTCCAACTAAAACATTTCTCTTTTTGTGGTAGAGGTCAAATAAATAAATTAAATCGTGCGACAGTTCTGAAAATTGATAATCTGCAGGATTACTTGGGGTCGAACTTTGCCCATGTCCCAACAGATCAGGCGCCACAACTTCATATCACAGGAAACTTTTAACAATTCCCAAATAGGGGAAAAAATGGTATTTTTACGGGTTTTGTAAGGGTTTTGATTGGCATTTCCCAAACTGGGAAAATGCTACCAAAACCAATCTTGGGTTTAAAAATACCCATCATATACCCAAACATGGGATTAAATTGACCCAGTTTAAACCCAGTTGTGGGATTAAATTGACTCATTTTAAACCCAGTAATGGGATTACATTGACCCAGTTTAAACCCAATAATGGGATTATATTGACACAGTTTAAACCCAGCAATGGGATTAAATTGACCCAGTTTAAACCCAGTAATGGGATTACATTGACCCAATTTAAACCCAATAATGGGATTATATTGACACAGTTTAAACCCAGTAATGGGATTAAATTGACCCAGTTTAAACCCAGTAATGGGATTATATTGACCCAGTTTAAACCCAATAATGGGATTATATTGACACAGTTTAAACCCAGTAATGGGATTAAATTGACCCAGTTTAAACCCAGTAATGGGATTATATTGACACAGTTTAAACCCAGTTGTGGGATTCAATTGACCCAGTTTAAACCCAGTTATGGGACTATATTGACACAGTTTAAACCCAGTAATGGGATTAAATTGACCCAGTTCAAACCCAGTAATGGGAGTATATCGACCCAGTTTAAACCCAGTAATGGAATTACATCGACCCACTTAAAACATCATAAATACATCATTGATGTGCAAAAATGTTAACAGCAACAGTTCAGTAGTTTATTCCAATACATGTAATGTTCATAATTGATACATGTAATAATGGTAATAATTAATGTGATAATTAACATAAATACATTTAACAATATAATTATTATGAATACTCTTAACAAGCAACATTATCAAATATAAAAACAGTGCAAAAAGAAAAGGAAATTTAATATGTTTAAAGATATCAAACATACAATGCTTTTAAACCTGAACAGTTTCTATAAAAAAGTCAAAGCAGGAACGTACAAAGATGTACACATATGCACATCTAATATTTTTTTCTGAACAGTTATAATAATGGGCAATTGGATAACATTAATAATGTTACTTAACCTGTGAAATAGATTCTAAAGAATGAAATGCTGACATTTTGTACACTCCAATACTGTCTAAATAGTTTGTTTGTTTGTGTCTTATAGATACTGACTATTCTTATACTCCATCTTGTTTCACAGGTTATGTAAAATCATTCTAACACAAATATAACTGGTTAATATAATGCTAACTATTATCAACCTTTTTCAGGTATAATGTGCAGCATTTTAACAGTGTTATGTTTCATCAAAAGAAACACTTAAGTTTACAAAGCAATTTTTTTGTGTACTGTGATATCGCCAATTTTCAGGCTTGCCATGTTGGCCTCAGGCCCACCTTTGATGGAACAGTAGTTTTTGTTAACAAGTTTCTTAGCTGTTACCTCCATCAGCTGGCTTATCGTTAACTTTGTAATCATGTCTTGTTTTACAGCGAACTTTTTTTTTAGGACTTTCACGATGTCCTCTCTATCAACCTGCACCTTACCAAAAACTGCTTTGAAGATCATCTGACAAGCCTTCAGATTATATGTAGTATCAAGTCTCTGATCTAGACAAGTAGCATCTTTGGACAACTGGCAGCTAAACATGTTATCGTCAGCTGATGATGATTCTTTATGATCATCAAGACTCTCACTAGACAGTGACAGTGTTGATGGTGTATCGGAGAATTGATCATGATCACTATCGCTGTCTTTATTGTTGTTCTCATCTACCTGAAACCCAAAAATATATATATAGATATTATCAATTGGACACTCTGCCTGTGTTAACAAATAATTTTCTGAAACTGTAAGGCAGGCGATCTCAGTGCAAAAAATGATAGCAAGAAAGTTGGAGAGCAAACAACCAGTGTAATGAACTCAAATCAACATAATTGAGCCAAAAAGAATCACTACTAAAGAAAGAGATCGTGAAGACCTCAATCAAATTTCAGAAGAACATTAAAAGAACCAGTGGTATGGTTGTCCTGGTTTATACATTTTATGGACTTGCATTTGATTTATTCTGCTTGTATAACAGGGTTCGTACTCTTTTCAGATTTTAAAATTCCATGACCTTTTTAAATTTTTCATGACCAAGAGTTCAACAGTTGTTTTCAAAATTTTATCAAAACGATCAGTTTTTAATTTTTCATCTTGCCTTATTATTCCCACAACGTATGCTGCCTTAGTGATTTTGTACCATGAACATAATTTTCCATGACTTTCCATGTCCCACACTTAAATTCCATGACTTTCCAGGCCTGGAAATTAAATTATACAATTCCATGACTTTCCAGGTTTTTCCATGACCGTACGAACCCTGTATAATTGGCTCCATTTTGTCATTATGTTGGGTAGTGCTTGTCAATGTATACTTGTTTTTTTACATGTCCCTTTGTCCTAATATTGTAATTATTGTAATTTGTCCTTATATGATTGGGTAACGCAATGTTTTTAAGGGACCTAAACAATTGCCACTGGTACCAAATTTCCCTAACTCACTAGACAATGTTTCATGATTTCAGGCTACATGTAGGTTGTGACACCAACCACATGACTGAGATAAACTGACTAAAATAAGCACCTCATATATTCAGCTGGCGAAAGGGATTTCCACTAGGCTCAATTACCAGCCACTTTTCGGGAAAATAAGCAGAAAACTGAACCTGAGTGAGCGGTGGAAATCAAGCCTAGATTTCCACCCACAGTCAAATGTAGGCAGGGGCAATTGCAAAGCATTGATTTCTAATTACTTGGCACTAATGTAACATTATTTTCATGGGAATTCCTGCAAAGTCACATTGTCAGTGTTACTGTACATGCAAAAAGTTAACCTTGGTACTTGTTAATCACTTTTCTCTTTGCAATGAATTGTCTTAGCAGCCTCATCTTGGTGTGAAAATAATGTTACAAATTATTAATGTGATTACATTTTGATATATATATTTTTCATTAAATACCTTTTGCTTCCTCTTTTTCTTTGTGGGCTGGTCTTCTTCACTGTCGTCACAACAGCCAGACTAAAAACAGAGGAGTATTAATATGGACGTATAAATGACTGTAAATATATAATTACACAAATATTTACAATTAAAAAGAATGTCACCGTACCAGTTTACAAAGTTTAGATGGTAGTTTCCCAGTATATTGGTTACTCTCATTTTCCAGACAAAAGTTAGTGCACAATGCAAGATTGTAGATGACCTTACAGCCTCCATTTTGTGCAAATAAGGCAACAAATTAATGTCATTAAAATATACTAAAGAAGTAAATTCAGGAACATACCTTTTTTTCTGTCTTTTTCCTTCTGGACTGGTCTTCTTCACTGCCTTTACAACTGAGAGACTAAAGAGTTTCATACCAAAAATTATCAATATTGATGTTGGTATAGTCTTTCTCAACAAAGCTTTTAAGTTGCTAGGTGATACAAGAAAAAGCAAATGAAATCACCTGCAAAAATCAGTCATAACAAACAAGAAAGTCTGTTTTAAAATGGTCAGACACCCCCACCAATCAGAGCAGTGCAGTGCAGTTAAATTAAATAATAAATAAATAAATAAATAAATAATAAAGGAAATACATGTACCTTTTTCAACTTTTCATAACGTCTCTGCTCGTTACAGAAATCCTGAACATGTTTTGCTATGCCCTCCTCAGTAAAGCCAACTTCTGGGATACTGCAATCTGGTGCTATTTTGGCTGAGAACTCGTTTAATTCTGCCTTCATTTGCGGAGAGTTGAACTTGGGAAATTTTTTACCCCATTTTTCGGTTGCCAGAAGACCAATTTTCTTTCTTCTGCAAAAAATAGTTAGATGAAGAATAAATGTTTGTCCAAACGGGATGCATGTTTATCACGTTGTTAAAAATAGGGATCTTGTGAGCTTACTTTTTTATCACACAGCATTTATATATACGAGTTCGAAAGGGGGAAGGCATTATTACAGCTATAATTTTGTGAGTTGTCCATAATACTGTTTTGTGAAACTAATTAAAGGATCACTTCGTGACAAATTCAGTGAAAGACGTCTTACTTTGCTAAATATAGTCTTCTCATCTCTGGTGTAAAGTTGGCAATAGATGCCATTGATGGTTTGACGGGTGGAGAAGATGTTCTCGACTGCATTGGCTGCACGTGTACATGTCCGCCAAATTCTTTTCTAAATTTTGTTGCTTTACCATACGTCATACCCAATCTCAAGAATATTGGTGCATCTGGTTCTCGGTGAGCTAGGTCTTTAATTGCTGCATTATCGATGATCTCCTCCCCTAACAAGCAAGAGTTAAAAGTTTGTTATGTCGACGAAAAACGAAAATGAAAAATGTCAGCCGGATACATTGTTAAATTCTTACCAGTTTTCACGGCCGTACGGCATTAATATAACGTATTTATAGATGCTATAGTAGATTAATTCCAATAAACATACAAAACAAGATTCAGAGCAGGTACACGTAAGAGAGATAGAGCTAGTTGTTTTTCAACACAGCTTAGCTAGCGAGCACAAATGTCTTTGAGCACTTGTGTGAAACACTTACTTTCAAAAGCTGTCTTTATTTCGTCCCCAAATTTGGCTTGTATTTTCTCTAAAAAAGATTCCTCCTTGTTGGAAACGTCGTTGGCTGCTCCTAGTTCGCTATCGATAACTCCTAAAGTTGTCATCTCTGCAAACGTTCAACTTTCGTTCGTAAGAAACGCACAACACAGCAGCAAGCCAGGAGAAAGAGGCAGAGAAGGGAACGCGCCAAAACTTAGCTTGCAGCTCATAATATTACGGCATTTCTTATTGGATAATCTTCCCGCCTTTTTTGTTGCTTCCCTTACCCTCTTTCTATACTTGAACTTCATTGGTTAAAATTGGATTTGGGTGTGGAAGACCGCTGGGCCTTTGAATTGCCGGCACCTCGTGTTTAATCAAAATGGCGGAGCGAAAGTATTTTACAGAAAGGGCAAATGTACCTTGGTCAAGAGATGCAATTTCATCCTGCGAGTGCAATGAAAAATCGTACAGACACGTTCACTGTCCTTGCTTCGCATGCAAAGGAAGGGCAACTGACAGAAAAACAGAACTCCGACACTGGAACGAAACGTGTCAATTGTTGGGAGTCGCCAATTCTGCTAGTGAGCTTAACAGCGACTCAGACAACGACTCGCACATTTCGGAAGATACATTCTTTGAAGATATTGCTGGATGTGACCAATCGTCGGGAGACGAAATTCGAACTGGTTGCGATCCTGACCCACGGCAAGATCTGCAACAAAGTGATGGAATTGATGACGACGACGACACAAACGCCAATCGGAATCCCCTGAAGAGGTTAGTAGTTAAGGCTGTCCTAGACGCACTGAGAATAAAGCATAAAAGTGGAGTGTCGGTGAAAACGTTTGAAGACGTCTTGGAGTATGGAAAGACATTGTTGTTTACATCTCTTGGTGATGATGTTGATGTTGACATTTTAACTACTATATGGCCGAAGAGTTGGAATGACGTGCAGTTGCTTTTGAAAGAAGAGGGGTATGAAGATGCTAAAGAGTACTTTATTTGTTTCTGTCGCGAGGAAAAAGAATTCACAAGGCTTGGACAGACTACCAAGAAGTTTGTTTATGATGGAAAATACAGTGTAATGGAGAACAAACATGACAGGTGTCCTCACTGTGGTAGTACAGGTTACATAAAATACATGTACTTAGGTCTGGAGAACAAGGTGAAGAACTGGTTTAGAAATAAAACTATGTGTAAAAAAATGCTTGCACACTGGTTAGAAAAAGAACACTGGCTGGAGAATATTGAAGGTTGGCATTTAAAGAAAGAAATATGGGATGGAAATAGGTGGTCAGAGCTTCAGTGGTTTTGGAACCCAGAAAGTGTTTGGGTTTTGCCTACTCGCTGTATATACTGTGACATTCCCATATCTGCAGACCACTTGACAAACTCACCAGATCGGGATAGACAAGGGGTCTTTAAAATTGTTGAATGTCCTGTTTGCTTTGAAAACTTTGAACATTCTATTAAGATGGCCAAAGGTTCCCCCTTAAACTTGGCACTCATAGGACACTTTGACGGCTGGCAGCCATTTGGCACAAGTTACAGAGGATCAGGATCTTTTGAAGTTACTGTTGGCAATTTGAAAAAGACTGAAAGAAATCATGTGGATGAAGTGTATGTTGTGGGATTTGTGCCTTGCTTTGAAGTTCCAAATCTACCCGAGTCACTAGATCCTTTCTTGCAGCCATTAATGAATGATTTGTGCAATGGATTTATTCAAGGATTTCAAGTAAATTACCCTAAAGGAATCACAATTGATGGCTATGAACCTTCTAGAGAAGAAACTGTGCGATTGTTGTTGCTGTGTTGGACAGGTGATCATCCTGGTCAATGCGAAACAGGGAAGTTTTTGAACCAAGGTAGATGTGGATGTCGCAGATGTAAGCTGGTAGGCCAGCATCTGGAGAATAGCTCAAATACACACTATTATTATGGCCAAAATCGCTTCCATTTCAGGCATCCATGGGAACAGAGGACCATTGAATCAGAACTTGAAAATATTTTTAACGTTGAACATGAGACTAGATCAAGTGTTAGAAAAAAGATGTCTTCAGAGATCGGTTTTACTGGTGTGTCCATTTTTCATAAATACCTTTATCCTCTCTATGGATTTGACATTTTGAATCACCTTGTTTATGATGTGTATCATACTGTGCCCCTCAATGTTGTCAAGAATCAGTTAGTTCGAGCTTTAGATTTAGAAATGCTGGACAAAGCCAAGCTTGATAAACAAATTGAAAACTTTCCATGGACTGGTGAATTCAAGGATGGGAGACTTCCAAGACAACTTGGAAAAGATTGCAAAGGTATTGGTTACTGGAAAGCTGAAAGTTTCCAAAAATTCTCTTTTCCAATGGCAGAATGTATCATGGAAAGTCAAGTTACCAATCCCATGGAGTATGAAATTGTGTCACTTGTGTCAAGGTTAACAGAGCTGCACTTCCATGATGGAAGAAATGGATGGACTCCTGATATGATTACGTTGCACCACAAATTGGCATGGCGACTAAATATACAAGTAGAAGAAGTGCAAGGTTTGGCAATGTGTACCATTTCGACGCACAACTTACTTCACATTCATGAAGATATTTTAAACTTTTCAGCACCTGATAATGTTTGGTGTGCTGTATTTGAAAGGGCCGTGAAAGAGTACGTAAAGAAATCACACAATGGGAAAGGCATTGAAGCCACATTTGCTCATGTTGAGGCAATAAGGGAATACTTGAAATCAGTTGAGGAGAGAAACCAAACTAGTCCTGGAAGGCATGATGTTTTACTGGTGAGGCCAACAAAGATTGAGAACAATAAATATAACCTATAGTACATGTACATGTACATGTACAAGGCTTATGGGGATTTTACATATTGGTGGTTAAAGTGGTTTAAAACCTGTACTTCGAAATTGTTGTTAATAGAAAGTAATGAAAAATGCGTGAGTTTTCTCTAAAGCCTATAGTGCTTTAATTGTTAGAGTCACATTTTGTGTTGGTTTGTGGAATCTGAAAGTGTTTATGACATACTTTTTTGATTGGCTTGTTCATGTGACTGTTATATGCAAAGAGGCTATAAGCAGTTGAAAGTTTGATAACAAAATTTAATATCTCATTACATGGACATAGTTTAGTAAGTAGCATCACCCTGCAGGCCCGTCAAAATACAGCACAAGTTGTAAAAAATTTACAGTGATACACACTGAACTATCTAATGAGATATATACATGTACTGGCTCATGTCTTCACATTTTGAATGCCCTTTTACCTTTGTCTCCTTTAAGGGAATAGCCTGCTCTAATGATACAGCCAAGGTACTTTCACAAATGGAGCCTCCACCAAGAAGAGCCTTTCTCGTGGGTTCAATGTCAAATGTCAAGCCTATTGAGGGTGAAGACCGTCGCATGATTGCTGAGCTGTTGTCAGTTTCTCCTTTGCAAGTTCCAGTGGCTGCATTTGCTTCCAAGAGATGCTTTAAACAAGACACTGGTTTTGATGGAACTTCCTTTGCTTGTGGAGATAATGTGATTGTATTAGTCAATGGCCAAGAAACTGTAGTCCAGCTACAAGGATTTATGTCTGTCCGCAGTGAAGGTAATATTTGTACTTTATTAGGCCAAGGAGTTTGTTATCCACTACACCTAAGAGATAATGGTGAGACTGACAGAAACTTTTGGAGTGGTTTTGTTAAAGTCAAGTGCCAACCTCTTGCCAACTCCATAGTCTTTTTGGTTGAAGACATTTGCAGGAAAGTAATTCTTTATCCGTGTGATCACAATTTATTGACAGTAGTTGATTATATGCGACAATTGAAGCATCTCCCATACACATTGATTGTACCTGTATATCCCGAGGTAGGGGACATGATGCTCATTCAAGGGGAATCCAATGAAGACATTTGGCATGGACACATTCGAAGTGTTGATTTTATTAACAAGACAGTGGATGTTTACTTTTACATCCCAAGTTTGAGATTTCACAATGGTAATGTCTATGTGAGAGAAAGTCATGGAAGAGGTGCAAGAAATACTGTGGTCTGGGGATCAATCATTGCAGTTACTGAAGGCCATTGGAATAGTCCTTCAACCTGGATAAAGGCAATTTGAAGTTAAAGTGAGAGCACTTTCTCAACTTTGTTGACATGTACACATGTATTCCATTATTGTACTATACAAGTAGTTACATACATTCAAGGTCTCAAAGGTTACAATACTGTGTGTAAGTGCATTGTTCAGCAATCAGTGAAATATTAAATTATCTGATTAGATAGTTTAGTGTGCAGTATCGCTGGATAATTTTACAAGTCGCGCAGTATTTTGGTGAGCCTGTAGGGTGAGTCAAAATACATGCAAGAGATGACTAAAAATTTCTAGCAATACTAAACACTAAACTGTCTTAGACGTTTATTATCCAACCTGCTAAGATGAGTAGAAATAACCAATATTTGTATTCGTTTGTGTGTAATTTGTACTCTACTAATCAGTTGAGTTGGATAATAATTTTGAGTGTTAGAGTTGGAGCATCCATTCAAGGAAACAAAACTCACTTGAATGGTATATACATGAACTAATAACATTTTGCAACAAGACACCAATATTTTAATACAGTCGAACTCCATGGTTACCATTTTTATTTTTAATAATGCACATCTTTATTGAAAGTAATAAAATCTAGTTACAAATAGTATAATGGAATTTTACAATGGTATATTATATGATAAAAGGGTCTGCGTTAATAGGTCATTTCCGAGTTGCCTTTAGCCTCTCTATCAAAGCGAGGCTAGGTGCGAAACCTTTCATATGAAAATGAGTTTTCATTTACATGCAAATAAGTTTTATTTGCATGTGAATGAAAACTCATTTTCATATGAAAGGTTTCGCACCTAGCCTCGCTTTGATAGAGAGGCTAAAGGCAACTCGGAAATGACCTATTAACAGTATATACATGTATGCCTGGGTTTTCATCATATGCAAAACCCGTTAACTCTTTGAGCCCCAATGCTTTATAAAACAGAGTGGTCACGAGAATTAAGGACATGATCACACAAGATTAATTTGCTTGATATTTTAACAACTTCTCCCCACTACTTCTATAGGAAATGTATAGGGGCAACAAATGAGAATTTCAATTTTGATATTAGGCCAGGTTTAAAGGGTTAATAATAAAATATGACTGATGTAGTTTTAGGTAATTACTAGCGTCCTTAGTTTGTGAAATTCAATGAAAACTGTTTTATATTCCATGTTAGTTCGATCTCTTTGTTTTGTTGTCACACTGATTGTCCACCTTCATTCAGGGCCCATTAATCATGGTAAAATAATATTGATCACTAATCTTATTATAAGTTTCTAAACATAGCTTAGTCCCAGTTGTGCATTCCTGTTGCAGGATGCTCACTCCTGTTTTCATGGCAGATTCTGAAAATATTGTTGTGCGCACTTTACAGAGATCCTGAGGCTTTTCAAAAGAACACCATGACAGCTTAAATTCTCAGTTTGAACTCATTTGTATTCTAAATTAAAAAAAAAATAACATTGTTTTGGCAGCTGTACACTAGATTGTCATTATCTACATGTATCATAATAAAATTCCTCCTTTATTTACAATTTTGGGAATGACATGAAAACATTCCTATATTAGTCACAACTTTGGGAATAACATGGGGAGATCTTCCCAAATTATTCACAATGTTTGGAATGACATGGGGAAATATTCCCATATTATTCACAACTTTGGGAATGACATAGGTAATATTCCCATATTATTCACAACGTGGGAATGACATGGGGAAATATTCCCATATTATTCACAACTTTCGGAATGACATGGGGATACATTCCCATATTATTCACAATGTTGGGAATGACATGGGAATACATTCCCATATTATTCACAATGTTGGGAATAACACGGGAAATATTCCCATATTATTCACAATGTTGGTAATAACATGGGAATACATTCCCATATTATTCACAACTTTGGGAATGATATGGGGAAATATTCCCATATTATTCACAACTTTGGGAATGATATGGGGAAATATTCCCATATTATTCACAACTTTGGGAATGACATCGGGAAATATTCCCTTAATATTCACAACTTTGGGAATGACATGGGGAAATATTCCCATATTATTCACAACGTTGGGAATAACATGGGGAAATATTACCATATGATTCACAACATTGGGAATGACATGGGGAAATATTCCCATATTATTCACAATGTCGGGAATAACATGGGAAATATTCCCATATTATTCACAACATTGGGAATGACATGTGAAGGCAGTCCCAACATTTTCCCAATATTGGGATACAAGAAAAATCAAAACTTTTATTCCAAGGAAAACCCATTTATGGGATCTTAGGAGACAACAACTTCCCAAAATTATCCCAAAAAAGGAATTTTATGTCCCAGATTTATCCCAATAATGGGAAAATTTCCCATTTAATTCCCAAATGGGAATCTTAAAAAGTTTCCTGTGTATCCTGCCTTGCAAAAGTACTTTAGCTGCTCGTACCAAAGATCAGCGCTTCCACCGACACCATGAATAAAAAATATAACAACTATTTTCTTATAGTCTGGATCAGCAGCTGTAGCTGTAGAAGAAATGGAATTAAGTGAATGAGCTGACTGTGTATGTTCGCGGCTAAACCCGCTATCCCCAGAGGTTGATAAGCGAGGCTTGTAGTGAACAACTCTCAGCCAACAGCCTTTACGGATTTCAATTCTTTCAGATGTTAGGTCAGTAACGGGGGCAACTCTATTTTGATCGTGTCCCCTGAAAGCTCCACACATGGAGGACTCTTGATGAGCTGAGTGCTTGACTCCTTGCCTGATCTTATTACCGGCGACTTGTTCTATTCACGTTCAGCTGTTTTAATACAAGTAATTTTCCTTCGTTAACGCGGCCAAAGAGACGATGATTCCTTGCCGAAACTCCAAATAAACTTTTCGGTACAAGATTGATAGACAATATTCCAAGTTACTACAAGTTTTCAACGCACTATTGACCTAAAACTTGACCATCATCCATTCCAAACAACAGAAAGTGGGTGATTATCGGCTTAAAACTTCATCAAGGCTTTTAGCAGGAGAGAAAGACTCTGCTTCGTCTACTTGTTTTCCTGAAAGAAATTAAAGACAAATGCATATATATTTTTTTGCTTCAAAATATAGCACCTGCGTTCTCGCGAAAACAAATGGCCACTGATAGCGGCAAAGAGAACTGCGTTCAAGATGGCGCCAAGACAAACCGTTGTTTCAACTATAAAGAAAATATTGTACTGTGAAATCCAATATTAACTTAAGTTTACCTTCAATAAATTCATTAAAACTAACTCTTAGTTAACAATCAAGCAAGCGGTTTTTCCAGCAAAAACATCCGCCGGCATCATGTCATGCCGAAATCTTCTTGGTAAATAATTGACCGCGGCCCGATCTGACATCACCGGAAGTCGCATCACATTTGTTGCTACGAGAAACTGAAAACAAACACAATATTGTTTGTGATTCTAAAGGAGTCTAAAGATTTTAGGTAATCAAATTTAGTACGACAAATGAAGCATATCGAGTATATAAATTTAGAAAGTTCACCAAGCGATGGAGACGGAGGGCGGAGTGAAAATACCGTATCCGCATTATCGGCAAAGAAAATTCCGGGAATTTTTAACTTCACAACATTCTTTATAACTTTTTTTTCAGTTGCAACCAGCGGAATGCAGTGTATTTATCTCTATGTTTGTGAGGAGGAAGGGTGTTTTAGTCATTTAAATTTTTAAGGAATGTATGGGATTTTTGAACAGGGACAGTGAAGGGTGTTTACCATAACAAAGGGGGAAGGGGGAGGGGGGCTTATTTTGTATCTAAACTTGTTTCGTTCTGGTGTGAACACAGCATAGACTGGTAGTGTAGCAGCTCTATTGTTTAAGGCATTGCAGCTGCTTCTGTTTTTTGGGGGCGAGGAGCCATTGTTTGTGTTGTGTGTTGTATTGTTCTCTTGAAAGTTACTGAACCAATATAATCTCATACAGTAGAAGCACGAGTGAGATTTTTGTACAAGCTACATTGCCATCTTAGACCACAAAATAATAAGAACAAAAGAGGTCGTGTGTATCACTGATTTACATTTTTAGCCTACTATTTTGGTACTTTTGGACACTGAAATACCAAGTTTCTCCACAAAATGGATAATCATTCACATTTGCTTGATGGAGACATGGCAGCATGGCGGGGGGGGGGGGGGGGGGGGGGGGTATTTCAAATAAGTTAGTTCCCCTCCTTTTGGCTGTATTTCTTATTGATTACTAGACTTTGTTGTGGTTTAAATTTTTTGCAGGGTTTTGAAACTTGTCAAATTTCCAGATTCATTTCTGTAATCTGAAACAAAGAAAAACGAGAGAAGTCAAACTGATTAAACCATAACAACTACAAATAATAAAACTTGCATATATATATATATTGCTACCTATTGCAAGTCAAAAGCATCCATTGAAGTTTTCATATTGATTCATCTTATAAAACACCCCAATTTTCAAATAAGACGTTTTATTGCAAAGTTTTACATGTTTTATTGTTTTCACAATAAGTGGTTTTTTTTTTTCACTACAAGTTTTTCTTAACATTCAAGAATCCTAAACTCTTTCTTTTAATATTAACTAAAATAATCGATTTGTTGCTTACAACTCACAAGAAGTTCTGAAACTATAATATTTATTTATATATTAACATGTATTTATAATAACCCAGCGAGCAGCTCGGCATTTTTTCCTATTTACTTGCATGCAAAAACTAATACCATACATAGAGCAAAAATAAGAAACCTCTGCTAGCATGGAATCCTGAAACTATATAGTTTTTAGTCTAAAGACTTCTATGGTATTTTCTAAAAGTCTAATAAAATCCTTGCTTAATTTCAAGGTTGTATTTCACAAGTTTGAACTTGTTTTTAATGGTGTCGACTTTCTACTGATCATGACATGACAAAAAGCCGGTCTGGAGAAATGTAAATTTCTCCTCCTTCTTACTCAGTAAAATGTGTATTTCAGGTGTCAGATTTTACTTCAAAACTTTTAATAGAAAAATCAGACATTGCTAGGAGCACTTGATAAGACATAAAATTCTATTATTCTGGTAGCTGTGCAAGATTTTCAGCAGCAGGCAGCAGGCACCAGGCACCATGTTTGTTGTATCCTAGGCTTGTTCCATTTCTACCAACACCCCACCACAGTCTTTTGGATGCAAAAATACCACTGGTTTGCCATGGGCACCAATCTATCAAAAACAAAACAAAATGAGTAAATACACAGATATCTGATGAGCAACTGTTGCCAACTTGAAGAACAATGTTGTTGTATCCAATAATTGATAATATTATACATTTGTGGCAGTTGTACTGAATAAAAAAAAAATTAAATAAAATAATATTACATGAACTCACCCTAGGTTCTGGACTCAAGGCTCTTATATTATGTTCTTTGAGATCTTTCATAGCAGCTTTTATGTCATCAACCTGAAAAAGTTAGTTAACTATATAAAGATCAGTACATCCATGCATGACTGGGAAATACTGTTCTGTATGAAACAGGAAAGTAGTGAAGGCTCATAATAAATAACACCCAACCCTAGTTTGTACGTTTTTGCTTACCTCGATACAGATATGATGTATTCCTCCATTTGCATTCTTCTTCAGAAAGCCAGCTATAGGACTATTGTCTCCCAATGGATATAAAAGCTAACAAGAGAAAACAAAGAAATGTGATATTATTCGGAGCCTGAAAATTTTGCAATCTCTCTTCCTGTTAAGTTGATAATTTTTGCATCATCCTGTCATCCCACCATTATAAATCAAAACACTCATACCAACTCAGCTCATCTCCGCTTTGGCATCGAATTATAGTGCTATTTGCTGTTTTTGACTGATCTGCTTCCATACATTTTTATCTTTCTTGCATCCTACCTACAAAAGAGAGGACAGACATCCTGCCACCTGCCATGGTGTTTTCATCACATGACTAAACCACCCTTAAAGTTCATAGCATCAGCTTGCATCCTGCCTCAATTTTAATCCTGATCCTATATGCCATCAATCCTTTGTTGGACCCTCTATTTGGTACATTACATAATAACCTAAATCTACTTACACAGTCAGATATTTTATTTTTGATGATATGCTACATGTAACTACATATATACTGGTAAAATGACTTTACCTCAAGTTTGCTATTTCCTAAGTTGATGAAGACAGTTGAAACTCCATGTTCTGGAAGATCCTATAGAAACCAATTTAAAATATGTTCACCAAATAGAGTCAATTAATTGAAAACAATAATAACATATTTTTTACTTAACTCACCAGTACTCCACTGACATCTGCGCCTAAAACATTCTTGTACATTTTACTGGCCTGGTCTGTAATGCAAAAGAAATCAAACATCATTGCGTTTGCCTTACACTGGAACCCTGTCCACCCCATGTAACATAAAACAACCAAGCTGTCACATGGCCAATTGGTTTCGGCCAAAAAAAGCTATTGCAGTAATTTTCTTTATTGAGTTCCAACCCCATAAATATAAACACCATGTTAATAAAAGCACTCTTTCAGTGTGGCCCATCCCAAAATAAAGTAGCCCTCAATTTCCTCTAGTTTAAAACCAAAAACTTGAATAAATGCCCCATGGCTTTTAACAGAGCGTTAACTAAAAGGAAAGAACACAACTGCCTCCAGTAATGCCCTGAGACTTTCAGCCATTCATTTGCAGGGTTCTCAATAACTTTTTAACCAACTGTTCTATTTCAGTTAACAGCCGTAACAATGTGGCACATGGTCAAAAGGTATTACTAAACTTTGTATTGAAACACCTTAATTCACAGCCGTAACAATGTGGCTCATGGCCAAAAGGTCTCATTAAACTTTGCATTGAAACACCTTGATTCACAGCTGTAACACTTACTAGTGACACCCCTCACAGGTGTTACGAGTTACGGGTTCAACTGAAAACACTGATTTGGCAATATAAAATCATTTGAAATGTTGAAACTGAGCAATTAAACATTGCATTATTGCCGAAAACTAGCCATGGCCTCCCTTGTTTCCATTTGTTTTGAAATGCCCGCTGCCTTTTGTTCTTTTCGTAATTTTTAATACTTTCGGAGACATCTTCCTTACTTTTCACTTTTTTATTGGCGGCGGCTCACAACCGGGAAATAACCCCACATTTTTGTGCCAAATCGATATTCAAATCCATTCCAATCCCAGTGTGAAGGTTGTTCTCAAAGCGAAAACTGTGCGACTTCGAAACCATCCCGCACGGAACTCTGAGTAAGTCTAGAGTCACATGACAATCAAAATCAAAATGGTGTCTATATGTTGTGAATGTGGATCGCTTGTGAAACCACTGTTACAACAGCTCGGAATTTCCACTTCAGAACTAAAAATTCACTAAAATTGATGAATTTAGAGTCAAGGAAAAGAAATGCAGAGAAAGGTAGTCCAATTAAACTACATATTGAGTTTTATTTTACCTTTGTACTTTGCATAATTTACATTGCAATTTTTTGAAATTCTGTATTATAGTCGCACATTGGGCGATCAAACCTCAACTTTTGGTAGCCCTGGTCAGTTTTAACTTGCCACTGGCGACTTTCAGTGCGACAGCCCATTTTTAGCCCTGCTCTTTTACCCTGTCATATTAATATTGTACTTCACTTTACATGTTTCATCAACTAAAATAATTATAAAAGGAGAAGAAAACCAAGATATAGGTCAACAATCTGTTTGGCTGAAAACTATTTAACATAACTGTATGACAACACAGATAATGTTTTTGAGTATTTCAGAAAAGACGATAGAAAACTTTATTTCCTTTTTTCACTGAGTTATGGAAACACTTGAGAAAGTTTGGTGTGAAAACATGAGCCAAATTCCTATTTTTCTTTTTCTATAACTTCTCTTTGTGTTTCTTAATGAGAATTCTTAATGTGAATTCTATTTTGTATGACCTAATTACAAAATGTACACCAATGTTAGAGAGAAAATGGTTCAGTATTGAAGGGTTACCTAAATCAGGAACAGCAATTGCAACATGGTTCAATTTACCAAGCTTCCACAGTTTTTCTTGGTTATTCTATAAATAGAGCAAGATGAGTACATTAATAAACTGTCAAAGGAAGGTAACATTCTTAAAAAAAAATCCATTCAATTTCCAATAAAATATAAATTAAATTATTAATTTAAATGATGAATGATGATGATGCCTGATAGCTATATAGAGGTTATCCAGTTTTTTCTTCGAGTCTTCAGGTGAGAAAAAAATAAAACCTGACAAGCAAAAATGCTGGCAATATCACACAACTATCTGCGGAATAAAATTAATGGTTCATTAAATAACTGCCATCTTCTCCCAAATTTAAGTTTTTGGAACTGATTTCTTGAGTGTGTGGATGCGTCATCTTTGCCAGTGATGGATCTAGAAGAGCCCCCCCCCCCCCTCCCCCCCTCCCCCCCTCCCCCCCTCCCATCTTGCAAAAATTTATCTCATTATTTAACTTTTACTTGGGCTTTACTCGACTAATTACCAGGCCCCTGCTCTATACCGTGGTACATGCAATCATGCATGAAGAGAAAACATGCCAACTTGCATGCACAGAAAAAGGCAAAATTTTATATCAGCACTGTCAAGCAGATATGTGTTGAGAATAACATAATAACGAAATTTAAATGTTACAGGTTCGAACAATATAATCTGTAGGCCACTAGGAAAATAATAAAGATGAAAGACAACTTCTTATCTCACAGAATAGAAACTGAAGAAGCAGCTTGCAAATCACATCGATGTGCTCACAATCTTTGTTATAAAAAGTTCACCTCTCGTAATTTCTCAACAGCTTTAACTTGTACCTTCATTTTTCGAATCCATGACGTAAAAACTTTGCAAAAAACGGACGTGGACAAGACTTACTGTGCAGATAACGGCCGACGTTTTTAGTCCTTTGGTAACCTGTGTTTTATTAAATAAAAAAATCACCACTTAGTTGCCACTTTGAGGGATAAACAATAAAAAATCACAGGTATTGCAAGCTACCTACCGAAACATTGACCGCAGCTCTACGAGCAAACGGCAAAACAGTTGCGCGAAGAAACAATGAACTGAAATGTCTGGAAGCCATGTTTGTTTCAACCTCGTTCCCAGGGTCTCTCATCTTCCCGCCCCCTGGAGCGAGAGAATAGAGACCCTGGTCAACTCTGGTCACGTGCGTCCCAAAATCTGGGATGTAACAAGTAAAAGATTTGAGGGAGGGGTGGCAAAGTGTGAAATTTGTTCGCTCTAGCAGAGCATTGCAAACAAATCCGAAAAGCGTTTGGCGGCTTCCTATAAATGTGAAGCGGCGGTCATCCGCAGACTTCAAAACGTATCCACATCGATTGGTTTTGAGAGTGCAAGTTGCTTTAGGATCTGTAAATTAACAGTTGGGGAATTGTCACGGCGCTTGAAGATTTGTCGGCAGTATTAAAAGCTTTGGACTCGCTACACAATTACAGTCCAATTTTATTACTGGATGCCGCCGCTAAGCTCGGTCTCGGCAGAAAATGCTTTTGATTTTATATGGCATTGTTTCGAACTGAGATGAATTATCGCTACATACTATTTAGCAGGCGATCTTCAAGCTTCATTCGACAGGCACATTAAATTGTCGCCGTCTGTTCTCGGACGATGGCGAAGTGGAAAAATATTTTGACATGCAGATCGACTCTACACTTTTATAACAGGAAACGGAGTAGAGAAGATAATGATAGCTTTTATTCTTCGTAGATGAGGCATGTTGTTTTGTTCAACATTTACCAGTTCCAGTCGTTTGAATGTCTATACAAGATCTTTACATTTTATTGTTTCATTATACGCTTGTAAAATTATTGAACGATAACCATTTTAATCCTTGCGTATAATTTATTCGCTTTTGTTTGAATCGTTTGATTGAACCGTTTCCGGACATCAACGGACTCGCGCACAGCACGAGCCACTGTGAAGAAAAAGAGACAAAATTACAAACACCGTCGACCCCTCCTTAGGAATATAATTGTCCAAGAGGCACGTGACCAGAGTTGACCAGGGTCTCTCTTCTCTCGCTCCAGGGGGCGGGAAGATGAGAGACCCTGGGAACGAGGTTGTGTTTGTTTGACTACTGGTAAAGACTGAAAACTAGGGTAGGTACGTGGTGTATGGGGACACATAGTGTACCGACACTAGTCATTCAGCCCTCATACAGCTACATACAATCATATACAACCATATACCACCATATACTACCATATACAACCATATACAACCCTATTCAGCCCTATGCAGCCCTATACAGGCATATACAACCATATACCGCCATATACAACCATATAAAGCCATATACAACCATATACAACCATATACAGCCATATACAACCATATACAACCATATACAACTATATACAGCCATATACCGCCATATACAGCCATATACAACCATATAGCCCAGCCCTATTCAACCATATACAACCATATACAACCATATACAGCCATATACCGCCATATACAGCCATATACAACCATATACAGCCCTATTCAACCATATACAGCCATATACAGCCATATACAACCATATACAACCATATACAGCCATATACCGCCATATACTGCCATATACAACCATATACAGCCTATTCAACCATATACAGCCATATACAGCCATATACAACCATATACAACCATATACAGCCATATACCGCCATATACTGCCATATACAACCATATACAGCCCTATTCAACCATATACAGCCATATACAGCCATATACAGCCATATACAGCCCTATTCAACCATATACAGCCATATACAGCCCTATACAGCCTTATACAGCCATATACAACCATATACAACCACATACAGCCATATACAGCCATATACAGCCATATACAGCCCCATACAGCCCTATACAGCCATATACAACCATATACAGCCATATACAGCCATATACAACCATCTACCACCATATACAACCATATACAGCCATATACCGCCATATACTGCCATATACAACCATATACAGCCCTATTCAACCATATACAGCCATATACAGCCATATACAACCATATACAGCCATATACAGCCATATACAACCATCTACCACCATATACAACCATATACGGCCATATACAGCCATATACAGCCATATACAGCCCTATTCAACCATATACAGCCATATACAGCCCTATACAGCTTTATACAGCCATTTACAACCATATACAACCATATACAACCATATACAGCCGTATACAACCATATACAGCCATATACAGCCATATACAACCATCTACCACCATATACAACCATATACAGCCATATACAGCCCTATACAGCCTTATACAGCCATATACAACCATATACAACCATATACAGCCGTATACAGCCATATACAGCCATATACAACCATATACAGCCATATACAACCATATACAGCCATATACCGCCATATACCGCCATATACAGCCATATACAACCATATACAGCCCTATTCAACCATATACAGCCATATACCGCCATATACAGCCATATACAGCCATATACAACCATATACAGCCATATACAGCCATATACAACCATATACAGCCATATACAGCCACATACAACCATATACAACCATATACAGCCATATACAGCCATATACAGCCATATACAGCCATATACAGCCATATACAGCCATATACAACCATATACAACCATATACAGCCATATACAGCCATATACAGCCATATACAACCATATACAACCATATACAACCATATACAGCCATATACAGCCATATACAACCATATACAAACATCTACCACCATATACAACCATATACAGCCATATACAGCTATATACAGCTATATACAGCCATATACAACCATATACAGCCATATACAGCCATATACAACTATTTACAACCATATACAGCCATATACAGCCATATGCAACTATATACAGCCATATATAACCATATACAGCCATATACAGCCATATACAACCATATACAACCATGTATACCATATATAACCATATACCGCCATATACCGCCATATACAACCATATACAGCCATATACAGCCATATACAACCATATACAACCATATACAGCTATATACAACCATAAAAAGCCATATACAGCCATATACAGCTATATACAACCATATATAGGCATATACAACCATATACCGCCATATACAACCATATACTGCCATATACAACCATATACTGCCATATACAACCATATACCGCCATATACAACCATATACAGCCATATACAGCCATATAAAACCATATACAACCTTGTCTGCTTCCAATTTACTATTATAACAGATTAATTTCTTTTTTTACAAATTCCCATTATTCATTATAAAAAAATCTTCTATTTCTTTCGTAAGTTTTAGTGGTATTAATTCATCAACATTTTCATAACCTTGAATAACTAATATCTTTTTTATAATAAAGATAACATTAATAAACCTTTTTTCTTTTATATTTTTTGTTTACTTTCTTGATGATTCTATCATTATCATTTTTAAAAAGTATTTCATTAATCTTTGAAATATCAGAATTAGTCGGATCAATCTTTTTTTGTACTTCATCAATTTTTCTGAAAATGATACTTTCTATGATATACTGATCTTTTTCCATAACAACATCTTTCCCAATCATATGAGTCAACATGATTCAATATTTTCCGTATTTGTAATCCACAATCACAACAAAATTCTATATTATTTTCAATCTCTTTCTTTTCACAAATTTCAGTTTCTTTTTTGTTACTTTGGTTGTCACTTTGATTGCCATTTTCAGTTGGTTCCTATATTTTTTCAATCTTGAAGTATATAATTCAATCTCTTCTTCTGCATACATCTTTTTTTATTCTCTTAATGCTAAAGTGTTAATTTTATTTTTACCAATTAATCTTTTATCATCATTTGCAGATAATGCCACTTTATTCATTTTCATTGAGTAAATTTCATGATCTTTACTCCTAATTGTATTCATTGATCTCATTTCTTCTTTCTCAGTAAATAAACACTTCTTATAATCATCAAATGTATTCTCTTTTTTAATCACATTTTTTTATTCCTTTACACTTCTTTTCTTCTTTCATCATTCCATTTCCATCATGACCAATAATAAAAGAATAAAGTTTAGGTCTATTAGTCCAACATGGGCGGAGTTTGATTATGAAGCGATATGTTTTTTTAAGCGCTGTTTTCTCAAAGTTAAGAGCTACAACTCAAAGGGAATTTGTTCGATTTTCCTCAAATTTGGACAGAAGCTAGGCTAACATATAATCAATAAAAATGTGTCGGCGAATTTCGTAATTCCGAAAACGTTTTCGTCAAGAGTCATTTCCGTGCGATCATTCCAATTTTTTTCTCCCTTTTTCGAAAATATTCTGTAACTTTTCACTGCAATTGAATATGGGAAATCGCCGATACCTTTTTTAGCGCTTCGTGTCCGGAAACACGAGAACAAATCAAATTAGCAAAATACAATGATCGCTTTGAGTTATAGCATTTTAAAGCTGATTCGGACGTTCGAATTTAGACGTCGTAAAAAATTCGACAATTCATTTTATTACCAAATGGTTTCCATATTTAGATAGCCAGCTCTATAACTTTTAATTTGATATCTGGGTTTAGGTATATTAAGTGTAATCTTAAGACGCTAGAACTGTTATACTCGAGACACCCCCGAAGGTACACTGTAACCTTAATTTCATACATTAATGAATCTGTATCAGTAAATAATAATTCAGCTTTATTACCATATTTATTTCTAATATAATTATAATGAAAATCATACATATGAGTTTTTGATAAAACAAAAATAGCTTGACCTGCATAAATTGGTTTGCTAAAATATACTTCTGTCTTTTTCATATGAACTGCAATCAAATGAGGATGAAATATTGTTGATCTATCAAAATTTGGTTTTGATGGTAATATTATTAATTTGTTGCTTATTCTTTATTATCTATCATTTTTTCTAATGTTTTCAATTGTTTTACCAAAAACTGAATTATTCATTCATTTCAAAAGATCTTTTTCAAAACTATTCTGTGATTGTTTTCTTAATTCCGTATTTTTATTAATATATGGTTTCATCCATTCTGATTGATAAAATGATATTCCTCCATGTACTTTTTACTACTAGTTCAAGATATTGTCTATGATTTTTATAATGTAGTACATAATGATATTTTGGATAAAAAGTTCCAACAAGTTTTTCAAACTTTTCAAACTTTAATTTTTCTGGAGCAAGTGGATAATCATTATGTCCATTCCATAAATTCTTTGGATATTCAAGATAACCATGATTTGTAATTCTCTTTTCTAGAAGTTTAATTACTTCTTTATTTGTTAGTTGTTCATCTCTCATCCAATTGAATCCATGAGTTGACAATTTTTGACACATTGCCCAACCGTAAAGATTATTAGCATCTAAATAAGAAATGAATTTTGATTTCCCTTTAGGATTATAGTTTTCCATATATTTATTATTCGCTTCTGAATATCTTTTTGTAATATGAGTAATTCCTCCTCTTATTCCCATTTCAATCATTAACATATCATAATCATGTATTAGTTGAAGATTCTGATTTGTTTCTTTAAGACATGCATCCCAAGCTAAACCAGGTGATGTAAAATAATGTGCTGGGTCTAATTTATAATGTTTTAAACAAGTTTTACGAAAGTTTTCAAAAACATCTGCAAGAACTAATACATCAGACTTTAAATATAAATCATGATAATCTTGAATAGGTTTACAATTAAATTCTTTCCATACTTTTTTAGCATGTTCATAATCTTCATCTGAAATGTCTTCATTATTTAGTTTTGAATAAAACTCTGATTTTGGAGGTAATTGTGTTTCATTGAATTTATCAATTGAAGTTACATAATCATATGGATCATATGGATTAAAAGATTGAAGTTATTGAAAATCTTTTTTGTAGGGTGAAAATCTGCTGGTTTAAGATTTGAAACAAGTTTTGCTAATGAAGTTTGCATAAATTTAAAACTATCAATAAAACGAATTTCAAAGTTTAATGATACTTTCTCTCCAGTCTTTTTTTAATGTATACTCATCATCTTTCTTCTGTTGATGGAATACATGATAATTCTCCTTCAATCTTTGAAAGTTGTTTGATAAAAAGATGGGGTCATATCCTTGAAGATTATGAAATATTACTGGAAGAAATAAAGGTTTTTTACAATTACGAATGCAACTATTATGTGCAGCTCCTCTATATTCACCAGAGAAATGACAATGATCTCTAACCTTCCTATCATTTTTCTCAAAAGGTTTTTCACATATATTAAAACAAACAGATGAATTATTAAAATCTCATCTATTTTCATCTCTAAAAATCATCTTTTTGGGATATTTATAAAGAATTTTCTAAATTGAATTTATTTAGTTATGAATTCTAACTTTTTACAAAAGATTTTTGCTATATCCTCATCACCTTCTTTAGTATAAATTAGTGGATTTGGATGTATTTGTAATTTTATATTATCTAATGGTTTAAAATAAAGACAGAATCCACAAGGTTCATGTTTTTGGTATTCCATTCTGAAACTATTTTCTGAATTTTGTTCACAGTTATTCATCAGTTTTGTGAAACATTCAAATCAGCATAAGCTACAAATGGAATAGATAATTTCTTGTAATTATTTCTGAAATAAATTGATGAGCTTTTAGGTGGCATTTTAACAGCAACTGTTTCATTAGCGCAGCAATAAGTAATATGTTTATCAAATAATTCTTTCTTTGTATAATGTGATAAACATGTTTTACAGTAATATTTTTTTTCTTGTAGTATCTTTACTCACTTGAGAACTAATAAATCTTGAAAAATTATTAAGTGAATAATGTGATTTTCCATCTTTTTTCAGACAAAAATAAATCAATTGTGTTTTGACAATCTAATTTATTCATTCTAAATGGATAAAATTTATAATATTCATTAATTGAAAACACATTAATTCCTGGAAGATTTGGGTTTTGTTTTTCAAACTTATCAATATCTTTTAATTTTACTGGAAAATCTATATCTTTAAAATTGAGTTCATTCCCAGTCACGTCATTTCCATTCCCATATTGTTTAAGGTCAGTTAATCTATCTGGATTTTCTTTCACCGGATGTAAGTATCTCAATATTGACCACATAAAACACTTTTGATCTTTATTTCTTTTAATTACTGCTTTCTTTTTTGATATAAAATCAGGATTTGGAATGTAAGATGATCCTTTCAAAGGTTTGTAATCAACAGTATGTATTTCTAATGATAAAACCTCTTCAAAATACCAACCTGAACCATTTCTTTGATAAATTAAAATCTTATGAAGAATTTCATAAATCATCTTAAATAAAATTTCCTTAACATCAGTACCTTCAAGATTAATATATGTTTCAGAATGAAAATAAGCTTTATCTTGTGTTGTAATCGTTTCATTTAATGTTCATCTTGTTCCATTAAACAAATCATTATCATTCTGACTTTAATATTTCTATGATTTCTAAGAAAATCTTTAATTTGTGGTGTTTTTTCCTTAATAATATTAGAGATAAACATGGTAATAAACCTGAATTATTATTAACTGATACAGATTCATTAATGTATGAAATTAAGGTTACAGTGTACCTTCGGGGGTGTCTCCAGTATAACAGTTCTAGCGTCTTAAGATTACACTTAATATACCTAAACCCAGATATCAAATTAAAAGTTATAGAGCTGGCTATCTAAATATGGAAACCATTTGGTAATAAAATGAATTGTCGAATTTTTTACGACGTCTAAATTCGAACGTCCGAATCAGCTTTAAAATGCTATAACTCAAAGCGATTATTGTATTTTGCTAATTTGATTTGTTCTCGTGTTTCCGGACACGAAGCGCTAAAAAAGGTATCGGCGATTTCCCATATTCAATTGCAGTGAAAAGTTACAGAATATTTTCAAAAAAGGGAGAAAAAAATTGGAATGATCGCACGGAAATGACTCTTGACGAAAAAGTTTTCGCAATTACGAAATTCGCCGACACATCTTTATTGATTATATGTTAGCCTAGCTTCTGTCTAAATTTGAGGAAAATCGAACAAATGCCATTTGAGTTGTAGCTCTTTAAAGTGTCCCCAACAAGCGAAAAATTAACTTTGAGAAAACAGCGCTTAAAAAATATATATCGCTTCATAAACAAACTCCGCCCACAAACGGTTTTACCGTCATTTCTCCGTCAATTTTCACTATTTTTCGATAACTTTTTTTTTGGATAAAAGTTCATTCTGTAAACTTTACCTTGATGTCAAAAAAATTTTCAATAAATTTTCGATCTGAAGGTACTCTGTAACCTTAAAACAGATGATTTTTATAAGGATATAAAGAAAGATATTAAAAAACGTTTGCCTCGGATACATCAGATTATCCAGAAAAACAAGTCTGGTATAAAAATTTGGTGTGAATAAGAAAGTGATTGGAATGTTTAAGGATAAAGCTTGTGGTAAACAAATTACACATTTTGTTGGACTAATAGACCTAAACTTTATTCTTTTATTATTGGTCATGATGGAAATGGAATGATGAAAGAAGAAAAGAAGTGTAAAGGAATAAAAAAATGTGATTAAAAAAGAGAATACATTTGATGATTGTAAGAAGTGTACGTTTATTTACTGAGAAAGAAGAAATGAGATCAATGAATATAATTAGGAGTAAAGATCATGAAATTTACTCAATGAAAATGAATAAAGTGGTATTATCTGCAAATGATGATAAAAGATTAATTTGTAAAAATAAAATTAACACTTTAGCATTAAGAGAATAAAAAAAAGATGATGAATTAATACCACTAAAACTTACGAAAGAAATAGAAGATTTTTTATAATGAATGGTGGGAATTTGTAAAAAAAGAAATAAATCTGTTATAATAATAAATTGGAAGCAGACAAGGTTGTATATGGTTGTATATGGCTGTATATGGCTGTATATGGCTGTATATGGTTGAATAGGGCTGTATATGGTTGTATATGGCTGTATATGGCGGTATATGGCTGTATATGGTTGTATATGGCTGTATATGGTTGTATATGGCTGTATATGGCTGTATATGGTTGTATATGGTTGTATATGGCTGTATAAGGCTGTATAGGGCTGTATATGGCTGTATATGGTTGAATAGGGCTGTGTATGGCTGTATATGGCTGTATATGGCGGTATATGGCTGTATATGGTTGTATATGGTGGTAGATGGTTGTATATGGTTGTATATGGCTGTATATGGCTGTATATGGTTGAATAGGGCTGTATATGGTTGTATATGGCTGTATATGGCGGTATATGGCTGTATATGGTTGTATATGGTTGTATATGGCTGTATATGGTTGTATATGGTTGCATATGGCTTTATATGGTTGTATATGGTGGTATATGGTTGTATATGCCTGTATAGGGCTGCATAGGGCTGTATATGGTTGAATAGGGTTGTATATGGCTGTATATGGCTGTATATGGCTGTATATGGCTGTATATGGTTGAATAGGGCTGTATATGGTTGTATATGGCTGTATATGGCGGTATATGGCTGTATATGGCGGTATATGGCTGTATATGGATGTATATGGCTGTATATGGCTGTATATGGCTGTATATGGCGGTATATGGCTGTATATGGCTGTATATGGTTGAATAGGGCTGTATATGGTTGTACATGGCTGTATATGGCTGTATATGGTTGTATATGGCTGTATATGGTTGTATATGGTTGTATATGGCTGTATAAGGCTGTATAGGGCTGTATATGGTTGAATAGGGCTGTATATGGCTGTACATCGCTGTATATGGTGGTATATGGCTGTATATGGTTGTATATGGTGGTAGATGGTTGTATATGGTTATATATGGCTGTATATGGCTGTATAAGGCTGTATAGGGCTGTATATGGCTGTATATGGTTGAATAGGGCTGTATATGGCTGTATATGGCTGTATATGGCTGTATATGGCGGTATATGGTTGTATATGGTGGTAGATGGTTGTATATGGTTGTAGATGGCTGTATATGGTTGTATATGGCTGTATATGGTTGTATATGGCTGTATATGGCTGTATATGGCTGTATATGGCTGTATATGGTTGTATATGGTTGTATATGGCTGTATAAGTCTGTATAGGGCTGTATATGGCTGTATATGGTTGGATAGGGCTGTATATGGCTGTATATGGCTGTATATGGCGGTATATGTATATGGTGGTAGATGGTTGTATATGGTTGTATAGGGCTGTATATGGCTGTATATGGTTGGATAGGGCTGTATATGGCTGTATATGGTTGAATAGGGCTGTATATGGCTGTATATGGCGGTATATGGCTGTATATGGTTGTATATGGTGGTAGATGGTTGTATATGGTTGTATATGGCTATATATGGTTGTATATGGTTGTATATGGTTGAATAGGGCTGTATATGGCGGTATATGGTTGTATATGGTTGTATATGGCTGTATAAGGCTGTATAGGGCTGTATATGGCTGTATATGGTTGAATAGGGCTGTATATGGCTGTATATGGTTGTATATGGTTGTATATGGTGGTAGATGGTTGTATATGGTTGTATATGGCTGTATATGGTTGTATATGGCTGTACATCGCTGTATATGGTGGTATATGGCTGTATATGGTTGTACATGGCGGTATATGGCGGTATATGGCTGTATATGGTTGTATATGGTTGTATATGGCGTTATATGGTTGTATATGCCTGTATAGGGCTGTATAGGGCTGTATATGGTTGAATAGGGTTGTATATGGTTGTATATGGTAGTATATGGTGGTATATGGTTGTATATGATTGTATGTAGCTGTATAAGGGCTGAATGACTAGTGTCGGTACACTATGTGTCCCCATACACCACGTACCTACCAAAACTAGTCCTCATACCGCTGGACACACCCTCTCATGCTCACGGTCCAGCCCCATCTCAAACCCGGGACCGGTTGCAGAGTGTTAAGTAATGATCCGCATAAGAAGGATAGCACTGAACGGCACTGAACGGCAATGCACGATGGAATGTCAACTTTTTTCATTGTTACAACTAGTGATCTCATTGGCCTAGAATCAAAAACTACCAAAAAGTTAAGGTTCAAGGTGCATTTTGTCTTACTTTTTAAAGGTTTCAAGTAATTTGAGACCCAATTGCACAACATGTAAGTTTTAAAAGATATTGTATTTGGGGAACTTCATCAAAGAAGCAAAATTATTAGCTATTGTCTTCTGCTATTCTGATTGTTTAAGTACGAACATTTCCTAAAATTTATTTCACGCAAATGGATTTTCTTTATTTTTATAATAAAATATAATTATGAACCATCAGCTCCTCCTCTATTCTTGAAACCAAAGATATTCTATGAGGAAAAAAGCCAATGCCGAAGAACAATGAAGTTTACTATAGTTTTTATGTGGAGCATTACTTAATAGTAAAAGATAAATGGCATTTAAAAGTAATATCATTAGCGGAGGCGAATGTCGCGGCGAGGTAAATATCCACCACTCCCCCGATCTTTACAAAAACTGATCATGAGGTGAATAAAAACGGCAAACTGATCCTTACGGCAAGGAGAAGAGATTGAGACAGAAGTGAAATAATAAAAAAAAAAACAGTTGAATATATTTGCCTTGGGAAAATATATTCAAATGTTGGGTTTTTTATTTCACTCCTGCCTCAATCACTTCTCCTTGCCGTAAGGATCAGTTTGCCGTTTTTACATGTACTATTTCAACTGAGATTTTTACTGATCCAGGCTCTACGAGTAGATCCGGCACTCTTTATTGGTTTGTCGCTGTGGTTTTGCCGTTATTATAGTTTTTGAATATTATAACTAGTTTATTTCGGTCAAAAGCGGAAAAAAAACACTCGCGTGCGAAATCCAGAACAATGCCTGGAGGTCGATAGCAATTCGAGTTTAAGTAACCAATCAGAACGCGCGAAAACATCATATCCACTTTAGGATATACTAAAATAAAATAAGAGTTTCCTTTGCAGCCTATTATATTTTTGGACTGAGCAGAGTCGTGGAACATGTGATCAGAGCCATGCGAGATGACCCTAAAAGTGGTTGTATATAAACTGTCCTAATAGCGGTTGGGCCTTTGCCGAGGAGAGAAAGTACATAACCACAATTAAAATGCATGATGAAATGTTGCTATTTTATTGACTTTACAAACTATTCAGGTTAGGATAACCACCCTTTTTGTTATAATCATATCACTAATGTTACAATCATATCACTAATGTTACAATCATATTACTGATGTTACAATCATATCACTGATGTTACAATCATATCACTGATGTTACAATCATATCACTAATGTTACAATCATATCACTAATGTTACAATCATATCACTGATGTTACAATGATATCACTGATGTTACAATCATATCACTAATGTTACAATCATATCACTGATGTTACAATCATATCACTGATGTTACAATCATATCACTGATCCCTGTTCACAGCAACTCAACATGTTTAGCAAAACCAAGCGTATTTTAATAATATTTTAAAAAACGCAACATAAGTGACAGTAAAAAAAGATTAATCTCACACGGGGTTTATATTATTTTAGTTATTAAGTTCACAATGAGTTTTGGTGAATACGCGCTTAGACGTAGTATAAGTTGGTTCACACGGCTGTTTCCATCCGAGAAAATTTTCCTTGGTTATCTAGCTCTCCCTCTTCAAACCTTTCCATTTTCACTAGTTTAACTACTTTATTACGACTTCTCCAGTCGAGCCAACATCTTTGATGGTACCTAACAGTTACAACCAGCCAAAAACCGAATACACACCAAAGGAACAGGCTCAGAGAAACCAAGCCCGCGCCAGTCCACTTGTCTGCGATAACATAGTAGTGCCAGGCTCCTTTGGCACAGAGGTATGAGCTCGCAATGACTAGAGGGCTGAGCATCAGAAAGCATACCAGGTCCCCCAACAGATAGCGACGTTCACGGCGACTCTGGCCTTTACTGAACCACTGAAAACAAGAAAAACATGGTAAAAGAGCAAGGCTAAGTTATATCATAAAAGCTAGTCATGTCAATACTGAGGTTTTTTTTATACAAATTCCCATGTTCAAATTGAACAGTCACTCAGTGATTTTCCAAGTTCCTTCCCCTGTGTATCGAAAATATCGCTAAAAACGTATTATGGTTTGTTCTCTCCTCCACAATTCACTTCCTTATCTGAAAAATCACTTAGTTTTATTATTAGAACAGTTTTGGCTCATTGAACGTACAAATCAACATGGCATAGACACTTTAAGTTCAGTATGTAACGGCACCTTTCAAACGCCTACATCCTCTCCATGAAGTAATCTGAGGGATACGTTATTGTGCAGGGCGCGCACGTCATGACCATATATAAAATTAATGAAAACCACACCTCCGCGCGCCACGACTGTTCATTTGTACTTCGTGTAGACCCTTCGTGTAGCCTTTTACCGTTGGCATATTCTGTTGTATAAACGTACCTCTTTAAAAGACCTTGAAATTCTTGCGGTATGATATTTATGGCCGCATATTTCACAGGAGGTTTTATTGGCCCTGGAAAGCCACTCCTCTAAACACTGTACATGACACTTTCCCAGTGTTCCTGAACAGTGACAAGGGCTGATCAGAGATTCACGTACTGTTTCATCTCTGCAAATACGACACGTGTTCAACAGATCATCTGACGAGGACTCTGCGATGTCAAGATGAAAATTCTGTACGAATAAAAGAACGTAAGAGAAGATAACAAGCACCCACCCACCCTCGATAAAGCGCACTCTTGGTTCCACAAACACTGGTATGATCACTTAAACTGTCACCGATGAAAAGAATTGAGAAAAAGGACACGAGTTAAGGGAAAAATACGAAATGTCAAATAAGCGTTTTGGGCGCTTGTTCGAAAAAATACGGTGTGTGCCTTAAAAGCCGAAATTGTTATCCTTTGATATTTAGGGGCGCTAGCCAGGACGTTTTCAGAGGTCCGCACGATCAATTTTTAAACACCCCTCCCCCCCCCCCACCTCCTCCCCCCACCCTCAAGTCCCAAATCTTTCTCCTTTTTTCGACTTTCTCAGGTACGCACCGCGTGCGTACGTGCGTACAGGTAGCTACAGGCTCCTGATTATTTTGTTCATTAGCTTGCTTTATTTATTCATTTTTAAAACTTTTATTTAATTATTTGTGGGTTTACGGTTAACTTTTGAAGAGCCCAGTGCACAAGTAAGTTACAGTGGATGTAGTTTTTGCAAGGAACTCGACGATAAAACAACCAGTGAACCACGTTTTCAAAATTTCGCTGACTTTGTGATGCAAAAAAAGGTTGCTCATTGATTTTTTATATATATTGCCTTGCTTAAATGGTTTGTTGAAGCTTTTTGTGATATAATGTGACGAAACTGAAAAACATGTTTCGCTTACGTTTGGGAAACAAGATTTGATTCGGACTTTTGTAATTTCGTATCTTGTGCAGCTAAACTGAGAAAAATTAAACTTGCTTCCGCACCAAACATTCCTAGTTTTGCAAGACACAAAAAGCATAATTCTGATAGATTTGTGTAAGGGGTATGTGGGATTTTTTGTCGTTAACCGGCAAAACATTGCCTCGTTACGTAGGTCGGTTAAATTATCATTTCACGGATTTATCACTAAATGAAAAGTAAAATCATGAATAGCATACTCACAGCCGATTGGTCTGTACTGACTGGGGAAACTCTTTGCTCTACAACAGCAAATATGTGCTGCTTTTCAATTATCGGTTCGCTTTCTGCCATGGCCACAAAGATCTATCGCTGCACTTTATCCAGTCGTTATTCATATGCAGTGTGTTTCAGTCTGCTCGCTGTAATTCACCTTACTTATTACATTTCGTATTCACCAGACGTCCATTAGGATTATGACGTCATTCTTTGAATACTAATGCATCCGTTTGCACAAGAACAAAGCCTATTGCAAGAACAAACAAGAATATGCCTCGGTTTATGCGGGCAACGCTTCAATGGAATTTTGAGAGTAAGAATTTCGATGGATTTATTTTAATGAACATTTGCGTTGGTACCCGCGTTTAATTTTTTACTAGAATGTTCTTCGTCGCGCGCGAAATTAAAAGAAATTAGGTTATGACGTGATTTGACAGCTGGGTGCTGGTAACATCACATTTATACGACAGTCATCTTCTCCAAAATCTATTTTGTTTTCATATTTGCATTCATTTTGACGCGTATTTGCAGTCTAAAATGCTATGTTGAATAGTAAATAAATGTATGCCAAACTTTAGCAAATGAAGTAGAAAAATTCTGCGTCGCACCAGCCGGGGCCCACGCGAAAGAGCAACTTGATTTTCCATTCCACGGAGCCCGTTGCTTTGGGTGACTGGTATGTATTTCATGTATCCCTTATTATAGTGTGTATTGTATACCCTTGTATTGATACCTCAAACCACACAGGCTGATCATCCTCTGTTTGTGTGGCGAATTTTAATCTTTAATTTAATATTGAATCTTGAAACTGATGGAAATAAAATAACTCTCAGAATCACTGCAATGTTTTTTAACTTTGTTTTTCTTTGTTTACTTTGGTGATTTGTGGTATTTTAAAGATAACGGTTGGACCGGCTCTACCCTGCGAGCAGAGCCTCTTTCGATAAACAAAGTTAAACAACATAGCAGTGATTTTGAAAGTTTCTATTTCATTTTCATTAGTTTTAAGGAGGTTCGACTCAGTTTTCCCCGTGGGGTGTATGTTTTGAAACAAAAAATTTCACAGGAAAGAGATGCTTCATACTTCTCATGAAGCAAAATATTTCCAAAATGCCCTTACATATTTTAGAACAGCCAGCCGTTTAAATATGATTGTCCTTAACTTTGCAATTATTTTTTTAACGGCTGGGGCACTTTGGAATTACATTTTGCTTTATGCAAATTTACACATAAAACTTTGATCACATTTCATAGACTTGGTGAAGCATGCAAACAATCGAAGCATGTCTTCCCTGCGAAAATTTGATTTTAAGACATACACCCCATGCACGGCGAATAAAACAGAGTCGAGCCTCCTTAAGAGTCCTAATTTTATATACCAATGCGGACAGTGCAGACTGACAGCACACCACACCGCAAACAGAGGACGGTAAGGTCGGTGTTGAAACCGTCCTCATGAAATCGGGGCTGTAATCTCAGTCCCCCTAACCGAGCTGAAATTCGCCACGTATAAACAGACACAAATTTATTGCAAGAATTATGCGCGGTAATAAAAAAGAACCCATGCAAAAATGGAAAAAGGGATAATGCTATTTTTGGACCGTAAACTGTTAAGGCAATTTTCCCTTATTGACTAGCTATGAATAGAAAAGCAAAATAAACTGCTGATTAAAGTTCATTTCTTTAATAAATGGTTCTTCGTTTTACAAGCTTATGTATAACACTAGGCATGAAACTTTTACAATAAACGGTTTTATGGAACTAAAAACACGTGAACCAAACAGTATTTTTATCGAGGCAATAAAAAATGAAAATAACTCTTAATTGGAATACAGGGTTAAAAAGACAAGGAAACTTAACTACATTCGGAAAGCTATCAGTGAGCTTGAAAAATTCTGAATAACAAATTTCGATTACATGACTCTGCGAAAGGCACGAAGCAATTTCCAATAAACGCAAATTATTTACACATATTTACACTGTCAAATATAAATTTGTTCTCACTTTTTAATTCTTGGCAGACAGCGTTTTCTTCGCCTTGGGTTTTGATTCTGCAGTTTTCTTTGGCTTGAGAGCTTTTGGAGAGTCCTTGCTCTTTGCGTTCTTGGGTTTCTTCCCAGGCGATGATTTCTTGTTTGTCTTAGTTTTCCCGAGCGGCTTTTTTGCTTTCTTTTCTTTCGCAACCTCACCCGCGTCGCTGACCGCTTGTTTGTCCTCTGATTTTTTCGCTTTAGTTTTCTTTTTCTTCTCTGTAGTGTCTTTAGAAGTTTTCGCCGCTTTGCTGTCGCTTTTCTTCGTCTGCTTCGTTGTGTTCTTTGCCTTCTTCTCCTCGTTTCCTTTCGCCACCGTTTTCTTGGTTTTCCTTGCTTTTGTTTTTTTTGTTTCGCCATCGTTGTTGCTGTCGGGTGAGATATTTTCCTTTGCGGGTTCTTTTAAAGCTTTCTCCTCCTTTTTAAGTCTCATTTTCTCCGCTTTCTTCTGTTCTTTTTTCTGTTCTTCTTTCAGCTCTTTAGAAATCTTAAATGACCCAGAAGCCCCGGTGCCTTTCGTTTGCATAAGACGTCCTTTTCCAACACCTTTCACCAGCGCAAGCTTGATTCGAGCGTTTGCACTTTCTCCAACTACATAGTTTCTTTTGATAAACTTTGAAATGGCTTGCCGAGAACTACCACCTTTTCCGTTTAAGAAATTAATCGCTTCTTCAACCATTTCACTGTACTTTGGATGCTTGGGCTTTGCTTTAGCAAGAGCGAGTGCGGTTGGTTCGGCCATGTTAATATCTTCTCTTGGATTTTCCTGGATAAAAACAGTTGCTCTGATATTTTGAATGTCGGTTACGGCGAAATCTGCATTAAGAAAGAACGAGAGTGGAGAACGAATCTTATATAGCTTGTGATATGCACGTGCTGCATAATTTAAGTAGTGTTTCCCCTCATGGGACATTCTTTATCGTTGATTGGTTCAGAGGAGAAAAATTCTCACAACATTTTAATGCAACATCAGCAAAAAGGCATTTTTTCGCACCCCAAAAACCGCCGACAAAATCATAGTTTAAGATGAATAAGTTACTGATTTATTACACAATCATGGGATAACACTTGTCAGTTGTTAAAACAGAGGACTAGTCTATCTCTCATAACTGCAACATATATATCTATAAATTCAATAACATATATACGTGATAACGTCATTTTTACCCTCGATAACATATACACTACCAGTTTGGGGGTGTTGCGCTAATAAGAACGAATTCAGTGCCTTGGAATCCACACATTGCAGGGCGGCCAGAGTTATGTGGGACCAAGAGAGTCCAATTATTTTCTCTTGGTGGGACTCATCCTTTGACATATACAACTGAGATCAAAATTTACACATTCATTTACAAAATCTATAATCGCATGACCCCAACATGCCTGGATAATTTAATCCTCAGGCGTGAGACAAAGTATGACACCAACATTGGCAAGACGTTCCTCGTTTTGAAACGAACTTCATGAAAGGGACAATACCCGAGCTCCGAGGCCTCATAATTACCGAGCGCGTAGCGCGAGGTCATTATTTTTATGAAGGCCGAGGAGCGAGGGTATTATCCGTTTTAATGCACCTTTTCATTGTTTTAGAACGAGCAAACCAACGAGTGGCTGTGAAATTTGCTCATTAGTGACAGTAGTAATTGTCTAAATACCGTAAGGATTGTGCAAGCATTTTAATCATTGTAAAAAGGCTACGTTTACACGGCACCGGACGAATGCTCGACCGGTTGAAATTTCGTGCGGTTAGGTGTTCCGTTCACACGGAACCACGCTAACCGTACGAAAATTTAGACGCCTAGCCGTTCAAAAATTTGAACGCCAAAATCGGGGACGAATTTTTAGCCGGTACGGTCAATAATTTAACCGGCGCGGTGTGAACACCTTGACCGTCTAAATTTTTGTACGGCAAAGGCGTGGTTGCATGGATGCATGGTAACTCAGCTAGAAGAAGAGAGAAAGAAAGTCTATACTACGAAGATAGAATGTGTCGGATTCTTAATCGCTTTGCTTTCTAATATTACAGTATTAATACAAAATATCATCTTGCAAATGGCTATGAGATGCGGAGCTTTACATCGACATCTACATCTATCTGATTTATACTTGGCAAGGGTTGCCCATCGCGCCAAGGTAAATTCAGTAATAAATGATAATCACGCACAAAGGCGACGGTGTGCTGGAATCCTGTTAATATCAGAAAACCGAGTTCAAAACAGTTGCATATCTATCCGTAAGTCGAAGATGAAGCACAGGCGAAAACACTAGAGTCACACTAGGTGATACCGGGTAGGACGTGTCTTTGGTGGGACAATTTTGTCAATAATATCGTTATCGTCGTCATCGCCCATTGTTGACCTTTCTCTTTTTAGAAGCCATTTTGGACTTGGTTAAGTAGCGTTCTGCGCATGGGCAGATGGTAAAACAACCGACAAAGGTTAAAATTTTACCGGTTAGTCAGTTCCGTGTGAACAGAACGAAAATATTGCACGGTTCCGTGTGAACAAAATGTCCGGCCAAATCTTTCAACCGGTCGAAAATTCGTCCGGTACCGTGTAAACGTGGCCTTATTTCAGTTTTGACGACGGCTTTAATGACTCCCTTTCGGGGAATTTTTCTTACCGTTACGATCAGTTCAGCGTTTGTTAGAATTAATTGATCAATTATGGCCTCGATGAAACGCTGTGATGCGCTATGAAGTGCCGTTTGTGATAATCTTTACTGGCCAAGTGGGATACTTTTTACGAACAAGATGCGGACAAAGTTCTCATGTTACCGCAAAATAGGAAAAAGGAATCAGGAGGATGCAATCTTGGAACTTTGAACATGTGAGCAAGCGAAGTGAAATTTAGTACACTTTTGAAACGTTTCAATTCTTACATGACAAGGGTAAAAAGTTCCTTGACAGTTATTAGCAGCAGTAATAATCAGGAGTTTGCAGGGGATATGGGCTTTGGATAAAAATAGGAAATTGACTGTCGATAATTTTTCATTCCACGTTCAATGTAATGAAAAATATTGTAATGTATAATGTAATGGAAAATATTGAGATTAAATAATTGAGTATTTGCCTTATAGTGTCTATAGCGAAGGTTTATTTAAAACTATTAACCAAGGTAGTTTAAAACCTAAAAAAAATAATAAGAAGAAAAAAAATAATAAATAACACTCCACACGGGCCAGACACTTTTTTTGCGTTTGATTTTCTCGGAGGACTCCAATACGAAACATCGATAAGTGTTCTAAAATAAAATATAAATATATTCATGCATGTGCATGCTTGTGTTTGGCTAACCCTGGCTTCACATTTTCCTACGAAGTTTAAAGTAGCAAATTTGTCTCTCATGAAATAAAACCACGTGGCGTGATCAGATGAACAAAAATATATCATGACTGGGTAAATTCATTTGTCTCCGAGTTCGTGAATGCTCAATTTTAGGCTGTTTAATCTCCTCGTTAGGCTCATGTTCTGTTTTCCATAAAATTATAAAGCATGAAAAGGGAGGTATTTTGGTGGGAGAGTAGTGGAGACAACACACCCTTATTTTTCCTAACCATGCCTTCCTACCTCCTCCTCTGACAAGATCTTAATTTTCTTTACTTGCTGTTTCGTAATCGCAGATCAAGAGGTAGGTACTGATGACTTTTTTCGGGCCTTACTGTTCTCTGAATAATAAGTAGAGGCCCATCCGTCCTTGTCTCTTTCCTTCCGTCACTTCTACAAAATTATTGGTTTTATATAAGCCAAGACACCCTTCCGGTCGATATTGCTGGAGTCAAAAACGAGTATAAATCAAATAGGAAGGCTAGGAGTAGAAATATCTAGGACTGTGGGTAATGAAACAGAAACAACCCGGATGAGCTCACGCGAGCTCACGCATTCAAGCGGGCGCAAATTTTGTTGACACCGGATTCTTTCAAAGTGGTTTGGATATTAATTCTCCGTTTTTCGTGTTAGAAAATCTTCGAAAGCATGTATCTGTTCGATGCAAGAGAAGTTTTCTTGACATCACAAATCCTTAAAAAGGGGACCGACATACTAAATTTACGCAGCAACTGTTCGCGTCGGCGGTCACTGGCAAATGCGGGGTCAAGTATTATTTAAATGGCACGAATTTTCTATAGATATATCTTTCATTGGCATTGCATTATGGGATAGGTTTCCAATCCCCCCCCCTGAGGCTCTGTTTGCGATCAACCTCGTTCCCAGGGCCTTCTCCGCTTTGTTGAATTCAAAATGGCGGGTCGAGCGGAGAAGAGCCTGGACGCCAAAATACTCCAAATCGTGGGATATTTTGTCACGTGACACACAATGAAATGGTGTTTTCAGAGGTTATTTCCAGCGATTGGTGGCCGTGTTTGTTTTCTGGTAATCTGAGACCGTTGTTCAAATGAAATGAAGACATTTCGTCGTGTTGTCGCCGTCGTTGTCGCCAGGAGCGTTATCCATCCCCAGGGTCTTCTTTGAATTGAACAAAGCGGAGAAGGCACTGGGAATGAGGTCGGTCGAAAATCTTTGTGCTTCGCCATGTTGGAAAGGACTGCAAGTACACGACAGTTTCGCCAAAACACACAAAAAAACCATCCAACGTTTCCATAAACTTAAATTTGGTTGTTGCACGACAAAAATACAGAGATAAATAATAAATTAGCCAGAGCAAAAAAAAAAAAAGATGGACGACGAAGCCCCCGAAGAACTTTCACCAAGAGCTGAGATCTTCAGGTCAAAACTTATCGAGGATTTTCAGCTCATTGACATGATCGCTAACAGGGGCAGTGCTAAAGCTCCTAAGTACTATTCCAACGAAGTAACAGGTATGCTGACTGAATTGAGGGAATTGAGGAAACTTAAAGCCAAATAAATGCGTGACATAAGGTGCTTTTACATTCAAAGCTTAAACTTATAAAAGTTGACAATGTTGCAGATGATGAAGTTATGAAAGAACTTCTGAGGGACACGCCAGATGGGCTGATTAGATTCCAAATGTACTCCAAGAAAGACGAACAACGTTTTCGTTTTAAAGACCGGCGCTTGAACAGAGTAAAAAACAAAAACACTATTCCACTTGGTCCATGGGCTCACACAGTTATAGAGGGTAAATCAATCAGTTTACATTTCTGCAGAAACCATAAGTTGACATTAAAATGCTTTTAAAAACACTTATCAAGGAAAATATGTTGGGAAATCATAAGCATGTTTTTCTTCTTCCCTTTTACCAACAGATCCAAAGATCCAAAACTTCATGATGATGTTGATTATTACAAATTCTATTGTTTTGGGAGTCCAGGCCGGTGAGTAATCACACAAGGCAATGCATGTAGAACTTTTTACTATTACATTTCAAATTCATCCTCACTTTTTCATGTTGCAGAAATTTCTAAAGTAAAGGAGCCTTCTCTCCGTGGCCTGAAACTCTGTCTGCAGATATTTGATTACTGTGCACTGATAATGTTTGTGCTTGAGATAATCCTCAAGTGGATTGATGGGTTCTGGACGTTTTGGAATAATGGTTGGAACATCTTTGACTTTATTGTTACAGTTATGGTTAGTATTCAGTCAGTCAGCCAGTCAGCCAGTCAGCCAGTCAGCCAGTCAGCCAGTCAGCCAGTCAGTCAGTCAGTCAGTCAGTCAGTCAACCAATCAAACAAGCAAGCAATCAGTCAATCAATCAATTGATCAATCAATCAATCAATCAATCAATCAGTCAGTCAGTCAATCAATCAATCAATCGACAATCAATCAACCAATTATTCAGTCAGTTAGTCAGTCAATATGTTGTTTTCTGTTTGTCCTTTTTCTCTTAATTTAATGGTTACTTATTTCTTCCTCTGATGGTTCTAACCAGAATCCAGTATTTTTATCTCCTGTAAGTTAATGTTTAACTTACAGGAGTTTATGTGGGCTAACATGCATTCTTTATGCATTTTTGTTAGCAAAAAATGCGTTAGATACTATTAATAGACTTTTTAGTGAATTTGTGGGGACATTCCTGTTGCATTTTTGTTAGCACATTACTGTTCTATCTGTCATCAGTCCTACGTCACTACGGAGTTAGATAGATTTGTGTTAGATATTATCAATAAGAAAACAAGAGTCGAGTTGCATATTTTTTTAATACAGTGGTTTATTGACTTGACCTTCACAGTGAAGAAATATGCGTGTTAAAATTTCATATAAAATCTGCCACGCTGTTTGCCTATTTCGAAAAATGCCTCGGAATATATTTTTTCAGTTAGGTAACATTCCTACTGTTTGATATCTCTTTTTCGTAGCGATGATTTTTAAGGCGTACGATTATGAATTCTATGTTTTTTGGGAACATGTTGCAGAATACTTTCATTGTATCGAGCGTCAAAAAGTGTAACGTAATGTAATCTTATCTCACCTAATGTAGACTGTGCTCAGATATTTGGCACGCTAGAAGCGCGCTTGGCTAATATACTTTACGATGTCCAGTCTGGTTTGTCAAACTGGTTGCTTCAAGACATTTCAGTGGTATTATCATATTATAGCACTGCGTTTTAAGAAAGGGAAAACCGGAGAGTTTGAGGTAAGCTGACATTGCTGATTGAGAATGGTTGTATGCTGTACGTTTACAATGAAGTTTTGTTGAAATAATGTGTTTGTTAATTTCCATGTTATATCGCCAAATGTCACCAAATATACAACTAAATTGGATTAAAAGATTCTCAAGGAGAAAAACAGAAGCAGTAGTTTGGAGAAAAAGTGCGGAATTAGAAGAATGGATCAAGTTGATCACGGTTAAGCAATTTTGATTACATGACATGCGGTCAAGAAATATTCAAAGTTTCGATTCTGGTGGAATTTTGTCGTTATTTTGTCTTTTTAATTCATATTTTTCTGCGTTCATCACTTTTGGCTATTTTTTTCTTCCTATTTTCGGATGATAAAGCAAGCTAATGCAAGCTCCTGGCCATAATCATGAAAACACGATATTTCTGTCGGGACAGTGTCCCTTTAGTTAAAAATGTCCTCGGTTAATTTACCTCATTTGCAAGTTATAGAAGCTGACTAAAATAAACAACAATAGGTTTTAACGAACCAGTGCTTTCAATTTCCTTGTAGGTTGACAAACAAATATAGAACTTTTACATAAGTGTGCTTGTAAAAGCGATCAGAAACAATTTCACGAACGCTTTTGTAAGATGTGAATAAAAGAATTTTATTTTATCAAGGGGACTGTTTTAAGCGACATTATTTTATTTTTAGTGAGTCATCGTACAGTGTACTAAACAAACCTTTTTTTTTTAGCCATATCATTAGAAATGATTAAGCAGAGTTTTGCAATACTGTCATCAGATTGATTTTCCAGGTCAAACAAACCAATGTCAAACAGTAAGGTTTCAGTGAGGTTCGGGGTTTTAGTTCATTTTTGTTTTTACTTTTTTAGGCCTCATTTTGGTTCATTTTGGTCAGAAAGATTCGTGCCCAATTTAGTCTCTCCTTAAAGAGATAATTGTGGTACGGATAGTCCTTAGATTTTTCCTATCGATGGTTTTAATATATCTGGTATTCGAATCTATAGCTGTGAAATGGCTTATTTACGCGTCATAAGCTCTTAAAAAGAGGCAGGCCAAACACGATTCCCACTAGTCGCAAGAAGCATTTAAAGCCTTTAAAATAGCTTTCCCGAGTAGGTTTACGAGGTATTTGTCCCTTGCTATAGATCACTGTTAGGATGTTACAAGTCGCAATTATCTATCCACTTTGCTCTATAATATTGACCCATTGATCTTTGGATAATTTCTCTAATGACAGGATCAATCCCGGAGGATTTCATGCCATAGCCATGACTATAATTATTTTATTTCTTTATGTATTCTCTACACTGTCCTGACATATATTAGGGCTTCTTTGGCTCAGACTCGTGTTGCAAAATAAATGGCAATCGGCTAAAGATTATGTTACCGCTGTGGAAATATTAGGATCAGTAAAGAGGTTGTGATAAGTGTCCACAGCCTGCGGCATGCAAGACTTGTGAGAAAGTGTCTCTTGATCACGGATAAGTGTCTATTAAAGATCCAAGAATGAAAATGCAATCATTTACAGGAGTAATAAACTCCTGTCATGTTCCTATATTGGAATCACGACTTCTTGCAGGTAGTTTTAGCTCTTTAGTTTATTCTTTTGTTGAGTAGTGACCTGGAGCTAGACAGAACTTCCGTTGTCTTATCATGGCATTGCGATCACTGCATCCAATAGTATATCCTCTGTACGCGAAGAACAGCTTCACTTGTAGAGTTGTACCAATGTATTTTGAATACATTGAGACATACACGAGACTACACTACGTATCTTTTGTACAACAAGCGTGTAATTCTCGTGAAGTAATGTTGTGCTCCATGCGTACCATAATAATGGAGTAATTCCATAGTAATGGAGTAAATGGAGTAATGGAGTAATGGAATAAATAAAAAAAGCCAACCCGGTTATAGGCCCATCGGTAACAAAACATTACTCCGGTTATACCCATTAATTCCTTATTCCTTTCTTAATTCCTTAACAGAAATTCTTTACAAAAGTTTACGCCTAAATGAAATTAACTCAAAGAACGCTTCTTTATGGCAATATTTTTTCTTGCCAGCCAAAAAACCCTTACGAAGTTACATACTGTAAGCCCAGGGCTTATAAGCAGCATTTTACGGTATAGTCTCTGTAAAAAAAAATCACAAAGAAGTATAAAAAGAGACAGGCCAAACACGACTCCCACTAGTCGCAAAATGTATTAAGTAGCCTTTAGGATAGCTTTCCCGAGTATACCTGCAAGATATTTGTCCCGTTAGATTACATTAGGCATATATTAGGGTTTCTTTGGCTCAGAGTCGTGTTGCAAGATAAATAAGTTTATGTTATCGCTATGAAAATGTTAGGCTGATCAGTAAATTTCTTTGTTCGTGATGCAGTGTTTAAGTCTGCGACGTGCAAGGCTTGTGAAAGAATGTTTCTTCGTCACTCTGAGATGTATGTGTGTAAGAATGAAAATGTCAAAGACGACCACGACAGCTCTAGCAACTATGTTTAGTTCATTTCTGTTCTTGGTATAACTGTTTGTTAACAGTGACACTGATTCAAACAAAAGTTAAGATGAGGGGATGAATACTGAGTAAGTTTACAGGAACTAGATTTCCACCTGAAACAGATTTTGACGATAAGATTGATGATGATCCCAATAATGAAAACAGAGAACAAAGTTGTAAAGAATTTTACTTGAAAGGAGGAATGAAACTTTTTCGCAGAATAAAAGCTAAATCATTCATTTAGTTATGTTTAATAAAATGGATGCTGAAGATTAATTGCAGAGAGCTCTTGATGCTTATCCCATGTAAAAATAAGATTTCAGCAAGTAAAACATGTTATATTCGAAAGGAAAGAAAGGAGAACTCTTAAGAAAAAGCCATGGGAGATCCTGAAAATAAGGAACGTGATCAGTTAGATACTGTAGCTCCGTCTGCTCAACATAACGATGAGCAGGATATAAGTGAAGAAACACGGCAATACAGTGAACTGTTTGGTTGTTTTAACCCATGTTTAGATAACAATCACCAAGGGAACAATCTTTCAAGTAATGCTGGAATTTTTTCTACAGCAAATGATAATGAAAAGCTGGTAATTAATCGTATGGATGATAACAGTTATAAAGAACTTGTTCATTCTTTGAACAGAGAACAAATGGAGTTTTTTTAACCATATGTTACTCTCTGTTAAAAACGACGAGAAGCAATTGACACTCTAACCTAAATGTCCAATTGCAACATCAAAAACAATATTCGGACATAATATGACAGCATTGCATGATGGGAAAAACTTACAGGAGATAGCCCAGAGGGCACTTTGATTTATGTTGTGTTTTTTTCAGTCATTTGTGCCCGAGTTTATAGAGCTTTTATCAGGTAAAAATACAGCAGAAGTGGCTGTTATTGCTGAAAACTTGAGGGTGTTCAGAATCTTACGATCACTCAAAATGGTGAGTGTTGGGCATATTTCTTTCTCTTATTCTATATTTTTAGAATTTGAAAATTAAATTATTTATTTATAATATTTTATTAATAAATATATTTTTTTTATTGAAGGTCTCAAGATTTGCTCAGCTAAGGATTATTGTTTTGACAATTCTTAAAGCATTCAAGGTAATCACAATCATATTATATTTCACCCATTTGTGTTGAACTGCACTGGTAGCCCAATCCAGTATCAAATTCAAGATCCTCCTCGTCACCTACAAAGCCCTTCATAACCTTGCTCCTCTTTACCTGAATGATTTAAGGTTACAGTGTACCTTCGGGGGTGTCTCCAGTATAACAGCTCTAGCGTCTTAAGATTACACTTAATATACCTAAACCCAGATATTAAATTAAAGCTTATAGAGCTGGCTATCTAAATATGGAAACCATTTGATAATAAAATGAATTGTCGAATTTTTTATGACGTCTAAATTCGAACGTCCGAATCAGCTTTAAAACGCTATAACTCAAAGCGGTTACTATATTTTGCTGATTTGATTTGTTCTCGGGTTTCCGGACACGAAGCGCTAAAAAAACGTGTCGGCGATTTCCCATATTCAATTGCAGTGAAAAGTTACAGAATATTTTCGAAAAGGGGAGAAAAAAAATTGGAATGATAGCACGGAAATGCCTCTTGACGAAAAAGTTTTCGGAATTAAGAAATTCGCCGACACGTTTTTGTTGATTATATGTTAGCCTAGCTTCTGTCCAAATTTAAGAAAAATCGAACAAATTCCCTTTGAGTTGTAGTTCTTTAAAGTGTCCCCAACAAGCGAAAAATTAACTTTGAGAAAACGGCGCTTAAAAAAACATATCGCTTAATAAACAAACTCCGCCCACAAAAGTTGTACCGTCATTTCTCCGTCAATTTTCACTATTTTTCGATACTTTTTTTTTTGGATGAAAGTTCATTCTGTAAACTTTATTTTAACGCCAAAAAAAAATTTTCAATAAATTTTCGATCTGAAGGTACACTGTAACCTTAATTCATCGATATTAAACACTTAATGACTGGTACAAAATTCCCTGTTTCCCGAGGAATCAGTCATTAAGTGATTTGTTATATAGCAACACAAAAAAGAACACAACACAACACAGTTTGAAAAATGTGCCGAGCACTCGATCCATCATAATCATGCCGTGTTTTGTCACGGTCTGATCACGTGCGCTAGCGGGCAACATTGCAATGTTACTCTCTGACGTCAAAATTGTTGCCCGCTTTTGCAAATGTTGCCCGCTTAGCACAATTGGCGGGAAACAGTTTGTTTGTTAGATGTCATGTGACGATGAATCAACCAATCAACGCGCGCGTTGTATTGAGCAAAACTCCAGCTATATAACAACAGCCATTGCGCAACCTGAGATCATCTAAAAAAATATTCTCGCAAAACCAAATTTTAATCTCATATCCTATAACCAGTGTTTTTTTTCCCTTTGCGGCACCATATCTGTAGAACAGCTTACCAGAACATATAAAAAATGTGGAAACTAAAAACCTTACTTTTTAAACAAACTTTTTAAACTTAACTTTGTAGATTTTTATTTGTAACGTTTTTAGCTTTTTAGAACATCTTACTTGTAATGAATTTATTGTTTTTCTTTTAAAGCGAGCTTTTTAACTTAACTTTGTAGATTTTAGATTATATTTTTAGTGTATTTTGAATGTAATTGGCACCTTTGAATTATTATTATTATTATTATTATTATTATTATTATTATTCAGTGGCGGATCCAGGGGGAGGGTCGGGGGAGGGGGTCCAGACCTCCCCTTTCAGTCTTGTGTCTCCCATGTGGTTTATAAAAATAATAGAATAAAATTGTTTATATGTAGTTGTTTCACTTCCACCAATTGACTGATTGTCAATTTTGTGACTTAATTAACAAACACTTTTCGAGTTTTAGGAATGCTGGAAATGGCATTTCAGAGGGTAAAATCGGAAAAATTTTCCGGAAGGGCATGCACCCAGACCGCCCCTTTCAGAAATTCCTGGATCCGACCCTGTATTATCATATTTGCAAGATTTTTGGAACATGTTCAACTTGTTTTGTGAACTGTTTATCACAGTACATACTGAAGGTTCACACTAACTACAATACTTATGCAAGTGTATTTGATCATTTTCACTTTCTAGTCCATGGCATTTATTCTCATTTTGCTGATGACGTTCATGTATATTTTTGCTGTGGCTGGGACTGTCATGTTTGCTTCATACTCAAAGTCTGAAAGAACTGACCTCAAGTACAAGCAGAGTTTCAGGTTTGGGATATAAAGAAATCTTTGAAAGGCAAAATAACAACTGAATTCTTTTTTGTTAGTCATTCTTAATTTTACTATATCTTGGCAAATGATGTTCTTTGTCTCAACATCTCTAGGAGATCAGTAAATTAATATCAATCACAGCCACTATCAAGGACTAAATTTTTGCTGTTCTTTCTCACCCAATCTTTTATGGGTTAATATACAGTGGAACCCATTCAACTTATCATCATCCTACTTAGATATTGCATGTAAAACTGAAGGAATGCTTGTTGTACCTTTAAGGGGGCTAAAATAAGACAGTGCGCGCACCTTTAAGAGTACCAAGTTCCAAGTTGTAACTTCCCAGCTTCTGTGTTATTCGGACTAGTTCTGAGCAGTTTTACTGTAGTTGTTTTGAGTTGTTTGTCTTTCAACTGATCTCTGACTAAATCAGTAAGTACTAATGAGTCATCATGTTATTATGATGCAGTACTCTTGGAAATGCACTTGTTACTCTGTTTCAACTGTTCACCCTGGATCACTGGTATGACATCCTCAGAGATCTTATCAAGGTGGCGGATTCCATCACAGTTAAGATCTACATCATCTTGTGGATCTGTATTGGGGCATTCATCTTTAGAAACATCTTTGCTGGTATAATGGGTGAGTGTAGCCTCAAAAAGATATGTTTCTTGGCAAGAGATTCCCTTCAAGGCAGAGGAGGAGAGAGAGGAAATAAGAGACTTGTGGCATGCTGGGTCATTTACTAGATTTTATATGTGACATGCACTTTGCATACTGCTAGTATCAGCCAAAAGCATCCTGTATGTTGACAAAGAAGAAAGATGGCAAAATTCTTTCCTAGTTCTTTAAACAAGATATTTTTAATCAAAAAAAGGAGCCCACAAAGTAACTACTTAATTTCTCCTGTTCTTTTTAATTCCTATAATGTTATGCACTATTGAGCCATTGGGATATGGTGTGTCATAAATTCATTATTAGAATAAAATATTGTTATTAACTTGGGAGTTACATGTAGCTGACTATAACTTCATCAGTTGTGTGATTTTCTGAATCTTTATTAGGCTTCTTGTTAAAGCTTCTCGTCTTTCTTTTTTATAGTGATGAACTTTCAAAGCATCCGCAATGATTTTAACCAGCAAGTTAAGGAACAGACAGAGACCCTGGAAGCAGAGCAGATGAGGGTACATTTGGCAGAAGAACTGGAAAGACAGGACAGATTGCATGCTAGGACAAGGTAAACAGGTCCAAAGCCTGAACTCCAGCTGGTTCTTGAACAATAATCTTAACTGCAGTCTGTATACTCAACTGCTGGAAATGTCCCTCTGCAAATTAGCACACAAGTCCTTGTTCTGGACCCCATGAATGAACAAACTATGGTGCCATTCGAAATCCCCTTTATGAGGGGGGCGTTGGGATCTATTAGAAACCGAAAAACCGGACGAAAAATCCTCCAAAACCGAAAAACCGCTATGAATTTTTATCAAAACCGAAACCGAAACCAAAAACCATCAAAACCCAAAATTTTACATACTCCCAATTTCCAATTGGTGACATGTGGAGCATACAGTATTTGTAGATACTATAGTCGTGAATCTGACATGTCCTCTTCTCTCTGTTTCGACTCTGTTTAAATTAGGAGAATTCACAAAATCCCCCAATGAAACGCAAAATTTGGAATCACATAAATCAGGCTATCCTATAGCACTGAAAATCTCCATCGAAAATCCAGAATTCCATTGCAAGTTTTGAGAACTTAGACCTGAATTTGGAGATAGGACGAAAATGTCGAAGGAATCATTGGTAAGCGGACGGCGGGAAAAGATGGCAGACGATTGGCCGACACTTATTGTACTCTGATAAATTTACAGTCAATTAAGCCCTTTTCGAATTTTTTTTTTCTTTCTTCGTTTTCCGTGTTATAGGTTGTCTTACTGTACGCCATTACGATGGTACAACGGCACAGTTGTAGTCGTTATACCAATTTATCGGTTCCTTGAGAACGAATGACGTAAAACAAAAGAAACAAAAGACAGAAAACAATAAAACTCCAAAGCAAGACTAAAATACAAAACCTCACAAACAATAGAAATACGATGTGTTCCGCTACTTTCGAGGTACTTGCAGAAAGACCCAATTTATCATGTGTCAGAGTAGTAGTGGTAAGATAAACGTAAATGACTTACTTTTTTTTAAAATAACAATCGATTATTAAACCTCACCGCCCTTCCATACCGAAACCTTGCTCCAAAGAGAAAATTAGTGGATGTTTCTAATTCATCTTGTTGGTACTGATATCAACGTCTTTGTCACTGCTTTCATCGAATTCGTTCTGGCTTTCATCTGAGTCATCGGCTTCTTCACACGATTCATCCTCGTTCCGATCTTCATTTTCGTGAAACCGGAAGTTCAAATGCACTTTATCACCAACTTCGAGGTGGCGTTGTTAAAGAAACACTGTCATTTGTCTTACTGCTGCACCATATGCCCGGGAAGGGGGTACTCCCCGAAAGTTTGGGTGGGGATGTGCGACACGCTTCTTAAAACCCTTATCCTATTTCAGAACAAAATATGCGATTTTCCCTGCCCTATTTCAGACCTGACCCGAAATTCGATACCCTATTTCAGACCCGATCCTTAAATCGATAATAGAAGGGCTTCTTATTCAGGGATGAAAAAAGTAGCTTCTTCTAAAAACCATACCCAACTCCAGACCAGAGTGCGCAAACCATAACCTATTTCATAACCTATTTCATAACCTATTTCAGACCATTTCATTTTGTGCTTTTCTTTGCTCTGAAAGCTTATTCAAAGTCATTTTAGTGGGTTATCAATGGGCGATCCTGGACAGTTCAATTAAGGCATCTTCGGCTTAGGCCGCACGTGTTTTGCGTTGACTGAATTGCCAGTTTTAAGTTTAGGTCGTTTAGATTTAATCTCCGTGCATTACGTGTTCCTATATGCCCCTATTGTCCTAAACCATAGGGTCACTAATGATCACACAGTTCTTTAGCTTCAGCAGGCTTTTCTCTTCCCTCTTCACCTTACACCTAAACTTATTTTTCTTTCTAAAATTCTCTTCGCCTTTCCCCATACATACATACATACATACATACATACATACATACATACATACATACATACATACATACATACATACATACATACATACATACATACATATAATTTTTGTTAAGGCAGGTTGATATGTGGCAACCTAAAGGCTGGTGGGGACCTGCCAGAAACTTAATACTTAAATTACAAAATTAAACAAAAAATAAAAGAAATTAATGAAAATATTAAATCTAAATACTTAAGTTACAAAAATATACTAAAAATTAAAAATACAGAAAATCCGTTTGTTTTGAAATTATCTGACAGACTTCTTTTTCAAATTGGATTTGATCTAGTATCCTTGAGGCCTGTCTGAGTTTTTGTTTAAAAAGTTGCTGAGAGGAAGCATCCCTGATGGCTTTAGGTATTAAATTCCAAACTATTGGACCTCTGTACTTTACACTATTTCTGCCAAGGTTACAGTTGTACCGTACATGCGAAAAGTCATTAATACGCCTTAAGTTATAATTATTGTCGGTGTTGAATGTTTCAAATAAGGCTGTGAGATGGTCAGGTAAACTATTGTGGAAAACTTGATACATTATGGAAGCGAGCCTACGCTTGTAAATATAGCCTAAGGGTTTCCATTTAACAAGATCAAGAACATCAGAGTCAGGAGTTTCGCTAGGTAGTTTGTAGATTATTTTGGCAGCTTTTAAGTGTAAATGTTCCAGTACTTTAAATGTAGATGGAGAACAGGATCCCCCAATAGCGATGCAATAAGTGATGCTTGGAACGATCCCTTTGAAGTATATTTCCTCTAGTACACTCGAGGGTAGGCCTTTAAACCTTTTTCTTCATAAAAAGAAAATCGCGATACAGTCCACAATCACCTCATCCGTCACAGGCAAGTTGGAAGCCATATCTGACATAGAAATCTGACCATTCAAAGGACTCTAAGTCATCCTCAGTGCAAGGGTCAAAGTCCCAGGCGTTTTCCAAACGTGCGACTACCAGGTGCACACACAGAACCACACATTCCTCTCAATTACGTCTGGGTAGCAGAGGCATGTGTACGCGGTTGAGGCGCAAATTTGGAGAAAGCGTTAACCAAAGGAAAAACCGAAAACCACCTCGGATACCAAATCCGAAAAACCGCTTGTATTTCTGCCGAGAACCGAAAACCGAATGCTAAAAAAAGAGTAAAACCGTAAACCGGAACAGACATTAAAACCGAAAAACCGAAGGAAATGGGTGCAAAAACCGAAAAACCGACCTAAAAAATGGCCAAAACCGAAAAACCGAAAATGCCAACGCCCCCCTCCTTTATTGTGATTGGTATCAACTAGCAAGGAGTTGAACATGCTACAGGTTTTGATTTGGAGATGATCTCCCTGACTGTGGTGATTTTGAAAGTAGCTGTGATTTGCCACCATTATTTTTACATTGCTTTCTGCTATTGCTTGCTTGGTTGCTTCTGGTTCAAGCTCACTGGGAAATCCCTGGGCCAAAAACAACAGCCTTCTGAAAAGACCAATCACAAACAGGTACTCAGAATTTGATACTTCATTGGGGTCTAGAACAAGTTTAGGCATTATTTCCAGAAAGACTTTACCGGCAGTTGAATTTGTCTGTAACACAGGCTAACGTTAATTAGCCTGGCAAAATGAGCCACACATGAAAGAGTGGAATTGATGGGACATATGCCATTTATCAATGGCATGCTTATAAATAAGCTGCGAATATACTGGTTTTAATAGTGACTGTCAGTCCACACTGTTACTTGTTGTGTCAACAGACGAACCAGCAGCATGGGTGTTGAACTGTTCCAAGATTATGGAGTTACTAAGCATGCACGTGCCATGACAGCATTACCAGAGGATGATGAAGAAGAAGAGTGTGATGAACAGGAGAAAAGTGAAGAACAAACTGCTGCAGCTCCTGTACCCCATGGAGTTAAAGAAAGGCCAGAAACAGAAGACAAGCCAATATCACCTGATGTCAAGGACACAGATCCTTTGGCTGCTTTAGGAGACAAACTTGCTAAACTCAGGTACAATATATAAAATAACTGAAACAAAAACAAAATAAATGGGAACTGACATGCTTATCAATCCACTTTTTGTTTTCAGTTCAAATTGTAATTTATAAAATTATGAAAATAAAAATCAAAAGAGCAAGGATGAGAACTAATTACACATTCAGGCAACTAGACTTGCTTGCAACAGTGCTCGACCTTAGCGGTAGTCCACTAGTCCAGGACTAGTAAAAAATGGGTTTGGGTTAGTAAAATTTGAGCAGATGATGCCTGTTGGCTAGTGAATTTCAGACCCCACTAGCCCAAGGACTAGTAAGCCAAAAAGTTAAAGTCGAGCACTGGCTGCAAGTCAAGTGGAAAAGGGAAGCGAACGACTTTGAGAAAGTCTGTCATGCAACTTGTGACACAGTCTTGGATAATTCAAACCCGGGCCACATAGGTGGATGAGAGTCCTCTAATCACTGCAAATCTAAACATTTTGTAGCAGATTACATGTACCATTATTATCTTGTAAGAAATTGTATATTATATATTTAAGGGAAACACGGCGCCAAAGTACAGCAGAACGAACAGGCAGTGATCAGCAGTCAAAACCAGAAGCTCAAGAAGAATATCCTCATGACAAAGCAAAAGAATTGACAAATGGTTTGTTGGCAACTACACATTCTAATCCCACTCTAAGTCAGCTGTGCTTACAGAAGACAATATGATATTTTTCATATGCATTTTTCAATGCATAGGTGTGGCTGGTTTAGAGATTATAGTGATAGTCATTGTAATATTTGTCACAAAGGCTGTGTAAATTCTATGAGATGCAGCTTCCTTCCTTTCTTGCCCTTTTAGCTGATGAAAACTGTTGTATCATATCATTCATCTAGAATGGATCACAACAGTTCAGGCCAATCTGGTTCACCTGAAGAATCACCCTGTGGAAACACTGTGGCCCAGAGACACACTATTTAGGTAGGCAAACAATTCAAAATCTGACATGACAGAAATGCAACTGCACAATATATAATAGATGAATTAAGGATATTCATAGACCCTATTCACAAATGGCGGACGATTTAATATTCTTTTATATTCATGCTAATCAGCCCAACTAGCTTCGTTAGCATGTGTAAAATTCAAAAGAATTTTTGCTCTAAAATGAGGCTAGATGGGCTGATTAGCATGAATATAAAACAATAATAAATCGACCGCCATTTGTGAATGGGGTCTATTATACTGCTAAGTGTAACTGTCAAGGTTGGGCACTCGATCATTGCCAGTTATATGGGTGATAAGTTAAACCTAATATAACCTGAACTTTTCTGTTGCAACAACCTCCTGACCAGTAACCTGTGTTAACTCACAGCAAACAGATGCAATGGCAAAAATTGCAGATTGTAGATCTTTGATTGTTCAAGCATTAGTTTTTGCTTGCATGGCAGAATTTTTAGACAGCATTCTCATCTGTTACTCAGTCAGTTACTTATTAACACACAGTGATTAAAAAATACTGAGGAGAAACAGTTTTATTTTAATTAGTTTTTTTTTTGCATTAGATATTTCCAGCTGATGGAGGCTTGGCAGGAAAATCTCGCTGAAAGACAGCAACTGCTGCGTTTGGCAGGTAAGTCAACATACAAAACCTTTCAGACTGAGAAATTCTGTTATATGATAGGCTTTAAAAATGTGTTATGGTACTATATCCTTTTCTATCAACTTGCTGCAAAACTCTTTTTGAGCCAGGGTTCTAACTGTAGTTTGTTTTAATGTAATTTTCAAGAATATTTATGTTCACCTTGGTGGTATTTTTAATTGTTCTCAAAACTTTTCTAGTTGTATTGATATTGGAAGGACAACCTTTGTATTTGAGAGCCTGTGGACTTTTTAAAGCTTTGTTGAGTGTTAAAAGTTGTGCTAACTATAATTATCTGCATGTGAACTTAACAAGTAAAGCTTCTGCAACCAAATACCAAGTTGAGTAACAGCATGTTCTTTGTTAATTATAGATACAATGATGTTGTTGGTTTTCTTTCTGCAGCCCAAGCATTACTGAGGCTTCATGATACCTGAGAAACAGAAGTACCCTAACATGCTGTGCTGGAACATTTCAGAGTAGCCATCAATGCCTTAGAAAATTTTCTGACTTATTCAGAAAGAAAACAGCTTGTTATAATTTTGATTATGATAAATGTGTTTGTTTTTAACACTTTGTACTGCATCCCAAGTGATTTTGTTACCAGTACTATTCTATTTGTTTGAATATTCTGAAATTCATGAACTTTTGAGAAATAAATTAACTTTGAAGAAAATTGTCATTAAAAAGTGTCACCTACATAAAAAATTATGGTTTAAAATTAAACTAACATAGAGTTAATTAGATCACAAAGTAAACTGATCATAGTTGAGAAACAAAAGTGAACTTTAATGAGTTTGGCTCAAAGCCATGTTAACATAATTATTATTATTATCAGCGATTCTTCTTTGTCTTTTGTGGCACTTGTGGGGCTGGATTAGTTGTTGGAGCATGTGTACTGGCAGCAATCTTGTTAATGTAGTAAATAGCAACCATAGAGAACAGGAAACTATTGGGTAAAGAAACAACACCAAGAGTGAGTTAGAGGATAAATCAAATCAGAATGAACAAAAGCTTTGTAAGCGGGACAATGCCCCAATGAAGGCAGTGGTCTTATCAAGAAGCTGCCTACATGAGTGATCTTCACACTAAGTTATTACTTCATGTAAGCCTACATATAACATTATACGTGGGCTTACATGAGGTACTGACCCCATACTCACTCCAAAAGTCATTACAACCCTTGGAACTTAACATGGTCACTTAATTGAGTGTACTAAAAACTGGCTAACATTATACTGTTAAGTCTGTGGTTGATGGGGACATTTCCTACAATAGTGTTAAGAACAGTAGTGGATTGGCCAACATTAGAAGTAAAAGGAGTAACTGTGTAAGTAAGTGTTTTATTAAATCTAGAAACTTGCAGCCATTGGCTTAATTATGATAGATTTTACAATGACTACTTTGACAACTCACCAGACTGTTACACAAACTCTGTGGACTAAACCTGAGGCAAACATGGCTGCTACCAGACAAAGGACAACTGTAAGGAAAAAAAGAAAGAAATAACACTATCAGTTTAAAACAAAGATATATATGGTCTCTCATTCACAGTTGCACCCTCAGATTTTCCACTGAACTACTTCTGGTATTATTTTGTGGAGAACACAAGAAAGATGTCCACACTGATCACAATTCTCAAAGATTTAATGCCTTAGAAGCACAGCCAACACCGATCCTCTTCACAGCTCAACATCGAGATACCTGAAATTGAAAGCTAAAACTATTATTCTATCAGACATTCTAAATATATGCACTCCTTATTGGCCCAAAAACTTAATCAAACCACAAAATCTAACCGCACCACAAGCACTCTCTGATAAATCTCCTATTGCAACAATTAATCGACGAAACGATAAACTTGATGAATAAAAACTAGTATACAGTTTCCGACAATTTGTGGGTTATTTATTATTTTTGTTAACTAATGTTTTACTAGGATGCACTATTCATTTACATTGTTTTCAAAGGGTTTCTAACCATATGATGTAAACTTTGCATAATATAATTTCATTATCACTATATCAGGTTTTCCCACCCTCACCAGATCACAAGAAAGCATGAATCTATGTTGGAGAAAGAACAGAAATTGCGCCTAAGCATTGAAGAGATTTTGAGACCAGGCATTGATCTGATCAACTTTCAAAATGAAAATAGTAGTCCCTCGTTTCTCTCAGGAACAGTTAAGCAGCAAATATCATAAGCAAACGCAAAAATTGGGCTCATCCTCGGTGTAAAAACCTGCAAACTCACGAGTGACGTAAAACAAAGAAAACAAAAGGTACTGAAACAATAGAGTGGAAGACAACAAAGGTAGAAAACAAAGGAAAAAGTCACGGGTTTTTACACTGAGGTAAATCCAAAAATTGTCTGTCCTAGAGAAGATGCAATGCGCATGCACATGATCAGCCCCTTGACTATTCCTGATGAAAATAAGGGACTATCTGTAGTCTAGGATCTGACAGGTGGTAACCAGAGGTCAATTCTGGTTCATACTATGAGAAATGAAAGGTCAAGTTTAGATGTCTTTGGCTAACATTATTAAATCAAAACTAATAAGTATAAGTGCCTTCACATGTTGCCTGTCTCAGATGTCACTATTTCTGTTGTTCTGGTTGCATTCACTTTTTATTTAATCACTTTTTATTTATTCAAAATATTTACCTTCAGGAAACAACTTTGTTTGGAAGTTTCGTCCAAACACTGAAGTTTCTAAATTTCCTACAGCCTAATATGAGGTTATAGTCAAGGAAGAAAAAATGATTCATTGATCAAAATAATTAATAAAAAAAACAGTGGGTTGTTTGTTATTATAACCGAAAACAGTGTAGCCTACAATGCAGGCGTTTTCCAGCTATTAAGTTCAGACTTGAATTAAGCTTAATTAATCTTAAAATTAATCTAAATGCATATGGTCCAAATGTGGAAATCACAGAAATTCAAAACTGCGAGGGTACATCACAACTGATAAACAGCTAAAAATATTTTTTCAAGAACAAGCTTCAAAATGCTTTATAAAAAATATAAATACAACAATGTATAGAAGTTTGTAGATGATCATGAAAGAAAAACTAAAGGTCTTTGTTCTGCTTCTCACTAATCTTACATGGATGGAAAGAACAAAGAGAAAACTATATTCATTTGTAATTTACATATGCTGAGGCGAATCATGCAACTCAAATTTACTATTTTAATTGACGCAGTTTCTGTAAAGGATACAGTCAGAAGAAAAACAAAAAGCTGCGATCCGATAAAACCTCCTAAGATAGTCATCCACTCACTGGATGCCAAGTTGGTTTTGAACATTTGCATTCCAGCGAACGTAAGAACGGTCAACGTGGACGCAAATAGGAACGAAGTGTACGATGGAAGAGCTGTAATTCAAGTAGAACATTTCAGTTTAAGATCAAACTAAAGTTGAGCCAAAAGATTCAAGAAAAAAACATCAAGAAATTCTTACCCATGTTAAAAGAAAACTTGACCCAAAGGAAAGAGGACAACTCAGCTGTTTGCCCCAGTACTTCGCAGCCAAAAGATCTCAAACTCCCGGATGTGGAATCCAGAAAATGGCGGACAAATACACGGCATCCTTTCATAACTTTCTGTGGTTATATTGCACCAGTTTATGCATTTAGCTCGCTAAAAAAATGTCAGAGTTACCATTGCATTTTAAACCAAGAAGAATACCAAACCAGAATTTAGTTTGGAGGCTGCGGCAGAGAGAAACCCACTTTCCCAAACCTGGAACTCACTGGCACCGAGGAAGAGCTTTTACCCAAAACATCTTTCCAAACTTCACCATTGTAAATGTAGAAACACCACCGTGTTACCTGCGAAAGTTTTCACCAGATGGCCGTTACTTCGTTGCGTTCTCTTTAGACCAGAGCTCTGTTGAAGTGTATGAGTTTCAAGGGCCGAGCGCTGCAGAAAACCTGCTGGCAAGTGAGCCATCAGATAATGTGATTAGAAGCAAATTGTTCTCAAGTTTCTTCCGTCTTATTTCTGTAGTAACCGTTGCCCAGAATGGAGAACATTTGAACAGAGAGTGCAGTTTGTTTACTGATGATGGCCGGTATGTTATTGTCGGATCAGCGTCTTATGTTCCTGAGGAACCTCATCCTTTCTTCTTTGATGTTTACAGCAACAATGAATCGGTCTCTCCTAACCCCAGGTCACCTCTGGAGGATTACACTATCCACATTGTTGACATGAAAACTGGAATGCTGTCAGATTCCAGAGACTTCAAATGTGATAAGATATTTTTGTCGCACAACCAGGGGCTATACCTGTACAGAGATCTGCTTGCTGTGTTGTCAGTTCAGCAACAAGTCATACACATATTTCAGGTTACGGCTGATGGTAGGTTCATTGATGTGCGCTCTATTGGGCGATTTTGTTATGAGGATGATGAATATGTCCTTACAAGTGTAGGGTCAAATGTTGATGCTAACGGCCAACCAATGAGACCTTATATGGAAACCTGTTTGAATGGACTCAAGCACCGTATTCTGGCGCACTTGTGGAGATGTGCATCCAATGAAGGTACTGCTTTAGCAATGGGCCGATTTTATCAGCATGTAGAGTTGTTCAGAGCACTGCGTATGTGGAAAATGCAGCTCTTTGATAGCAAGATTCTGTTGATTAAATATGCAAGTGAAGATGTTGTGACACTGAGAGTGCCTGACCCAAACTCCCAACCTTCTTTCTTCATTGTTTACGACATGGAGACAACAAAAGTCCTTGCTGTCTTCGAAAACACTTCAGAAAAGTTGCTGGAACTTTTTGAACAATTCTGTGACTCATTTCGAAATGCAATGTTGCATTCTCCAGCTCAGTTCACATGTTCAGCTTCTAGCAACATTTTTGCTCGGCAAATTCAAAGACGTTTTAAACACACAATTGTTAATGCTAAATATGGAGGGTACACTGAAGCTGTCAAACGGCTTCTTGCTCAGCTGCCAATCAGTTCGCAGTCTTATAGCAGTAGTCCCTACTTGGATTTGTCGCTGTTCAAATATGATGACAAATGGGTGTCTGTGATGGAGAGACCAAAGGCATGTGGGGATCACCCAATAAGGTAAAGTATAGTGGATGTCTTAGGACATTGGTCAAATGAATTGCAGATTTGTTCAAGTATTGCCAGTGACTTTGGTGGTTTTCTCACGATAGCCAGCACCCACCAGTATATTGTGTATATTAATACATGATGTAATACCCTACATGTACATTTGGATCACAGTTTCTTTTGCAAACAAAAATCCAAACCATCCAAACTTTTCGTCGTAAAAGAAATGCACACTAATCATTTGTATGTCAAAGGGCTGAAGTGTGTCAGGAACTGACACTGCATAAAATTCAAAGTGTATGGCTGTGTAGCACCTGTTATTGTAGTGGAAATAAATGCTGGAGATTGAGCAGTTTGCTCTAAGACATCTCCCTGTACTGAGGGTCTATTACAGGGCGTTGCACAGTCCACAAACCGCCATACTTTGTTCTTCCTAGTCCGCAAACCACTTTTGTTTTTTCCTCAAGACTGAAACCGCCCTTATAGCAGAAGAAAAATCATAGTAACAGATCTTTAAACAGTACTTCACAAGTTTTATGTACCATATATTGGCTTAATACTCATATTTCTCCTGACGAAGATCAAGAACATATTGTTTCTAATTCCATTCAATAACCTGCGAGAAAAAAGTTTTGGCATCTAACAAGCAGTTCGCAAAAAACAAAGAATGCACGTTGTTTGGATACAAGTACAAGTTTGGAGGGTTGGGTGTGCTCGCATAGTATTTCTGACACGAATTTAGTGTCAAAACAAATCTTTACCGCGGAATGTTCCCAGGTATGCACAGCACAACAGTGGCCTTGTGATGCGTGAGAGGGGTCTAGCAAGCTGGTCGATCCTGCTGTGAAAATGTGTTACTCGGGAGGGAAAATTGGATGCTGTTTTTGTGTTCAGGACTTCACAATACTGCCCTCACTAATGTTGTGGAAAAAGTTGTTGTTCTCATGATAAAGTGTTATCAGTTAACTGTCTTGCAATGTAGTCGCTTGTGTTGAGAATAATCGCTACGTTTTGAGTCTCCTTCAGGTGACGAGGTTGGATGGTTACGTTACGCGTAACCTTATAAAGCACGACGCTCCGCTGCGGTTGGTTAGTTTTTAAAAGCTGTGATTGGTGTAATGAAATGAAATGTGCTTGATTTTCTACTCTGCGAAACATTGCATAGCTTTATAAAAAGCTGCAATTATCTCTGAAAATTCAGTCCAACATATCACCAGTCCATGGAAATATGACCTAGGCTTACAATAAAAACACTGCTTGGCCCAGCGAAAAAAAAACTAATTGCAAGAAACCATTGACGGTCAATAATTTTAAACTTAAGATCCGACTACCTGAGAGATTCAGAAAGAGTGAAGAACCTTACATTGTTTGTAAACTTCTACTAGAAAATGGCTACATGAGCACAACAAGAGGTCAAACAAAACTGAAGAAAGCCGCCGATTGAACAGAGCTCCAGAATTGAAGAAATTTCAAAACAACCTCCAAATCGAAGCTTGCTCAAAGCCTACTTGCAATGTTAAAAGGTTTTACTGCAGAGCGATTCTAATGAATGCCAAATTGGCATCAGATAAAAGCCGACACAAACTGCCATCGCTATTAAACAGACACCCCGACAAAGAGGTCAAAACTAGCAGAAATCTTAAAAACACAAATGACCTCGAGACTAAAGTCTGTATCATATTGCAACGGTTAGAAGGCTTTTAATTCAGTCACCTCGAAATCTCCATATACCCCGTCGGATACCAATACAAGAAGCATCATTTTGTGAGCTTAACTATAAAATGGCTAAAACCAGCTGAATGGCGCGAGGCTCTAAGGGCAAGTTCCTATAGGGAAGATGAACCTTTTAATATACATGATGAGATCAAATTAAAATTAAATAATCAAACTGCGCCAATCAAAACAGCGGTTTCCAAGACTATCTATAGGGAGCTTCGAAATAAAATCATTACTCCACCAACTGCTCAGCAGAACTTTAATGCAAAATTTGTTGACGATGCCTTAGAATGGGAAGAGATTTACAGTTTGCCTTTTCGTGTCACCTTAGATACAAAGTCGCGTGAATTTCAGTATAAATTGCTCAACAGATGTCTTGTAACAAATGCTTTTTTATTTAAAGTTGGAGTTGCACCATCTCCGGCATGCTCTTTTTGTGGAGAAATAGACGAGTCCCTTGAGCACCTAATTACATCTTGTCATTACACTAAGAATTTCTGGGCTGAAGTTATAAAATGGCTTACCAAACAAAGAATTAAAATCGCTAATTTCTCTGACAGGGATATAATGTTTGGTATTATAAGGTGCGACGATGAATTGTTCGTAAATCATGTTCTGTTAGTTGCTAAACAATACTTATATTATTGTAGGCAAAAAAGATCTGTGCCTTCAATTAGAGTTTTTAATTTAAAAATTAAAATGATCTATCAACTTGAAACAATAATTGCCAAATCTAATAATAAAATTTCAGCTCATAACAAAAAGTGGGGCAAATACATAACACAATAAATGTACAATCTTGTGCCGCAGCTGTACTTATACCTAAAATATTACAATAGATTATTATTATTATGAAGGGGTGTGTGTATATGTATGTGTGTGAGTGAATTAATTAACTTTTAAATTTAATTTTTTTTTTTTTTAATTTAATGTTTAATGTTTAATGTAATGTTTAAATGTTTTAATGTTTAATTTAATGTTTAGATGTTTAAGTGTGTAATAAAATTGAAAACCAATAAATATCAGTAAAATACAAAAAAAAAAAAAAAACGCATTTGAAAACATCAGATAACTCGGTCGCCATCTTTCCACGTACTTTCTCAGCTTTGAAGCCTGGCCTTATGTCAGAATTACCTCCCCACAGGGGGAGACAATGGGAAAACTGTTCATTTCCTAACTTCCTCGACCTTCCTCTAGCCCTTCTTTTGTTAAGGGAGGGACCACTGTCAAGTCTTCTCAGCCTCTTAACTCTGTTTGAAAAACCGCCACCAAACATGCAAAAACCAAAAACTGTGAGATAAAGTTGTGGTTGTCCGCAACCACGCGATAATTTCTGGACCGTAAACTGCCAGATAACCTGAGTATCAGGCTTTCGTGGTTCGGGGAGGGGGGGAAACGAACCCTGTACTTCTAACCCTGTAATCTTTAAAGAACCCTGGTGGGATTTGAACCCATGAGGTTGAGTTTATAGAACTGTCATTCTCACAAACTGAGCTATATGCACTGTACTATATTTTTCTATACTGCAGAGGTTTCTGTCTGAATTGGCATCCATTATGAGGGATGATTTATTTCACCTGTATGCTATCACTAAAATATTTTTGTAAACAAACTCATTTGTATTTCTTTTTTCACAGGTTCTACTCCAGAGATTCTGGGCTTCTTAAATTTAAAATCCATGCAGGATTCCTGGGTCGTCCCATCCCACCGACAGGAAAGAGACTTGTGGCCTTCACATTTCATCCACTGTACCCATTTGCTATCTCAGTGCAAAAGACCAATGCAGAGTATGTGGTTAACTTCCACATTAGGCATCTTACAAGTGGAGTAGAACACACTTGAGTCTAAAGATACATTAGCTTTTGACTGTCAACACAAGTTACTTTAAACATAAATTCAAGTCTTTCCAAATCTGAAGGGCTTTTATTCTTGTTCCAGTGATATGTATGATATCTGACTGACTCTTCTTGGGAATTGACATTGTTAATCAAATTCAACCAATATAGTTGTATCCCTTTGTGTGAAAGTAACAACAACAAAACAAGTTTTATTGTTTTATTTTGAAAGAATATTAAAATGTGATCAACATTCTCAACACGTGTCTTGTTGGTTTTGTTTTATTTTTAGTCAAGGTAACTGGACATACTTCTCAAAACTTGAATGTTGTTCACACCAAAGTAAAGTTTAAATAATTATATGTCAACATGGTCAATTTTGAACACAGAAAGAAGCAAGGGAACCAGTGAGAGAATAGTGTTAAAGGGCCATATGACTTTTTGCCTTGAAATAAGCTCCAAATAATCTTTATTTTGGCACACGGACTGGTTATCATTTAAAAATAATTAGTTATGCATTTAGTTTTTGATCAAAAGGCTTAAAAAAAGAATTAGCCTTGGGAGTGGAGAGGAATAAATGGAAAACCTCTCCCCTCCCCCTGCCATTTTTTTTGTTCCTTTTCATACCCCAACCACCTGTGCTCTCCAAAAGGAAACAAATGCTATGAAGGCTAGATTAAGGCTATGAAGGCTGGAACTTGAAAACCAAAGTTTAAGGATTAATTTCAGCCATTTGAGGGAGGCCAGTTTTCAGCTGTGGGTGCACAAACACTTGAGGTATACAGTTCATCCCAACATTGCAGAGTGTTTTGAGAGTACAAAGATTGGTATGCCATAATTTAAGAGCAGGGACTCCAGAACATCTACACTTTATACTTTTTGCTGTTTTTTTTTTCCCAAGTTGTTTTTCTGGAAGTCAAAGATTAGGAGGATGAATGCCGGTCAAGCCCAAATCATACCGTCCAAAAGGACGTCGGACACCTTATTGAGACTTATATAACAGACTAACTGGTTTTATCTCAAGACATATCATGGGGTCATACATGGAATACTGACCAGGTTGGGGGTAGCAGTTTATATGGTTAAATTTAGGACTAAGCAACCCAAGAAGCTAGGTGGTACAGTGGTACGGTAGGCTATGTAAGTCTAAGCCTAGCTGAGGTCACAGGTTCAATCCTGAGTGGGGATTTTAGATTTTCCTTTTTACACTTAAAAATTTATTGAAAATAAAATTCCAAGTGTCGACATTACATTATATGTCTCAATAAGGTGTCCGACATCCTTCTGGACAGTATAATTTAGGCACAACCATGAATGCCCTTTTGCACTCTCCATTTTTTAATAAGGGACTGAGAGACAACTGGGGATGAGTCAGTTTTGTTTTTGTGCTCAATAGAGGTTTTGCATGGCAGGAATGAAAATGTTTTGCATTTGCAAGAACACTCTTTCCCATAGGGAAAAGAATCTATTGTTCCTGCCATGCAACATGGCTGCTGTGCAAAACCTCTATTGGCTGATCCTGGATGTCAGCCATTATATATACAAGTATGGTATATCTAACACCCAACCCCAAAAGCTCATCAGCTTACATTATAGTTGTTCTGGGGTTCCTTGTATACCAATTATTATGTTGAACCAGAGGTTAAAATACTGTATCAGAGTGGAGCAGGCAAAATGCTTTTCATTGAAGACTCTGCTTTAGTATAAGGTTGCAAGGTCGAGTTTTTTTGAAAACAGATGGCATTTTGCTGTGCACCAACATAATAACACCTTGCAGTTCCATGAGGCCATTGTGCAAACCATGACAGGGAAGCCCTACAACATCTGCATTGAAAATGCATTACTTTGTTTTACAAGAAGTTACACAACAAAAACCCAGTTTCTTTGTTTCTGGCTTGAATCAATTTCATTCTTGGTAGTCAGTGTGGTTGGTGCTAGAAAGGTGAAGGGAGCCATGCTCTTTCCATGAACTTCACACATTTAAAAATTCCACTTATCCCTGCCCCTTGTAAACTGCAAAACAGTTGGCATGCATTTGTTCAACCAATTCAGACTGCTTTGCAGTCAATCCCCTTTCTAGTGCCTACCACACAGGATAACTCCTGGGATAATCAACACACAACTTCATACTTTGCAATGGTTTTTATCTTTAATTGCTGTTTGAAAATTTATACAGAACTCATTTGCCACTGCTCACAGACTCACGATGACTTGAGGAAGCTCGCTTTTTCTTCAGCATTTCATGACGCTTCTCCTTTGCTTCTTTAGCTCTCTTGGCCAGTAGCCTTGTGTACTCGGCAAACTCCTGCTTAGCTTTCTGTGCTCTCATCTTCTTGAGAGCCAAGATCTTGCGTTTGCGCTGCAGAGCAAGAGGAGTGACCAAGCGTTGGATCTTGGGGGCCTTTGTCTTGGTCTTCTTGCCTTCCTTCTCTGGCAGTGTCCTTCTGATAACATACTGACGCACATCATCTTCCTTGGACAGGTTAAACATCTTCCTGATCTTACCCACTCTTTTAGGTCCAAGGCGGCGGGGCACAGTGGTGTCAGTCAATCCTGGGATATCATTGTCACCTTTCTTGATGATGACCAGATTAAGCACACTGAGTTGGGCATCTACAATGCAGCCACGCACAGACTTACGCTTGCGTTCACCGGTTCTACGTGGCCTGTAGCAGGAATGACCCTTGGAGAGCAGAAGACGGACACGACCATTTGTCATGACTCCCTGCTTCATGGAGAAACCTTGTTTGTCATTTCCTCCAGAGATTCTTACTACATAACCCTGCAACATGAACATGCAGCTCAGTTAGGAAAATAAACCTTATAACAGAAGAGAGAGAGAGAGGCGGGGGGGGGGGGGGGGGGGGGAATTGATCACTTGGCATAAAAAGATTTTGTACACTGACCTTCCACTCTTCTCCAAGGCATTCAGCACTGCATTCAGCTGAAATACGCTTGTCATAGAAATTACGACTGCAATTGAAAACAAAAGAAATTTCAATACAGATTCAGTGGTACATTTAGTTACAGGCAATGAATCAAATGAACTGGGATAAGAGGGATTAGTTTCTAAAGAACTTGCGATGTTGCACCAGACAACTGGGCTGATAAATAGGCTAGGTCACCATAAAGAGGTTGAAAAGCTGAATTTTGGATCTGAGTGAGTTTGGTTGATACCAAATTTTCCTGGGGTAAAAGAGAAAGAGAAAAGCCTACAAAATTAACAGTTCTGATGATCTTTGCAATCATCAGGAGTGAATTTTTGTGCCTGGTGTTATTCATATTTTGTTTTGCTTCCAAAGAAGCTACACTCAAAACACAAAGATGCCAGACAAAATCCTGAGTCATCACCTCTGAATAACCAATGTATATGAGCACTTACATTTTTCGTTCATCGTCCACTTCAATGAGCTTCTGGCACCCACTTGCTGGGTAGGAGATATTGAGCTATAATAACAAATACGGTAACTATTATCAAGATGTCCTTTACATCAGCACTAAGCACAAACAAGCATATCCTGCTGGCTAGTAATCAATGCCACTTTTAATAAATGCTTATTTTTTGATCCGATGAAAAGACATCCTGCTAGCTAGTAATCAATGCCACTTTTAATAAATGCTTATTTTTTGATCCGATGAAATAAGAGCAGTACTGTGTTCTAGTGGTGCCCAGGACCTCAGACAACTAACTCTTGTCTTCAGGTGACAAGAAAAACTTACTTTTTGCTTAAAGCTTTAAGTGCCAGGCACCCCAGATTTCATAGTTGGGAGCCTTTGGGCTCCCTGTGATTCATCTAAGAGTACAGCCTTGAGGAGGATGTAGGGAAAACAATCCAATGCTACAAGCTTTTTGGGATGTACATGTAATGTTCAGCTCTTATGCCACTAACACATCGCTTTAAGTAGAAAGTGTTTAGCAACTGTTTCAAGTAAAGAGCTATAAAGAAAAATGCCTGCATAGCTCTGCACATTCATGTATTCAATTTCTCAATACAGTATTCATGCATGTTGTTTGTCACAAAATAAACACAAAGGTATGGGGCTGACTCTGCAGCAAAAAAAAAATTAAATAAAAAATAATAAAGAGGTTGCCCTATTTGCTCTCTCGTAAAGGTTATCACACACACCATTGATAAAATTAATTTGCTTTCTACCATAATGATCCAAGAATTGAATTTGGAATTTCAGGTGTTGATAATCTAGTTGATAAAGCAACTGAGCAATAGGCAAGATTCAACAGCCACAAGTCCTTCTACAAAATGACTGCTACAAATTATTGGCAAAATAATTAACCTCCACTTCGCTAATAGTAATAAAATGATTTTTCTACTAAGGCTGTTGGAACAAAACTAAGTTTACTTAGCTCCTCATAATAAAATAAATGTGAAACAACCAATAATTGGAACTGTTAATCTTGTCTATGTGTAGCAAACTCGTAACAAAACCAAATAACCTCAAGCATAGTCTTCTTTTAAAGCCTGTGAAGGTATTGGTCTGCAGTTAAATTACACAAATTATTGCCAATATTAAAGTATTGATGCAAAAGGAATCCCATGGAAATAAATCTGTCATTGAGACCAGTTATATTCTAAACCCACGTCTGTCATGTTTCTGTAAATTCAATGAATCCCAAAAATTCAATCCGGTAAATCTTGAGTCAGAACAAACCATCTATCCACAAACACATCACATATTGATAGAGGGGTGATCACTGTTTTAGTTTCTCTACAACGTCCTGTTAATTGTGCACGGATTTTTATTTTTTTTTACCTTCATAGTTCGTCTTCTCTTCGATGAGAAGAATCCCACAAGAAGCGACGGAAAGAGAGAGAACGAGGGGCTCCAGTGGAATTATGGGACTCCGCTGAGAGGGGACTAAAACTACACATGCGCGGAAAAATTGAAAAACAAAGATGGCGGTCGACGGAATGTTTTTACGATATTTTGATATTTACTGAAGGTAAAATATGTTACACGAGCTTATCTTGGCGTTATCTGGGGACTCTGGAGGAGTGTTTGTCCACAAAAAGTTTGCTGGACTACAGGTTTGTATACACACCTCAACAGCGTTGTGGAAAAGAACGGTACAGGCTTGGCGCCAATATTTGAAAAAAAAATGGAATCAAATTAATTTGTGAATGTATACTCATAAATTTAATTAGCATGTACAAATAAATTAACTTAAACAGCTCTTAACTAAATGTTCAATCAATCAATCTCAGAGATGTCAATTCTCAAATAATGGCAGTCCTGCAAAGACTCCTCCCCCCCCCCCCAGTATAATTACCCCCTACACCTCTTCCTCCCCTCCCCCTTTTAGAATATTTTCCAAATAATTACCCCCAAAACTTACCAACATATATTATATTATTTCCAGCCTCTGTGGAGTAACCAATCCCTGTAAGCTAAACAGATGAAGAGAATAAGAATCCCTTATTGTTATTCAAGAAAATATGATAAACAAATAGGATGATACCCTTTTTCATTGCATGCCAATTTGTTAGAAAATAATGGGGGTCACCTGTGCTTAAAAATCTACCAAATAATTATGGCTGTGTTGTTTGATTTTCAGGTTTCTGCTGACTTACCATTTATTCACGAGAGTGAGGTTGATCTTCTTAACAGAATTTGTCGGCTTGGCTCCTACTTTCAAAAGTTTCAGACATTTTGTAGGAAATATACAGAAGTTTCTCCTTTTATAAGAGAAAGTTCAAGTGATGGTGAGCATTATTTGTTTCAATTTAACCTGAAACTTTATTTCCTGATACTGTTGCTTGTTTATGTGCAATGTTTCACCACATTTAGTGTCAAACCTACGGTGGCCCAAAAGTGTCATGGCAATTTCAATTTGCTCATGGCAATTTCAACTTTGCACACGGCAATTTCAACTTCGCTCATGGCAATTTCAATTTGCTCAGGGCAATTTCAATTTGCTCACGGCAATTTCAACTTTGTTCACGGCAATTGCAATTTGCTCATGGCAACGAAACACACACTTAGATTCAAGCAGAGAGGATCAAAATTTCTATTGAAAAGCCAATAGAAAACGAGGAAATTCAATCCACACTGGTCAAGGGTATAAATACATGTTTGAAAATTATGCTGAGCAGAATGTTTTAACCTTTCTCAAGCAAATAGAAACCCGGCAACTGATGAGGTTTGAGAGGAGAACCGAAACCATGGTCTTGCCTGAATGAAATAGTGGCTTGACCTCTAGTCCGTTGCATGCGTCTTCTGAAAGGTTTTAAAACTCATTCTAAACTAAAATCCTCCTTAACAAACGGCTAAATGCAGAATACCCATTCAAACCACACAGAAGGAGCAAATGGCATTAAAAACATGAGGTAAGTGTCGTGCAGGCCTGCCAACCCCATTTTACACTTGAAGTTGAAATTGCCATGAGTAAAGTTGAAATTGCCGTGAGCAAAGTTGAAATTGCTGTGAGCAAATTGAAATTGCCGTGAACGAAGTTGAAATTGTTGTGAGCAAATTGAAATTGCCGTGAGCAAATTGAAATTGCCGTGACACTTTTGGGCCACCGTACAAACCATATACCCTAAAACTAATAATAGTTTCTCAATAACTGATTGGATAAAAAAATGTTAATATTAATTAATTTTGAGTTCATCTCCCCAATGGTATATATTTTTTAAGATTGTAGCCATGTATCTCAAAGCTTATTGACAGTCCTTATGCGGATACTCTTAGTTAATTAGTATTAATTTTTTCTGTTAATGAGAATATTTGTCAATAAGTTCTTTTTTTTTTTCACCCAGGAATAACTCCACGGGAGCCATTTGGTTTGTACATTCAAGCCTTTTGTACTGGTTTGGATCAAGTTCTCGATTCTTACAGAAAAACCTTGATTGATTTAGAGAAACAGGTACTTACATTCACGAATGTAGATAGCTTATATTGTAACTAAAATTTAGTTAAGACGATGATAGACAGCTTTAAATGTTGGATTTCACTAATGACTATTTTTTTTTAAACTTCACAGGTTCTGAAAGATCCTAAACTTCCTCTCACATATATTGAACACAGCTTGGAACAGGTTTGTTACATCTTTTCACTCCATATTTTCAGGATTTACAAACATTCATTTAACTTACATTTCTTTCGTATTTTCCTTATGAATCATTAAAATAATATTTAAGGTTTTTTGTACTTTTCAGTATCAAGTTTTATTCCCATCTCTGTGGTCAGTTATTGAGCAAATTCAAGCTAGTAAGGTACAGAAAATAAATAATGGAAATGTTACCTTTTTATTAATCTTTATATATAGAACACATATTTACCCACAATAAAACCTGTATTAAGCAGACCCATTTTAAGCAGACATCCTTTATTAAGCAGACACTTGGGTCCCTAAATTTTCTTCCCATATTTACTATAAAATGGATCTGTATTCAGCGGACCCCTCTATTAAGCAGACGCTTAAGCGAGGTTGCGAGGGTGTCCGCTTAATACAGGTTTCACTCTATATTATTGATGCTTGTAGTATGTGTTAAAGTTTAGCTTAAGTAATGAATTTGTTTTACTGCAGAATGATCTGATTCACAGGGAGTTCATTTTACCTTGCGGGTAATGTAGTTTTATTGAGGTTGTAGTTACTGTATCTATTGGTTGTTCATGAGGCCTTGTTTTGTTTTGCGATCAGGCATTAGGATGTCAAATTCTGGATATTCTGCAACAAAGCTGCATCTGTGGAATTCCTGATGTGCGAGATGCATTAGAAAGGTAATGCATGCATAGCCGGGTATGGATATTTCCTGGAAACACACAACAATATTTTTTATAGCTGTTTCACTGTTGGTTGATAATGACAGTGTTACATAAAGCACCGCAGAAACATTTTTACAAGTTTTGTTTAAAAGTTTTGTAACTACATTTGTAACTTTACACTCCTGTGACATAACACAAAGCGACAAGATTACATTTTATCCTTTTTCACTTTGTGTTTATCACACTAAGTGTTAAGTTAGTTACAAAACTTGTAAACAAATGTTTGTTGGGTGCTCATGATAATACACAACACACTGTAAGCATTTTTGTGCGTTGTTGTTGATACTTGATTTTCCTTTTATTTCATGTGAATCAGAATCCTGTTTGTGTGTCATGGAGTAATGTATCAACAGCTCAGTGCATGGGTGCTGCATGGGATACTCATTGATAAACACAGTGAATTCTTCATCAAAGAAGTCACCTCAGCTGATGATCAAACAGTAAACAAAACAGATCAAGGTGCTGCAGGTAGCAGCAGTGACCTGGGAATACCTGGAATAACAGGAAGGCAACTTACTGAAATATTGGTACAGTAAAGGCTTAATCCTCTTGACTCCCAGAGTATAACCTTAAGTCAAGGCAGGTGGGGAAGCAGGGGGGTGGGAGAAAGGGGCTATGTTCTATGTAACTGCTCATTTTTTTTTTTTAAATGTTTTGTACGAAGATCTCTTTTTTTGTTGGTTGCAGGAGGGTGAAGTAAAAAAGCAGACTCCAGCTCAATGGCAGTTTAGAATCCATGCAGAAATGCTGCCATCTTATATTCCAACCAGGGTGGCTGATAAGGTTGGAAACTTTTGTATAAATTATTAAACCTAGAGTAGACATAACTCCAATCATTGATTATTGCATCTTCAAAATGTTAAACAGCTCATAGTGTTAGCTCTGACCTTGACCTTTCTGTTTAGGTTTTGTTTATTGGTGAATCGGTTGGGATGTTTAAAGGATCCAAGCAAACAAAAAACTCTCTTCAGCGAAGTAAGTTCACATGATATTGATTTCTTTGAATATCTGATTTATAGTCAATCTGATCTTCTAAGTAGTTTCCTAGCATTTTTACTGATGTTGACAATTTGATGACAGGTTCTGTAATTCAAGAGAAGGAAGAGGAATTCACGAGGTCATTATATGCCCTACAGCAGCAACCCAAGTTTAACTTGATGTTGTTTGAGAATGAAATTGACAAGATCAGGCTGTGTGTTGCTGAGGTACATACAGGCGCGTTTACACAGGCAATTTTTTGCGCAATTTTTGTCATGCACAAGTTGCATCTTCAAATCATGTGTGTAAATTTGCAGCGATTTCAGAGTGATTGGGGAGCAATTTGTTGCGCGATGTCACAGAGGTTTTGAACAGGTACAACTTGGCGGCGATTTTTGGGAAATCACAGAGGGGTGAGGAAAATAAGGAACCTTCCTGACAAAAGTTACATTGGAGAGCGCGACAAAAATCGCATCAAAAATCGTATCTGTAAATGGGCCTTAACTGTGTACTAGCTTATTTTTCTTATTTAAGTCCAATTAAAAGAAATCTTACTTGCTTGTTTGTATATATATCTTCATCATCACAATCACTTTCACAATCCATTTCTGTCATGAGTACCAAGTGTCACATAGGACACAATTAAAACAGAGTTATCCACCATGGCCTTTATTTGGTACACTGGTGAAAGTGATTACCTCCCACAATTGCTGCCCAGGTTAGAATCCCAGACTCAGCATCAAATGTGGGTTGAGTTTGTTCCTCCTTCTCCTAAAAAAAAAACAGAGAACATTTCTAAATTACAATAATTATTAGATCTGGAATTCCAGGGCCAGTTTTGTCAGTCACAGGACTATTTTAAGTGTTACCCTCATTAAACAATAATATTTTAATTTTTTTAAAATCTATTTTAAGCATCTGTGGAAACTTGTTGTGGAGAATGTAAACCTACTCAAGCATCTAAAGGTATGTGTTGCCCAGTTTGGTTTGAACCTTTGGATTAGAAATTGTGGTTATTTGTTGTCTGTCAACTTTTAACCTGTTTTTTTTTTTACCTGATTGACAGATTTTAAAGGACTTTTTCTTACTGGGAAGAGGAGAGCTGTTCTCTGCATTTATAGAACATGCAAGGGATTTACTAAAACTGCCTCCATCAGACAACACTTCTCATGGTAGGATCCTGTGTTGTATAAAATATACACTGTTTAATTTTTCTCTTTTCATGAGGCTCTATACGGGTGTTAAATCCTTGGTTAAATAAATCCATTCATGAGCTTCATGAGTGGAGTGGGTGAGGATGGGAGCACATCTTCACAAGCTGATGTTTGTCTCATGCTCATAAAATTGAAAGATTGTAACTGCACGCTACATGTATCTTTAAACTAGCACCATTGTTATTTTAACAGGGCTTGTGTTTGACTGTTCTGTAACATTTGCAAATTTGATGTTAATGTATTTCAGATGCCCATGCAGCATTTCTGCAAGTTGTTAGCAAGGTGAGCCAGTGAGCCAAAGGCCTTAAGGGGGACAGACAGAAAATGGAATTTGTTAGATGGCAAGAGCAGGGGTGAGGGCTGGGTAGGTTGGTAGAGCTACACACAGGCTGAGAAAGTAGGACCAATGGTGAAATTTGCATAATATTTTACAATAGTAAAAGCACAAAGAGATGGTTTCTGCCAAGTTCAGGGTGTGAACTGCAAGTAATGGGTTTGGGAGGTTGGAAGAGAGAAATGCATAATTATGTACAACACTATATGTAAAACATCTGTATTTTTTGTTACTCAGTTTCTGCCAGATGATGATGAACCTGCTTCCATGTTTACTGTTGTGATTGACAAAGAAATTGCTCAGCAAGAGAAAAAGAAGAAAGCTCCTACAGCTGCAGGTAGAAGTGCTCCAAAAAATAAATGTTTTTTATCCTCAGTCCAGCCTGATCATTAGCATGTATAATTGTTGATTCCTTTGAAGCCTCACATGTTTTTGTTCTTTAACAGACCAGACAGCTGTTGTGGTATCAGGTTGGGATTGCGTTAAGCTTCAGTACGACGTTCAATGGCCATTACATATTCTGTTCCAACCTGCTGTTCTAGAAAAGTGAGTCTTTTTCATCCTGAAAGGATAATAAACAAGAGGCTGCAAGCAGCCTATACTCATGCGCATGCGTAAGAAAGTTTTACGATATATTTTAAACATGATAAGAAGATGTCCGACATGGAGAAGAGTTACTCCTTTCATTCAGTCATCGTTCCTGCAAACCACGTTGTTTACTATTGAATGTTTTGTAAATGAAGGCTGTACCACAATGAAGCCAGTGATTCTTCTACGTCTTATATATACCTAACGTGAACATTAGTAATGTAAGTAGGATTGTAGGAGACGCTGTCGTGACACTTCAGTTACGCTGTTTTACCGGAAGTGAGAGTAGCTGGAAGTCACTAAACAGGAAGTTTAAATGGCAAAGCTATGAACCGGAAGTGCACAGTTTAAATTTGCATGCAAAATCGTGACACCAAAAAAAAAAAAAATAAGAAAAAGAAAAACGGAGGGCATTTTATAACTCATGCCGCTACGCGCATGAGTAATAAAGTATGTATGTACTAGGCTTTCACACAGACGTTCTTTGGCTTTGTCAAATAATATCCTTGGTAGTTTTGTCATGCAATCTTCTCATCGTTTGAGTGGAGTGTGCGACATGCAGAAAGAACATTTGAAGCCATGTTATGTGAAAAAGTAAAATTAAATGATTGAGACGTGGCATTAACATCGTTCTGTTGTGTGGTTGGTAAAACTCACTGACTTTGTTCTGTCTGCAGGTATAATAATCTGTTTAGATTTTTGTTGAAAGTGAAGCGGACTCAGTTGGACCTTCAGCAAGTTTGGGCAGCATACATGGGCAATAAACACTTGTCCACTGCACAGCTATCAAATATGACAAAGATATGGCTGTCAAGGATGCACATGGCCTTCCTAGTGGATAATTTACAGTATTACCTCCAGGTAATGTGATTGTGTCTGTCTTTTACCAGCCTTCCCAGTCAACCGCGTAACTCAAGTTTAAATTACAAAAAAGTGCAACAAGCACGATGCCACGAGTTTTTAAATACATTTAACAATGCATCACATGCTACATTTTATCCTTGTTGCAGTAGTACGAAAACGTTCAGTTCGTGATATATACACAACGCTTTTTTTCATCTCTCCTGGTGGTTTTACCAGTTTATAAATGAGCTCCTAAACATGTCCAAAGTTCAAGATCTCTTCTAAGAAACCAACCCTGGATGGTTCGTTAAAGGAAGATCCTCAATGCTATTTCAGAATTCTCCCAAAAGATTGTCCTTATATACCAGATGTAAGCATTTATTTTCTTGTTGTTGAACTGTCAGGGGACGTGTCAGAATCACAGAACACCCAACTTATGTAGCAGAATTTCTTCTGTAGGTAGATGTGTTAGAGTCACAGAACACCCAACTTTCGTACCATAATTTTCGTCTGCAGGTGGATGTGTTAGAGGCACAGTACACTCAACTTGTGGAGAAGATAAACAGCACAAGAGACTTTGAATCAATCCGTTTGGCTCACGATCAGTTTATTACCACACTCATGGCACAGTCATTTCTGCTGATGAAACCGGTAAAGAATGCGGAATAAAAATTTATATTTATACATGCTATTTTTCTTTTTTATTTATATCCATTCAGCTGTGTCCGAAATATTTTGTTGCTTAACTAGTAGTAAGCTGAACTTTTTGCGTCTAAGCCTGGTTGACACGGGACGCTCTTCATAAATCATAAAACCTAGAGTGTAGTCATTTCATGTTGCTGTTTTACAGAGCTTAGCTTGCTGGAGAAATTTTGCCAATTTTATAAATAAAAAATGTGCCACCGCATCTGTGATGGACTTGAAGAGCCATTGTATTTCATAAAGACACATTGAAAACCATCCCGGTTCGGCAACGAGGCGTCAAGGATATTTAAGTCTATCACCTAAACCCCTTGGAATACCCGAGATTATCCAGCACTTAAACCCTTACGAAATCCTACGATACCGCCACGGGTCGGCGATGAGGCGTCAGGGATATCTACATGTAGCATTATTACTAAAACCCCTAATAAAACCGGCAATAAGTCGTCGCGGATATCCAAAGATTATTTCTGTTAAGACATAAGCTTCACTATAAAAACCATCACGAAACTCTCGCGTATCTGTTACGCATGCATCGCAGACAACTGTCGCGTGCTGTTGCTAATTCCGTCTCGGGTGGTCGCTTAAATTTTTGTCTTTGAACATAAAATACTTTGTACATGTAAATAGTAATGCAGCTCATCTCGTTCTGACAATAGAGTGCAAACAATATAACCGTGAAACATTAGTAATACTAAATTACACAAATTTGTACAAATTTGTAATTAGTCAATTTTGTCAATTTAGTGAATTCAGTCAGGCGTAAATAGTCTAAGGCGCGCGAGTTGTGAATTTTAAAAATACGGCACTGCATCAAGGAAACAGTAAAACCAGAAACTAAAACGGAATTTTGGAAGTTTTAGGGAATTTTGAACAGGAAGAGAACATCTGCGATAGACTACTTGAAAGGCAAGTTTCTTGTCTAGAATTTCGAGGGTTCTTTTTCAAGCCTGATTCGCATTTTTTGCGAGCGCAATGAAAACTCGATAATGTGAATAGACTACGAAAATCGCATTAAAAAGCGCTCACTTTTTCATTTAACTGCAAAGCTGTGCGATAATAAGACCAGGGAATGGACAGTAGGCACTTTCCGTTAAGATCTTTATTATTATGAATTACACTGCAAAAATAGAATTACAAACTTCGATAATTCATTACACAGATCAGGTAAATTTAAACGTAACAATAATTCAAAGTTCAACGTAACATAATTCTTTGACAGAGGGAGGTCTCCGGGAAGTAAGCAAAAAGTTCAAGCTCTGAGCTAATTTAATCAGTCAGTTTTCCTGCGTTGTGAAACTGAGTCAAAGTCGACGACAATTTTTTTTCATTAAGTACCCGCAATTTGGGCAAAAATTGCACTTGAGGTCAATGATGCTTGCGCATTCCGGACATAAACCTGTAGTGTCTTGGCTGGACAACAGCTCAGACCAGTAGTTACTTAGGTGATCATCCAGGACATTTACGGTGCTTCGTTCCGGCTTGTGAAAGGATAAGACGCGTGCTTGTTGTTGCTGGTTTTCGTCACTTTCGTTCTCGTGCACCGTGCTAAGAATAGATTTGAGGTTGTCAGTAGAGATCGATGTGGCGGCGGTTGCCATTCTATGACACTCACGGGAGTACTCGGCGGACTTTGCGTCACACTGGTCGCTTACTGAGTCTACAGAACACTCGTAGGGTGTCTTGGAGGGATGCACATCAGACTCGCCGAACACTTTTGACACAATCACATCTAAGTTACCATTTTCCGCGCTGATCATGTCGTTAAGTGTGGACTTAGGGATGTCTGGTAGAACGCTACTCAGTCTTTCCACTTTGTCACCCCACGGTGGTTTAAACGACACAGGGATGTCCGGCATGACTTGCACGGTGTCTTTGGAATTACCGGGGGCTACAGGCTTCATCTGGTGCTGTTGAATTACCCCTCTAAGTACGTGCAGTGGAGACATGTCAGGGCAGACAGATGCAATATGACTAGCATGCTTATTTACTTGGCTGTAGAGCTCTCGGTGTTTCACTAGTTGTTTTTGCCTTTGCTCTGTTGTGCAAGAAAATAAGAATAAATACAGTTAATTTTGCACGTCAGGTTATACTGAAGGTTGGGAAATTATCATTCTACAATGGGGAAATTGATAGATTGATGGGGAGTTTTCGTCGCAGCCGTAAAATCTGAGCCCTAGTTCAATTACACTCCCCGACTAGTCTCGCCGTAGTCAAGGTTATTATTTTTAATGGTCATATAAGAATTACTATAAAAACTCACCAGTTCTCTTTTCAGCTGCACTGAGAGCGTTTCTGGCTTTTTTCTTTGCAATATCACCGTCTGCTATTTGTAGCGTGGCCGAGACTGACGGGAAGGCTACCACCTCTGGTACACTCAGAGTTGGATGGTTTCCTGTTTTCTCTGGGTCTTTACTTGTTCTCTCATTTAACACTTGAGTGTGAGTTACACACTTTTCACAGCTGCAAAGCTTATACGGGCAAAGGAGCTTGTGGCCACGAAGTGCACTAATCACCCCGTGCTTCCTACATTTTGCACAGGTTCGACCATTTACGCGTGGCTCCATTTTCAACTTCGAACGAAAATGAACAGAAGTTTGCACGTGCTTTGACAATAAATTAGCAATTCAAATCTGGCGCCAACTATCAATGATAATTTGCATAACAATGCACATGTTCCTTGTTGGAATCCCTTTTTACAGCAGCGTGGCTAGCTAGGGTTTTGACCGACTACTGACCTAAAATGTCTTGGAGAATGAATAAAGCTGATGGTGTCTACCGCTATGGTGCTGCATATCCGTTACAGAAACGAGTACAGATTATTGTCACCTTCATTACCATTCAGAGTTTTTACGCAACAGCAAGGATTTGAAAGGTGAGTTATAATTGCGTAAGACGTTTGGTCGATCTTTTCCGCGTAAAAGCAACATTGATGCCGCAAACGCAAGAAAATTCCAGGCCAAAGGTCTTCCCCTGGTGGTTCGAGACTTACATTGAAGCCATGGTAGTGATGTACCCAACAATGTATATACGGGAAATACGACAAATGGTTGCAGATGATTTAACCTGTTACCAGCTGACACTCCATCTTTGTCCAGCATTCGGGCTCTATTGTACAGATCAAACACTACCAGGAAGAAGTGTGTTCAGGTTGCCAACGAACGATTTTCTCCGTATACACAACAGAGACGCCGAGAGTACATTAGCTGGCGAAGAACAGTTGATCCAAGGGTTTTATATTTTTTTGACGAAACAGGATTTGCATCTAATACTGACCTGCGTGTATATGGCTGCTGTGAGAGTGGTTTCGCCCTACCTTCCTACCAGGCTAAAAGTGGAGGCACCGCTCATTCAGTCCTAGGTGTTGTAGGATACAGAGAAGGGGTGATTACGGCCATACCTATTGAAGACAACTATAACACCGTATTAGTCAATGAAGTCATACAAAATCAGGTATTGCCTCTACTCCCCAGAAATTGCTACTTGATAGCAGATAATGCTAGCATACACAACGATGCACAGTTGGCCAACATATTGGCTATCAAAAACATCACGCTGGTAAAGTTACCAGCGTATAGTTACGATCTTAATCCTATTGAAATGATTTTTGGCTTGGCAAAAGCTATGGCCCGAAAAAACCCTGGAGCTTTGAAGGATAACGCCTTGTTAGCCACTGTCGATTCTTTCATTCAGATTTCGCCAGTACCAGTAAGAAAATACTACAAAAAGGTCATGGAGAGTTACAAGTTAAGTCGCACGCAGAATTTCGTGGATAACTTAATTGTGTCTGTGCTTTTCGATAACAAAGCTGATGGATGTAGCTTTAATTTAGAATTGTGCGTTTTCGTAAAAAAAAAGATTCATGTCAGATCACCCATCACCCTGAACGAATTTTCGAAGAGGATGAATCTGGCAATTTTTGAGAGCAGTTTCAAGTCCTGGGTGGTGCATGGTGGTGTGGGTGGTGGGTACTTCCATATATAGGCTATATAGGTATGTGCGTCCCGATTGGGTAGAATTTTCGAGCCTCGGGCTCCTTAAATAGGATAATCCTTTTACGTAATATTACGGCCAGATGCGATAACGTAAACGGGGATAGGTGAAAATAGAAAAAACAATTGACCAAACGTGTCTTTGTCTTTGATGTGTCCTGCGTCCATTTATTATAGTTAGTAGTCTGGGTGGGAAAACGGGGATGGGTGGAAATAGAAAAACAATTAAACTTAACGCGTCTCTTGTCTTTGATGTGTCCTGTGTCCATTTATTATAGTTAGTAGTCTGGGTGGGAAAACGGGGATGGGTGGAAATAGAAAAACAATTAAACTTAACGTGTCTCTTGTCTTTGATGTGTCCTGCGTCCATTTATTTTAGTTAGTAGTCTGGGTGGGAAAACGGGGATGGGTGGAAATAGAAAAACAATTAAACCAAACGTGTCTCTTGTCTTTGATGTGTCCTGTGTCCATTTATTATAGTTAGTAGTCTGGGTGGAAATAGAAAAACAATTAAACCAAACGTGTCTCTTGTCTTTGATGTGTCCTGTGTCCATTTATTTTAGTTAGTTATATCTGGGTAGGAAAACGGGGATGGGTGGAAATAGAAAAACAATTAAACTTAACGCGTCTCTTGTCTTTGATGTGTCCTGTGTCCATTTATTATAGTTGGTAGTCTGGGTGGGAAAACGGGGATGGGTGGAAATAGAAAAACAATTAAACTTAACGCGTCTCTTGTCTTTGATGTGTCCTGCGTCCATTTATTTTAGTTAGTAGTCTGGGTGGGAAAACGGGGATGGGTGGAAATAGAAAAACAATTAAACCAAACGTGTCTCTTGTTTTGATGTGTCCTGTGTCCATTTATTATAGTTAGTAGTCTGGGTAGGAAAACGGGGATGAGAGGGAGTTGGAAATAAAGCAGCAAATGAATAAAACGCCTCAGTCCTGACTTTGATGTGTCTTGCGTCCATATATTTTCAGTTAGTTATTTCGTTTTTGCCCGCTAGTCTACTGAAAACTCTCTTTTAATAGAGCCCTGCATGTCTTTCATTTTAGTTTTCATCCTAGTTTAAGTTGAATAGATGCTATTTAATTTAGTCAACTTAATTAGCGGCTCTTCACGCTTCAACAATTTTTCAACAAAATTGTACAAAATTTTACAAATTTGTAATTTGTGTTTCACGGTTATATTGTTTGCACTCTAAAACATACAGCGGGCAAGCATGAGCGAGTTTAATTCATCACTGATCACGCTCAGTTTATTAGTGAAGGAAGTGAAGAAGGAAGCACAGTAATTCCTTCGAAGATGTAACAATCGGAAATGGTGTCGTGTGCTATTTAATCTTCCGCTGCGGCTAAATTAGGTTTGATTACATTAAAGTCTGGCATACCAAGAAACATCGCCACATAAAAGTACGTACTTACAGTGCACTCAGAGGAACTAGCATATTTAAATTTGCTTTACCGGGGTAATTACAAATAGTCCGTATACGTTTACTTGATTGACAGGTGTCACACTGCCTTGATGAAATCCTGAACTTATGCCAGTCATTCAGTTCGCTCCTGCTTCAGACGGGGAACACTGGTCTGGCACAGAGAGAACTGACACAGATTTCTAACATTACTAAGGTATTGTATAACACTTATTTCCACTGCGACAAAGATGTTCATTAAGTCAGCAACTGGTTTTCGTAGTTTATGATTTTGAAGTCAAAATACGAAAAATAGTATTTCGGACAATTAAGTCAACTGTCATCAAGAGATAGTCCGGCATGGGAGCGCGCCGCGTGTCAGCTACATTTGAAGCTCATCAATACTGACGCACAATATAGGGACAGTAGGGGGCAGAACGGCCAGGCGTAAGTTTTTCGAATGTCCCAAAAACGTTTCGGGCCCGAAAAGCTGTGTTACGTGCAGAATGTTTACCAATAAAAATTCGGTTTTTGTTGATATTGAAAGCTAAGCAATAAAATTTTACGTTTACTATGCAACTTTAGCTGTTTTGTGGGATACCGAGACTTCAACGCCATTCGTTGTGACAGTTAAAAAATAGCTTTCGGGTCCGAAGTCTTCGGGAGTTTCGAAAAACGCACGCCATGTGTTCGTATAGACAGGGGTGCGTAGCGAGGCAACTGCGTACAAGTTGTGGCTGTTCGTAATAGCAAGGTAGCTGCGCGATGGAAATGTTAAGTTAATTTATTTCATCTTTGTTTTGCAGACTTATGAAAGACAGACGATCCTTTTGTTTCAAATCCTATCGAGTGTGCGCAGTCATCAAGCCAGTCCTCACTTAGCGCAACTGCTACTCAGAATTGACTTCAATAAACACTTCTCATCATCAACCGAGGATAGATTCTAAACACAGTTAACGGTGCTTCTGATTAGCGGTTAGATTAGGGGAACACTTGGTACCTCCCATCCCATAGGGTTAGATCAGGGAACACTTGGTACCTCCCATCCCATAGGGTTAGATCAGGGAACACTTGGTACCTCCCAGTCCCATAGGGTTAGATCAGGGAACACTTGGTACCTCCCAGTCCCATAGGGTTAGATCAGGGAACACTTCGTACCTCCCAGTCCCATAGGGTTAGATCAGGGAACACTTGGTACCTCCCATCCCATAGGGTTAGATCAGGGAACACTTGGTACCTCCCATCCCATAGGGTTAGATCAGGGAACACTTGGTACCTCCCATCCCATAGGGTTAGATCAGGGAACAGTGCGTCATTGTTGAGGATGTTCCTTTGCAGGGGAGTGCAATCGGGCGGTGGAAGATAATCGGTCTTCAGAGTCTTGGAATAGTTGCGTGGCTGGTGCCACAGAGGGGAGCGAAAGGGGCACACCTAAGGACTAAAATATGATGTGACAAATTTACCAAAAAGACACCTATTATACAGCAACAAACTGAACTGAAATTGTCCACAAGGTTTTATTACAACTTGTAGAAATAAAATTTGTATTTACTCAATGTGATTCTTTTTTTGCCTAATGATGGAAACTTGTTAAAATAAATAACAATACTCTAAATGACCTAATATCGTGCGATGACATGTATGAATTATTAAATGTCTTTATTTCTAGAGTTATAAAATTATAATACTTTTCTGTTGAAACTCGCAACTGGAGTATTTTAATATTAATTTTTAAAAATAAATCTCGTTCTTTTGATCGAGATGTCTGCATTAAAAAGGAAAGTTTCAATTTAACGCCTTTGAACCAAGTGAACTTTACAGAAGGGGATGTTTGACTGAACCTCTAGACATAAATCAATCAATCAAAAATGGAGTAAATATTTGACACTATACTAGGTTGTTGTCAACACACCTGACACCTGAACAAAGAACATAAGTTTTAGACCATAAATACTATTAACAAATAGGCAATCCCTAATGCTACAATGGCACAGCTCAGTGACTTCATTATTATTCAATCGAACCAATCCAATATGGACACCAATGACACAGACCCAAGTGTCTGCATTGCACATTTCCCTTTCGTAAACGGTCGATGCCATTTTAGCGATACTTAGAAAAAATTTCACCAATTTAAGAATTATTTTTTCTATCAGAAAAAGAAAAATGCAATTAATTACCTAGAATCGAACCCGGAACCTCTGCATGCTAACCTCTCTCCTTCACCACTAGACCACTGGGCTGATCCGGCAAACCCCAGAAAAATTTAATTATAAAAGGTGCTTTTCTTAATATATATTAATAACGGGTCACCCTAGCCCTTAAATCTTACCTAACCGCGAATCTAGCTTAGATCTAATAATCGCTTTACCTGGGCCCAATTTTATCTAATAATGATAGCCTACTTTCGTCCCAATCCAGGCATTAACTAGAGAGAAATAGCATCGACCATTACAAAGGGGCTTGGTTACTAATGAATGCTAATGATGGCATCGACCGTTTACGAAAGGGAAATCAGCGTCTGCCTGACAGAGGTGCCCTGACAACAGAGGCAGAGTTTGCACAAATAAAGTTCTCGTGGGACCAAGTGAATTGTTTGTAATGATGGGTTCGTCAGTGTTAACAGTTGTACTTCTGCTTCATTTGGTCGGCTCCGCCATCTTTGCTGACATTTAAACTGTAACTCCTATAACACAGCGCAGTTGTTGCTTGCATCTTCAGCCAGATTAACTGTTGATCTAATGAAAAAAATAAGAGCATGTCATTACAAAACAGGACTGGAGGAAAAAACAATGACAAAATAAAAATTATTTGAGGAAACAAGTCCTCGGATAACTGTAACACATTTACAATGCCACCTACAAGACACCAGTGTAAGATAACAGTTAACTGCATCCCCGAGAACTGTTCAGCATAACAGATTGTCAATACCTGTTAAGTGTTAAATGACTTTTTACAAGATGGCCAGCAGCAAGAGCAGACAGTAAAGATAATTCTCCAGCAAGCACTGTACTGCAAACTATTTGTGCCAACTTTGTTGCATTTTTGCCAGGCTCTGACTGATTGGCTCCTTGAATACCAAGCATCTACAAAATACAATCATAAAACTGCATAAAAAAAAATTCAAGTAAGATGGATTAAGGCTTTCCATCCTGATTTCCATGTTTACATTACCAATCCTTATCTCAAAGCGTTGAGCAATATCAAACAAATAAAAACAGAACACTTGGTGGAGTAAATAACGCCAAATTACACAAGATTTGGGCTGGAATGCGCAAGAAACCAAAGTGTAAACCTGTCAGTGTGACACAAGCATAACTGCCTTGTGCTTGTTCAAGTTTGTGCTATACCAGTTTACACATGCAACGCAACGATGCAAGCACAAGCCCAAGAAAATGGACTGATTTCCTGTGTGCTTGCATCGCATGTGTAAATCAGGATAACACAAGCACAAGCGCAAGCAAAAACAAAACAAAACAGAAAAACAGTCACATGTTGTCAGCGTACATTCGTCGTCCACCATATTGGATTCAAATTTGAAGCCAAAAGGTGGTCACGCCAAACTTTTATGCCACTGCGCCTCCGTATGTTACCTTCTGCTTATCGCACATGTAAACCAGCCTTAACTGGAACTCAATTAAAATGTAGCTAACAAACTACAGTTTCTTCAGTTTTTATTTTTTACTAGTATTTTGTAAATTAAATGTGAGATTTTATTCCAAACCTTGAGACAGGCTGACTGAGGACCAAGGACTGTTCCGCCCCCAACGGTACCAACCTCCAATGATGGCATTGTACAACTGAAACAAATAAGGAAAAATATAATATACTATCAGACAGTTATCCTAACAGACAAATGTTAATAAGTTTCTTGAATAACGAGACAGGGTCAAACACGTACAAGAATGCAGACTGATGTGATTTCAAAACTCGATGGGAACACAAAAGTTACATGTAGTTTTGTAACAGGAGTAAGATTTCTGAGTCTTCGGACTCTTGTATTAATACTTGTTCAATTTCTGGATCAAAGCAACTTAAAAATGAACCAAAACAATGTGTTACCTGATGTACAAATCTTCTTTAGTTGGACCACAAGGTTCAAGTAAAGTTATACAGTTGCTGCTAGAAACACACTGCGCAGGATCCTAGAATAACAAGTAGAGCACATTAAATAACATTTTTATGTGCATTAATCATTACAGAATCAACAAATATCTTGACTGGGCTGGTCGTAAGGTATGATATTAACAATTACCTGTCCAGTGGCTATAAATACCGCTGTGACAATATTAGCCGCATGAGCATTAAATCCTCCTATGGCTCCAGCCATGGCTGAACCAACAAGGTTTTTACTGACATTGAGTTCTGTAAGTGCTGGCACTGTTGTCTTTAGAACCTGAAAGTAAGGAAATAATACACAACATCAACACTCTTGAACTGTGTTTCATACTCAGGCCTGCAAATCACTGGGGTTACTCTAATACTCCTTGAAACCTTGTGCTACATAAACTGAAGATGAGCACCATAGCTCTTCCAGTCTGGACTGGAACAGGTATTTACCTTATTTACAATATGTCCTGGCACAATGGCTTCACAGACAACAGACTTCCCTCTGCCTTCAATCCAGTTCACACCAGTTGCCTTCTTATCTGAACAAAAGTTTCCACTCAAACTTAACACCTCCATAGTTGGAAAGTGTCCATGTAAGCAATGTAGAGCTTTCTCTGTTCCCTAAAAACATAAAAATAGAAATAGATTATTTCTAGCCTTTCTGTACAGGCTACCAATGAAAATAAACTGTTATATTTTGTAAGGACACTGCAAGCATCAACATAGTGAGCTGCAGAAGTTATTATAGCATTTAGAGTAGGTGTACTGCAATTACCTTTGACACCATATTCATGCCCATAGCATCACCAGTTGTAGCTGTAAATCTGACAAATAACAAACGACCAGCAACAACTCCTTTCACTGACTGCAATCTGGCAAACCTACAACAATATAAACTTGGTTAACAAGAACAAGAACTTTTGGAAACTGGGCTCCATTTAAACCAGGCTCTGCTGAATGGACATCCAAGCTGTATAACTACTGTACTCACCTGCTTGTACTGTCAAACACATGCTTGATTTCCAGAAAATTCTTCTCCTTTTCTAGCCACAGTTTAACATCACTAAAAGAAAAACCACAAGGCTTTGATCAGATTTCCTAAATACTGCTAGTTGGGTGCTCAGTCTTGTAAAACTTTGGTAAGTGGTCAGTCAGTGCATTTGCAATTACCTAGCGAGCAATGCTGAAGGAAATCTAATGACTGGTCCTCGTGTCATGCCATCACCAAACACTGAACTTCTAACACCTCCACTTAGCTGCAATAAAACAAAAGCTTTTGAAACAAACGAAAGCTGATAGAATGCATTCAACAACTTAGTATTCTAATAAGCACATTCATGCTGTGAAAGAAGCAAAGGATTGACACAAATCCGACTTTTTCTCTGTTATATCAGCTTATTTATGATTTAATGAAAAATACCTAAAACATCAAATACTCAAAGTATACTGTCAACTGCATGCAAAATGATTGTGTACTTACAGATATACTAGTGAAAAAAATAAGGTTGGAGTTCACACAAGCACACACTTACCAATAGTGCTCGGCATCCCCGATTGGTGCTTGCTACAAGACATCCTTCTGTGGTTGCCATGGGAACAAGATAGTTCTGTCCATCAAGCAACAATGGTCCAGCCACACCCACTGGAAGTGGCATGTAACCAATGACATTTTCACAACATGCTCCAACAACCTAAAAGAAACCCAAACATCTGTGAGTTCTGATGACATTTTCACAACATGCTCCAACAACCTAAAACAAACCCAAACATCTGTGAGTTCTGATGACATTTTCACAACATGCTCCAACAACCTAAAAGAAACCCAAACATCTGTGAGTTCCGATGCATGTTGTTGCAAAAATAAAAAAACAGCTGCAACTACAAAACTCCACAGTAAATTCTATGAAAAATGTCGTGCATTTAAGTACATGTAGCTAGGTGAAGCTACTTCAATACAAACTATGGTGGGAGCCACATTCTAATGAAACCAGTTGCACCTAACAAACAGTAGGTATTTTTATCACAAGATAATAATAATAATAATAATAATAATAATAATAATAATAATAAGGGCCAATGAGTGGCCAATAAGGGCCAACAGAATTGATGCGAGGATAGTAAACAATCAGGAGAAGAAGATTTTAGTGATAGAGATGAGCTGCCCCTGGGTGAGCGATTGTCAAAAGAAAACATCAGGAAAGACGATGAAATATGCGCCACTCAGATGGGAGCTGAAGCAGAAGTACCCTGGGTACGAGATTTCACAGTATAACATCATTGTGGACGTACTCGGCGGCTGGTTGACAGACGTGGAGGTAGCTGTGCAGGAGCTAGTTGGGAGGCATCATAGAGACGTTCTCAAGAAGAAGCAGAGGGCATGCCTATCTGTCACACTGAACATTGCACGCACTTTTAAGGTTGCAACACATTAGACATTATCTTACCCGTGCTCCGGTTTGTCTCCTGTTCTAGAACTTTGAACATTTTGCATATTTTAGCGTAAATTTGTTTAGTTTATTATATATATATACACATACATATTTTAACTTTACCTTTTATTGTATAATATTTTTTTAACTCTAGTCTCACTAGTTGGAGCACAGGTCATGCCTTGGCGCCCTGTGTTCCTTTTAAATGTATAGCATACAGATAGTTTTTACTGCTGATAATAATAATGAAAACTGATCATTGTCATAAAAAATAATAATAAGCCAGTTCACATACATTGGAATAGTCATAGTTGTCACAAGGAAGTTCATTCAAATCTGCGGCACCTGGGAGCTTCTTTGATACAACATCGCGTCTGCAAAACATTGTTACAGATCCTATTAACATTCAAGGAATATAAAAATAAAAAATGAAGTTTGGTAGAATAGGAATTTTTTTGTGAAAAGCCTTGGATGATGGTTTTCATATGAGGTACTTTTCAATCCTCCCAAACTACCAGCACCTGAAATGTTTCCAACAATGTTTCCAACAGGTTGTGAAAGCACAAGGTGGCCATTGCAATTTCTTCTGTAGAATAAAGCCCACAAAATATCACTTGATGTCACCCACATTAACAATAGCTAACAGCTCTGTACACCTGTTACGTAACCAAAATTTATAAATTTCTATGTCCTGTTGTACATGCATCTCCCTGAGTTTTGGCAAAGTTCTTACGTCAATAAAATGTGCAATTTTTCAAGCTGAACATGGAAAGTTTGATGCTTAGTTTAGACAAGGAAAAAGAAAATTAGCTGCCAACAAGATAGCACTTACCTGATCTTCACTGCCCTTGATGGATCATTCAAAACTTTTTCAAGCTGATGTCCAGGAATGGTTTTAGATTCAACCAACATCTGGATTTCTTTGTCACTCAAGCTAAATACTCCGTCCTTGAAAGAAAGAAAAAGCCAAAACTTTTCAAATTAATTTAAGTTTTCAGGAAAAATAAACAAAAAATACAAATATGTAGTGTGTCTCACAGCCATATACATAATAGTGCTTAAAAGATATTTTAGGGAAGGTTGTTATAACCCTACTGTATTTTCTGTCAACAGCCTTTGTTGTCAGCTTACTGAACAGCCCAGTACAAAGCAAGAAAATGTTAATCTTTCCTTGTTTTCCACCATGGCTATCATCAAAGCCATATATTTTAAATTTTCTGTGGCATATCTGACCCCTATGATGCTTCTTCATGAAAATAATATAATTTATTTTCCACATGGCTCGGTTTCCTTTGTTCTCGCAGGGGATTATATCGAATATTCCCCGCCAATAATAAACTGTCTGAAAAGCTGGTGGCGGCTTTTGATTGTAACAGGGGAGTGCGGGGCTGAGTTATTCCCCTGCAGTTATTCCCCTCCAGTTATTCCCCTCTAGTTATTCCCCCTCCAGTTATTCCCCTGCAGTTATTCCCCTCCAGTTATTCCCCTCATAATAGAATAACATAAATAAATTTAATAGTTTCTTTGTTTTAGAAAACCTCACCAATGTGTAAAATAAGCATTTTATCGGCCTTTCACTCCGGGATATTTATTCACCTCTGGTTCCGCCCTCGGGATGGGCCCTCGGGCGGAACCAGAGGTGAATAAATCTGATATCCCCTCGTTTCAGGCCGATAACCCTTACATACTACATGTAGAATATTTTATTACTTGTAAAACATATCAAATCAAGGTGTGACATACTGATTGTTTCAGGATTTTCTTGCACTCTTCCAAACTTCGTTCTTTGTGGTCCATTCTTGGAGAACTGCTGTCTGTATTTAGAATCTCTTCAGGCAGACTGTCGTCACTTGATTCATCATAACAATGGCCTTCACTTACTGTTCTTCTTCTACCTAACACCTTGGTCCTTAAGCTGGAGTCTTTCCAAAATGTTTCACTCATTGTCTTCGTTCTTGATAAAGTATTCTTTTCACTTGCATGCTTAAGTTTTGATTGTTTATGTACAGTTTGGCATATGCTAGCTTGTTGACTACCATGAACTTGGTCTGTACTGTCCACAGAAGCAGAGGGTGTGTACTCAGATACCAGTATGGTTGGTTTCTTGTCAACTTGGTCATAAATTCCACCATCGTTGTATGCTAAGAAATATCTTAATGCAAGACCAATGGCAAACACTGCAGCTACAACCTGTAAGAAAAAAACAAATACATCACACAAATTATTACTGTTTAATAGGCTTTTTATGTATGTAAATTATATTTTATGTGGTTGAAAGAACCAGCATAAACTCAGATGTGAGTCATGCAAGACAGTTCTAACTTTTAAGCCTGTGGATGAAATCCTAAAGTGTGACCATTCAAATGAAAGCTATTGAGCAGTACTTTCCTGTGGTGCTGTTTATCATGCTGTATTACAGTGTAGGTGGTTCTAACTTTTGAGTCTGTGGATGAAATCTTCAAGTGTGACCATTCAAATGAAAGCTACTGAGCAGTACTTTCCTGTAGTGTTGTTTATTACACAGTGGTTTTGTTTATTATGATGTACAAGGTGGTTTTGACTTTTTTTTGTGGATAAAAATCATTATGAGTGACCATTAAAATGAAAGTATCGGGCAGCAATGTTCAGTGGTGCTCTGAGGTTTTTAGGACTAGTCTTGCAAAATATTACAAGATACATATTTTTAAGTTTAAAAATCACTATCACTGGCAGTGAACAGGTTTATAATCTCAAAAACTCTTACCTGTTCAATATTTCCTGCCAAAAACCTAAAAAGAATGAAAATAAGAGGTAAGGGGTTATCCCACAATATTTGGGTGGGGCTTAGAGTTTGAAACTATGTATTCAAAATAAAATTTGACAGAGCTAATCATTGCCAGTGTTGCATAAATTAATAAACATAATTAACTTGTTCAGTTAAAATGATTGTCGCAGAGAAGACATTTTGATATAATATTATACAAATTTGTTGTTGCTGTTTTTAACTTGACCTAAGCTAGCTGTTGTATTACAGCCCAGGGGATCTAATGAACTGTTTTATGTAGCTTTTAGCTGGGGCACTGAACATTTCACAGTCCAGGGTACCTAATAAACTGATTTATGTAACTTTTAGCTGGGAGACCTAACATTTCACAGTCCAGGGTATCTAATGAACTGATTTATGTAACTTTTAGCTGGGAGACCTAACATTTCACAGTCCAGGGTATCTAATGAACTGTTTTATGTAGCTTTTAGCTGGGAGACCTAACATTTCACAGTCCAGGGTACCTAATGAACTGATTTATGTAACTTTTAGCTGTGAGACCTAACATTTCACAGTCCAGGGTATCTAATGAACTGATTTATGTAGCTTTTAGCTGGGGTACCTAACATTTCACAGTCTGGGCTCCTATTAATTGCTCTGAGCTTTGGACTCTACTGAATAACTGCAACATCCATAGGACCATTAGATTTCTTTCTTTTTCCCTTATGCAAGTTAACCATTTCAAATGTTATTTTTTATCTATAAAAAGTTTTATTATTCAAGCTTGCTTGATCCAGATGTAGAAATATAACTCTTATACAGTTTTTACTGATCCATACATGAAAAAAGAAAATTACTCAGGCAATATTTCTTCATGTGAACATCTATATATTTGTAACTTTATTCAACTAATGACAATAGCAGTTAGTGGTGTTGGCTTCAAGCTATTTACACCAGCTAGTGTGATCCAATTAATTTTATGATAAAGCCAAAGTCTCCAAAATGTAATGTCTTTGGGCAAATATATTTAGCACAATAGAATGCCTCTTAATAGGATTTGGAGAGAGAGCTTCCTGATAAAATTAAAACAAAAAGATCAACAAAGATTGAACTGTCTGTAAGCCCAAAGGGGAGACTATCATGCTGAACAACACAGAACAAAAGCTTTCTAGATATTTCATAGTTATCAATCAGTAATATTTTGTGGGACACTGCAACCTAAAACAAAAAAAAAATCAAACTAAAAAGGATTAGGTTTTAGGAGGAATGGCTCTTAAAAAACCACAAAAGTGCTCCCTGAAGTGTTGAATAACAAGATTACTGCAACTGGATATACTGTAGATGGAAAAAATGATAATTTTATCAAGAAATCCAATTTGGTGATAGAGACAAGGTGTGTAGGATGTAACAAACTAAGTAAGTGCTGTTTTAAATACAAAGCCTGCTGACATTCAATTTTATAATGAGACAGACAACTTGCCTTAGACTTGTTATGTTCAAAAACAACTATTACACATAATCTTATTTAATCTGTCTTATTTAATCTGTCTTATAAATATGTCCCTTTAGAAGACAGCCTCAGATGAATTTCATTTCCTAGACAAAAACAAAGCCAGTTTTACAGAAAGGTTGTTCTTTTTTACAGTTTCCTCCTCCTGGTGGAATTAAAAACAAACATTTTCTCTAAATTTACCACATTTAATTAATACAGATGTCAGTCAGTATTGATGGGGTTCAGCTGTTATTCGATTGTCTAATTTTGTCTATCAGTGAGGAAGAAAAGTCAAGATTTGTTGTCTTGTTATGGAAGATCGAGTGATCATGTTTTCTTTACCTCCTGATCCAACTTTCTTCTTCTGTATGGCTTGATATACCGTGAGAATTCTCATAGTTGTCACTTTTCAGCATAAACCATCGATGCACATGAATTAGCATCAATCCTGTAGACTAACAAAAATAACCAGAAATTATTATCTGCATGTGAAGACATAGTCCACCTAAGTCTCAGAACGTAACCTTTGCTAAAAGAAAATTGTTGACCTACTGTAGCACTGTGAAAACATAGCAACCACAAATCAAAATTATTAATAGAGGGAGGAACAACATATTTACCATGATAAGTTTTACTGCCTGCACCACAGGGTTGGGTTCCAATTCCTCTACTGGGATGCCTGTGGTTTCTAATTTCCACCTTGGACTTCCTTGGGCTCTTCCAGAGCACAACTGAAAAATACAACAAAAATGGTTTATTGAGATTATTAGCTTATGCTAAGCTTACCTAAGATTTTGGTAAAGAGAGAGGAAGCTTTGTACACAAAGAGACATAAAACCTACCTCTAGAAACAAAGACAGACAGGCTGGGAAGAATGTCATGAAGATTATATAATGAGTAATAAGAGATAAACATCCAAACTGACAAATAGTTTCCAATTCTGCAACTCCTGCAAAAATAAAATCAAAATCATGAAACCATGGCATCACTTTTCACTATTGTTTTTGGCACTACAAAGTACTACCTTTCATAAATTCATCAAGGAACAGGTTACGAATTGCTACATGTACAGCAAGACTGCATAAGGATTGGCATTTTGGGCTTTTGAAAAGGGTGGATAGTGCTATCCACTGACTAAATAATTGGTTTTGTCAATGCTGATCCACTTGGATAGTAATTTATCCAGTGTATAGTGCTGTCCACTGGATAAACCTCTATCCAGTGACTAAATAATAATTTGGATTTGTTGATGCTGATCCACTGGACAGTGCTATCCACTGGATAAATCTCTATCCAGTGTTTTACGTAATTGGTTTTATTAACGCTAATCCACCTAATAGTTATTTATGGGGTGGAAGGGCTATCCACTGGATAAATCATTATCCAGTGGAAAGCATAAAATCATTGGTTTTGTTAATGCTGATCCACTTGATAGTTATTTATGAGGTACATAGGCTAACCACTGGATAAATCACTGTCCAGGATATAACATACCATAATTGGTTTTGATAATGCTTATCACTGGATAGTGATTTATCTGGTGGATAGTGCTATCCATCTTTTGACATTGAACCATGTTCTTCAGTACTTCAAGAGTAAAATAACTATCTTTTGAGTTGACATCAACATTTTGTATTTATGAATTAATAAAGGATTCTTCACTTAAAGTCATACACTGGAATTGATATACCTTCTTGTTTCTTTTAACTATTGAATGTTGATACTGGAAAATGTAATGTAAGGTCCAGTAGAAAGTCTCAAACCTGAAAGAGTTCCTATACCAATAACCAAGGCTCCAACAAGCGTATTCAGAGTGAGGGTGGGTCCTAAAGAAGCAATGCTCTCAGCTATTCTGGTATGCACCACATCCTACAAACACACCACAAAGAACACAATTCATATTTAACAATGTGAACAATGTAAAAGACAAGTGTATCAGGATTCTATGCATACTCACATATGTGGATGACTGAAGAGTGTGTTTGACTAATGAGCTAGCAGCATTGAAGTCACTCAGAAGAAAAAAGTATGGTAAAGCTTCCCTGAAATGGAAAGAACATCACTCCATCAGCTTGTACCCTTTAGACCACAATCATGGTTATCAGCATTTCACTTCTCCTTGTAATATCAGTATGCATAGTCAAACAATACAAGTCATAAGAAAAAAGGAAATGATTGCCAAAAAAAATCAGTTGATGTTTAAACAACATCCCCCAACTACATTTGTACTATGTACTATACGAAATACAGGGAAACCAGTAAGAGGAGTTTGTATGTTGATATTGGGGCTGTTTCATAAGTTTCAGGGTGGAGCTGTATGATACCCATGCCTAACACAGTTATATTTCTCACTTCAAGCATTTCCAAACATATAAGCCAAGAAGTTTATTAAATTAAAATAATGGAACTAGTTGGAAGTCAGTGGGTTTCCTGATTTTTCATATTTTTCTAAAAATAAAAATTCTGTACTCAAAAAATGTTGTGGAGAAATTTTAAGATGACAAGAATCTATTGTGTGGGGTATCTTTGTACTTGGCGTAACTAACTTGGTTAGCCACACATATCCGGTTTGTATAAATGCATCATTAACAGACACAAAGGTCACATCTGGTTTTATACACAGAAAACCACAGTGCCATGGTATCATTAACAGATCAAAAAGTCATTAATTAAACTTGAATGCATGTTATCACCTGACTACCCAAATATCTCTGCTATATAAGTTGGCAACTATAGAGCTGAAAACCATGCATGAGAAGATTGCAAAAACAGATACAAATCCTGAAAATTAAAACAGAAAAATGTTTAGTTTGAAAAATAAGAGAAGCATTTCAGAGCAGTTTTCAATTGAGTGCTGTTAATCCAAAACCAAATTTATCAATCTGGCCAATCACAACAGATGTAGACAATCCAATGAACCAAACAGGGCTCAAAGCAAATACATGTAGCTAGCGCCAGGCAAACAATAAATATTGAAAACCACTTTAAAGGGCAAAAGCAAAATCAAAGGTCTGAACTACAGGATCAAGTCAATAACTTGAACTCTTACCAAGTCTGGGCATATTTAATGGTTTCCTCTACTTCCTTTCATTACAGTAATTTGACTCTCAATAACTGAAGTTTAATTACTTTGAAAAACTTTTGCGCTTCCACTGATAGTTTAAGTTAATGGGATTTAATTACACTCAATATGGATTCACTAACCAATTTAACAAAATGTCAGAGATCAATGTTTGAGGAAGAGGAGTTGTACAAAAAAAAAAAAGGTGCAAGTTGCATGCTTTTGGGTGAATATCAAATCCACCCGCCTGGTACAAGTTGCATGCTTTTTGGTGTATATCAAGTACACCCGCCTTTGCATGATTTTATGTCATAAAAAGCAATAAACAGGTAATTATCAGGTTAACATCATACCTAGCACATATGAAGATCCTTGATGGATAAGTTTTTTGCATTGGAGATAAATGCACACCAGTGCAAAGAAATAACTTGTAGGACCTACATGTAACCCAGCTGGTAAAGGAACCTGACATAGGGAACAGTAAATGACACAGTTCTAAACAACATACAAATGTGTAAGGAATAATTTCTTCTAAAAAAATTCATTTTTTTCTGTTTATAATAGAAAAGAAAGCAGTAGGCCAGGAGGTCTGTTAGAGAAACCACAAGATATTAGGCTTCCTTATTAGAATAATTAAGATAACATTACAGAAATTTTTAAAATACTATGGCTAATGGTGAAAGACAGATGGCTAAAGATAAGAAAAGGAATTGACACAAGTGTAATAATTATTGAACACATATTTTGGGAGATCTTTCAAGGGATTCAAGATTTAAATAAATTATTATAGTGTGAAAATAGACCCTTGCACAAAAGGCCCAGTCCAATTCAAAGGAAAGAAACCATTGAACTGGAACCACACAGCATATTGGGTCAAATGTTACTGCAGTCGAGGAGAAGACACTTCTCCTTATATTCGCAAGTAAATAAACCAGTTATTTTTCAGGTTTGGGTTGAATTAGGGTTTTAAGTCCAGGGCTGTGGCTAATTTTTTAAGTTGGGAGCTGAGGAAATAGAAAAGCACGGTCCACACACAAAAAAAGTTATATTAATTTTTGTAACAATACCTTGTCTGTCATAGACACTGTCTATGAATGTGTCAGGGGGCTCAGCATGATATTAGACAGGGGAAATGTGTGACTCCCTAGGTCTTATTAACAGACCTGTAGTGGGATCTGAGGAGGCTAATGCCTGAAAGAGCTATTTTTATTCCAGACAGGTTTTATACTTCACTGAGCATTTTCCCTAGAGGACTGGCATAAAACAAAAAGTTCTTTTCAAGCCAATGACCTATAACAAACATGCAATTGTATCTACATTTTGGTAAATATATTAATCTTTCCATAGAGTTTCAGAAAATTGAGCAAAGTTTGGGGAGACATGGTAAACTCTTGTGTTTTTACAGACGTCCTTCTGAACTTCTGCAAGTGTTTTCATTTCCTTACCAAAAACAAATATACAGCTATACAGCTATAGCAATGTCACTTTTGGCCAGTTGGAATGTACATTTTCTAGTCATTGTCAATTAGATCATTTTAATTTTCATGGGCATAGAATTTGACTTTAATAAGATCAATTAGCCAATGTCTGAAATTGCATTTATCAGTTGGCATTTTACATCAGCCTTCTCCAGAGGTGGAGTGTCTGCCTTTTTAAAGCTTATGACAGTTAATTTACATTATCAACTTCAAGTTGATAAAATAAACTTACTGTACTATAAATATCTTCAACTTTTGGCTAGAAGTCAACATCATTAGTAGGCTAATGGGATAGTTTGCTCCAAAAGAACTTGTCTTTACCTTGTAATTTACTTTGTAAGGTAAACTAATCACTTGCAAATGTGGTTGTGAAGAAAATATTTGGGCGGAAAAGGGGCTATTAATTAGTGAATAGTTATCCTATTGTTCAGGCCAGACCTTTCTTTTTAAACACAGTACAAAGCTTTCTGGAGGTGTATGTATACAACACATCAAGTGTTTCCGTTGAGAAGCCTGCATACTAAACCGCACCATAGATAAGGATATGCGCTATTCTACATATTTCCGTGGAGGCTTTCAGTGTTATTAGTGACATTTCCTCATCTTCTGATCTAAACAAACAACTGAACGACAGTGGATATCGTCATAGAACTCCCGGCTAAGCCTTTGCTTTAATCCTCATTGCATACACGTAAATTCAATTCACTCGAAAAACTTGTTTAAATGTTTTTATAAAACCTACTCCTGACCTTTACGACACATACGAATAACTGATTAAAAAATTTCCCAAGACTTCATAAAAGCTCGATCGAAGGGAAGATTCGCCAGCTTTTGTGAAATAACACGACTTTAACAAGCTTAGCTTACCTTTTGGTCAGAACTTTCGCTTTGCTGACTTGCAAAATGTGTGGCATCGTACACGTTCAGAGTTAATAAACAAATAGTGCCAGTTATACAAACCAACAAGACTTCAACGGGATGATAAGAACAGAGCTTCCCATGGATATAAAAAAGACTAGAAATGCTACTCTGCGACATGACAAATAGAAAAAAGAAAGGAGGGAAAAGTGCCTCTTCTTCATTCGCGTTTCATTTGATTTGTGTCAGGCGGAAATCGTGGCAGGTTACCAAGCTAATGTGACGCAATCATAGCGTTCGTGTCGAGGAGGTCGTGCTTCTTATAATCGTACTGCTGTTATTAATAGCATTTTCCGGATTATGCAGGAAGGACTAATATGTATGGCATTGGGGTATTTATTTACATACGTGTAAGATTTTCTGATATGCGCGCGTGTTTTACGTCTTTTCATAATCTTGCGGCAAAGGCAAGCAAGGCTCCGCTGAGTGATAGAAATCACGTGATATTGCATGTACTGTGCTCGAATAGAACTATGGGTTACATTCATTCCCACAGTGCTTAGCGAGCGTTCCGAACGCGTGCACCAGGTGCTTTTTTGTGCGAGCAAAGGAAAAAGCGTATTGTGGTGAGTAAAACTTGCTTATTTTCGATTTTTACCTCTGCATCTTTATAAAAATGGATTTAAAATGTTACATGGATACTTCTGTTTTCCTTATTATGCAAAAAATGTTTACGGGTTTTGTTCCAAAAACATGGAAATCGCATCAATGTTTCCAGCATTTTCACACATTGCATTCATGCACAATGTGAAATTTTGCTTGCACGCCGACAAAATCTATCGTCAAAACAACACATTACACTTGCTTTGAAAGCTTTTTCTGTGTTCTTTAGATTCGAAGACGCATATTCATTGATTTAAGCTTTCGGTCAATCGATACTATGAAAAAAAAAATCGCGAAAACCATCGATGAAACATCGATCGATGTTTGAATTTTGTATTTTGCCACGGACCAGCAAGTCGGCTACAAAATAATATCACTCCGTTATTCCCCATGTTTTCTATGATAAGGCACAAATAAAGACACAAATCTCCAGGGTTTTTTTATCAGTTCATGTATACTGTACCTTGGAAACTTGTCTTTGTAATATTTGTGCCCGCAGTAAACAGTGGTCTTCTTGTTGTTTAGATATCAAGGTAATGGGTAGCATAGTTAGCTGTTTAAACTGCATTTGTTTGAGTGTTAAGTCCACAGTCAGTGCAACTATAAGCTCACCATAGGTTTAGCCCATCATTTCTTGGTCATGACTGCTAAGGATTTATTCTATAAAAGTCTATGGAGTGAAATGAAGAGCCAAAGATAATTTTGCAGTTCTTGTTACTTCAATTCAGGGAAAGAGAATGTTCCATATTTTTTTTTATTATAAAGTGACAGATAGCTGCTTTATCGGCTGTTTTGTTGGGTTCACTGTGTAGCTCCTGCTTGACAGGCAATAGGCCATTTGCACGATGACGTCATTTGACTACTACTTCCAGAATTCATTTCGTTTTTCCTTTCTTATTTAAATTTTGTAATCCCAGTGCGGTTTAAATAACAATAGCCCTAATTTGCACTACAAAATAAAAAACTGAAGGATTCTGGTAGTAGTAGTCAAATGACGTCATCATGCAAATGGCCTATTAGTTGGGTTACACAGGACAAGTGGCACACAAAAGCAATACACTGTATATCCATGCTCCTTTCTTGTTGCTCATTGTTGTTTAACCACCCACCGGACTGTTCAGATCACTTAATATGTTTGGATTTTTCTTTTAACTCCATTTTAGCCTTGAAGATAGTATTGTTAAATCTTAAAGTGAATATTATGGAAAGATAATTATAAGTTTGAAATGTTCCTGGCTAAGATATGAGACTTATCAATTAATTAATTACTCGATAAACTTTTCTGTTGTGTTAGGACAGTAATTGAGAAAGTATTTTTAAGCAGTCACCATGGAGCATCATGGAGGTGATCATGAACAAGGTAACGACATTTACCTACTAAAAGATTTTCAACAAGGTCAATCATTTTAAGTGTGTATTGCGAAAGAGTGAGTGGATAAGAGGACAAAGACAAAGAAGACCTTAAACAGGAGTAACAAACATGTACCCATATTCAGTGCCCAGTGATCCATGTACCCCCAACAAAGGGCCCCACTGGTCATGTTGCATTTGTTGGCTCTTATGGTCTGAACCTTGTATTGTCAAAACATCAGTGGACTTGGATATGAATGTTGCTGTGTTATGAGGAATTTAGTTTTATTTTGAAATTGTTTATTTATTTTCTGAATATTGTACGCTGGGTTTTTCTTTAATTGACTGAACAAAGTGAGGTGGTGTGACAGCCATGGAAGTTACAAACCGATAGACTGGACTTGTGATTGCTGGCCTCTAGCCCTAGCTTAAACCCTAACCCGAACTCATCAAACCCCACCCTTAACTTAAACCCTAACTCGTCAAACCCTAAGTTGTCAAACCCTAACCCTAAATCTACCCTAGCCCTGGCCCACTTGTGCATTTTTCAAGTGAAAAGATTAACTTGAGCTGATCAAAAGCAGTAAAACGACCAACTTGCACATTTTTCAAGTGAAACGAACAACTTGAGCTGATTAAAAGCTGAGTGAAGCAAACAACTTGCGCTTTCGGGATTGCTGTTATGAATAATAATAACTTCAGATAATTGCATTAGCTGATTAGTGTGTTTAGATATGAAGAGCCAAGAGCGTAACCAACCTTTGCGGAATTTAAGACCTTTTATTGTTTTTTATCGCCCAGATTTGCCTCATTTTATTGTACAGCGAATAATATCACAAACCCTTGTTGAATTTGCACTAACCCTAAGGAATTTGACTAATTTCACCTGAAAAAAGCAGAGTTCTGGCCCTCCAGTGCTTTGACTATACATTCAGAGCGCAATGTTGACACCATTTCAAAGCAGATTGGCCGTGAGAATATGCGACAGCAATACTCCTGACCAGTGCCAACAACCTGAACGAAAATACCGTTATTTATGCAAGCCTGGCTCGCTTATCTGTCGTAAGCTCAATACTGTAGCACATCGGCTGTAGCGTGCGTATAATCCAACATGTATAAGGCCCATCCGGTGATTGAAAGACATCATTAAATCCGGAAATCCTTAAGTCTCTAGCACCTCTCAAAGAAACGAAAACGGCAGAAAAAAACAACAGAAAAAAATTCTGAACAGTGTTTTGCAACTAATTTGTAGTTCACATGCCAAAAATGGACAAATCTGAGCGGAAAAAAAATAATAAAAAGGCCTAAAATTCCACATAGGTTGGTTGTGCTCTCGGCCCTTCAATTAAAGTAATATAAAATAATAATAATTATAATAATTAAATTTATAGGGCACATATTACATGTGAAATATGTTAACATATTACAAAAGTATGAAGTGATAGTACAACAGGAGAGCATGTTTTACATATGAACTTTGTTGGATGATATATTTTTTTGAGAACCAGGGATGGGGATGAAAAGGCCAGCAGAGGAGGACTACAACAGCAATGTCCATGCAAAAAGATCAAGAGATGAAGGTGATGGAGGCCAAGAGTTAACTTTACGCTTCCTGTTACAAAGCAAGGTCAGTTTGCTGACAATGTTTTTGTTTGCTTGTGGCTGTCACATTTCACATGTTTGGTGCATGTTTTGTTTTCTCTTGAAATAAATACGAGATTGTAACAACTCAGTCTTTTGTTTTTATTTTTATAGGATGCTGGTGGTATTATTGGCAAGGTAATGTCAATTACTCATACACTTATTTTGTCTAAAAAAATGTAGGTTTCAGGGCTCGAAATTGCGACCAATATGGTCGCATTTGCGACTTAATTTTTGTGTTTGCGACTAAAACTTCCACAGGAGTCGCAAATTTGCGAGTAGTTTTCGCCTTGGCCAATAACGAAATAAAAAGCCTAGCAGTCGCTACTTTGCCACTATTTTTGCCGAAATAAATAAAAAAATTTAAAAAATATATTGTTGTGTGCCTTGATTATCGTAGAAATTTGAAGATATGGGGTAAAATTGTTCGTAATTTACCCGCAATGTTACGACGCAACGATATTCCCTCGATCGCGGCCGCCATTGCAGCGGTTTCTTATTCATATGTATTGCAGGCTCATATTTTTGTTTATTAAACCGCTGGATTAGAGCTGTCATCGCGGCCGATCGCGGCCAGATAGAATCGGCCAAAGTATCATCAATTTCGCAACGGTGACGGACGTTTAAGTGGATATGTTCCAAGACTGTATCCTTTCTGGAAGCTAATTTCACCAAAAAATATAATTTTGAGTTGTACACTAGTTTTAAGATCGACAAAAATGTCTTGATCGTTACGATTGTGGCGGCCAAGTTTATAGTATTGCATGTTTTGTTCTGTACATGTACAGTCATCATTAGAGATAACGTGAAAGATGTTGAAATAATAAAATCAGAGTCTTGTTAATCATTTGTTAGTCAAAGTTATTTTTTAACTAATTGTTGCTACTTAGTTTTGCGACTAAAATTGGTGAACTTGCGACTTGATTTTCGTATCTAGTCGCAAAATGGCGACTGAACTTTTTTTTTAATTTCGAGCCCTGGGTTTAATAGTTAAACCTTTTTATTCTCAAAAAGGTTACTTGTTTTGAACACCTTAATTCAGAGATAACACAAGTTTAATATTGAATTCTGTATTTTTTTTTTTATCAGGGAGGATCAAATGTAAAAAGATTGAGGAGCGAGGTATGAAAGAAAACTTGTTGTCTTGAAACAGTTGAATTATTGTTTTAAGCCCAGCTATAATTTTTTTATTCTTTCTTTTTTACTAGGAAAGGTTGAATTTGGTTAGAGAGTATTCTTGAACTCAAACATCTTGTTTATATAACTTCAGAGATCGTTGTATTGTCATCTTATGTAGGGAAGAAATTGTATTGACTGCCAATAACAGTGAAATGAGTACTAGCAAGACATCCAAAAGAGATTTCAATACTAATTGTTGTGTCTGTTAGATCATAAATCCTGTGCGGTTTAGTTGGTACACTCCCTTTACTTGCCAGTGTATTATATTAATGAAATGTCTTTTTAATTGATTGCCTTTTAAGTTGCCACACTATCTTATCTATTATTTTCTACAGCTATCTCAAGTATAGATTTTGAGATGTTTGCTGTTATTAAAACTCATTCCTTTCCCTTGTAGTTTATCCAGCTAATCAAGATCCTTTGTAGTTGTGAGATGCTCTGTTCTGCCTCTTGGAATATAGTTTATCCCTGCTAAGTTGTTGTTTTTTCTCTTGTTATTCTTCCCTCCTTTCTCCCATCCCTTGCCTCCCGTTCCCAATTGCCCAACTGTGTCCGTCTGTGCACCCACCTGTCTGCCCCGCCCGCGTTGGTCCCTGTCCTGAACTCACCCAAGTACAAAGCTGTGGTCAATGTCCCGGATACCAATTCCCCTGAGCGGTATGTCCCATGGTTCACTTTAAATGTGTGTCCAGCCCATCTCTGCACTGTGCATGTCATTACAGTGTAGAACTACTGTTAAATTACATTATATGGGGGGAGGGGTAAAAATGTTTTAGTGTTGATAACAGCCCTCTCAAATTGTGCTGGCAGCCAGAGGTATTGCCGCCTACAGTCAATTCACACTGGGGCCAACTGTACTACCAGGCAGTGGAATACGACCCTTGCTATCCCGAGCCCACTACCAGTCAGTGGAATATGGCCCTTGCTATCTGGAGCCCACTACCAGGCAGTGGAACATGGCCCTTGCTAACTGGAGCCCACTACCAGGCAGTGGAACATGGCCCTTGCTATCTAGCTTTTTCTCATGTTTTACTGCCTAGTATTACAAAACATTTTGAGAGGGCTGGGTAAACTGAAGATACATTTCAAGCCAAAATTGAGTTCGCTTATTGAGAAGTAGTTTTTAAGGCTGACGATCAATTTTTGCCACTAGTGTGTGCATTTGATGCATGCTTGTAATGTAGTTATTTGAAAATATTAGAAGCATATTTTTATTAACAATATTGTAGCCATTCTTTACACTTTTAATCTTGCAATATACTGTTTAATGTTGGCATAAATATGTGGTTAAAATTTATGCTGCATAAAGAATCATAGGCTATAACCAAAGCATTTCAACAAAGTTTCCAAAAGTTAGTTTTTTTTAAAACTTAAAATTGTGTAGTTGTTAAATTTTCAGTAGCTCAGGCAGTTGCAATGTGAACAGTTCACTTACCATAATGTACAGCAGTGTCATGGTACTTATGTTTATGCAATTTTACTTTCAGTGTCTTAACAATCACTGCATTCCAGGAAAATGCCATACAGATTTTTTCAGAGTGCTTGCCAAAGATTGGAGAGGTAAATGCAAATAACTGTTGATAAGTATTGAGTCTATTTTACTCTTGTTACCATAAAACAAGTACTCTACCTTGCTGTCAGAGTGCACTCTCTCCTTTCTCCTTGTAAGGACAAAATTATAGCAATACTTCTTTTAGTTTGGCTAATCTTTACTGATCAGCATGCTTTTTATTATTTTCTGATTTTAGCGGCAGCCATCAGATCGTAATGGTAAAGAAATTCAGATGCTTGTGCAACGGAGTCAAGTAGGAAGTGTTATTGGGCGAGGTGGCTATAAAATCAAGGAGACCAGAGAGGTACTGAAACTAAATGTTTAAAGGGAATCTCGGCTAGAAAACATTTGTTCTAGATCATTAGTTTGTGTCATTGTTAAACTGGTTTATGGGTTTTGAAGGTGATTACAAACCTTTAACTCTTGAATACTGGGCATTTTGTTTCTTCATTTTTGCCATGCCATGTTTGTTTTCGCAAAGTTTGATGGGAAATTATGATGTCATTGCGTTGTTGTGAGCTTTCAATATGACGGTTTAAGTCAACATCACATAAAGTTTGAAATATATATATGCTTTTAATCCTTTTTTGACTGAATATTGTACGGTTCTACCACAAAATCTTCTTCTGTAAACTCCATATTGACATCTTTGACAACGCAATGACGTCATAAATTACCATAAAGAAAACATGGCAGCCCGCAGGAAATTTAAACTGAAAAAAGAACACTTCACATTCAGTAACCAGTTACAGAGATACCGACTTAAAACCCCAGCCTGAGTTAAATATAAGCATTACGAATACTTTGGATCTAAAACTGTTTTTCAGCCAAGGTTCCCTTTAAAACATGTGATCTGTCAATTATAATAATAAAAACTTCCCAAAACTTTATGATGATCTTGAAAAGTAAATATTAATTTTTAACTTTTTGCTTGCATTGTCTATCTATCTTTTAGCAAACTGGAGCACAAATCAAGGTATGTCTATCGATTTCTTCCTTATTCACAATAATTATTTTACTTTAACCCATTGACACCTGAGAATTTTTTTGTTTATGAGTGATTTTCTGCATACACACGCCCCATAAGATTTCATGACTCCATATTTGGGGTTACCATCGAAAGCGCTGCTGTTCTAAAACACTGAAGGCTCGTGACGTTGTCATTTTGCTTTGTTGAATTGCAATAAAGGGTCAAATATGGTGTTTATGCAACTTTTGGTAAGTTCACGGCCATTTTTCATCTTTAGTAGCTGCCTGATGAGCATCATTAAGCTTGAAGGTAGTTCAGAGCCCACATTCTCATTGAAGCGAGTTAGGTGTTGTACTTCGTTTACGAATTTGGCTCGTTGCTCGTTGAACTGGAAAAATGGCCGCCAAGAAACGAAGTAGCCTTGGGACTCGACTCTGGATGAATTTCTCGAATTTCTCGACTTAGTATAAATATGAAATGTGTGCGGAAAGAAATGAACGCTGTCAAAAATTGTGGCTATTTCCAAGCATGCAGTGCGGTTGTGATGTTGAAAATCGAGGCAAGGTCAGTATGCACTAGAACGAGAGGCTGTAGCTCGGCACGAGCAACGAATAAGAGCAAAAAAATTCACTGCCAAGCTACGACTAGGACTGAATTTTGCTGTGAATGTTGACTTTTGAGTTTGCCATGATGATTTGAATAAAAAAAAAAACCTAAACGCAAAATTGTGATTTTTGTTGTTTTCCTATGACGTTAAAACGGTCATTTTTGTTATTGTCCAAATTCAAACGCTGATATTCTGCAAAAATCACTGACTTTTTTGTGTTTATTGGGTATCTCAATTTGAGGGATTTTCTGGCAAGTGCTCACAACTGCTAGCTAAGGCAATGTTCACACGATTGAGAAAGTTGCAATTTTTTAGAGCAGTGGAGTCAAGTACGGGCGGTTCAGGTGTCAATGGGTTAAAAAATGGAAATCAGATAAGTCATTTTGTTACAGCATAACATTGATTTGCTCTTTATTTTGCTCAGGTCTTCGCTGATTGTTTGCCGGGATCAACAGAAAGAGTTGTTTCCATATGCGGTACTTTTTTTATTTTTATTCATGTTTGTTGTTTGCTTGTCACTCACTACTTGCAGTTTGTAGGGCGCATTCAAATCATGAGTTCCCTTGAACCAACAGAACCTTTAATTATGTTTAAGCATGATGTTTAATTAGTAGCACATTTTAGGAATTTTGGTCAGATCATGTAGGATGACCCTAACTGTTATTTACGTATAATCAAACTCAAGGTTTTCATGAAGAATTGTAGTAGCAGGAGAATAGAGTAAAGTAACAGGAGAATATTATGAAAGAGCAAAGATAGCTACATATTGCCATCGAAATTTAGCAGGAGAATTCTGCGTAGTAGGCGGAGAATTCTCCGATCTCCGATGCCTAATGAACACCTTGCAAACTGTTGAATTTCCACAGGTTCTGATGATGTTATTCTGGCCTGTGTTCGAAATGTGATTGACACATTAAATGAGGTAAGCACATCAATATGGAATAATTATCTCATTAAATTAAACCAATTAGTTTGTGTGATTTATTGATGAGAGAGGGAGGAGGTTAGCTTCAGGTGTACTAAGTGTATTCTCAGTCTAGTTGGCACTAAATTTTCCTTTTTTAGTCCTGTATTAAATCACTTTTCTTTCATTTTTCTTGCAGACACCATTAAAGGGCCAGGTGGCATTGTATGATCCATCCAGAGGTGATTGGGATTATGGAGGTGGTTACGGAGGCGGTGGACGAGGAGGTGGAAGAAGAGGGGGCAGAGATGGAGGAGGGCGTGGTAGAGGTGGTGGTGGTGGTGGACGTGGAGGTCGAGGAGGTGGTAGAGGCGGTGGCAACTTTGGTGGTGGAGGTGACATGGGATTTGGAGGAAATTTTAATCAGGATTTTGTAAGTTCTTACTTTAATGTATTCTTGGCTTAATGTAATTAGAAATAAGTCATAGATTGATGTTTTGACTGATTGATGTTTTGTTGTAGTTGTCATTTAGGCCCATATATAGTAGTACTGAAGAGTAATGTACTCTTTTATACACAAGGAATTTTTTTACAAAACTACTGTATGCCTTGTCACTTTTGACATTTTCTTACTTCAAATAACAGAACTCCCAAGCTGAGTAGTCAATGCTAAACAGTTTTGGCACATCAATAAATGTACTGTTATAACTGTAGTAACAATTAGCTTATAATAAGTTAAACATTACTGAGAACTTGTTGTTTTATTTCATCACAGGGAGGTGGAGCAAGCATGGGTGGTGGGGATATGGGAGGTAAAGACAAATTCTGTGTCAATATTATGTTTTTGCAGCAATGTATCATTGCATTAAGTGAAGGTTGTGGCTTCAGTAGATCTATATGACAGGGCTAATTTCCACACTGTGATAGTTGGTTAATGAAAAAGATAAGTGGTAGTTTTCTAAAAGCAAGTCCTGACAACTAAGAGTTTTTCTCATGCTTTTGTGGAACTCTTGGCCAAAGGCCGATTTAAAAGTGATTGAAAAGTATCTACTAAGAAGTCACAAGAAAATAGTTTGACAAGAAGGGTTCAGATTTATAAGACTTCCATTGTATCTAACAGTTGTTTTATGCAACCGAGCCCAGTTAGAGTGGACATCTATTGCAGGCTACCCCACAGCATTTGGTCAGGTAACCTCATGTCTTTGGAAAGTATTAGTATGGTCAGTAACTGGATTTTGTTGTATTTGTGTACAGGTCAGTGGAACCAGGGGGGACCTGTAGGAGGGATAGGAGGAGGAGGTGGGGGAGGGGGAGAATCTACCTCAACACAAGTTACTATTCCAAAAGATGTAAGTATTGTTAGCAGTTTGTGGTGTGATGCGTGTATTTTTTTTTCTAACTTTATTATTTAAGGTGGCCCACGGCTATTTAATGGTGCGGAGGCTCCCTTTTATAAATCTAATTTTCGGCATGTAAGCGTTAACCAATTTTTGTAAGTTTTGGTAGGACAATAAAGGAGTCTTCAAATTATACAGGACTTTAAATTTTAGTGCATATAAGATAAGCGATTAAAAGTTACAAGCGTTTGAAGAAAACCCCGTTTTTTAAGAAAACACTAATATTTTCATAACACGATGACAGATTTTTTTCTAATTAAGTTCAATAAGTTCCAAGACTTCAAGCTTTACTGTGAGCAATTTTCCACAAAATTGGCTGGACAGGAATTACTGCACAGTCAAATACTGAATTTAAGCTTCCAAATGTTATGCTTGCGTATTTGCCTCAGCTGTTGCAAGAACGCTAAAATAAGGCTATAATCGCACACCACATGTATCACTTGACAGCTTGATGCAACCGAAAACTTTGCTGAATAACCAGAAAAGATCGGTTAACGAAAATTTGATTTATAAAAGGGAGCCTCCACGCCATTAAATAGCCGGCGGGCCACCTTAACGAAAAGTCTTAGCATAAATCATAAGTGATTTGTTTTTTCATTGTAGCTGGCAGGATCCATTATTGGAAAAGGGGGAGAGAGAATTCGAAATATAAGGTGAGATGTTTTGTAAGGCTAATGCACTTAAATTAATGACAGTTATCCAGTGTTATCAGAAAATGTGTTGGTGTACTGGTGTAGCCCATTGGACTATGGCACCTACGGCACCGCAAGGGTCAGTGCCCTTCTTTTATACAGTAACTACTTGTCTCTGCACCTGGGTAGCTCAATTGCCCAGAGATGCTGAGGCAAATTAACAAATATCAGATTTTGGTATCATCTCAGTACTTCTATTAAATTTAACTGTTATTTTTTAGAGCACGTAGTGGTGCATCCATAAAGATTGACGATCCTCTTCCAGGATCTACAGACCGGATCATCACCATCTCTGGGAACCAATCCCAGATTAATTTTGCTCAGTTTCTTCTTCAACAAAGGTAATTTTTCATCTGAAAGGAATTGAGCAGTTTGTTTTGTTTATTGTGTATTGCAAGGTGGAAGTCACTTTTCATTGTGTGCATGCAATCCTTATGGTAACCATTTCATATTTTCTTTTTTATTACTATTTTTATTTATTGTCTTAGTTGTGTCCTTACTTAGTGGGTGACTGCTATAATTCCTGACACTGAAATAAAGTTATTATTATTATTATTATTATTATTATTATTATTATTATTATTATTATTATTATATCATTTAATATCATTTTTTAATATCATGGAATTTGTAATTTTATAGAATTTTGAATTTTAATTATCAATTATTTCTATTTTTATTTTTGTAATTAAGATATTTTTTAAATTGTAAATAAAGTTGTTATTATTATTATTATTATTATTATTATTATTATTATTATTTAAATGAAATGTTAAATGCAATCTCTTGTGCAGTACTTTTCTCTGGTTCTGTGTCTGTAATGATAGTAATGAAGGCAATGTCTTTCATATTTGTGACTGATGATTCTGTTTCTGTCTTTTTTTAGTGTACGACAGTACTCAGGCAAGAATACTTTCGGAAACTGAACCAGTCTACTGCGTTGTTATACAGTGTAATTTGGCCTTTGTATCAAGTCATCAATTTATTCACTGATTTTATTAATGGACCATTATTTTCATTCCTCCAAAAATGTTTTTGTTTAGACACTCTTTGAAAGATGAACTACTACAGTAGCTTGTAAAATAAATACATTTCTTTAAAGTACTTTTTGTGAAACCTTTCATTTTATTGTACGTTTTCAAACTTTTTGACAATACAAGTGCAGGTCTGTGATATCTTTGTAAGGCAATAAGAGCACCTACAGATGATAAAAAGGAGTTAGAAAAAACAGGTTTTATTTAATGTTATTTGCAGCTAATACAGTAGGATAAGAGATCATATGTAAAATAGTCAAGTGATTGTTTAGGGCGGTTTTAAAAGTTTTTTTTTCCTGTCAGTACCGTGCACTTTTTTACTAGATAGGGTAGTGGCATTTTCAGCTGTTGTAGTTTCTTAGATGCTGAAAAACAGTTTGCAACGAAACCTGATAAAGATTGTCAAATTGATTGTTGTGCAACTTGATTTTTTTGTGGCTTTAAAATAAAGGTTTTTGTTTTTACCGGAATAATAAATACACGGTCAAGCAGACGGGAGACTAAAATAACATTACCAGGCTATTTTACTTTCTCTCCCTTCAATGAAGGCTCCTTAGTGCGGGAGCGCTGAAGGCTCCTTAGTGTAGGAGCGCTGAAGGCTCCTTAGTGCGGGAGCGCTGAAGGCTCCTTAGTGTAGGCGCGCTGAAGGCTCCTTAGTTCGGGAGCGCTGCCCCCTTTTATCTTCCCCTTCACTCTCTAGTTCTCTGGGTATATTTTTGTGTGGGGGTGTGCCGCTGGGCCTCTGAAACCCTTACCCTATACCAGACCATGTTCAGCTGAATTTACAACCCTATACCAGGCAAGACACTGATTTTTAGTACTGTGTCACTATTAGTGGAAAACCATCTGTCAACAGTTTTGCCGTTTAGGGAAGGCTCTTTCTCTATAGAGTTTCAATTCCAATTCTGGACTTAATTCTTCATACCACTGATCAGTTTCCCGATAAAATATGAGACCCTTTTCTAGACCAAAACTCTCCGATTTCTATACACATCCCAGACCAAACTGCTTGAAAACCATGCCCTTCACAAACCCATGTAGCTTACATATGAAGGGGTCGTTAAAAATTCGTAACGGGTAAACTGTGTAAAACGCGCGACAGTTTTGCCCGTGATGGGTTATAGGTCTTCAGCGATAATTTTAGATAATCCTATTGATGGATGTCCGTGACGACTTATTAGAGAGAGAAAGTATTGCGTAATATTTATAATCGAACAGCAGCAGTGCATGGTTTGTAGTATTCCATCATTGTTCGATGGCAGATGGCAAGCTTTCGTTGCCGATCCAATATAATGTTGATTCGTTCTTCCAACTTGGTATTTCAAAGCCAATTTACAATATGATATAATATCAATAAAAACTACAATATCAAACCTAAGAATTTAAAATATTATGTATGATACATTTTCAACAAAGGATTTTCTAAAAGTTTCAGTGGTCGATAATCTCGGGTATTCCAAGGGTTGAGATGACAAACTAAGATAGCTTGACGCCTCATTGCCGATCCATGACTATTTTAATAGTAGGTTTTCTTTTCCTTGGGAAGATTGTCTTGGGTATTCAAAGGGGTTGTAATTATAAACCTCAGCGCGCCAATCTTAGCCTCCAGTTGGTGTGGATGGCATGCGACTGACGAAGTCGTGATCGCCTGCCTAAGAACAAGTCGATTCCTGTGCTCTCGGGGTGGGGAGGGGAGGTACGAATTGTTGGTGCAAGGGGGCAGGGGGCTGCATTGTCCATAGCAAACAGCTGTGATGGCGAGACAGGACGACATTAAATATTCGCGAATTTGGGAAATAAGTCGAACACTTCTTTTAATAAAAAGAGTGATTTTCTTTAAACCGTGAAATAGTTACTAGGCTAGTAGGGACTAGTAGACACTATTAGACACTAATTCCATTGTTTTCTTTTGTTTAGTTTTTACTAATTTTGGTTAACTGCTAGATACTGTTTCACGGTGTAAGGAAAATCACTGTAAGCGAATTTCAATTTTCGCAGTATCAAATTTTCGCTACTTTAAAAACATGCATCGCAAAAAAAAACGCGAAGAATTCCTGTAATAAGGTACCGTATTATAGATATGTGCACCCTCAATGGGTATCGTTCTTTGAATTGTTTTGTTTTGAATCTGAAAGTGGGTATAGATTTTTGCCTTTGAAAGGGTTATACGGGTTAGGTCCGATATTGAATAGGGAAATCACCTATTTTGGTCTGAAAATTACTGAGATTTTTAAGAAGTAAACCGCATATCCCACGAAAATTTTCCTTGGGTCCCAAAAATATCAAACCAAAATCAATACTACTAATGTTCGGGTACCTTGAGCTATATCTATAAAGATGGTAAAGGAATCACCATCACACCAAGATTAAAATCAATAAATAGACAGTGCTAAGAGCAAGTGTAGGTAAAAGATAATGTGAAGTACAGTGCATGATGCAACTTGATACAATACACTGAAAATTCTACGCGCATTTTGATTGGCCATTACCTATGATCTATTAGAGTACAGCTCCAGACGCGCATTTTGATTGGCCATTACCTATGATCTATTAGAGTACAGCTCCAGACGCACAGTTGATGTCATGGAGGATTTGTTTTCTCTGTTTCGTCCAACATGGCGGTCAGTTTTGAAAATGGAGACGAGATTATTCCGGAAAGGGCAAGTCAAGGCATCGAAAAAATGTTTAGCAGAAGTTTTCGGCAATTAAGAAAAACGTGAAACGGAAGCGAAAAGTGGTTTTGTTGATGTGGAAAATACCGAAATTATAAAAAAAAATATCATCGAACAATCATGATCAAGGTGGAGTGCCACGAGGCTAATTTTTCTTTCCTGTTATTGTATAAAACAAATAGATTCCATTTTACCGTGCGTCTGTATCACAGTCGAGTCCTACGAGGCTAATTTTTCTTCCCTGTTATTGTATAAAACAAATAGATTCCATTTTGCCGTGCGTCTGTTCAGTTATAGATCACAGAAGACGTCAAAATGTGCCAAGAACATCAGTGACGGACCAACTCTCCTATGGCTCCTTGGGTATTTTTTGTTCTTACCACATTTTGGCGTCATCTGTCATCTGTAACTGAACAGACGCAAGGCAAAATGGAAGCTATTTGTTGATCTGAAAAGTTCAGAAAAATAATAAGGTTCAGAGAAAGTGCATATTCAAGGATAGCTTAATTCTGCTTAGGCTTCTTAACATTTAATGTCATATGGTAGAGCGTTCCAGTCTCTTATCGATCGTTCTCGTGAAAGAAGCATCAGTTCCCACAGTTATTTACTGTTTTTTTTAAACAACTTTATTTGAAACAATACATTATTTACATCGCTACATTACAATACGATACTACACAGACTACACAGACTTACGATTACATTTACAAATTTACTAATACTAATTACAGAAGAACTGTCCACTTTCGACGAAAAGTAGGCAAGCATTTCTTTGCAATTGCAGTTACTTACTGATATATTAAGATTTATAAAACAACGGTTGTCACTATGCCTTGTGATATAGTACACTGAAATATGTAGATAACAGAGTATCTGGAGCACCGTGTTGCCTTTGACTGCGCTGAATCAGTAGAGTCTCTAGGCGATGACATTTGCGACGCAATTCTAATGAGCGCCACCGTAGGTCATTAAGCAAACTGTAACTCCTTTTTCGCGGGTGTTATTATTCTACACAAAGCGAGGTACACACCATTGTATGGCTTCCACTATTTTTATGTCTTTCACAAGATGGGGATCCCATGCTGCCGCGAAGAGGACGAACTAAGACCTACTTATGCTTGGTATGTTGGTATGCCCGCAATTTGACTAGTTCTGGGATTTTGAAATGTCACTACGCAAAAAGCATAGTGGATGCATGATTTGCATTGCTGGTGATATTCGAAATGTGGTGCTCCCGTGTCATGTTCGATTGCAGTCGACTCCAAGAAAAGACAGATAAGGATGATGATCTACATTGGCTTGTTAAGTCTTGCCCACGTTTACGAATATATCCAATAAGTGGCACGCAGTCTTTATGTTGAAAGCCGACATCTGCCAGTTGCCTGCCCATTGGCGATACACCGTGGTCAAAAAACCGGTATATACTTCATGGTAGTTTTAATTTATGCACGTCAAAGAATCCGGCACTTACTTAGGGCTAAAAACGCATTTTAAAATGGTTAGCTTTTATTTACTGTTATGGATATCACTACCCATAACAGTAAATAAAAGCTAACCATTTTAAAATGAGTTTTTAGGATCCCTATATGATAGGATCCCTATATGGTGTGTTACAATGAAGTATATACCAAAAACCTTGAGCCTGCTGTGAACAAAAAATTACTTTTAAAAAAGTTAACAGATTTCGGGAAACGGTCTCTAGGTTCGATCAGGCTACCATAATTTTGACTTATAGTAAACTGTGAACCAAATTACGAATTCCAGTTCCACTTTATAATTAGTGACGTATAAGATGACCCGGTGTTCGTAGACAACTTTTGGCTTAGTACTATGAACAGGATCTGAAGCTCAATAGAACCCGAACTTTTGGCCAGCTTCTTATCTTGATATTTATTTTTTTAGTGGAAAGAAAAAAGGTTTTTTCAGTGACCTTTTCCCCGCTTATAAAATGGTGCTATAACAGCTCACTGCAGCGGCAAGGAGCCTAATTAGTGCATACAGGAGCTTAAGCTCCTGGTGCATTGTACTGTGACATGTTAGAAAGGCTGTAGGAACCTTACAACAGATGGCATTTGCGTTCGCTTGTCCTCCCCCCTCTCCCTCTAAACTATTGTTAGCATTTCAAAAGGAGTCTGTTTATAAAGATGTTCTATTGAAAAAAAAAGAGATCAAGAGACGAACGGACCGAACCGATGATCCAGTTTTAAAGGAATTTACGGAAATTTTGGTTGAATAGATCGCGCCCAAGTTAAACAAACAACAACAAACAAAACTTTATTAGACATATAAACTTAAATACAGTTACCCTGCAAATTAGCAAAAACGCTATTCGAGGCAGGGAAAAGTAATGTAATTGAAAATAATAAAGGTTAGACAATATAACAATACAGAAGCTGATCTGTAGAGTCACTCGTTTTCCATCCGCCACCCAAATCAATGTCTAAATGCTGTTCGATAATGTTGTCGCATAGATAAATGCTTGTCATAAACCCTCCTCGCGCAGCTCCCTCGCCTTGTAGGTTGTAAACTGGTAACTAGTTCGAACTAACTGGTCCCAGCTTCCCGCAAAAAGAGCGCGCCAAAATGTTGTAACACGTGACCTCTCTCACATCGCCAAACGCATGTATTGTGTCCTGCATGTCTAGTGCAGCGGCAAAACTTCTCGTTTGTAATTTAGAGCCACATTTTACGTAAGTATATCACCCTGTTCGTGGATTTTAAAGCATTAACCAAGTTCTTAGCGCCAAGGATAAGAAATTCACATGGATCCAAAGTTGTGCGGCCGCGAGGGGAGGAAAATATTGTTGCATTTTTGTCGTACACCCTGGGTTTAATTCGACGCAGGAAACGCGTACAAGAACTCTTCTTTGCTAATTATTTCACCCTGTTGTGGAATAAGAAATAATCGTCGTGTGAATTCTGTACAATCGATTGCCATGTTTGCCTATAAATGTTGAGGTCTTCAGCGGGAATCGAAGAAGCGAAAGTTTGCTTGCAGCGGCACATGTACGAAAAAATGCCAATGCAAGACCAACGGAGTTGTTATTCATCTTGGATGGTTTGGACGATATTTCTACCTTCAAGAAACTGAAACGTGGTTTATTTGGGTTTATTTTCGGCCAAAAAGATAAGTACAAACCGCCTGGAAAGTAAAGTTTTGCTTTTCGTCGTTTTGGTGGAGTCTGCTTGTTTTAGCAGTCATTCTCCATTTTTGATTCGTGACTCATTTGTAGTTCGTTGTCATTTCTGTTGACTACACGCCTGACATTTTTGTTTTCGTAATCCGTTTTCAAAAATAATTAACCTAATTCAAGACGTTAGAAAGTAAGTTTAAAAGACTGCCCTGCTTATCGCAAGCTAGAAAGTGAACTGTGAAATATGTCTTTGACGTAAGCTTATGCATGTACTTCCGTTTTAACATTTTATTTCTTGCATCTCACTTATGAATTTTATTTGGACAATATATATTCATGGAATAAACGTTTTATTGAATGTGTATCCTTATTTAATATTTTTCTTTTGCAGGAAGGTTGTACATACTTTGTATATACTGTACAGATAGGGAACTAGCAATATGAAAGGAGGAACTCCAACTTCACAGACCAAACACACAGATGGCTTGACTGCCAAAAAGGTAAATACCTGTTTTCTTAATCCTGGTTTACCTAATTAGACTTAATCCTAACTTTTAAATTTACATAAAGTTAAAATACTGCTAAAAATCAATTCTTGTTGTTGGTTACCAAGTCAGTTATTAATTTGTTATTGCTTATAAATATGCACTTTTAGGCCCCGTCCACACTAATCTGTTTTCAAACGAAAATGGATCTGTTTTGCTCCGATACAGCTATCGTCCACACTACAACGCCGAAAACGATCACTGAAAACGGAGCGATTCGAAAACGCTATCCAGAGTGGAGCGATTTGAAAACGATGCTTTATGAAAACGCTGTTTTCTGGTGTGGACGGAGAAAATGATGCTATCTGAAAACGGTTACGTCATCAAAATAGCCAGACCACTCGACCGTGAAACATCTCCAAGATGTCGCCATACTTCGACTGGACTGACTCCCAGTCTACACTCTCGGTGCTTCTCTGCACTTTGTATTCGTTTGTGACTTTCAGAAGTAGCTCGACTTCATCATCAGTCCATGTGAAACAGTCTGTTTTAGGTTTTGGTTGCTTTCCAGCTGTTCTTGGCATCGTTTAGAAGGAAAATATCGAAGAATTCTAAACCAAAACAACACTCAACAACAAAGAATCAAGAATGGCGCCAATTTCGCGGGCTGATATATTGAAATGCGCATGCGTAGAATTCATTTGAGCATGCGCACTTAGGGTATCAAAGCGTTTTCAAAACAATACGGCGTTGTAATACGATACGAAAACGATAAGTGTGGACGCAAATCTTTTTGAAAACGGAGCAAAACAGCTCCGTTTTCGTTTGAAAATGGATTAGTGTGGACGGAGCCTTAGGCCAGGATTATGTAATGCATAATCATCAAATTTTTGAACAGATGTGCACTTGCAATTCCCTATAAAAAGAATAAAATTAATTTAAAAACTTAACTAAACCAGATAATTAAAATTGGCAAAACAGATAAGCTATCAGCAGGGCATGTGCATTTTGAGACAAAGCAAGATGTGGAATTGAAACCATGAATTATTTTTGTAAATTACACAAACTACTCTTGATATAAATTACAGGGCTGAGATTGGTTTCAAACATTCTAGTACCAGTTTTTCCCTTCTTTGCATGGCATTTGGCTTAAAATTTCTAAAACAGAGCTGAATTCAAAGAAATGTACCTCTAAATGTCATAAACAATTCAGAAAAAAAAAGCTCAATAACAAACTGATGTCAAGCTCATATTGACTTGCACTGGTTTAACAAGGATGGTTAGTGTGAAACAGACATCTAGCAAACATAGTAGACAAGGAAATCATAACATTGTGAGGACTGTCATTAAGGGCCGGGGCCGGGGATTTTCCCCGGCTTCTATGAGCATGAACCCCAGCTACTTTGGCATAGGAAACAAAAGAAAAATAAAACCAAAAGAACTTCCTAGCAGTTGAATTCCCGCTTACTAATTGTATTTACCTGGCAACTTGAAATCTTAGTGACAGCCCTGATTATGTACATGTACTTGCATTTTTCAGAATGACAGGGGATAGGTAGGATTCTAATGAATGCATGTTTTTTTTTTCAGCCTACTGCCGAACAGATCAGATATGCCCAACTTTTAAACACAGAAGATTCCAAAGCCATGAAAGACAAGATCAAACAGGTGCTTCTGTACTTTGTACTAATTTACAGTTCTGGAAATAAATATGTAGATAACTTATCATAACTTTTTAAATCATGGTCCGCTAAAGGAATTAAAACAGTTGGGCATCTTAGTAAAGATGAGAACCATTTTTTATCTTTCTCTAACTTCAGAGACCGTTTTGACATCAAAACAAACTTTCTTGTCTTCCATGGTGTTGTATCTGCCATAAAAGCCCTTAGGAAAGACAAAGAAGACCAATTTGTAAATAACATAAACTATGTTAGTTTTGCCAATAATTTTATAAAAGCTAACAAATCTAATAGAATAGCTTACAAGAAACTTGTCAGCTTAAAACAGAGTTGCCCTAGTAAAAGCCAAAATAAGTGGATTGTTGACTGCAATTTACAATGCACTGATTTGATCAGCTGGAAGCCTGTTTACAAACTACCTTTCCACTGCTTCATAGAAGACTAGCAACAAATGACTTTTTCAATAAAATTGGTATCAGGAATAATGATATCTGTACTTTCTGTAGTGGAGAGAAAGAAACACATAATTCATTTATTCTGGAACTGTAGTGAAACTTCACTTTTCTGGCAGGGTTTTGGAAAATGGTTTCATGAAAAGTACTCAATGACAAGAATTGATAATTTATCCTTGGCTTTAATACTAGGTCTGAGAACAGATATTCTTTCTTAGATATTTTATCTGGACTTGAAAAATGCAAGAGAAAATCCCAAACATAGAAGGGTTTCCAAGTTTCCTGACATCTTTCAGCAGTTTTTAAAAAAAAAAAATAAATAAAGCTCTTCAAATCCTTAAATCCTTCATTGTAAAAGCAAGTTTTTTATGAGCTTTAAAAGAAAAGATGAATGGAACACTACAACTGGTCCTTTAAAATAAATTATTTAAGCTGACGATATATAAGTAATGTAACTAATGTCGTATTGTAAACAGCGTAAGCACTGCATTATAAGTAGTGTGAGTGTTGTATTGTACGTATTGTATATAAGTAGAGTATTGTATTGTACATGTTAAGTTGTAAGTAGAGTATCATATTGTAAGTAATGCAAGCATTGCATTGTAAGTAGTGTAAATATTATATTGTAATTAAATGCGAGTATTACATTAAAAAAACTTACTATAGCTTTAATCAGTGAACAACATATAAAAATTGCTATTAAATGCTGGTGATTAATAGACCTCTTTAGCTTGTATGTTTTGTTTTCCCAATGTAGATCATGTGATGTTACCCTAGAGAACTGTTTCTTTTAAATTTTGTTTTCTTCACGTGCATATGTATGCATAATTTATGAAAAGACAAAGGACAAATTCCCTTGAGAACATCACATGACCTACATTGGGAAAACAAAACATACAAGCTAAAGAGGTCTATTGTTGCATTGAAAATAAATGGTAGGTGATTCAAAATCTCACTTATCACTTTTAAGTTGCATGATAAAATAATGGTCCAGGCAAACAAACCTTTAAACAGTGGTGTCATTTTTCTCCTCCTTTTGCTCCTACTAACTCCATTTAATTAAAAAAAAAAAATGCTTATTCTTCAGGTGTCTGATGTGACAGGTTACAATTATGATGATGTGAGCATTGCTCTGCATGATTATAATTTTGACACAGAAGCCACAATAAATGCTTTGCTGGAAGGGAGGCAAGACCAGGTAGGATACTAAATTGGTTTCAATGAAGCCTGGTATACATGTGCAGTACAAATGCAAGAACATACAGATGTGCACTTGAATCACTTTTCAATATGGATGACATGTCATGCTTTATGTGTTTGTGCTCGCCTTTTTTATGTTCCCATGTGAAGTAAATAAAATGCAAGGTGTGAGCCAAACTGAAGAGCATTGAAAACTTCCTCTTTCTTTTCCTTGCATTTGTGTTACTCTGTTTTTTCTTTTTATGTTTGCAAGTGCTGGTGCTTGTGTTTGCTTCACACATGAAACTTGGCTTTTAATATTTTAATTGATTATGTTTTCTTAGTTGCAAGGTTTCAATACTTGACAAAAAAGTTATTAATGGTATTAATCTTTTGTAGAGTGAATGGGTCATGAGAACAAACAAAAAGAAGAAACATCAAACACCAGTCACACAGGGCATAGATTCAATCATTCCAACATCACAGCCTGCTCCATCACAGACAACTACAGCACCACCATCTAAACAAGGACAGCGACAACCGAGAGGCAAAGGTGCTTTAAGTTTCATTGCAGCAGTAAAGTTTAAACACAATGGAACCCAGTCAACCTTTTCATCCCCATTTTTGAATCTCTGTATATGTAATTTGGTTCTAATAGAGCGTTTTCATCTGACATCACGGCGGCCATATTGGTGTTCCAAAACAAAGAAATGGTGGCCATATTGGTGTACCAAACCAATCCTCCGGGAATTGAACTCTATTTTTATGCAAACATTTTCTTTTGTTTCAGTAAACCAATATGGCCACTGGTCACGTGAGTGAAAACGCTCTATATAACTGAAAATTTGTCGATAAAACCGCAAAATGTGACCTTTTAAATAATACCTTTTGAGCAGTGTGATACCCCTCACACATGTTACAGGTTACTGGTTCAACTGAAAATCCTGTTGCCTCAAATAAGTGTTGTAGCACAACCATCCTGTCAGTAATGCTGGATATGGGGAGTGGGGTGTGTTGGTGGCCCAATATTTAATTACTTCCAAAAGCGATCAAGATTGAAACAAGAAAAAGTACCAAATTTTGGTTTGCTAGATATTAATTATCAAAACACTTAACAAGAGTAAGTGAATGTTACAGCTGTGCAATTGATAAGTATTTCAATAACAAGTTAAATAAGGCATGATGGCCAATGGTGATGTGCCACATTGTGTTGCCAGTATAACAACAACCTTATTTAACACAACAGAAGCTTATCTGCAGTGTACAGGAATGGAACAGTTGATCACAAAATATATTTATAACAATGGGGAGGTTCTTAAATGGGGGTTCTTGATCAAGAAAACATCTGATCAGGGATTCTGACAGGGTGCGGGAAAAAAATTAAAATTGTGCGGGAGTTTTGGGACAAATTGTGCGAGAAATGACTTCGATTGTGCAGGAAATTGTGTGGGATTGTGCAATCCCATGACCAACCAAATTTTCAATCACCAGTGTTCTAGCCAGGCGAGAAAAAATATGACAGGGAAGAAATTCTGCATAAATGAAAAATATAAATAGATGTTTTCCTTTGGGGATTAAAATGTACCCAGCAATCACCATTTTGCAGCTGTTTTTCTTCACCAAAGTTTATTTGTCTCAACAAAATCACATTGCGTGACATGATGAACTCAATCGGGTAAAACCGAAATACCACCTCAAAATAAAATGTTTCAGATCTGAGTTCCTTTATGAAAACTTTGTACGTTTTATGTAGTGTGAATAATTTCCAGTAAAGGTTCACACAATTTCTTTGAAATTACGTTCTTTGAAAGTTTGCCACAAAAACACAACCTTGAGATGTATGCAAATGGCGTGCTAAATGTAATTTGATAGCATGTTTGTTTTGCATTTTCCTGAATGAAAAAGTCTTTCACTTGATTGAAAAAATCAACTCCAGTATTCTGATCAGAACTTAAATAATTTTCTCCTATTAATCCAAAGTTCCAGCGCTTTAATAGTTTGTTTGTCGATTTGCAAACTTGATCAGTTCTTTGCAAAAATAATTCAAACAGAGTGACATTCATTTTGGCATGACGGTGCATATTTTCTTTGGTGTTAAATGAGTGGTGTTTCTTCTTCGGTCACTGACATATTAAACTGAAAGAGGAAGCAAAAGCGCTTGAAAAAATATCAACAGGCTGCTAAGAAAAACGTGATAATGTCTGGAAAACGACAACTAAAAAGCTACGTGAAAAATTCGGTAGGAAGTCTGATAGAAGTAAAACTGAGACTGGTTCCCAGGACGGCGAAGAGAACGCCTTGTTGTTTTCATATCGATCCACTCGAGCTGTTTGAGGAAAGCGAGGGATTTATCGATTGTTTGGAAGGAAAATAGGCTGAAAATAGCTTAAAATGTTTCTCGAAATCTTGGTAATCAATAGAAATACCCGATTTAATTAAAATTTTAAGCAAATATTTCAGTATAAATGTCTCTAAAATGTTCCTCGGGATTTCTCTGAGGTTAAAATGTTTATATAAAACTAAAATGTTTATATAAAACGACGTTTCGATCAGTTTTACTGATCTTCTTCAGGCTCTTCTTAAAATGTTTTCAAAATGGCGGATCGCTTTCTTGTTTTCAGCTTGGTAACCGTGCATGACACTTCGTGATTATTATACAACATATAAATATTGATGCGAAAGCGCGGGAACGCAGTAGTGCAGCAGTTGTTCACAGTTAGTCATTGTCTACTACCATTTTTTTCCTCATCAAAGAACGAGTTTAGAACTGGTCTCCATGTTTCGATGTGGTCAAAATCGTTTACGACTTCCATCCCGAGGAACATGGTCCCCGCCTCCCGTACCCTGTCAGAACCATTGTCCGATGGTACTTGATTGTTGCTGAATTCTATTTGTTGGTTTTCCTGTGTTTGGCTTAGGGAGGAATCGACAGTCAGGGGATCAGAATAGCAGTTCAGAAAAGGATCAAAAGAATGAAGGCATAGTAAACAACAATGACAGAAATGCTGGGGAAAGTGGACGTGGAAGAGGATCTAGGGAAGACAGATGGAATGATCGGAAACCTGGTGGCAGAGGTTTGTAACTTGTACATTAATTTATGGCTGTTTTTCAATAAATTAATTGCTCAGTATGTTTTGTTTTGAAGGTCGGTGGTTCGAAGCCTGGTCTCTGTCGTCGTGTTGTTTCCTTAGACAAGAAACTTTACTCCACACTGTCTCTCTCCACCCAGGTGTATAAATGGGTACCGGCAACAAAATGCTGGGGGTAACCCTGCGATGGACTAGCATCCCATCCAGGGGGGAGTAGCAATATTCCTAGTCGCTTCATGCTACAGAAACTGGGTTAAGCTTCGGCCGTGTGCGACTTTACCTTACCTTTTTTATGTTTTGTTTTAAGGTGGGCCGCCCAGGCGTGGTGGAAGAGGAGGGGGAAGGCCAGGGTAAGTATTTTAATTTTAATTATACCTTGAAGCTTCTTTTTTTGTTAGTGTTTATATTTTGTTGTGTGCATGGCGGAATTCATGACATGTAGTATCAGAAGTGCTCTCTTGCTGTTTTTCGTCTTTTAAAGTTGCTAACATTTCTTTGTACACTATACACTTAGGAGATCATTCCAATCTCGTGGCCGTGATCGACCTAACAGATTTGGTGGAGGTAACAGAAATGCATCAAATTCCACAACAGTCAATGGGCCAACTGTTAATGGTAAGTTTAAGTCTGTGAGCAGGTTTGATAGTAGGAAAATAGTTGAATAGAAAGAAAGGCCATAGCCAGTGGATTCACAGGTAAAGATAGAAGAAGAAATAAGTGAAAGAAGCACTCCTTGAGTGGTCCTTAAAATTCCCAAGATGTAACTTACTTTAAAGAGTAAGGTAAGTTTGATTAATAAATAATTTTTATCTTGAATAGGTGTAGAAATGTGGGGTGATAATGAAGATGATGTTACAAAATTGACTGCAGAGACAGAAGGTAAGTGAGATACATCGTCATCATTATCGTCGCAACAATGGTGTCAAGACATCAATAGTGCAGGAAGTGAGAAACTAATCACTGTATTATTCTGAAGGGACTGGATTCAGACATGTTAACTTGCTTGCATTGTGCTTATTTCAGAAATAATACCACCAACAACAGAAGAATGGGGAGTTGAGGAATGGAATCCAGTTGAACAGGTAACATAACAACTGACAAGTGCAAAATTGAAAAACCCAAACCTTTAAATTGTTTTGAAAAATATTGAAAAAAAAATATCACCTGAAAATGCTGATTTATATAGTATATCTGTCACAGGGCTTGAAAAAGTTCTGTTCGGTGATCCAGGACAAGTAACTTTCCCTTCTCACTTGCCCAACCAGCAAGGATATGGAAAAGCTGCCTGTGAACTAAGCTTTAGTAACAATAGGCCATTTGCACGATGACGTCATTTGACTACTACTACCAGAATTCATTTCGTTTTTCCTTTCTTATTTAAATTTTGTAATCCCAGTGCGGTTTAAATAACAATAGCCCTAATTTGCACTACAAAACAAAAAACTGAAGGATTCTGGTAGTAGTAGTCAAATGACGTCATCGTGCAAATGGCCTATTTATAAAAACTTGTCCAGACAAGTAAAACGTAAGACTTGCCAAGAAGCAAGCTTAAATTTTATTGTCTTTAAAAGATGAAATTGGAAGCAGTAGCTACTCAGTGGGGCTTTGCAGCAAGCATGTGTCTTCTGGAGATATCCATGGCAACCTTGCTACAGCCTACCTTTTGTGGTATCCATGGCAACCCTGACATAGCTCAACACCCTGCCACCTGTCACATTGAGATCCTTAGTTGAAAACCCTGTCTCATACTTAATGTATACCTACCAATAGAGAGGGAAGTAGGAATGGCTAACAAAATGCCTAAGAGCCCTTTTTAGGTCCCAAGGCAACCCCAGATCTCCTCCCTCCCATGTGAGGTGGTCAAACCCAAATCATACCGTCCAGAAGGACGTCAGACACCTTATTGAGACTTATATAACAGAGTAACTGGTTAGTTTTCATTTGAGGTTAGGGACAGCAGTTTATATAGTTAAATTTAGGACTAAGCAACCCGAGAAGCTAGGTGGTACAGTGGTGCGGTAGGCTATGTAAGCCTAAACCTAGCGGAGGTCACAGGTTCAATCCTGAGTGGGGATTTTAGATTTTCTTTGTTACACTTAAAAATTTATTGAAAATAAAATTCAAATTGTCGATATGATTTAGGCACAACCACCAGCAAACCAACTTTCATTGAAAGTTTGGTGCAGGATTAAACTGCATTGAAAGTGCTTTTACTCTAACAAATTTCATGCTTGTTTGTTTTGCAGTCAGTGTCATCAAGCACCAATGATACACTGTTTAGCAGTGTAGGTACTGACTCCTGGCCAGTTAGTTCTGATAGCACTGTAGTGTCTTGGGACACACAGACAGTCAGTAACTCAACAGCTCCTACAGTGCCTACTACAGACACCAGACAGAAGGCTTCTGAAAACTCTGCTCGCTGTCTCGAGAGGTAACCTTTAACTTTTATTCTTGAACAAGCAAAACGTAAGTGTGTTTGTAGTTGATTATCTGTCTTGGGTCATTGTGTCTTGCTTATGATGTTGAATTTCTTCATTCAAGTGATGACATGGCAATAATACATGCCAAATTGGCCACAAATCAGCCTGGAAGTAAAGATCAGTTCTCAGAATTCCCAATACCGCGCATTCCACTCCCAGGGGAGCTTCATTCCTTACACAACCATCAAGATATGATCAGTAAACTGCTGGACAAAGTGGTTCTCTCTTCCTCAATTGGAGTGTCACCTCAGGATTCTTTAACAACAATACAAGCTCAACCTCAGAGACAGGCACGGCCTAGCAGAACAAAGAAAGCACCAAAAAGCCAGGTAGTGTAACATGTACATTGTAACATTGTTGGGTGTGACTGTTTCAGTTAAGTTCAGTGTAGATGGAATAATAAGGTGAAATATGTTTGAATTAAAATAAGTTTTGTGTTTACAGATTCCTGTTCAAGCTGTGGAGATGCCAGGTTCAATGAATGACAATCTTGATGTGCAGGTGAGTTATTTTGATTAGATCTTTAGAATGTTTCTGTGGTTGTTGTAGAACTTTGTATAGCTCAGTAGTCCTGTACATGTAGCTGCTATGAAATGCATCATATGAAGTGTATGTTTGGATGAACAAAGTAACTTGACTTCAGGCTAAGGGATGTTTTCCATGTTAATTATTTTGATTTGATTTTAAGTTTTGTTTTAACTTCAGTTTGGAAATTTGGAGTTTGGTGGTGATTCTGTCAGCAGCCCACGTAACAAGGAGGTGGGTAATGGTTCAAGTGTTCAGTGTGATGTACCACATGATTTACACTGTCATTCCTTGTTGTTTTAGCTTTGTGTCTTGTTTACTTAACAGGAGTTCCCTGCACCTCAACAAGTGGTTGAGGACACAAGATCTGACGAACAAAGGTGAATCATTTATTTTATTACAGAAATGTTTATGGCAAAATTTTTATCTGTTGAGAAAAATTTGTTGCTTATTTAATAAAGATAGTTTAATCAAATTCTCTAACTTCTTGATGACTTAACAAAGTATTACCCTTGCTTCCAAAGTTGTGAATTTAAGTTGTTGTGGAAATATCCTGTATTATGGTAAATCAATGTTCATGTTTGTTTATAACTGTAGTTCAACCAGTAGCAGTGAGTCACCAAGCCCACCATTGCCATCGCAGCATGTTGTGACAAGTCTGCCATCCTCACCAATTACTACTCCAGTTACCATAGCAACCTCAACATCAGCTGGTTCAAGTCTGACCTCGTTAGAAGAGAGTTCCCCGAGGCATTTCCAGCATCCATCTCCTCGGACCCAGCAGCAAACACTCAGTGTGTCGCAAGTAACCAAGGTTTGTTGGAAAACTGAAACTTCTTTGTGAGCACTTATTATCTCTGGATGCAATTTGAGTAATTTTCCTCTTTGGTGTTAATTTTTTTCTCATTCACATTGGAGCCTGGTAGCAAATTCTGTAAAATAACATCGCTCTGACCACCTGGCCAATAATCCTCAGTTTGAGGGATGGCCGTATTGGAAAATACATAATAAATAAATGGTACCATTGTTTTCTTGTAGCCAATCACACCAGATCCAATTCCTTTGCCATCTCAGCTGGAGACAAGGGATAATACCGTTCCCAGCAAACCACCTCTAGCTACTGATCAACAGAAATCTTCTCCCAGTCTTCAATCATCCACCATTCCATCACCATCCCTGAGTGCGGCAAACCACAATCAACCAGGTTCATCATCACCACTAAGATCAACACTGCCTTCCACAATACAGAAGGATGTCAACCTAGAGACAAGATCTTATCAGGTATAGTAATATTCATATATCCTTAGCTAGGATGTGTGATTTTCCTGACTGATAGGCTTGTACATGTAGCTGTTAATTATATCTAGCTACCTTAAATTAAGTTTATCTGAACCCTTTTCACTTCCAAATGATTGTACATTGTTTAATATAAACTCCCTGAGTTGTCATTTACAAACTATGAAAAACTAAAAGTATTATAGGAAGGTCCCTCTAAAAAGTTGTCATTTGAATGGTCACACCTCCAAAGTTAGAACTAACTGAAAGTTCAATCTTCAGGGGAAAGGTTAAATGAAATCTGCAAGGGAACGAGTATGATTTTACTGTGTTATGGTTGCACTTCTGACTCATTAGATATTCCAACTTATATTTGCAGAAGCACCATGTAACACAGCCACCTGTGCCGTCAACAAAAGACAAACTTGGTACCAGCTCACTTAGCAGCTCTGCTGTGACCTGCAATGTGCCCAGAAATGAACTGTCTTCTATGGAGCCCCTTCACCCACCTCCTGGGGTGACTGTGCCTCCCAATATGAACCAGGCAACAAGCTCTGCATCATCTGGTTTTACGACAGTTACCATGTCTGGCACAGGCAAACCAGTCTCACATACCAGTAAGTTTCTCATTTAACTTCTAATAATTTAGAATGAGGGGTGCTAACTAAAAGACCAGAAGTTTCAGTTGGATAATCCAGACAATGGTACAATAGAAAACCACATTATGATCACCTTGTTACGTGACCACTTTGTTACTTTGGTTTGTCCCAAACAAATGCTCAAGCAGTCATTTGGCAACCCTGTTATTGTTACTTCCCTCTAAATACACATTTTATTGTCCATTGCCATGCCAATCTAGGATTGGTCTTCACAGCCACTCTAGAAACTGTTCTATAAATCAGTGACCCCACCTTGGTGTAAATCTCTCCAGACATGCCAGCTAGAGAAGTAGTAGTAGGTCACATTAACTCTTGCAGGACTGAGCAAAAGTGTCAAAATGGACAACATTAAACACTTAATGACTGGTTCCGAGGGAAACAGTGAATTTTGTTTCCCGAGAATCTCCATGTTTCCCAAGACGAAGTTGAGGGAAACATTGAGATTCTCGGGAAACAAAATTTTCTTTTTTCCGAGGGATCAGTCATCAAGTGATCTGTTATATAACAACACAAAAAAAAAACACAACACAAGACAGTTTAAAAACGCGCCGAGCACTCGATTCATCATAATCATGCCACCTTTTGTCACGGTCTGATCAGGTGTGCTAGCGAGCAACAGTGCAATGTTACCCAGTGACGTCAAAATTGTTGCCCTCTTTCGCAAATGTTGCCCGCCTGGCACAATTGGCGGGTAACAGTTTGTTTGTTAAATGTCATGTGACAATGAATCAACCAATCAATGCGCGCATTGTATTGACAAAAACTCCAGCTATATAACAATATTCTTTATTTATTTTCTCAAAAGGTATTTACAATATGTGTGGAAAGCTATATCTCATATGAAAGGGTGGTAAATAACTTTTCCAAAAAAATTTTTTTGAAAAAAAATATACCATAATGTTGCATTTAATTAGCATAAATTAGCATAACTTCCACAATTGCCTATAAATTTGGACAAAAAAGCATATCGGTTCAAACTGATGTGTAGTACAAGAAAAAAGTTGAAAGAAAAAAAGTTTCCTTGTTATATAGAGCACCAGGGTCTTCCCACAGTAAATCCATACAGGGGAATCCACTTATTCGAAGCAATAACCAGATTTCAAAAGTAAATATCACGTCAAAATATCATAATTGCCTTTTGAGTTACCTTACAGTCTGACCGCTTGTTTACACAAGACTGCATGTTAAAACACTGCTCCACTTTCAAAGTCAATAACATCAATTCTTCACTAGAACTGATCAATTCCAGATGCTTTATCGCTTGAAATTCATCCATTCTCGCTGCCTTACATTTTTCAAGCGCCAAAACATCGTTTGGGTCGACACAGGAGGATCTTCATTTCTTCGCTGCTTTGGCTCGCTTTGCATACATTTGACTGTTTTTTTTTTGTAAACAACTTCATGTAGTCAAATGGTATCTGTCCCACTCAAACTCGTTCAGTAATTGCCTTAGACTACTGTCACGCTACCCTCCAAATTTTGGGGGGAGGTCAAAATAACGCAATTTTTTCCAAATTTATAGGGTGCATCCTGAGGGAGTTAATGGGTTTCACTTTATTCTTCTTTCTATTTGACATAATGTGTTTTGATGTTCAAAATATTTTCTGTCTTTTAGCCAAACCATCATTACCACCTGGTGTGTTGCCAATGAACACCTTATATGGCATGCAGCAAGCTGGACTCATCCATGCTTATGTAAGTTATGAACACTATTATTGGTTTACCCTGAACATTGTTGTCCAAGGTCAAGGGCAGTTTTTACAGTACACTTACAACTTTTTCTGTTTTGTTTACCCCTGCAGCCTTTGCCCTATGGTTATGAAGATCTTCAGAGACTACCAATGGTATTGTTATCCAATAATAAATTGTTTGTTCAGTTAATATGGGAGGACAGTGGGGTGGGAACTCTTGATAAAAAAGGATGGAAATTCAGGGAGCTAGAAAAGTTATACCATGTGTTCGGGCCTTACGATAAGGGCAGGAACTGGGTGGGTATGCTCTGGGTGTCAAGGGTACCCACCTCTGTCCCATTCATGTGTCCAGGCCTTAAGATAGGGTCAGGAACTGGAGTGGGTATGCCCTGGGTGTCAAGGGTACCCACCTCTCTGTCCCATTCATGTGTCCGGGCCTTAAGATAGGGGCAGGAACTGGGTGGGTATGCCCTGGGTGTCAAGGGTACCCACCTCTCTGTCCCATTCATGTGTCCGGGCCTTAAGATAGGGATAGGAACTGGGTGGGTATGCCCTGGGTGTCAAGGGTACCCACCTCTGTCCCATTCATGTGTCTGGGCCTTAAGATAGGGGCAGGAACTGGGTGGGTATGCCCTGGGTGTCAAGGGTACCCACCTCTCTGTCCCATTCATGTGTCCGGGCCTTAAGATAGGGGCAGGAACTGGGTGGGTATGCCCTGGGTGTCAAGGGTACCCACCTCTCTCTCCCATTCATTTTAGAGTCTCCAAAGGGATGCTTTATGTTATGGAACTTTTTAACTCATACTGATCTTTCATGTTTTGCTTTTCCTTTCAGTCTCCATACTATGACTTGCCTCCTTACCAAGCAGCTGGGAGAGATGGCCTTTCCACAACATTTCATGGTAAGTTTACTATGTGCAAGGTTGAAGGCCGGCCTGAGCTAGGTATGCTCGTGATTGCTGGGGAATATATTGGTTCCAATTACTTTCGCTTAAGACTTTATTATTCAGGGCTCAAGACTAACTTTTCAGATTACTAGCCTGGTGGCTAGAGACAAGTATCGATTGACGAGCCAAAATAAATTTTCACTAGCTGAAAAAATTATACATGGGGTGGGAGTGGGGATTGGGTGGGGAGAGAAAATCACATGTGTCACACTAATTAAGAAAAAAATCTCTGAGACTTGGAAACACAGCTTTATGATATTTTTTAGTGGTTTTCATAAATCTCATACGTGCACCTTACAAATGTACTAGCATTTTATGGAATTTAAACATTGAGAAGATAAGACTAACAGTTAGAAAAGTATGAGTGAACAGGAAAACAGAGAAAAGATAAGACTAACACCTTATGAATGTGAGAAGTATGTATGAATGTACCAAAAAACATTGAGAAGATAGACTAACACCCTATTAATGTCACGCGCAATTGAAAGACACTGTTTATGTGGGAGAAAGGCCCGGGGGGTAAGTGTTGTCCAGGACCCGAATGCTGCCTGCCACATGCGAGGCCAGTCACTGGGGCTAGTGTCAGCGAGTGGCATAGAAACCATGGATTGGCCGTCATGGAGTACAGCTGAGTGGCGTGTACCTATGCCAAGCTCCTAGAGGGGTGACTAGCGAGGGGTAGTGGGTGTGGCCACCTTGCTCGACCCAAGCTAAGGCAACCCAGGCATCGCTTCAGTGTGGGACTGAAGGGTTGTCGCCAGCAACACTTATCCCCCAAACCGTTTATTGAAAATAAACAAAACAAAGAACTTTATTACATTTTACACAATAAACACGGGCCAGAGTGGTAACCTCGGTTGGGTGAAAAAAAAAGGGAAATGCGGTGGGTGGGAGGGAAATAAACAGTTGCCTTGTACAGTGAAATTGAACTGAATGCGAAATAGACCATGAGCGATGTACATTACCAAAAGTGACCGCAGTGAGGGGGCCCAAATCTGATTGGATAACAGACTGAGGCACGTGCATGCTAATAGTGTAATTGGCTGCTAAAAATATGTGGCAGTTCGGACACGCGTGTAAGTAAAGCAAAGTACAATAATTCAATTAGCCGGAAAAATACATGATATGACGGCAAGGCACAAGGTTCAAATGAGCTAAACATTAACTCTAGTTTATGCTGTGGCAAAAACATTCATACAAACATACGACTGTTCAGGAAAACGTTGGCTATTGCCTTAACAAAAGTACTAATGTTCAGAGAAAGGTCAAGAAGATAAGATTTGATGTTAACAACATACCAATGAACCTACATACAGAAACACAATTTTCAGTTTTGTTCCTTCTGGTGCTTCACGAATTTCGCAAAAATCACTTGCCAAAACTGAATTTTTACTAGACTTTGGCTAGTTGGCTACTGTTAGTCTCGAGCCCTGAAATTATTTGTGTGCTTTAATAGGAGAGCAGAAGTTTGGTCGAACAGATGCATCTTCGCCAGTGCCAACATCCTTGAACCAGGCAGTGACTCTTCCACAGGCTCATCTCCAACAGCAGGCATTCATCAATGCTACTACAATGCCGCCATATTATGGTGGACTAGCATTTTATCCTGGAGCTGGGATGATGGCCGGCGGATTCCCTGCTTACACCACGCCCATGTACCAGGTAACATGCACATTAATTTATTAAGTAAAAACAGTTTTTTAAGTAAAAGTGGATTCCTTGCTTACACCACGCCCATGTACCAGGTAACATACACATTAATTTATTAAGTAAAAGCAGTTTTTTTAATGGCCGTCACAAGTGAAAACTATTTACTTTCAATTTGGTTCTGCATTTGTTGGATTCAAAGTTTTACAAGTACCTGTTACAAAAACTTCAGTTTGTATTTTTTCTTGTTTGTTAACACAGTTTCTTTTCACAGATGCCAACAAAAACACATGGAAATGCTTCGCAATATCAATCAGCTTATACCTCAGGTCAACATGGATCTCATAACTTTGCCTCAGGTAGGTTAATATTTTAAACTACAATTCCCAACAATATTAGCTACAGTCCCATCCAGAGGGGTGAGGCAACTAATGAGCTGTTAAGCTTGTAATGTTCATGTTATAGCTACAAGCAGAGTTACTGGTACATAATTATTTATTTTTCTACAGGATATGATGATTTAGGTCAAACCCATGACTTTGGAAAGTCAGGTTACCATACATCAGTTTCCCCATCACAAAGCAAATCTAATGCAGGTTTGTACCATTGCTTTCCGTATTTTGTTTGTATTCTGTTAATCATCTCATCAGGTGAATCTTCAGTTACATCCTTCAAGCAGACAAGCTCCATCATTATAATTATTTTGTCACCTGAGCAATCATAAGCAGTCCTCTCAGTTTATTGAATGTGTAACAAATTTGCTTCTTTTTTAGGTGCAGCTGTAAGTAGCACTTCAGATCTCTCAGGAGCTTCATACAAACCACAGGTTGGGAAGGTATGTACAGTTAAAATTTATTTTACTCTGCACCCTAATTTAGTTCAACCACCAACAATCCTTAAAAAGTGCTGAAACCAATCTGTGGTATTAAATCCATTCCTGTCTCTCTCTCTCTCTCTTTTTAGTTCAGCGACAACAAACCGTTTATGGGTGGAACACCTCCACCAGGCCCAGCTCTGAATCTCTCCATGACAGGACAGCATGGCCCACTGGGTAGTTACCCTCCCACAGGGCACCCATTCATGTCAATGATAACCCCTGTGCAGCAGCACCACCCACCATCCCACTACCACCATCAAATGGCCCATCATATGGAGACAGGACATCCAGGCACATCACAGAGAGGGTCTCAAGGACAGGGGCCTAAACAGGGACAGAATAAGGGGCATCAGGGTGGCTACCAAGGATCACCCTTCTGGTCTGGAACAAATTAAATGGCAGTAGCTTAAATGTGATGCACTCAGCTCCCAGGATGATGTGCAGTATAATTGGCCTGGTGCGGTGCTGGTCTATTCCTCCTAACTAGTGTGAAATGTGTTCCCAAGTGAGCTGCGAGTAATGTTATTTCAGAACCTTTTAGGATGTAAATGATGTGTACAGGCCCACTAACAACAAGCGTGTAAATGTGTTTTGCAATAATTTAATGTTTTCTTAGGTAGCCACAGCAAGCATTTTACAGATTGTAATCTTTGAAATAAACAGGAGTAATTTACAATGAATTTGTGGTTGTTCAAGTCAGTTAGGCCCTCTGAAACTGTCGCAGCAACTTATCTTTCTGTCATTTTTCCACTTCATGCTGTTGCTTGATGACAAGTTTCGTACAACATACCTTGTGAGACAAGTTTTACCAAGATTGCACCATGTACCTGTATGACTCCTCTTCTCAGCACTTTAAACCACTGCTGACATAAACATGTTAACCCAATGAGCATTTGAATCTTTTGTCAATCAGTATAAAAAAGTTGCGCACCCGAGCCAGAAGGCTCATAACGGCCGGAGCTTAAACCCAGTTTCTATAGCATGAAGCGACTAGGAATATTGCTAGTCCATCGCAGGGTTACCCCCAGCATTTTGTCGCCCGTACCCATTTATACACCTGGGTGGAGAGAGACAGTGTGGAGTAAAGTTTCTTGTCTAAGGAAACAACACGACGGCAGAGACCAGGCTTCGAACCACCGACCTTCAGGTTGAAAGTCTGACACGCTAACCTTTATACCACCGTGCCGCCCACTGTCAATCAGTATACCACACCTATTTCCTTAGTGCCTGGTGGCACTATATACACAAACCTTTACTTACATGTCTATACATTGGAGCATTGTTTGGAACTTTTCTGGTATTTTTCACTCTGAGTTAGTAAAAGCACTACACAAAATCTTCTCTTCGTGTTTCTGTGCAGCCTTGTCAAAATGTGCTGGCAGCCAGCAATTTTGCTGCCTACTTTACACTGGAGTTCACAAATCATAACAAAATGCATCTCCAGCCCTTCCTGCCTACAACTAAAAACATTCTGACAGGGCTGCTGTGCTGAAGTAAGGACTAGAGTTAGGGAGTGGAGGTACAGTGGTGGTGTGGTTAGTATCTAATCATGGACTCTCGTCTTTTCCATTCTGTTGTGTCCTTAGACATGAATCATCATGCTGCATTGTACTCCCTCCATCCAGGTGTACTGGTGAAGTGGTGGACTAGCATCCCACCCTGAAGGGAGAAGTTTTATTCCTAGTAGCTAAATGTTTCAGAAACTTTAGATAAGACTTGACCTTCACTTAACAAATTCCAGAATAGTCCCAAAGAATGCATCCTTCACTTAGATGGATTATGAGAGGGTCACTGCTCACTATTCAGTGCTTTCTTTTTTCTTTTCGCATAATGTTGCCATCTTGTACATAGCACAATCCTTGAGTAATTTCATGAGTTTCTTGGTTATTCCTTGAATTGCCACTCTTGTCTGCACATGGGACACAGCTGTTGATGCAGTTGAGAATTAAGCCACTTGAGAATGCAGTGCATATGAAACACATGAGAACAGCGTCCCCAAACTGAAAAAAAGCACAAATATTGTCACGCTGAAGTGTAACCCAGGGTTTTTCACCATCTTTAATGCTGCAGGTGAAAATGGTTTTTGAAGTACCATAATTTGAATAGTGATGCCAAGACTCTTAACCTTGCTGATAGTGCAGATGTTTCAGGCAGTAATGAATGACATGGTAAATTTTACTGTTTAACTGCTAAGGAAAACTCTGAACATTGGCTTCGCCATGGTTTATCTATGTATATTATTTCATCGGGACAGTTGGCATGTTATTTTCTCTCGATTTCTCACGATTCAACTAGTATATATATGAAACACTCTAAATGAAAGATTCTGTACAGTTTTGGACCCTCCCCTGTCCTAGGTGTTTTGCTCCACTGATCACACCCCCATCCTCCTCTGATGCCGTCCCCATGGATAAGGCAAGTGACCATTAAGTATCACAGGCTCAATTTTTACAGTCGGTCAACTGAAATTTCTACCCAAATGCTATGTAACTTGTTCAATTCTTTGTGTATTTAAGAGTTAAAAATGGGAGGAACAGTGGTGTAATGGCCAAGCCTAACCCCATATTACTCTTGGGTCTTCCATACAGGTCAGCTAGAATTGTACAATTGACTTTAGTTACCTAAAGGGCAGTCATCTCCTGGAGTTTTGCAATCCGGGCAACAGCCATCAAATGCCATCCGACAAATGCCACAGTTTTCATCATTAGCTATCCAGCGCCAAGTGGCTACTCCAATCCACCTAAAAGATACCAAAAAATACAGCTAGTGTTAGCCAGGAAAATGGACGATTCAACATCAGTTGTTAGAATAGTGCTTTTGATTGGCTTCCAATGTCAACTAATCAAAAGCTGTTGTCAGATACAAGTTATCACATCACAAACATGGAAGTTCGTTCAATTGTTTTTCTTGCATGCTTTCACAGAGTGGGAAGTGGTAAATCAAAAGCTGATTAAATTAGGGAGAAAGCCTCTGACATTTCCAATATCAATCACAATTAAGTGATATCATCAATGATCAATTTTATCAAGTTAATATGCTGGGTTTCATTGGCATGAAAATAAAATCACACATGGAGTTGGCAACTTGCTGTTAAAACTCTACATTTCATTACCATATGTAAGCCTCCAACAAAGACCTTGATTTGGCTTGTCACACACTCCTCCACAACCAATGTTCATTGGAGAGGAGTGCGTATCAGCCAAAACAAGGTCTGCATAAGAAGCCATATCACTGTAGGATAAATTTTATTGTTTTCCATGGCGTGACCATGAAAATTAATCAAGGTAAAGTTTAACTGTGTTCGGTTGCCGGTTCACAAGGGATTTCACATTGTATTCCCTAGGCCTAGCTACAAATATCCGGACATTTTTTTAGATATTTAGAAGCTCCTTTGATTTTGAAATCACGCGTATGATTTCATATACAAATCTCACTGCTGAGAAAAAGATGTGATTTGGAGCAAAAAATAGTGTGATTCGGGAATAAATCGAACTGCTTAGAGCCAATCAGATTGCAAGGATCACCAATGATTTTAAAATGGATTTAATAAAGGATAAATCGCACTGGCTGGGAAAAAGATGCGATTCAGAGCAAAAAATAGTGCGATTTGGGAATAAATCGCACCGCTGAGAGCCAATCAGATTGCAAGGATCACCAGTGATTTCAAAATGGATGTAATTAATAAAATATAAAAACTATAATAAGAAAACAATATCGAGTAAGAATAATAAGTTAATGACCCAATCTATATACAAAGATAAAGTATTAAAATAACACACGTTCAATGAATCGAATGAGCTAACAATATTTGAAATGTTTAGTACTCACTCTTTTGGATGGAAGAATGAGTCGATTGAACAACATCATGCATGGCGTTGCGATCATAAAACAGAAATGATTAACATTAGAGGGAAATTTTAACTTCTTCCGATACCTAACAAACAATAAAAAATATAAACAGCCAAATAATGTGCGAATTATACAAGATTATCACTCACGTTTTACTTTCACCTTCATCCTTGTTCAAAATTCAAAATGGCCGCGCACTGTGGATTCCAATCCCCCTGCACCGTGTGATCGTTGCTGACGCCTGTCTACTTTTGCCATTTCTTGTTCATAATGTCGGCCATTGGGCGGATCTGTCTTCTTAAAAGATTCGAGTTGAGAGCGTTTGTGGTTTGTGTTAGAATTTTAAATAACAAAAGCTTAATGTCAGTTTCAGCCAGAAGATCATATCATTTACTTGTTGCTACAAGGCTCAAGGTTAGAGGCCGAGTATGAAAAGTATAAAGAGTTATAGTTACAGGGTGACCTTCGACATTTCTTACTTTCTTTCATTTCTTTCTTTGCTTATGCAATTTTCACCATTCCAGCTTAACCAAGGAGGAATTCCATTGGCAAAGCAATTCTGCACTGCAAGGTATTTTCCAGTCAATTTGTTTTAGCTATGAACAACGTAACGTCAGCCAAATTTTGCACCGCTTTCCACTTGTCTTCGATTTGTGCTGGGGAAGCTGTCTTGATGTGGGAAAGTCAATGTCATTTCCTCAGTAACGCGGTAGATATTTGCAAATACACTGTATTTTTAGTGAAACAGTTAGTCTAAGCTCAGCAATGTGTATATGTTGTAGTTCAATTTTATCTTTGCTTTGTTCTGCAGAAACACTTATAACAACTTCCCTGTTAAAAATTGCTACATCTTTTCTACAAACTTTTAGTAATACTCAGCGTATGTTGTATTTGAAATCCGCTTTAGATCCCTGGTTGATTATTCCACTGCTTTTGTTTTATTTGCTGATGTAACACAATCGCACGCTCGTTGCTCTTTTACCCAGTCTTTAAAGGGAAAGAGTTTCGTGATTTTTTGCTTAAAGATATGAACAAATCATCTACACGTCCTTGGGCTCGTAATCTAAATGTTAAATAAAACGTTTGTAATCGAACAATAAAACCAGGAAGAAAATCATAATGCAGTCTCTTTGGTCTCTTGTACAGTGCTTGTCAACAAATCATTTCATTGCCGCCTTTGAAATCTACATTTAAAGAGTCACAATCAAACACTCCCTCAACGGAAACTGGATAATTTTCATCGATTCTATAACGATCGATGAATCCGATAAAATCGATAAAATTAACACTCCGTCGGCGTGTGAGTATTCATTATCATATATTAGCATAGAAAACAACAATGAAAAATAAAAATTGAACCAAGGATAAAATTAAACTACAACATATACCTCAAAATTTTGTATGTATCATATTTTTTTCTTTCAGAATTATATTTTCCAAATGTCAAAAGACTGACATACTGTGGTAGTTTTTTAGACCACGTCTGACTCCTGGGAAAATATCAAATTTTAAGTATCCCAAACTGTTTAATATTAATTAAAAAAAAATGTTTTTGTGTAATGCCCCATTACAGCAGAACCTTTAAGTGGATATCCACCTTACCATATTCAAGCATCACCTTAGGAAATATATTAATTAAAAGCATGAGCTTAGGAAATATATTAATTAAAGGCATGTGCTTGCTTGGGATGTAAATGTAACCACACCACCTACAGGAGGTGTCTGTTAGTTGTGCACTTGTTTTGACATATTATGATGCTAACTAGAATTCTCAATAAATATATGTGCCTTCTTTTTTTTTCAGCAACACTCTAGATGATATATCATATCAAAATATTGCAGATGAAACACTTGATGCAATAGCAGAATTATTTGAAGACCTTGGTGAAAGTCCTTCAAGCCCCAGAGACTATGATGTTCACCTGAGTGTAAGATCAAATTCTCCTTCTTCTGGTTTACATTTTTTGCTCAAATCATTTAGTCCCAAACAAAGTAATCATTAATTTTAGTACACCCTTACTACACTGATGCCTGTAAATTTCTAACATGTTGTCTTGTTCACTTTTTTCTTTACACTGAAGGATGGAGTACTTACAGTAAATTTGGGAGGTAATTAAAATTTTATGATTAATTAAAAAACAAAGCACTTCCCAGTTATCTTAATGAAAAATAAAAATAAATAAATACCTTATTACAGAAATTTGTTTGTTTGTTTGGTTCATTAATGTGCACTAGTTTTGTTTGTCTGCAAACTTTGTTTCTTTTTGTTTCTTCAGCTGGCCGTGGCACCTATGTTATTAACAAACAAAGCCCTAACAAGCAAATATGGCTGTCATCTCCCACAAGGTTAATAGAACTTTTTATTTATACTTATTTATTGAAATATATAGAACAAGTGTAGAGAAAACTAGCTCAGAAAAAAGAAAATTATGAGCTCCAGATGGGATTTGAACCCATGATCTTCGGTTCTCTAGTCGGTTGCTCTAACCACTGAGCTACTGGAACTCTAGTGGCGAGCAGGTCATTAATGAGTATGTGACTCATGGTCTGCATCACGTAGCCACAAGTCTTGAACACACTCGACTTACTGCATCATGCTGTCACTCGAGAGAGAAGTCTCTAATAAATAATGAATTATATACCGGTAGAACAAAAAATGGAACAATGAATAGTGTGGAGAAAAGAGCTCGGAAAAGTATTTTGAGCTCCAGATGTAAATCTCAAGAAATATACATACATTTCTGTAGTACTTTGATTTTCGTTTAAGCTGTAAATTTTTTTTTTTTTGACATTTCAGTGGCCCTAAGAGATATGACTTCATGAATGGTACGTGGATATACACTCATGACAGTGTAAGCCTGCACAATCTTCTCTCATCAGAGATTTCTGACGTTCTTGGTCATGAAGTGGACTTTACTTGTCTAACACATGGTGCAGCAGATGACACTTGAATCTAAAGCACATTTTCAAGATAACATCATTTTTCTACAACTGTTTTCTTAAACTAAATTTAAAACTATTATTATTTAAGCCCCACTCTCATAACACAATATTATTATTTTGCATAAAATTTTGGTAGTTGTAGCAAAGTGATGAAATTTGTGAAACTGGTCTATTGCAATAAAATTGAAATCATGCCCAAATGCACTGATTACCAAAAGAATAAGTTTATTTTCAAACTGTAAGTTGTCTGTCATCTTCATCTGAGTTGCCGGCCATAATGGCCAGCTGTCAGGTACTTATGACAACCCCTGGCCCCTCCCTGAACTTGCCAATTATCTTGGAATTTAATGTAACCAGAGCAAGTGATGATTTTTATGCAAACCAATTTATTTTATTGGTTTTTCTTTTAATTAAAGAAATAAACACTACATTTCACACCTGGAAACTGGCTATTCCTCCAATAAAATAAAAGTACAAAATAACTGTTGCTGACCACAAGAGTTTGTAAGATTAAATGTGCTGGGTTTTCATATTATTGTGGCTTATATACCAAACATTTTTTATGTGACACAGGCTTTTTGCCAGACAAGCATCTGGGCATCCTTTTTGATTTCATAACAGACATGTCTACAGGGTGGCCAGTATTCATTTTCTGGCTAAAGACCAGTTTTGTGACATGAATCTACCATGTTAGAAATTTACTACATGGTTGTTCAAAAGGTGGGTAACGCTATCCATCAGATAAATCACTATCCAGTGGATAAGTATAAAATCCATTGTGTTATCTGCAGGAGGTAGTGATTTATCCGCTGGATAGTGCTATCCACCTTTAGAACAACCGGGCCCATGTTATACTGCACCATAATGTGAATAATGTAGTTATTTGTGGTATATTTTCTAATTCAGTCATTGTTTCTTTTTTATTGAGATGTTGGTGGGTTTTAGTTAGAACAGTTGCTGAACAATGTAGAATTGTGGTGTCCATGTGCAGTGCTATCAAAAGGCTGGTATCCCTGTAATCTTGCTATTCTAAGAGGTTCAAACAGATGGCTTGGAAATGACTTAGAATTCCAGTCATACCATCCCCAACCTAATAAAAAAAAGACAGGATTAAAAAAACTGAGTTATCTCTTTTAGCTTGCCATTGGTGTGACTTGTAAATTACATAAATGCATTTATAGCACAATTTCCACATTTTTATGTGTTTCCACATGTTTATGCTCATTGGCACTTAAGATAAGAGATGAGATCAGATATTGGCATGTAAAGCTGTAATTGCCAGCCACTATCGGTCCATTTATCTGACCTCAGCCCTCTGACAATCCTGTTGATGTCAAATAGGACACCACTTTGTTACTTACCCTCGCACTTGTCCGGCTCTAAGTTCTCTGGCTCTCTGACGTAGCTAACATCAATCTCGCCTTTCATGAATATTGTTATATAATGGTAATTTTTCTCAGTGACAACTGCATTAACAACAGTTGCAAAGGAAACATTCTTGATTCTAAGTCCAGTTTCTTCTAATGTTTCTCTTATGGCACATTCAGACCACTCTTCACTGTAAACAAAAAATACAAAATATTACCCAGTCAATCAGAACAAGTTTACTCATGGGAACGAGGAACATTTCCATTTAAAACGAAGTTGCCTGAGGGAGATGTAATTTAAATGTCTGAAAGGCAATTCAAATGTCTGTTGAGGAGAGACATTGTAGTGTTATGGGAGGGAGTGTGTGTAGGGAGAGGGGGGGGGGGAGTATACCCTGACCAAGAAGACAATCCATTTTTAATTCGACATCAAACAGTTCATTTATTTCTTATTCAAACCCTTGGCATCTCAAAGTTATAAATGAGTTAGGACTGGGGTTTTTAATAGTAAGTTTGCATCCCATAGCCTATATTGCATTAATATTAAAGTACTGAAAATATCTGAACTAACCCAAACTCCAAGTGTCCCCCAGGCAAAGCAAATTCACCACTTCCAGTCGACCCTTTTCTTACGCCAAGTATAACACAATTAGGGTGATCAGGAGACGTCACAAATACACCGACTCCTACCCCGACATTACGACTAGTTGCTTTGTCCGCCATGTGAAGCACTACCTTTCGCGCCAACTTCATTAAGACGTTATGTATGTCACACAATCTGTCAAGCATAGTGTAAGTAACTAGTGTATTATCGGTGACATCTTGACCCTAATAGTTCTCCCAAACTAACTCTACTTTCACGCAAGTTAAATTACGCTTACAAGGTTTTGTATCAGTCTTTTAAACCCGGTTTAATAACGTACATCGGCATTCATACATGTAGTTTAAACTTCGTTCTTTCTTGTGTTGCATACATGACGGGAATGCTGGCCGATAGAGCACGGAAGGTCTGGAAACGACTTAGTAACGCGCCTAGTCGATTTTGTGATGCAAGAAGATAAGTAAATAATGGGGAAAATACATGTATGTTTGCTCTCGTTTTAAGGTGAAAAATGACATAATGCCGATTCAGGTCAAGGACTACGTTTGGGAGGAAACCAATGAAACAGTTCTGATAACCATTCCGTTGAAAGGAGTACCATCTAATAGAGTGGATATATTTTCTGTAGATGACTATATCAAGGTTTGTATAAACCTTCAATGATACGATCTAACTTTTAACATATGATCTAAAGTTACTCTTCGTGATAATATTGTATTTCTAGACAAAATAAATGCACTGAAGAACAATAATTTAATGCTTAAACAACAACGTTGTTTAAATAGGCTAGCAACAATTTATGATTATATAAATGAATTATTACAATGATGACCCTATAGGAAAGGGCCATTCCATTTAATATCCGCACCCCCCCCCCCCCCCCCCTATTGATGGGTAATTATGAATTTTACCCCTTTGGAAAAAAAAGATCAAAGTGCCGACACATTTCCCCCTTCAGAAAAAGGAAGATGTTGTTGATTGATCAAAGGTTCCGACAAAGTTACCCCTTCAGAAATGACTCTTGAACCCCCTCCCCTCCCCCTAGGATTTCCCTACCCTTCAATAGGGGGGGGGGTGCGGACATTAAATGGAATGGCCCAAACTTCATATTAATATAAACTTGTATATTTTGCTAAGAATTAAAATCAGCCAGCAACCGGTAATTATGTCTAAAAGCATTTCTATGGTTTATGATCATTTATACGCTCAATCAACCACAAAAGATTTTAGAACACAAGATAGAAGAGATTGTAAATCACAAGCCAAATTAAGGCGAGTGATTTGCAAGCTTTTTTTGTGTAATTCCAATTAACATCTCAAGTGGTTTAACAAACCAATAAATCATTGAAATGTGTGGTATATTACTATTATATAACAGCTAAATTTTCCATGTGCTTTACTGGTGTAATCATTGATATTTTACAAAACGAAAATGACTATATTGAAATGCCTTTGATAATAAAAAAAATGATTTCTATTTAAATTCAACAACAATTATTTTATTTATTCAACTTTTCATTTATTTTCTCTCAATTCTAAACTTTCTATTTGTAAAAAATTATAACTTTCTCCGTGTACTTTTTCTTTAATCTGCCTACCTGGAATAGCCTTTGCTAAACGCAGGCAGCTAAAATGTAACTGTTTTTTAAAAATAAAGACTTTTTGTTGTTGTTGTTGTTAATTCTATTGATCAATCAGAGTGTGCACATTATCTTCAGTTATTGTATAATTTGTACTTATATTACTACTAGATGATTATATTGTTCCATTGTTTTCTACAGGTGAGCTACCCTCCATATTTATTTGAAGCGTTCCTTCACAATGAAGTAGAAGATAAAAAGAGTAAAGCAACATTTGGCAATGGAGTTATCAAGTTTCAACTTGTGAAGAAAAATCCTATTCGATGGAATCAGTTTCTGGCTGTGGAGTCAGAAGACAAAGATTTTATGAAAAGAAAAAGAGAAGAAGCTATCAATAAAGCGCATGAGAGAGCAGAAAAAGAAAAAGAACTGAAAGCTGCAGAGAAAAGAGAACAGGAGAAAATTGCACTTAGAGAGCAAATGAAGGTAATCAGACTGTGAGGGACTTAATAGGATAATATTACGATACCTTTTGCTGCTTAGTGTAAGGAATCATAATGGTATAAAATAGGGTGTGAAACAAAATGAGTTAACAAATGTTTGTGGCAGTGTTTCTACTTGCGATTCTCATTTACTCCATTGTGATTCTTCCTGATTAGTACATGTATGCATTTTAATTTTTTGCTGCTTTGGTTGTTTTATTTATTTTTCATTTTACCAAATATTTAAACAGGAATATCTAATTTATCATAATTGCTAGTTTGAATAGAGTCCTGTCTAACATACAATTTACAATTGATTTAACTGTAACATAGATAAATGGTTATGTGGATTTTGTGGATTTTATTATTTCTATTTGCATATTTTATGTTAATTACCAGATAGAACAGGAAGAAAGAGCGAATATTGATGCTATAAAGGAAGAGGAACGTAAAAAGGCAACAGAGGCAATTGAAAGATGGAAAGAGAATCAAAGACTGCAATCCAGTCAAGAACAAGAAAGTCTAAAAGAAGGCACAATTATGGAAGATAACAGGGATAGCAAGCTGGAATTCAGAAACAAAGAACCCAATATTAAAGAGACAAAAGTTGACAAAACTCAGAAGACAAGCCAAAAGCCAACTGCAAAAAAACAGACATATCATAGTAAACAAAGAACAACTGGTATATTTAACTTGTAAATCTTATTGCAATACTTTGTTTGTAGTTGCAAGGTCACAATCATGATTTTATGACATGCCACTCTGTCAGTTGATTTTTTTCTTTCCATTTCACTGACCATTACCACATTCTCCTGGCATGAAAAAGAATGTGTCAGTTGTGTTCTTCTTGCTGAGTATCTTGCAGCCATTGTAGTTAATTCACCTAATTGACCCTGAGATGCTGCTGAGGTTGTTTTTGTTTGTTTGACATGATGGTTACATGATAGTTACTGAAGTTGTTTATTTACCATAAATATATATTGTCATTTTAGGTAAGAAAAAAGAAATGTTTGATAAGCCCGTTCCAGAACTCAGATCATCTGGCTCTATTGCTGTGTCCTTTACTCCAAGAGTTTTTAAAACAGCAGCCAGAGAATCTAAAGCACCAGAGGAAGAAGAGGTATGGCTACAACTTCTGGAAACCAGAGTTGACAAAGCTGTCATAAGCTTTTTCTGTAAAAATTGGACACTGAAACAAGCATTCAAAAGTCGTTTTTACATAGTTGTATGTCTTGTTTTTTTTTATCAGTGGCTTAAAAAGATGGCCAGTGCTGGTCGCAAAACAGATAATACAAACAGTGATGCAATTGATGTGGAAGAAATGAACCCAATGTGGCTGAAAGACAAAGGAATGTAAGTTTGCTGTAAAAGTAAAATATGTTAAACAAGTTAAACGGGCTTGGCCACCATTTTAAGTGTTATCTTAAAAAGCTAAAAGACTTTTATATCAGTGGAAACAAAAAAATAATGGTCCAGTTTTGTTTAAAATAAATATTGCTTTACAAGGATAATGAATCTATAAACAAGTGTCTCTGACTACAGATGGCCAGGATGCAAGTGGATTGCAACTTGAAAAAATTGGCCAATTTTTTCAAGTTTGTTCAATGTGCTTTGGAACATTTGTTAAAAACTGATTATGACTTATTCTTTTTACAAGAATGTACTTGATATCTTGTTCTTGGTGTTCTAAGAGCATTTCATGTTTGAAGTAAGATGCTCAGTTTAATTCTAGCACAGTCTGAGACAAAAACATAAAAACATGGCTCCTTTAAGGTCTTGTTTAGAAGGGAACTTTTCAAAAAAAAAACATAGACTGAAAGATTACAAATTCACCAAGGCTATAAAAGCAAGTAAAGAAAGGAAAACAATAAAGCCGGGAGGTTTGAAGTGATGAATGGAGAAAACATCTTAATGTTTTGTGGGTGGAGATGATTTGCACTGAGCAGTCCACATATAGTTCTTGTTATTCATAATTATGTTGTTCCATCTGGAACTCAGAATTTTTTTCTGAGTTCCTTTCTCTCCACACTCATCATTCATATTCATATATGTTGTTTCTGTCTGAATTAAGAAACATTTTAATTGTACGTATTGCTTTGCTTTTAATTCCACAGCGGATTTTACAAGGCTGGAAACTATGTAGCTGCAATCAATGCATTTACTGCAGCCATTGTGCTGGATGGTTCAATTCCATCGTATCCTTTGATAACACTCTTTACTAGCGCCGGGGGGTCCTTCCACTGCAACATTAATTATTGGGAAAACGTTAAAGTGGAAACCGGTATCAAACTATGGCAGTAACCGCTTCTTTTAAGTCAACATGCCAATCAAAATGTTCCTTTATTTGTCAATCTTTATTTGCTTTATATTTTACTTACATCTCTTACAGTAACGGGCTAAATTTATAAAGAAAATATATTTGGACTAGGAACTCCACCATATTGTTGCTAGTCGCATTAACGGGGTGATTGAGTAAACAAGGTTTACTCAAAATAAAATGGCTGACATTTTTTCACATCGAAATTAAGTGGCCTTAAAGGGCCTCTGTCCCGGCTGGTATGTCGTGTTTTCATTATTATGGCCAGGAGCTTGTTTTAAACGTACTTTATTCTCTTAAAATAGGAGGAGAAATCGTAAAAAGTGATGAACGCAAAGAAATATGAACTTAAATCCGGATCCGTACGGATAGTTCGCAGTTGTTTCTCAGAAAATGGTGCTATTAATTTGTCTTCATTGTTACTGATTATGAGTTGAGAAATCGGAAGCAAACTGCAGTGGACATCATAGCATGCCACTGGCGGAGCGAGATACAGGCCGCTCTGTAGGGAACGCGTAAATTAGATACAGGCCGCCCTGTAGAGAACGCGTAAATTAGATACAGGCCACTCTGCAGAGAACGCGTAAATTAGCGCGGGGACTCTTGACGGACTTCAGCAACTGAAAAGAAATATTCCGCCTTTGTGAACTCTAGTAAACTAAGTATACCCGTAAAATCCTTGTTCAACAAATACAGAGGAATATTTAAACCAGACTGTCGAAGATAAACAAACGCTGTACACTTCACAATGGAATTGGATCGAACATACAAAAGTAGTTTTCGGCTTGAGAACCGGCTCAAAGTCTTTAAAATCGACTGATTGAGACTTCGCTTGACCAAACATCAAAAGTCGCGCGCGACTGGAAAAATATTTCAACATTTGAAAATAAACGAGAAGTATTTAATCGTTGTATCAGCTTTGCAGTAGTCCTTGGACTTCTCGTTTATATTGATTCATTTTAGCTGATTAGGTCTCCTCCTGTGAGATCCAACGAGAAACCAGCAGAATAATAACTGAATAAATAACTGAGGATGAAGGTGCTGCCTTTGCTATGACAACGGCAAATGGTTAGACCTTCACGTGGCTCGGATGACCACGTAGAAATGGCGGTCCTGTCTCCCATGGGGACGTAAAAGAACCACTGAGGACGTAACAAACCCTGGCTGTGACCACCCTCATGCAGTGTCAGTACTTGTTCATGGATGGGGTGGGTCTGATTGATTGTGAAGCGCATTTGAATATGTATATAGAATTTGCGCTATACAAATGCACATTATTATTATTATCTTCGTCCACGGTTTCTGCAGTTCAACAAGTTTATTTGAACAAAAAAAAACAGCCGTGAAATCCATTTTAGAAACCACATTCTTGTCTATTACATGTAGGGTGCTTACCATTTGTTGAACAATCTGTAAACACACTCTAGTAAAGACACCTTCATTTCGCTTCGTGGACATTATTTGAACTTTCAATGTAACCTGCGATCAGGCGCTCTTTTTTTTCGGAGCGGGAGAGCGCGAACGCCCGAAAGTAAAAAGAGCACCTGATCGCAGGTTACTTTCAATGTAGCACTAGTACTGGTTCAAAATTTACACAACCAACTCTTATTTGGTTTCGTGCACTAGCTGTTATTTAAATTGTCACATTTTGGTACATACCACCATGACTGTTATCGCACAATAGTTATTTATTTCTTCGGCTTAACTGCTGAATACCGTGTTCAATATTTCTCGTTCTTAAAACATACGCCCGAAAAAATAACAGAAATTAAATAATGTGGATGGATAAATTACACACCGCGTAATCCGCGTACCTCGAAGCCAGCTTCTACATGTCTTCGACACTTAACTTCCCGCGTACTTACATGTTTTATAATACCAGCTGCCCACAATGTTCTCCATGAACCAAGCAAGGTATTATATAGTTATTTTCTTACGTGGTCTTTGCAAGTTTGCTTTTTCAACGACCGCAACCAATTGTCAATGCTCCATCGCAAGAAACTGTGCTAAACTTTAAAGAAAACTTTGCCAAAACCGTCCTCGAACGTTCATCGCTCCATCTTCAAAAAAAGTTTACACATACACCGGAAGTTTACAGAAAAAAACATACACCGAAACTGGAAGTTTACGCAAAAGAAAACATACACCGGAAGTTGACTATGATGTCCAGTTCAAGTAAGCCAAAATATTGTGTCCAGAAGACAACAATACATGGAGACGTGGGGTTCAGGATATACTATTTCGCTTACATGAACAGTCGACCGCTTTTGAAGTGCCCTCTTTAGTATAATACCTTGCTTAGCAACTACGAACTAATAACGACTTAAAATCTCAAAATTCAACCAGAATGGAAACGTTGATTTGTTGACCGCCTGTCACTAGCCTACGTTCACACGTCTCCCATTTCCTTTTCCGCGTGAAACAAAGCAAACAGGGGATGTTTGCGCGCAGGCCGCCTGTCAAGAAATCCAAATTGATGAACTGTAATCCACTTCCATCCTTGCAATCCAGCACTTTTTAACCAAACTGCTGTTTCTGTTTTGCTCTATAGAATTTCTTAATCCAGTTTAGTTGTATATTTGGTGGCATTTGGCGGCATTTGGCGATAGAAATTCGGCGGCACAATGTCCTTTAATAACGAGATTGTAGTATTAAGAGGGTGGTCGTAAGGTAGGGTTTTACTATAAAAACACTTTATAAAATGCTCAAGCAAATGCGCGCGCTATGATTCGTTAAACCGAGTTCATTATAACTCGATAAAGTACGCGCGTAACGTAAGGTTCATTATAACCGTTTTTATTTTATAAAAGAAATAAAAAAATTTGTTCCTCGTGCATTATTGAGTTATATAAGCACTTGTGAATTTTTAAGAACACTCGAGAAGTGCGAGAAGCACTTGCCTTTGGCTCGTGCTTCTCTGCACTTCTCTCGTGTTCTTAAAAATTCCCGCGTGCTTTTATAACTCAATAATGCACTCGGCGCGTTTTTTATTTCTTTAATAATACACGGCATTCATGGTTTTAATAACGAGATTGTAGTATTAAGAGGGTGGTCGTAAAGGTAGGGTTTTACTATAACACTATAATACACGGCATTCATGGTTTTAATTTTTTTTTTTGAGTAATACCAGTATTTTTGTTCGTTATAAACCGCGTTAACATCCCTTGACTTTATCCAGATTATATTCCAACAGGGCAGCTTGCCATCTTCAACTTAAACAATACAAAGAATGCGCTCAAGACTGCACAAGTGTAATAATAATAATAATAATAATAATAATAATAATAATAATAATAATATTTTTTTAATTTTTTTAGAACAAGATGTTTATTAACAATTAAAATAAGTATTTACAATACATTAAAATTCTAATTACGATAATAATAATAATAAGAAAAAGCAATACTTTATTAACAAATTTCTTAAAAATCGATTAAGCCTTAACATCAATTTTATGTACACTTGCAGGAAAAAGCTATAAAAGTTCATTTATATAATAATATAATAATATATAATATTAATATAATATTAATATATAATATATATTATATAATATATATATAATATATATATTATATAATATATATATGTAATATATATTATATATTTATAATATATAATATATAATATTAATAATAATAATTTAATAATAATAATAATAATACTTTATTAACAAATTTCTTAAAACAATCTTAAATTTACAATATAAAATTACAACTTATGTATAATAATTACAAAATATATAATAATGAAAGACTCCTCAACATGACATTTTTAAAAAATAATAGTAATAATACCTTTATTTGATTGTCAAAACTAAAATAGCAGTAAAAGAACCACTAAATGGGGACACTGAATTAAATAATGTTACAACTAGAATTAATAAAACTATTTTACATGACTATCTATGATTATTAAGTAGAGAACCGGGTGACTATGTATTTATAAATGTTATAAGCTTAATAAAATAGTAAAATAACTATCATGTACTACATAAAATGCAATTAGAACAATGAGCATCGGTAAGTGTAAGATTCTTTCAGCGAATAATCAGAAACACCATTATTAAATGAAAATTAAACTGTTAATTAGATTAAGTGGTTTCGATAAGTGTTGTCAAACTTGCTGTATGCTTTGTTTTTGTTTTTCAGGCATTAGAACTTCTTGTTCCTCCTGTTCAAGCAAACTGTGCGTCCAGATGTAAAGCGTATGTCAGAAGAGGAACGGCGTACATGCAGATGGATGAATATGTGTTAGGTACGTTAATGAAGTATTCCCAGATAACGAACGAAGGAATATTTCTGCTTCATGTAGTTGTACGTTCGATCAAGCGATCATTTAGCGTAATATTTTCAACCTTATATTCAACGCTAAGCGTCTTTGAAAATACAAAAATCTTTTGTATTCCTTTTCAGCTCTTCAAGACTATGAATCAGCGCTGAAGCTTGACCCCCAAAACACGGATCTACAGAGAGACTCGGACAGAATACGGAATATCATTCAAGGATCCACGTAACTTTAGAGTTTTTCTCCTGTGCATGGAGAACATTTTCTTCAGTTTTCTCTCAAAGTCGACAATGTTTTGGGGCTTCCGTCGGGCAGCATCAAAATGTGATGATGATGATGATTTATCCATCATTGAGCACCGCAAACTGAATGGTCACTAAGAACTGAAAATAATGTTTGAACAGCTGACACAAAAGCAACATTATTAGCTGTCGAGCAGAGAGGATCTGATGATAGTGGGGAAGGCGCGAAAAATGAGATGGATCGAGTAGGAAAATAAGCGAAACTTCCAGTTTAAACCTAACGTTGAATTTCGTGAGAGCCATTTGTAGTGTGAGGGCCTCTTATAACTCCCGCGGCGTTATCGCGTCGTCACCCTGGGCTCGTTTACGTGGTGGCTTGGCCATTCGCTTGAAATTCCCGGGTTGAAATCCCAAGAAATAAAAGGAATAAAGGGTAACAAGTCACGCGACACAGATTTGAAGAAACACTATTTAAACAGCTAGCTGGAAGTAAACAACTAAGTGTGGTTTAAATTTTCTATCTAACACGCGTACGCCTTGTAAACTTATATCAAAGACAATGGAATAAAGTTGGAAGTAAAATACTAGCTAAAACGTGAAGAAATAACGATTTTCTCACATCAATAAAAAAGCAACGCATAGTACATTTTTAACTTTTACTTAGGTCCATGAAAGAGAGAAAATAAAAAGGTTTCTTCTTTGCATGGTGTAGCTATCTTCCCAGTTTTTGTTCCATGTTCCTTCCATCACCCCTTCAGTCCCTTCACCAGTAACTATCCTTTTAATTTTGGCTATTTTTTGGCGTTGAGGATGTTGTGATCACCAAATGTCAACGATGTGAAACAAAATAATCAAGAGACGCTAAAAGGTCGGCACATACGGGTCAACTAGTAAAGTAAAAGGTCGGCACACACGGGTCAACTAGTAAAGTAAAAGGTCGGCACACACGGGTCAACTAGTAAAGTAAAAGGTCGGCACACACGGGTCAACTAGTAAAGTAAAAGGTCGGCACACACGGGTCAACTAGTAAAGTAAAAGGTCGGCACACACGGGTCAACTAGTAAAGTAAAAGGTCGGCACACAGGTCAACTAGTAAAGTAAAAGGTCGGCACACACGGGTCAACTTGTAAAGTAAAAGGTCGGCACACACGGGTCAACTAGTAAAGTAAAAGGTCGGCACACACGGGTCAACTAGTAAAGTAAAAGGTCGGCACACACGGGTCAACTTGTAAAGTAAAAGGTCGGCACACACGGGTCAACTAGTAAAGTAAAAGGTCGGCACACACGGGTCAACTAGTAAAGTAAAAGGTCGGCACACACGGGTCAACTAGTAAAGTAAAAGGTCGGCACACACGGGTCAACTAGTAAAGTAAAAGGTCGGCACACACAGGTCAACTAGTAAGTCACTGTCACCAAATTAAAGAATTAACCAATCAAAGGCCAATTTTTTAAATCAAAATTTTTCTGCACAAGTCACCTCGTGTGTACTGCTCGTGACAAATACAAATAAAAGAAAAACCCAATAATAATAATAATAAAATTCAGTCGCCCTGAACCACGGTCGCCTCGTGTAGCGCCAACAATGCTTCTCCTTTTGAGCGGGGTCGTAGTTGTCGATGATCTTATGTGAGATCCTGCCTGGCTATGCCATGCTGCTGAGTCCTAACCAGGACGGCAGCTGTCCATGGCTGCCACTGCCCGGGTGATATGGCTTTGCGCATGCGTAAGGTACTGGCCAGGCCGCGGGCCGGGGTAGGTGTTCGAGTGTGTCACTTGCTTTTTTTCGTATCGTAGCTGTCCAAACGATGTCTGTGATTGGCGAACGATAAAATTGATACAGCTGTTTCGAGAAAGGTTGTCGGAAAAAAAGCGCAAAAGTGCACGCGACTCTCGAAAAATAACATGGGATATGATCAATGAATTTTAACAGGTCAAATAAATTCATGAAACCCGCGATGCCTCGTCCGTACATGGACGATCTTAGATGGCGGGCCATTGGGATATATGACTTTTTAGGATATAGCGTGGATGACTACCCACAATACCTTTCTGGATTGTCGCGTGCACTTTTACACTTTTTCCGACAACCTTTCTCGAAACAGCTGTATATCACTTGAACAATGTCCCTATCCCTAAACCCTATCCCAGCGGACAAATCTATTGTTTTCTTAGCGAATCACTCCTGGGGGCTGGTCTCTAAAAGTAATTTATTAGTACCCAGGCCAACCGCAGCCCATAATCATGAAAACAAAATGGAGGAACGTTCGAAACGTTACAAGAAGATTGATTTCTTGGGCGAAGGACAGGTACAAATACGTTTTTAGATATAATGTATTTGTTCAACAGTTGAATATTCTAACAGTGATCATTTGATTGGATAGTTTGCCACAGTATACAAAGCTGAAGACCAGGAAACTCACGCCATTGTAGCTGTAAAAAAGGTAAATTGCCTGGATAAGGAAAAGTATAGCACATGTACTGATATCTATTCTAGCACTTGTTTGCTATTTTTTAAAGTGTGAAAAATACTTTGAATTATTTAACGTATTAAGAAAACTTTTAGTGACACAGAAATTACTTGGTCTTGATGAATTACAGAAGCCTCTTACTGCTCGGTCGGCAAAGGTACATGTAACATAGGGTGAAGGTCGACACCTTATTGAGAATTATATAACGTGATGTCGACACCTAGCATTTTAATTTTCAATAAGTTTTTTGGCCAGTCTTCCAAATAAAATATACACGATCTTATTGCTGTCTTTTGAGAGTTTTGTTTCATGATACTAGGCATAATATACACATACACATAGCTTAGGCTTTCTTGTTTACGGAGAAGACTAATTTGGCAGTCTTGTCTCGTTACCATGGTAACCAATGATAATAATAATAATTATAATAATAATAATAATTATATAGCTCCAAATCCACTAATTGCCCATGGCGCTTTACAATAAGAATATTAAAAAAATAGATAAACATTAAGTGCCACTACGACGAAAATTTTTGTATTTCTTTTCCGCTTTTTTTAATGCAAATGTATCTAATAGGTTTAGACAAATGCGAATTGCTATAAATTAGATTGATATATTCTTGCACAGCCCAGAAATAACTGGCCGAAAACCCACGAAAATCACGTAAAATCTGTCCTCCATTACTCCGTTCATAAATCCAAGCCCACGTTCTACTGGTTTGTGATCTGGTACACGTGACTTGATTTGTGACATCAATGACTCAACGCAGTTCACTCTGGGCCACAGACAACAAAGCCAAAAGGCATGTGTTGAGTCATTGATGTCACAAAATCGTTTGGCCAACTCGACCCAACTATCAGAGTTCAGTCCCAGTCATTTTTTAATTGAGTAATGGCGGCAAGCCGAATTTGAAATGTAAAGTTAAAATAATGGCACTTCCCGTACGAGTTTTGACTTGAAACTTCGCAAGGTAAGAAACGAGCACTTATATTTTCAAAAATAAAGAGAACAGAAAAGGTATATGTTGTGGTTCAAATTTTTCTTTGTTTTAAATTTTTTTAAACCAGTTTGATTTTTGTTTTCCTTTGTTTCAGAATATGGTAATAAATCTGAGACAAAAGAAAATAAAAATTAAACTGGTTTAAAAAAATTTAAAACAAAGAAAAATTTGAACCACAACATATTTTTGATCATGGTGGCAATGATTAATTAATAATTATTAATTAATTAATTAATTAATTAATTAATGATTGAGTTGTTGGGCTTGTTGTTCAAGGCTAGCTATTAAACCTCTCAATGGATTTTCTCGGTTTTTATGCAGTAAATATTCATGACTTTTGATGAAACAAAAGAAACATTCAGTAAGTCTAATTTAACAAAGCCATAAAACAATCAGTACATAAGTTTGGGCAATTTACTCACTTTTCGTTTCTTACATTTATTGGGTTTGTATATGTACAAAAATTATTGTCTGTTTTTTGTGATTGAGAACCAAGAAAATCCTACCAGTCTCAGTCAATGTTATTGAATGTTGATTTTACTACCCACTTATGTCACATGATCATGATGATCAGAACTTTATTCTACTTTTATTTCTAACAGCTGTACTTGTGTACACAGGTCATAAGTCATGTTAAAGTTATTTATTTATTAAATTTATTAGGTTGCATCAGTTACATGTAACCATTTGTGATGTTTTTCTTTCTTTAGATCAAACTCGGGCAGCGAAGTGAAGCAAAAGATGGTAAGATATTCACAATCATAGGAAAAACATTCCTTCTATATAACTATAGACTGAGGAGTGCTGCCATAAGCTCTGTCAAGTGTTTTGATAGCTTTTCATCAGCACTTGATATCAGTATTGCTTCCTCAATCATGCCGATCAGGGTAGTGACTAGTCTGTACCATTTACTCTTTACATGAAGTGTGATTGGGAGTCATTTATTTTCCCGTGAAGCATGATTGAGGATTTTCTTAATTCATAATTGGTGATTTCAAACTCAAGTTAACTTCTTTTAAATTATAACAGTAATATGCTCATTGATGCAAGTTTTACTTAAATGTGGCCTGTGAACCAACTGCTGAATTATGCATGGTTACCATAATGATTTATGTCATGACCATTGTCTTAAGAATTGTTGTGATCCCCCTGTTGGTTTTGTTCTAGTTTTCAATGCCAAGAAAATAAATTAGAAAGCAGAGGGTCAATACAACTGTCTGTCTTATAGGAATAAACAGAACTGCATTACGTGAAATCAAGCTTCTGCAGGAACTCCGACATCCCAACATCATTGGGGTAAGCAAAGCAGGGTGATGTGCTGTATGGTTTCATGAGTGTTTTTGTATCACTTAATGTTGTTTTCTGGACAGACCTGATTTCTTAGTACTGTGTTGGCTGGTAAATCAAGTAGTTTTAATAATTTATTTGATGTTGTTCTCTTTGCAGCTTTTAGATGTTTTTGGTCACAAATCCAACATCAGTCTTGTGTTTGATTTTATGGAGACAGATCTTGAGGTAACTACGTCCCTGGATAAGCTTAACTGTGTTTGAATGTTGTTTTATTTTTTTTGTGTGTGTTTAAAATTGCTGTTAAAAGGCTGTGGAGTTTTGTAAATTAGTAACTAGTGTTAACTGTGTGCAATAGGTTGTGATTAAAGATACCAGCATTGTTCTGAGTCCTGCAAATATCAAAAGTTACACCATAATGACATTACAAGGTCTGGAATATCTGCACATGAACTGGATTCTTCATAGGGTAAGTGATTTAATCATAAATGAATGGAACTGCCCTTCAAAATACACTGCAACTTTGTCAATACAATCAATTCAGCCTTTTAGAAAACACTGTAAATTGAACCATATCAATAATTTTTGGTAATATTAATGAAAAGACAATGACAGGGTTTTTCTCTTAATTAAATGGATCATATAATTTTCAGTCAAAATTGTTTCATTTTTGCACTGGAAATTATTGAAAGTTCATAATGAATGAAATTAGTTCTCTATTTTGCCAGGATTTAAAACCTAACAACTTGCTGATTGATGACAAAGGAGTGCTGAAGATTGGTGATTTTGGACTTGCAAGATCTTTTGGAAGTCCAACCAAGGTTTATACCCATCAAGTGGTGACAAGGTGAGAATATTCTGTTATGCAGTATATAATAATGTCCACAGGTATCTGCATTCAAACCTGTATGCACTCCCTGTACTTATATGGGAGCTGTTAATGACATAATTAAGTACCATTTAATGTGGCTCTGAACCCCACCTACAGAATTTCTTTAAACTTTGCCAAAAGTTGCATCTTATCCTACTGATCAAAATTCTGCAATAAAAAATGGGGTTAACCGAGTCATTTTTGAGTTATTAACACTTAAAGCTAAAATTAAGGGTGTTTTCAGCACGTTATACTGTTGCTAATAGTAAAATATTGTGTCACAAAAAAAGATAACGTGTTCACCAATCATTGGGCATTCGTTTGATATCATGATTGTAGCATCAACTGATAAAGAGTGGTTTTAATGACCCATTAAAATCTAAGTTGTGGAAAGTGCTGGAAACTGTTGGGAGCCACCTTAAAAGAATCTGTTCGTTGCTATTTTTATTTTGTATATCCCTTGTCATGAACGTGATATTGTGTGATCTTTTATAAAATCGTTTTTAGTTTTCTTTTAATTAGTTTTTACCACGAAATCAATATGTCAGTCTAAAGTTAGATTATTACCAATAAGATAGTTTTCGTTTCAAGTGTTCATATTTGATGTTCGACATTAGAATTTCGACATTCCGAGGAATCATCACGACTAGAAAGTTATTCACAACGACTGAGTACTTCATACGAGGTTTTTCTTTGTATTTTCTTATGGTTTATTATGCCAAGAGTTATTTTTGTGCTTATATTGGATTGTGATCAAGAAAAGAATCAGTTTGAATCAAACATTGGTTCTCGCGATTTACTTCTATGCAATGTGCATAACATCCCTTTCCTAGAGGTTCAAATTTTTTAACTTTTGAATGGCAAAATCTATTACATGTAATCAGTGTCATTTGTATTACATGTACATTCTTTTTAAAATCATCCATTCCGATGAAAGTTTTAGTGTTAATCAATCCATTCATTTTCCATTTTTAATGCAAAAATTTCCCAGGTGCTCGTCTCACCACTGGTCGCCAAGTTGGTGACTTGTTTGCAAATCTGGTTGCCAGTGCCGAACTTTTAGGCGCCATGGTGCCTAAACTGGTCGCAACTTGGAGGGTTGCAACTCATCCAGTACTCAGATATGTTAACCTTTTCTATTGATCTTGATGGTATTCATGTAGGTGGTATCGTTCACCAGAACTGTTATTTGGAGCTAGGATATACGGCACAGGTGTTGATATGTGGGCTGTTGGCTGTATACTGGCTGAACTTCTTCTACGGGTGGGTGATCTATGTTTCCAATTTAAACCATAACCCAGTACAGTACACCTATAAAGGGGGTCACTAGTAAGTGATCAGTGCTTGTGTTTAACCCATAACCCAATACACCTGTAACCATTATGGTAAGTCTTCACAAGCCTAACGGGTCACAACTGCAGGAGCTTAATCCGGTTTCTGTTACATGAAGCGACTGAGAGTATTACTACTCCCTTGTCCATCACAATGTTACCCCCCAGCATCATGTTGCCGGTACCCATTTACACACCTGGGTGGAGAGAGACAACATGGAGCAAAGTTTCTTGTCTCAGGAAACAACACAATGACAGAGACCAGGCTTGAACCACCGATCTTCAGGTTGAAAGTCCTATGCCCTAACCACTTACACCACCGCGCCTCCACATAACTGTTATGACTGTGTTATAAATGTTATAGCCAGGAAACGACCTGTTGGCCTTGTGCCACCTTGTTATTCCTATTTATAGCAATGCGTTGGTTCATGAAAAAGTTACTTGTATACATGATGCTGGTCAATTTGTTAACTCCTTTCCAGGGGAAGAATTAGTAATACCCCTAGTTGTATAAACAATGCTGGTCAATTTGTTAACTCTTTTCCAGGGGGGGAAGCAATACCCCTAGCTGCTTCATACTACAGTAACTGGGTTAAGCTCCAGCTGTGTGGACCACCTGTCACTCATGCATGCCTTTACCTTTTATCTCTGTTGTATCCTTGGTTAAGCTCCAGCTGTGAGGACCGCCTGTCACTCATGCTTGCCTTTACTTTTTATCTCTATTGTATCCTTGGTTAAGCTCCAGCTGTGAGGACCGCCTGTCACTCATGCATGCCTTTACCTTTTATCTCTATTGTATCCTTGGTTAAGCTCCAGCTGTGAGGACCGCCTGTCACTCATGCATGCCTTTACCTATTATCTCTATTGTATCCTTGGTTATTCATTATTTTGTAAGCTAACTGTAAGAATTAATTTTTTTTGTGTTGCTTTCTTTGAAGGTTCCATTCTTACCTGGTTGTTCTGATTTAGATCAACTGAGTAAAATATTTGAAACGCTTGGAACACCATCTGAAGACTCTTGGCCAGTGAGTAATGATAATGTAAAGTGACAAGGAAGTCAGATGTATGTTTGATAATCATTTCACTTGCATCTCTTCCATGTCTGTTGTAGGGTATAACATCCTTACCAGACTATGTGGAGTTTAAAAAATTTCCAGGGATTCCACTTAAGGACATCTTTTCTGCTGCTGGTGATGATCTTTTGGATCTGCTGGACAGATTGCTGGACTGTAACCCTCCAGGCAGAGTCAATGCTACACAGGTATACTGCATGTGATGTGACCAGGGTTTGAACAGTGGGGTGAAAAGAGGGTGGGGTAGGAACTGGAAAATACAGCATTTGTGAGTAAACAGGAAGCTGGAGAAATTTGAAAAGAAAAATCGTGTTGTGTCTTATTTTGCAGGCAGCAGCTGTAATATTTTTTATAGCTTAGTGAATCAAGTGTGCAAGCTTTGGACACAAAAGCAAGCACTAAAATTACATTACCAACAATTTTTATATCATTCATTACAAAAACTTGTGATAAATAATTGGGGGCTTAATTCATTTTTGCTTATTTGTAGGCTCTGAAGATGCCTTACTGTTCTAACAAACCCGTCCCCACCCCTGGTCATCTATTGCCACGCCCAAAACACCCAAGTGCGGTAGCCAGTAAGAAAGAGGAGGAAAACTCACTCAAAAGAAAAATATTTGATTCACTTCCTGATGCAGGTGATGGGATTTTTTGTTTTATTTATCTTAAGTAGTGTATGTGCTTCTAAAATAATGTTTCGTAAGACGTAATTTCGCTAGCTGCATAATTACACGCAAATGAAGTTTTGTTGTCGTTGTTGTTTTTGACATTCTCATTAGCTTCAATACTTTAATGGTCTTTTCTCGGGTTTACCGTGGTGTAAAAACCTGTGACTTTTTCCTTTGTTTTCTACCTTTGTTGTCTTGCACTCTATTGTTTCAGTACCTTTTGTTTTCTTTGTTTTACGTCACTCGTGAGTTGGCAGGTTTTTACACCGAGGATGAGCCATTTTCTTTCTCTTATTTTTAGGTTCTATAAGGGCAAAGAAGTTGGTTTTTTAAAGGAAACGTAAATGGACATACATCCGTGTAGCAAGCTTGTACAACAGACCCTCAGTTAGGATGAGTGATTGCGAAGTTTGAAACACTGTGCGACAAAGTATAAAAACGATAATCTCAGTTTGTCAGTACATGAAGGTTCCTTTGCAAAAGTTTATTAACCTGTGGAGAGTGTGAATGGAAGTCGAACAATGACGCCGGCTCACCAAAAAAACGAAAAGTCACATCATTGGCATCGCTGGATGGTGTTAAGTTATATAAAATGCAGTAAAACCAGACAAATACAGTGCCGCGTTGATACGACTACCTAGTGAATCACTGCAAACAAACCTTAACTTGATGTTCTTGTCCACACTTAATAAAGAGAACAAACTCGCTACCGCGTTAGAGATGTGGCCATCTTTTGATGAGAGCAGTTTATAAGTGATTTGTACAGTATTTATGTAAATCATTAACGAATAAGTTTGCTCAACAAGTTCTTTTTAAATAAAAATCTTACCTGTACCTCGGCTGCTATTTGTTAACGGTTATTAATCAGTTTGTATCTAAAATAAACTCTATTTCCCTTCCGCAATACAGTTTATGCAGCTTTGTGCGTTCATAGGCATCGGAGCAGGGGCGCTGGGGGGAGGGTTAGGGTACGGGGGGGGGGGGGGGGGGAGTTGAGGGCTGTAGCCCCCAAAACGAAAATTTGGGGGCTACCTACGTTTCGGTGCCGAAAAGGTTGTATTTGACATTACCTATGACATCGGCGACTTCAGAGCGTACATTTTCTGCCCTCCGACGACTCAAGAACTACCTAGAATAAGAGAATAGAACAGATAACTTTATTTATACCCGGTATTTCCATCAGAAAAAGAAGTCATAATAAGAAAGAAATAAGAAGCACCATGAAGGGTCGTCTGAACAACTGCCTACTTATGCATTGTCACAAATCGATTACAGATACACTGGACACTGTTTAGATTGCAAATAGGTTTGCTTGTGCCAAGGAACTACGCAAAGGACATTTTGGGAAATTTTAGTAGGGGTGTACGATGAGCTCCCCACGTTTCAAAACGCTCCGCCGCCTCTGGCGTTGTTCGCAGAACTTCATATGTTGAGTGTTGTGGTCGAACACGCGGTTAAGTCCCTGCTTTTTAGGAAAGTTGAACTACAAGTGAAGTGTCGGTCAGTCATTCATGATAGAGGTTTCAAGCCGGTAAACGTTTCAGGACTGGAACGCTTTTCCTCTTTCCATTCTTTTTCTCTCCTTGCGCATCAAAATTTCTACTCCATTTCTGTAGCAGCAGTCAGAGCAACATGTTAGAGCAGTACAGGCAAGCTATTATGCTTTATACCCAGGCGACACCCCATGTTCTGCCACGATGCGTAGGGAGTTGTGGAACGGATGCCTTTTTCCCCGTGAAGCCCCCCGTTCCCAATATTTGCTCCCGCTTTGCCAACGAACTACAACGGCCTGGGGCGAGACATGTTGTCCTCGCGCGCTGGATCGAACAATCAAATACGACTTCATTTCATATTGAAAATGCCTCTGATTATCGTTAAGTACAGTTCTGATCACAATCAATGTTTTTAGCTTCCGATTATATTTTCCGTTTAAACTAAAAAAAAGGAAACAAAGAATCAAACAGTATAAAATTATTTACGTTGCCCTTTTCATGAAGTAAAATTAATTAGCTAATTAAAAAGTAAGATTGTTCGAAGCATGCATCAATGTGAGAGCGACGGTTATTGTAGGTGAGTTGTCTTAACAACATTTCTGACCACAAATGGAGAAAACCAATAAGTTTGAGAATGTATCTTGAATTTTTATCTAATGTACGTTTGAATTTTCTTTTTGTTCTTATTTTAAAGTGTGCTATCTGAAATCATGTCTTCCGCGTCAAAATATCCGGCAAACGCCACACGGAATTCTCGTTCAGTAGAACAACTTTTGCGGAACACATCCCAAAGTAAGATGAATTTGGCTAAAGAAAGAGAGGAACTTAAACGTCTAAATGATCGCTTTGCCGCCTACATAGAAAAAGTCAGGAGTTTGGAAGACGAAAACAATAGGCTTAAAGAGAATACGCGGTACGTGTAACTTTCGTGTGTGTGTGTGTGTGTGTGTGTGTGTGTGTGTGTGTGTGTGTGTGTGTGTGTGTGTGTGTGTGTGTGTGTGACCTTATGCAAAGATTATTTTTGTCCCATCCCACGTTTTTCCGCTCGGTTTTTTTTTTTTTGTTGTTGTTGTTTTTGTTTGACTCGACATTAGTAGAGGTCTTAGTATGTTGCTTTTCTCCGGGTTTTAAAAAGAATAATGTTGTTGTTGTTGTTTTTACCTCGCGCACTATTCTTTGGTGTTTTCCACGAAGAATTGCACAGGAGTAATTATATTTTTATAATCATCAATGAAGAAAAGAAAAAACAGAAACGCCATTTTTTGCTTACCTTCTCTTGAGCGTGACCTGTTGCGGTATCTCTTTCGTGTTCAGTGTCACATAGGGCCTTCTCGCTTGGGCGTGGCTTGCATTGCCTTTTTATAATACTGACTATGTACTATTAGGTGTTATAGGAAAAACTCTGGAACCAAACCAAATGAATTGAATTGTTAGGGCGTTAATTAACAGGACAATAGTTTGTGTAAAGATATAAATAAGTTACTGCATGAAAGTATTTATTTCTGCATAAAATACGTGACATGAATAAAACGAGTCACGCCTCAAATTCAACCAATCATTTATTTGCTAAGATAGAATTTAGCAAAGGACGCGTATTCTTATTGGCCAACTCACGTCACGTGTCATGAAAGAACCGCCAAAACTTGAGAAGGTTTGAGCGGGCTTTCTTGACTTTCCACTTCTTTGCTTGCTGTTGTAACTTCGTTTTGCTCCGAGTTTAGCTTGCTTTCTAAAATGGCTACAACAGCGACTTCACCCCGCACTCCGGCATCCTCAGAGAGACTTGGAGCAGCTTCTCCCTCCAAGATGACACGACTACAAGAGAAAGAAGAGCTACAACATCTGAACGATCGCCTTGCTGTGTACATCGATCGAGTGAGGTCTTTAGAAGAAGCGAACAGCAAATTGACGGCTGAGATCACTTTGACAAGAACACGGACACAAACAGAGGTCGATAGCGTCAGAAATATGTTTGAAACGGAACTGGCTGATGCGAGGAGGCTGCTAGATGAGACCGCCAAGGAAAAAGCACGCGAACAGATTGAGAATCGCAAGAACGCCGCATTGGCAGATGAATACGAGAAGAAGTAAGTGTATAATTGGCCTTCACTTATAATATTGCTCTCCCGGGAATACTACGCTTTACACAACGAAACGAGCCGAATTATTTACAATCTTATGTAGCTGCTTTTCATATTTGATTGATCTTTCAGTTTGTTTTGATAAATTGTAACCAGCAGGTCGCGTTTTTTTTTCGTTTAAGGTATAAGCTTAAATATCATATAACATTCTAGAACCAATGGCACGTGTACAGAGCTTGTGAAATAGAACATAAGAGCCTATTTTACCTAACCTTTTGTCCCGGTTGAATAATTATTTAATGTATTTATGTGGAATATAACCTATTTAAAACCCAAGAAATCGTGGCGATTTTATTGAATCATTTATAATCACTATCCGTCTACAAATAATTCCTCGCACGTTGGAACCTTCTGACATACATTTCACGCTGTCTGCGAGGAATTTAAAATAATTACAAAAGAAATTGTGTGAGGATGGGTGGTTCCTGGCGTCGCACAAACTAAAAACACTAAAACACCGTCCTTGCATCTTTTAGAATTTCGAATCAACATCTATTTCTACATTAATATTTGAAGCAGACATTCCACAGATCCGGCCTCAAATTTAGCCCTGTGGTAGGGCGAAAAAGCGGCTGAAAGCTCAAATAGTCTCAAATTCTGTAGCCAAGGCAATTTTCAGATTTAAATCATTAAATATGTCAATAGTAACTTGTCAGATTTTGACTACACTCTCCAACAAAATATAGATGCTCTGTATAAAAGAAGTTTTGTTATCTACATGTAGGAAATATGTAAGTTTTAGCAAATCTACAAAAATAAAACACAGACGTGTTTGTTTAGCATTGAAGCATTTCTATTGTGACCAAACTAAGTTATAAAATCACTGGAGCGATTTTACAATACCCGGCCACTTATTTGCATATCCCTAAATGTTTTATAGAATGAAACATTTGAAAACAAAAGGATACATTCTTAGGGCCTGTTTATATGGTCTCGGGTACCCGAGACCACTCTCCCCCCGAGTTACCCTGGCCGAGCTAACTTTTCACTTACTTGTTTGGTACCCGAGACCATATAAACAGGCCCTTACTCAATGAGATGCAAACAAGTGGCCCGGTGTTCTACAGTTTTGCCAAATCACCAATCCATCAAACAGTACTATGGTAAAGGCAAAGCTGATAAAACTATACAAGTCTCTTGAACAACATCATCTCTTACCAAACTTAAAATGCAAAACTGACTGCTGGCATAACAATGAAACTCAAATGAAAGACTCTTCTTCATTAGTGCAAGTCAGACTGACAAAGTTGTCTGTTGCTTATATCCATACAGACATAGACTTTATATGAATGATTCACATTTATGAATTAATTAAGAACATACACCTATTGTTACTATGTAACTATCAATATGAGACAGTCAACACCCATTATGTAAACTTATAAGTGGACATTAACAAACCTGGAAACTCTTAAGAGTCTCAACATTCAAATTTATGCAAGGCTGTGTCTCGTCTACATCTAAAAATTTAATCTATAATCAGTTTCCCGTTACATAGATGGGGTCAGCTGAAGCTCACAGCAGTTACATAGTAAATAGCAAGTAGAATTGAATTAATATTAAACAATACACATAATAAATGATCTATACTCTCGTTGCAAATTGCTTGTGGCTCGTTTGAAGCCATCATATGAATTGGATTCAATCACAGAGTCACTTAAATTGTTCCAGTCCCTCATCCAAGAGATCGACTGATTAAGGCTGACACTAAGCCCATTTCCTGTAACGTGAAGCAATATAATTTTGGACACGACTACTCTACCCCCTCCCCTGTAACACAGCCAGGATTTCCCAGCATTTTTTGGTTCCTCCTGGAACCTATCTGACCACACCCGAGTGGAAAGGGACAATATCGGAGTAAAGTTTTTCTGTCCAAAGAAACAATGGGACGAAGAGTGCAGATTGTATTTAATCATGGACAGTTATGTCCATTGTTAGAGTTAGATTGTAGATTATTGTTTTGGTGACCAGAAATTTCTTAATTTTGGTTATCGATTTGTAAATGTCTACCAAAAAAATCAGGAGGTTTGGATATTCAAAGAGTTGAAAACCTGTGGTTGTGGAGTGTCAATTTTTGTTTAAAATTTTGAAAGGCTTGATAAGGAAGTCGCAGCACATAAGAAGACTGAGGATGCCTTAAAAGCAGCCCAGAGAAAACTGTCTGACAAAGAAGGGCAGCTGGTTATTGTAAACCAGGAAGCCAGGAATCTTGAGTCTGTCGTGCAAGAGTTAAGGAAAGAGTGCCAAGAACTGAAGGATGCTCTGGAGTCTGCAAAATATGCACTGGAACAAGAGACACTGACCAGAGTGGACTTAGATAACAAACTCCAGTCCAAGGATGAGGAACTCAATTTTAAAAAGGAAATGTACCACAAGGTAAAGTGTTTGAAATGGTTGCATTAATTGTACATCTCCAATGAAAATACAAATCATGGTCACAATATTATTATGTAGGGCCCAGAGATGTGATGCAATATCTCATGCAACAAAATCATGCTGTGTGTCCACTCTTTGAACAATCAATCCTAAAGCTGAAACCAAAACCAACAGTGCCATTGGTTTGTCTGGGTGTCTTTTGATTGGCCAGAGTGATTACTCTATTGAAAATTGCTCTTGAACATTACACATTATTTAAGTTACTGTTAGGCTGTCCCCTTTTTTTTTCTCCGTTTACCGTCGTCCCACCGACCCATATTTTTGCGTTTTCAAAAAAAAAAGTTATGAGGAAGGCATAAATAACCTAGTGAAATCTGAAACATTGTTTTTGCTTTTCTTGGCCGAGTTTCACCACGACATCGATCTTTTCTTCCTCCATTGCTGCCATGTTAATTTTGTAACCACGTCTCGTTGTTTCCAGGCTCCATGGCAATGATGCTTGGGTACCGGGCCTTCTAGCTCCAGATTGCTCCTGATTTATTTTTAGATTTTTTTTTTAATCCAACCCAAAATACGAAATGCATTCGAAAAAAGGGGGACTGCCTTACTAAGTAAAGAAACCAGTTAAACTTGTTTTTTTTTTTTTTTGTTTAGGAAATTCTTGAGATCCGCTCTCAACTGCAAAGTGTGGAGTCACAGCACATCAGAATTGAGTCAGATACCAAGTCACGATATGAAGGAATATTGAAGGAAAAGCTACAGGAACTAAGAGAATTGTATGATACTGAAGCTAAGCAGTACAGAGATGAAACTGACAACCTTTACAGTTCTAAGGTACACTGTATAAATATACAAAGTATCTGTGATTTACAGTTAAACAACCTGCCAAGAAAGGAAACAGTGAATTTTGTTTCCCGAGAATCATCGAGATTCAAGGGGAAACAAAATTCACTGTTTCCCAAGAAACACAAAAAACACAACACAACACAGTTTGAATCAAAGGCTCCCAAGAGCCAACCTGTAAATAAATGCTAACACGTAACGCAATATTACAGTAAGCTTATGTTTTCACACTGACACGGTTCGATAATCTTTTAAAATTAAATGTAAGGATTTTTGACGAATGCAAAAAAAAAAAAAAAATACATCACTTTCATAATGTCTAGTCCGAAGAAGAAAAAAAAACGAGGAAAAAAAATTAAGGTCTAGAGCTGGACTTGTACCTTGCCCGATACTAAACCACTTGACCACTGAGGAACACATGCTTAGTGATCACTACATTTTGTTATTTCAAGGAAGATATGCATCAAAACGTGTGTCTCTGTTGAAAAATCCTATTAGATTGATTTTAAATGTGGCTAAATGCAATTCAGGCAAAGTTAAACTCGAGTCTATGCAGTCAGCGGTTTGCCTCGTAACAGTACATGTCCTGCACGGCGTTTGCTGACCTTTGCAGATCACATACAAGCGTTTGCGATCTTTGCGGATCCTTGACGAGTCTTAGCGATCTTTGCTCCTGTTAGAACCATTGCCTTGCTGTTAATCGAATCATCGCAGCTTCTAAAGGAATTTTTAGAATCTTAACTTAAGTAATTCAATTTATATTTGTAAATACGATTTATATTTATGATCATAATGTAATTAGTTATTTTTCGATTATTCTTGTTAGTTAGTTTTAATCTTTGAAAAGCCCCTTTGGGGAAAGGTAATAAAGTATGTATGTATGTATGTATGTACTTGCCCCGTTGCCATGGATACCTCCCTGCTTGCCTTGAAATCGCATAAAGCCCAAGGCACCAACTCCCAAGCTCATCTATTGATGATGAGTTTAATGTTGCATTAAAGACTCCAAATGCAAAACATCTTTAAGCTTATTGTTGTTTATATTCGTTTACAACAAATTAGTTATTGTTATAGCTGGATTCACTTTGTTCTTGTTACGAAATGCGTTCGTAACAAAGCATTACGTCACCAGGTTTACAGCTGAAGGAAGGAGTGAGTGAGTGAGTGAATTCAGCCACCGTTGCTGATAACTTGTCATTATGCATCCGCTTATTCGCGGGTTAAAAACTCACAGAGAGAGTTGTGCATTAATGGTTACTGGTTATTGTGCATGTTGCATTTGGTTCTTTGAAGAATTGTTTTTTCATTTTTTCTTTTCTTTCTAGTATGATGAGTTGCAGAGGACATCTGACAAAGATGTGGAAGAGTTATCATCTATTAGAGAAGAAAAGAGAATTCTGTCTACGACGGTTGAAAATATCAAATCGGAGTTGAGCCAGTTGCAGTCCAAGGTACATGTAGAATATTTGTCTTTTTATGTTTGTTTTAACAAGTTCTGAATTTTTGCGAGGTTTAATCCTCTCTGCACTTTTCTCCCACTTCAACAGAGTTCATTTAAATGAGGCTCTGCAGATACACATTAAAAAAGAGGAGCTCTAAAAGTCCTGTATGAAAAAACAATGTATCACGTGATGCATGACTAAAAAACTAAATGGCAGGGATGGCGTTACACTGGGGATAACTTTCAGGGTCCAAATATTAAAGGTGATGAACAACTCCAACACCATTAAAAATACACTGAATGTTTGTTGGAAACTATTATTAATTCTTCTAGAATGCAAGCCTGGTTCAGAGAATCGAAGATTTGGAAAAATTGCGAGCTGGTGACCAAACAAGGGCTGATGAAGCTATTGCTAGTCGAGATGTTCAAATCAGAGAGCTGCGTAAGAGAATTGATCAGGCGCTCAAAGACTATGAAGACCTGATGGGAGTTAAGACGGCACTTGACTTAGAGATCTTAACTTACAGAAAGATGCTTGAAGGAGAGGAGACAAGGTTTGGCAGGCTGATACAGTGCATACAGTGCTTATTGAATTAAAACAACATCCTGTTTTAAAGAGTTTTTTTGGGTTGAGTGCATGGATATAAACATTGTCTGTGAAGCTGCCTAACTTCACATACATGTACAAACATTGAAACCTAAAATCTCTGCAGTTAGTAACTACATCTCTATTATTTCCCAAATACTGATAGTTATTCACACTCATAAAGCCTGATGACTGAGAGAAAGCTATGTTTTTTTATCATAACCAGTTATGGCTGTTGGCATTTTATTTAAGTATATTCTGGGTATGTTACTTTTTCTGGAAACTTGTGCCTCCTTGTAGACATTTATCATCAAGTTTTTATATTTGTATGTGATATAAAAATGAGTATTTTTAAGTTGACAATTCATCTCCTTTCAGGCTGCACATCACTCCACCAGCATCACCAGTATTTGGGGCCTCTCCTCAGTCAAGTAGACGTTCTGTCAAGCGTGTGCGAACAGAGGAAGAAACTATTGGAACTAAGTATTCAAACCAAGGTTATATTCAGATCAAGGAGGCAAATGCAGATGGCAAATATATCAAGTTGTTTAACAGTGGTTCTAAAGTAAGTTTTTTATCATGACTATTTTTTGTTTTTCTTTTCTTTTTTTTCTTCCAGACCATTAAAAGAGATTTTATTAAGGAATATTTCAGAACGTATCTTTACTGTCATCATTGAAAGACTAGCCACAAATATGGGAGAACTTACTGTGAAAAAATTGTTCTTCTTCCACCTGTTACCAGCACAATGCTTTAAAATAGTTATTATGAATTATGTGATGGGTCACTGTCCTGGATGAAATATCATGTTTTCATGATTACGGCCAGGAGCTTGCTTTAAACTTATACTTTACGATCTTGAATGTAGTGTTTTGCCTTTAAGAGACATTTCGTGACTATTATATGAAGTGACTGTTCGCTAGGAATGATGGTCTTGTAACATCCCATCCTCGTCACCAAATGTGGTGATGGCCGATAAACACAGATAAACTCAACAGAATTTAATAAAGAAAGAAACTACCACCAAAACTGATAGAAGCATAGAGATATGAATTAAACTGACAAAATAATGGCCCAAAAGGTCAACATTTCACAAGAATGGCAAGATTGATTTCATGACTGCTTGTCAATAAATCAAATTTCATGAACTGAAATCCACTTCAATCCTTGCAATCCTGCACTTTATCTCCAAACTACTGCTTCCAATTTCATGATAATAAAGTAAGCTTAAAGCAAGCTCCTGGCCATAATCATGAAAACACATTTCAACTGGGATAGTGTCCTAAGCAACAGTGTTGATTACTTAGCACAGGTCTTGTTTATTTTATTAATATTTGTTGTTCCTTGTACCTTTAAGGATTGTGCTCTTGGTGGATGGTCTGTAGAAAGATCTGTTGACGGTGAACCAGCAATTGTTTATAAATTCACTCCTAAATATGTCTTGAAAAGTGGAACTTATGTGACAGTAAGTTTGCTTCTTATGTGAATCTATCAGACATGTTCCAAATCCTTTCAAGTTAAATTCTTGATAAATTTTCACATCTTTCTGTTTGTTTTCAAAAATGTCTAAAACAAGGAATGAATACCCTTTTGTATGTATGCAAATTATTCTTATGCTGGTGATCATAATCGCCACCACATAAAAAAACTTACTGCTGATATCTCAAGCTACACATTTGGGCATATAGATGTCTTAACCCGTCCACTCCCAGAGTCACGAAGACAAGTCATGTAGTAACTTTTTAAGTCTGTGGATGAAGTCCTATGGTGTGACCATTCAAATGAAACCTCTTTAGCAGTTCTTTTGCAGGGTACCATTTGTTTTTCAACATTTTACAATTAAATTAAATTTGGGATTTTTTCTTGAATTTTGAGATTTGGCACTTGAGGAAGTTATGGCTTTGATAGAAATGGGTTTGAAGTGTAAAAATTAAAACGTTTAGCAAAGTCTTAGTCTTCATACATTCTAGGTATACCCCCAAACTATACCTCATTTTGCAGCTCTCAGTGAGTAGAATAAGACGAGTTTCATCTTAAAGCACATATGCATTAAGAAAAAAAACATTGAAATGTTTGGGGGACGGTCAATTGTATCCCATAGAGTAGGGGGGTATGATGTTATGTGCTTGATGGGTAGATCTTTCCAAGACTATTTTGGTGGCCAAAATTCATTGAAACTGACCAGATATTGAACAAGTTATGTGATTATGTGCCATATGGCACTATAGGCGCTTAAAGAGTTGTTAAGGTAGATGTAGTCGGTTCTGATAATAGGACTAGCACAAGTCAAAACAAAGGTAATCACATGGTTCGTACAATCTTGAAAAGGTCTTGAATTTTAGCAGTCGTCTTGAAAAGTCCTTGAATTTGGTTAAGGTCCTTGAAAAGAACTTGATTTCTTTATTAGGTCTTGAAAAGTCCTTGAAATTTAGGACTTTATGTACTCCCTATCACTTTCCTGATAAATTAAATGATTTTGCTCCGAAACATTTGACCACCAGTGACCTTTAAAATCCGAAAATAACTAGTGACAATGTCAGCATAATACGTGAATGCGTACATAAAGTAAAATTGTAATCTTTGCCTCGATTTCATGCACCAGGGGACAAAGTGTTTCAATTTCGTAAATAAAACTTGTAGTCCTTGAAAACTATTTTTTGTCCTTGAAAAGTCCTTGAATTTTATTTGTCTGAAGTTGTACGACCCATGTAATCAGTATATTTATACCTATTTACCACTTACAGAAATGTATTTTTTTTTAGATTTGGGCATCTCAAGGTGGCGGCCAGCATAAACCACCCACGGATCTGCTTGTCAAAAAACATGCAAACTGGGGCGTTGGTAAAGAAACCAGAACAGTGCTGATTGACCCTGATGGCCAGGTTTGTGTCTGTGTTTGTACCTTTGCTGACGAGGATGAGGAGGAAGAAATCTTTCAACTTGAACTTCTTTCCAGTCAAGTTGGAATCTCTTTTACATATTCAGATTTTGCTAACTTTTATAAAAGAGATGTTTAGGATAGTTTAGGGGAAATGGATGATTCTAAAGGAAGTTCTTTTTAACTGTTAAAGCATGTTTCAATTCTGTTGTGATATTGGATAAAATAGAATGTGGACAAGCTTTTGAAAAAGCCACAATATGTGGTTCCAGGAAACATCCCTCCTTCTCCTCCCATTGAAGGTCATTGGAAATTCCAAGGGGGAGGGGGGTGGAGATTTTCTAAAGCCCAACTATTTAAACATTGTTGGGAGTTTCAACCAATAAACCTTCCGTGGGGGAGATACAGTATGGATATTTTCTGGAACAACACACCTGAAAGTATAGTATGGTGCTAAAATTTTACTTTTCCTTTAAAACTTTGTGTACATGCACGGCAGACTATTGGAGGCATGATTTTCTTTCTTGTCTATCATTTTGACATGGCTTTCTTGGTTAGTGTAAACAAGGCTACCATTTTGTTTTATAGAAATTTTTTGATGATTTCTTACAGTAAACTATTTAATAATGGAATAATTATTATCAATATTCAAAATATATTCAATATGTCAGGCTCATTGTATTTTTTAATCATGGACAATATCTCAATAGTTCAATAAAATCTGCAATTTATAAGATCTCTGTACCTGACAGTGTGTTAAGATAACCCATAAAATAAATCATCAGTGCTGTACTGTTTTACAAAACACTGCATTCTCTGAACTAACATTAAAAAATTTATGACAGTAATAAGGAGAATAAATATCTCAATTGTAGGACTTGAAAGAGCAATTCTTGTATTTTGTGTACAGCTATTATGACAAATGGGTTTAAATTATCATCCATCAGTAAACATGGTGTGCATTGAAGTAAATGGACTTTGACCCCAGATTTTATGATGATTTACTGAAAACAAACCTGATGAACTATGAAGAATTGAGATCAGTTTATATAGGAGTGTTTGCCGCTGTGGTTTGAGTAACATAAAATCTTGGATTATTCTCAACTCCATTTTGTTTTTATATCAGAATACATGCACCACTTTCTAGTTCTTAACTCTGTTAGTGACCTTTTTTGCTACAAAGAACTTTTTTTTTAATGGGAAGTTCTGTTGATGACTATTTTGTGATAATAAGCTGTAACCTGTTCATCGTATGTTTCATTCTTCAGGAAGTAGCTAGTGCAATGACTGAGGAAGTGAGTGTGACAAGGAGTGATGAAACTGACAGTCGCCCAGAACGTCAAGGACGACGTGAAGTAAGTGGCATAATATACTGTGAAATTCTGGTTACAAGCTGATATGCAAGGTTACACAGTGTTTTCATGTATGTTGAAAATGGCCCTTCAATTTGAAAATGAAAATTTGAGTCCTTGAATAAACCCATGAAACAGTATAGCACATTTCTTTTGGCGTTTTAAAAAGCCATGGTTTGATGGAACATTCTCAGAATGTTGCAGTTATGAACAACAATAGAAAGATTTGCAGTACAATATTACAGCATAAGTATTAAAAATTTGTCTGTCGGTGTAACATCAGCTCTACCATTTTGCATTACTCTGCCCAGGTCTGAAGGTTTCTATCAGCTTTTTGTTTGACTGTTCTTTCTCTTTTTCTTTCTTTTTAGGGAGAAGTTGCTAAAGGCTGTATAATTCAGTAGTATTTTTTTTCTGAATTGAACTGCTGGCATGCAACCTTTTTAGCTAGTCCTTAGAATATAACAGTTTTGAATGTATTTAGGTTTATATCTTTACTGTGTAAAAAGAAACTCGGGAAAGGTTTTTTTACTATTTGTAACCTTAAATGGAAACAGAAACTGATAAGAAATTTTAACACAAATTTGTATCGTAAAAGAGTTAACTTTTTTTTGTAGACTGTGTTAGCATTACCCTAGGTAACTTATGGTAAAATCTGCATCATTAATTAATTTATTTATGCTGCAGAGTCTGCCTTCTGTTTATAAAAGCTTTCAAAGCTTTGCATCCTACAGAATTTAACACTTGAAGTCCCAGCAGCTACCAATTTCTTTTGTCTCTTTGCCTTGGTATTACAAAAGCAAACAGGCAAGTAGTGAGAATATAATGAAAGATCTGATTAACTTCTTGAAAATTTGTTTCAATAGAAAAGGGAATAAAAAGTATTTTGATGCTGATACTGGGAAAAGATAGGGTTAAATTGAGCGTTTGTGTGGAACATTTCCTAAAAAAGAAAACCAGAAACGAAATTAAGTAATGATAAACTAAATTTTAAGTGAGATATTCAAGCTACCAGCATCTTAGTATAAAAACGTTGTAATATTGAGTAGTTTGAAAATGGTAAAATGAACAGTCAAACAAAGAAAGAAAAGGCTAAATGTAAGAAGTAATCAGCCAACTTTATATTTTAACTTATCCACATGTCAACTCCATTCCAGTGTTTTCATACTTCTGGTTTTGAAACAAAACAAGTGATTTTTAGACACGATGTATTCTGTGAACGTATGTATGATAAATAAACTTTTCTAACTGGTGACCACAGTTTCGTGATTTTGTAGTTAACATTTGCCTTTCCACGTCTGGTAAAACCTGTATATATAAGTACCCTCTCCTCGTCCTTTTCCCTTCCCATAGCCCGGTCTTTAATATTCTCTAGATTTTTCTTTAGAGATGCCTGCGGAGGAGGCTACCTGTAGATGTTAATTTGAGACACTTATGATGCCATGTTGTGGCCAGGCATGCTTCACGATTTGTGTTCCTTTGCTTTCAAGTAGTAGATACAATATGAGCGGGAGAGTTACGGTGGCTCGACTGGGTTTTGTTCGTTGCATACCTTCGATGTTTGATCGAGAAATGCGTCGCTCCGACATCTTATTTCCAAAAAAAAAAAATTATGACCACATTTTGTATGATTAGGGTTAACCCTTGTCCTCACTCAGGCCCCGTCCACACGTATCCGGATATTTTTGAATCCGCAACTTTTTTGTTGCGGATTGGCCTTCCGTCCACACGTATCCGGCGAATAGGGCTTACGAATCCGCTCTCCAGAGTGGAAATTTTTGAATATGCTACGAGTACGGCATCGTGTGGACGGTCGAATCCGGATATTTTTTAATACGCTGACGTAACAGTATCAGATCCAGTCTTTTACCGCGCGAACATTCAACATGGCCGACCGAAATGTTCTCGCTTCACTTCTACTTGGACTTATTTCAAGTCTAATAACGTGTTTACAGTTGAACTTTGATTTGAACTTGGCTTTTGCCTATGCTTTTTTGACAACATTTAAAGAGGAGCCCTGGCTGCTAGAGCGAATCCGGATACGTGTGGACGGGCAAATACAATTCGAATACGCTACGTGTGGACGCGAATATTTTCTAATCCGCAACGAAAAAGTTGCGGATTAAAAAGTATCCGGATACGTGTGGACGGGGCCTCAAATCTGTTTTGGAAAAGTTTTGAACTGATACCATCTTACAACAACAAAACAATTTAATTGGCATTTTAACATATTCATGTCCCTTACTAAATTATTTAATATTAATAGGTAAATTATATTATATTATATTATGTAAATTATATATATTATAAGCCTCGTGGTTTCTTTCAGGTCTCCTCGCCATTTATGGGATTGCAGGAGAACGCGTGTACTTCCAAATATTGACGGTTTTACAATTAGTCAAAATAAAGTTTCACATACAAAAATACATTTCCACTAAGAATAACACGCTGGCAACCTTTCTTAAAAAACGGACGAAGTATTTTCCTTTCTAAAAAAGTGTGCGTGTGTTTGTGTGCGGGGTATTCTACAATTTAGACCCAATCTGTGTTTATCAACCGTGAAACTGCTCCTTTATACAATTTTCTAATGCTACTCTTTCATTACGCCATTTATACTCTCGTGAATACTAAACCGGCAGTCACCGCGTACTCAGGGTCTCTCTTCCAAAGACAAACCCTAGGCGAAGTTGCTGAAAATAACACCACCGAAAGTAATACGTGCCTTGAAAAAGCTACACTTGAACATTGCTATTAAAATTAAAACACGAAAAAAGCAAGTGACGCACCCAAACACCAACCCCGCGGTCTGGCCAGTATGCGCACAGCCATATCACCCTAGCAGTGGCAGCCATGGACAGCTGTTTCGTCCTTGTTAGAACTCATCAGTATTGCATAGCCGTCGAACCTCCACACGACCCGAAAGTCGTTTTAGGTGCCTTTTACTGCCTAGGCGTATGCAAACATCCTTTTAAAGGGCCAGCTCCACACAGTACATGTGGTAGCTGTTACTAAATTAAACTGGTGGTATTTCCATGTTTTGTTAGACAGTACAATAAGTAAAGTTCCAAACATCTGTAAGTGTATATTTTGCTTTATTAGTTTGTGAGCAAGATCTCGGCCTCAAATTTATTTTTCTTCTTGGAGCTTTTTTCGCAATCACATTAATATTAAAAAAGACAAGGACACTTTTAAATTAAATATTTAGAAAACATAATTCGGATGTACATTAGTTGCAAAATGAGTGAATTACAGATAATATTAATGGAGCTAAAAATATCTTTTCCACGGATGCATTGGTAATTGTCATTGTTCTGTTTGTGTCTGCGCATTTAACAGTATCAGGCTGCATCCTTGTTGGTTGCCTGACTTCTGTTGTCTTGAGTTAGAAAACTCATTCATTCATTCATTCATTCATTTTATTTGCCATTAACCACATTAAATATATAATAATAATAATAATAATAATAATAATAATAATAATAATTTTTTTTTTATAAAAAAACCAAAGCAATACTTTATTAACAAATTTCTTAAAAATCGATTAAGCCTTAACATCAATTTTATGTACACTTGCAGGAAAAAGCTATAAAAGTTCATTTATATAATAATATAATAATATATAATAATTATTAATCTACTAGAATGCTAAAAATATTCATAATTACAATCCATAAAATATCGTAAAAGTGTTACTAAAAAAAATTTAATAATAATAATAATAAACAACCCTTATTTTAAACCACTCAGAAGGGACACTATACTCAAGGCAGATCAGCATTAATAGTGTGGCATAAAGTTAAAGGAGATATAATAATAATAATAATAATAATAATAATAGCTTAGATTATAGTTTTTAGATTTGTATATATAAGTTTTTTCTATTTATTTAGTAAGTTATTTACACGTAGAATGAGAGATATTAGAGACATTTATATGCTTAGATTATAGTTTTTAGATTTGTAGATATAAGGTTTCAGTAACTTATTTATTTATTTATTTTATTTATTTTTTTTTTTAAGTTTCGCTCTTGCGCACAGGTCACGCTTTGCGCCCTGTGTTGCTTTATAACACTGCGCATACAGATAGTTTTACTGCAATAATAATAATAATAATAATAATAATAATAATAATAATAATAATACAATACACTAGAAATTTATAATAACTTAAAGACCATAGACTACAGAATGTTTAAGGTGGTAGTGACAAGGAAGCCTATATAGAAGTCGGGGGCTTATGAACTATAGGCTTCCTGACAATATAGGACACATTTACATTTACATTTACATGTATTAGGTACATCATACAAACACCTTATGTACTTGTCTTTTTAATATTTCACAAACTACAAATATAGAAATAAAACTGCGCTATTTATACATCTCCAACCTGATCTCTGTAATATTTCTTTCAAAATTGTTTCAAAGTTCTTTTAATCAATAAGATCAAACATCAGTTTGATCTCTGTACGGTGGCGTGACAAGCGGTGACATATCAATTTTGCGGAGTTCTACCTTCAGAGACAGTTTTCCAGGTAAATAATTGTTTGCATGTTTGTTTTTGGTTTGATTTGTTTTCTTTGTTGTTGTTGTTGTTTTGTGGATTCATATTTTAAGCACTTCATTTCTTTTCATGAAGCCTCCATCGTCAAAAACTGGGCAACACACCGCGCAAAAAATCCAACAACAACAACAGTAATCCCAAGCGAGGTAGTTACAGCCGGTCAAACAAAGGCAGCAAACATCAGCCGTCAGAGTGCCCTAGAGAGGTCAGGACACCCGGTATCTGCTGAGAGATCTGAAAGGGTTCGCCTTGTACTTACTTACCACCCAAAGAATCAGGATGTCAAGAAAATCTTGTTAAGGAACTTTGGTATTCTGACCGACGATCCTCGAACAAAGGACATTTTCACCACGCCCATGTGCGTTTATCGGCGGGATACCAATCTTCGAGACATCCTGGTTCACAGCACCTTTTCATCACACCCGGACCAAGAACAAGCTGGAACATTTCCTTGCAAACGAGCAAGATGCAGGACATGTGCCTTCACTGGCGGGACTTCCAATATCAACCACACGAACGGAATCATACACCTCAAAGTCCTCAAAGGACGCCATAGCTGCACCACGACCAGTGTCATTTATACCATCATTTGTACCCGCTGTCAAGTTTTGTACATTGGAGAGACTGGTCGTCGGCTCGCAGACAGATTCGGCGAGCACCTCCGCTCTGTGGAAGGCTACAATCACAGCCAACGCTATTGCAACGGAGGATTCCCCGTTGCCGAACATTTCAACCAGCCGGGACACTCAATCAACAACATGTCGGTGTCGGTGATAAAGAAAGTCACGGGAGCAACTGCCACACGACAGAGAGAAGAAATGAGGCTAATCTTTTTACACAAGACCTTGGCGCCTCGTGGAATTAACATTGACTTTAAATTTTAATTTTCCATGAGGCTACATTGGCTTCAAGTTTCATTCTCTGTTACATTTATGCGCGCTAAGCGCGCGCTCGAATTCGCGTTTTATTTGAATATTTTTGAATAGCGTACACACAACAAATTGTACGTGTGCACGAGCGTTTTAGTCTCGTAAAAGTAACACAAACACTGATGAAGGGGTTATCCCCGAAACGTCTGACTGTCTTTGTCAGTTCTTTTTCGGCACTCAGTCTTAACTAAATTTCAATATTATCATTAACCGTGAGTGCCACGCAGCAAAATCATTTTAATTTGTACAGTAATCTCGTACCCAGATCTTCCACGGTCAGGCAGAACAAACCTTCGACTGGGGAGATCTGGGTATGAGATATACAACAAATGGAGGATGGAGGCTCGCAAAGGATGCTACGTATTCTATCAAATTAAAAATGGCGGTCATGGAGGTACAATCTTGGTCTGGCGACTGGAATCTTCCTTCTATTGACATACGATGTTTAGAAGTTTTGGTTCGTAAACTGGTTCAAATCATTAGCTCAATTTTGAAACTATTTTTGAAGCTCTCCGTTTTGCATTGTAGGCGTACGCTAAATTCGCTGGGTGTCCGCTAAAAGTGAATCGATGTAACAATCCTTGGAGATCTCCTGTTGGTAAGTTGTTTGTGTAGCAAAATAAACAACATGTTGTTTCGTGATATAAATAATCCTAACTTACGTTCGTCAAAGTATTAAGAGACAAGACAAGGCAGCCTTCGGGCTTCAAGATTTTGGTAGTTTTTTTTATATCTTAATAAAGTATTAAAAAAATGGGGCATAGATTTAAGCTTGTTATTTACGGTCCTAGGTGAAATGATTGAGTAAACAACTGTTGTGACTACCACATAATTTTTTAGTTATTTTGCAGCAACATAAATTTCTTTTTTCCAAAGGAGCATTCCCTGTTTTGCAATCGGGTCAAGATGTTCTGACAACTTCAAGCAAGATAATGGATTATTTGAGAGAAAAGGTATCACTCAGAGCTTTTCACGAAATTTTCTTTTTGTCAACGTGACATATGTTTCTTGCTTGTTAATATAAATCATGTGTGGTTGTTTCATAGAACTTCAATGCTGATTACCTGTTGACAGCAAAACAAGGAGCAGATACCCTTGCATTTGTTTCTTTGGTTCACAGCAAGCTGTATCCAGCAATTGTGAGTTTCTTGTTTGTCATTCCTCCTTTTATAGTCATATCAACACCTTCATTGTGAAGTGTGACCCATATACACTAGACCACAACCAGTCTGCAGGGGCAGATCCAGTATTTTTTTATCGGGGGTAGCTATGGGTATTTTCATTAGTCTATAAAATATTTAATTTTATAGACTGAAAAGGAAAATGGTAAAAACGACGGTCTAAAGGGGGGTGGCAAGCCACCCAATCCAACCCTCCTGTATCCGCCCCTGGTCAGTTATTTTTCTTTTAGTCAGTCAAGCTTGCACACAATATACGAGCGGTCAATAGTAAAGTCACAAAAAAACAAGGGCACAAGCCCGAGGAGCTGTGCTAATGAGAAATCCAAGATCACAATGTGCACGAGACTAGCCAAACACACAAATGTCTTCCTGTGATGTGGACATTTTAAAATGTGTTTACTAAAAATGCTGTTCCTGCCTGTGTGGAAAGAAAAATGTTTTTGCAGATTTAGGGGTGGCGAATGGTACCTTCAAAATCGTGGGTCTCGGAAAATTTTGGTCCGGTCTCGAAATCTTGGCAGGTTTTGTTTTAAGTCTCAAAGTCTCATTTGGCTGGTGCTTTTTCTGTCTCGGAGTCTCGGATTTTTTCCCTAAAGGTCTCGGAGTCTCGGATACTTTTGTCAAGCATTCTCATTCTTCATCCTTATTTGTTGTTTGATAGGTGAAGCGGACATTTTTGGCACTGAGTCGCGGGCTCGGTTTTTTCCCGCATTGGGTCTCTTCTCGGATTTTATAACGTAGCTGCTGTCACATTCTCGGATTTTGAAACAAGGGTCTTGGTGTCTCGGCGAGTCTCGGATTTACCATTTGCCACCCCTAGTTTTGATCACTGGTTGGTTTGATTTTCATAGCAAATTGCTGGAGTCAACCTTGTAGTTGACTAGCATCCCCTCCAGTGGGGTGTAGAAATAGTCCTAGTTAACTGGTTAAGCTGTGGTCATGTGGGCTTCCTGTGGCACAAATATGCTCATTTCCATAATGGTCCAAGTTCTTTTAATGTAGCTTTGGTATAAGGTGTGAATTGTGATGCATATATCAAGAGTATTTTGTTTGGTCTTGCAGTCATTCACATTTTGGATGGATGATAGCAATTATGCAAAATTCACTCGCCCTTGGTATGCAAAGAGGCTGCCATTTCCTTTGAACTACTTTGTGCCTGGGAAAATCTCAAGACAAACAAGACAACAGATCTGTGAGAGAATTAATAATTATTCAGAAGAAACAGATGATTTACTTGAGACCAAGGTTTGGCTTGGCTTTATTCTTTATTTATTTATTATTATGTGTAGAATCAGTGAATTATTGTAATTTAATTTATATTGATACTAACTTTTATTTTTAATTCCCTTAATTACTTCTTGATGTGGTAAACCATACAAACAGTGTCTTACATGGAATTGGAACAAAAAATTCCAAATTGAATGTTATGACAACTGTCTGTTTTATTTCAGCTTTATAAGGATGCCCTGGAATGTTTAAAGCTTCTATCAACCATGCTTGATGACAAGGAATTTTTCTTTGGAGACAGGTGACTTTAATCTCCATTTGTGTGTCCTTGATGCACATTCAACCTTCCACTTCTAGTGTCAAACTTAAAGTCAAATGATGTGGTTCTAACATTTGAGTTTGTGCATGAAATGTTACACTTTGAAGTGAAAGCTTTTGAGCAGTGCTTTTCTGTGGTACTGTTTATTTTGCTGTACAAGGTGGTTCTAACTTTTGAGTCTGGATGAAATCCTAAAGTGTGGCCATTCAAAATGAATGCTACTGAGTAATACTTTCAATAATGTTGGTGCTCGTATTATGCAAAATGAAATTTGGCGTTTACAAGTACAAGTTGACTTTGCAAACTCAACCTTTGAAAATAAGACTCTGCTAGACCTGGGTAGACCTTTGAGAGAACCCTTTTAAAGTTTTCTAACCAGGCGTGTCACTAGATAACATGTTAGAGACATTTGAGTGGCTCTATCCTAACTTTCATTACGTTTCTTTGCAGCCCTACCACCCTTGATGCTGTTGTTTTTGCTCACCTAGCAGTGATCTGGAAAGCTCCTTTACCCAATAATAAACTGCATAATTACTTACAAGGATATGACAACTTATGCACCTTCTGTGGCCGTATATTACAACGCTACTTTCCACCAGATCCAGATGGTAAGGCAAAATTAATTAAATAATCTCTAATATAGCCTTAACCAGTTAACCCCCCCCCCCCCCTTTAATTTACACCACTGGGTGTTATTCATTCAATCGCGTTAATATAGCCTTAACCAGATCCCCCCCTTTACTTTACACCTCTTGGGTGTCATTCATTCAATCGCTCTTATTTTGCCTGAACCAGTTAACTCTCCCTATAATGTATATGTTCAATTGATTAAACAGTCTCTATAGCCTTAACCAGTTGACTCCCCCTAAAATGTACACCTCTGGGTGGTTTTATTTTCAGTAAATCTTCCCTATCTGGACTCCTGTGTGTAATAATAGGGTTCCTGTAACAACAAGATGTCCACAGGGCAGGGGTTGACTCTTCATACTGTTTTTCCTTCTTTTTTATAAAACAAAATTTGAGTACACTGGCTTCTATTGTAGTATACAAAGCAGAATACATGTTGCTTGTATGACCAAATAAAAGTTGTGATTCTGTGCACTTATAGATCAACAGCAGGAACAGCAACCTCCTCAATCTTCATCCAGCACCCAGGATGATGCTGCAGCAGATGCCAGTGAGCGGCGTAACACCTTACTGGCTATTGCATTTGCTTTTGTGGCAATGTCTGTGTATGCTCTGTACAGTGGCTTGGTTCAAATAGAAATCACAAGAACAGGGGACCCACCCGACTTTGATGAGTCCACACCAGAAATGTCACAGTTTCATTTTAGAGATGAAGAACAGAATAATGAAAACACAACAGGCTAAATAGGATCATTACAGCAGAAAACTGTTTGAAAAAAAGTTTAAAGCAGCTACAGATGGAGAGAATTTTAGATAAGCATAATTCCTAACAAATCAGATTAATTTCTGATCAGTAATGTATATATTTTGACTGTTAGGTTAATGTGTTTTAAATACAATTGAAATCCGTCTTACAAGCACCATGTTTTATGGCCACCTTAGATTTAGATTATAGTCATAACAGAAAACAACACAATAAAAGCGTTGTGACGACTTTTATATGATGACTTCAATATGTTCTTAGTTGACAGCACGGTAAGGGTCGGTCGGTATCGATACCACAATAGTTTGGGATACTTGGAAATAATGGATACTTGCCAGCACGATAACTGTTTTTCGATACTGTCAAAAGAACAAATTAGCCAAAGAAAGAAAACCATTGAGTGATTGTTTTGCTTATCTGTTCTATCATACTCCACAATTGTCTTCATTATTGTAGACCGGAATTGCTGTTCAGTTAGTAGGTAAAAAAACGGGTCTTTCTGCATGAACCGGTATGCATGAACCACTCATTGTCTTCTATTGTTTGTGAGGTACTGTATTTTGGTCTTGTTTTGCATTTGTATTATTGTCGTTCTTTGTTCCTTTTGTTTTACGTAAAATGTGACCGGTACATGCAGAATCTACCAGAAAAACTTGTTTCTAGTCGTAAATTAGCGTACATGCAGTCGTGTTCCATTTCCTTCATGTGTGGGAAAATGTTTATCCTCTGGAGATGTACTTTGACCTTATTACGCTCCCCTTTCCCACCTTTGAGGAACGTCTACGTTTTAGTAAGCCTGCGTAGCTGGCGTCAGAAGAGGGAAACTGGGGAGAGAGAGAGAAAGGACGCCTGCAATAAAGACCCCATTATGTTCATTTCTAGTGTCCGCAAAATTCTGATTGGCTAATTCGCGCTGGGCGGTAAACATAGTAAATTCCCACGTGAAGTCAGCCATGCGTAAAAGCGCGAGTCGTTTTCTGATTGCTAAACGTATTGACAGTTTACATAATTCGATTACCAGTAAATCGGTGGACGTAATGCGAATCGCCCGATTCTTATAGCAGGCGTTCCTTCAGTTCTCCTCCTCCTTTTTCGCGCCCATCCCCCTTCCAGTTTACGCTTGCCACGAAGGCTACGTTTTAGTCGAAAACTGTCCATGCCGTACCCGTGTCGTATCGAATTTGCATGGAGAATGCATACCGGGCAATCCTTTGAAAAATATATGTATACTAGAGGTGCTAACCACTTGGGTCGAGCCAGAAAGCAAGGAGTTGTGGGCCATTCTTGTCTTTACTATTTCCCCCTTGGCTTTACCATCAAGGAAGGGTCACAGGACAACCAGTATGTCACAGGTAGCCGACTATTATGTAGCAAGTACATGACTCTGCAGTGTGCAGGAGTTTCCTGGTGAGGAGAGCTCCATGCCAGCATTGAAATCTTTATACTCGCGTGATTCATCAATTTCCACCACAACCGTGTCACTTGTTATTTTTCTTCTTGTTGCTGCCGGTAATAACACATCCACCGTGCTCTCCAAATTAAGTGTCTCGTGTTCTGTAACATTCACCTGTTTCCTGCTGCATGTAAAACAGTACGAGAAATATCTGATGTATTCTCTGCGGAACTGTTCGGTTAATAATCCGTAGACGATGGGGTTTACGCACGCGTGCAAACAATCAAGAATATCGGAGAATTTAAAGATCACGTTTGCGATCCCTAACCCCTGCTGACCTCCAAAGTCAAGCAAAAGCCAAGCGATTTGTCCGGGAAGTAAACATATCGCGAACAGAATTACAATCATGGCGAGCGTCTTGATAACTTGAATGTTTTCTTTCCTTCTCCTCTGTGCCTTTTTCTTCTTTGTTTCGGGTAAAGAGCTCTGAGGGACGGTTGAACGCCATAGATAGATACCAATTCTAACATATGCTACAGCGATAATTAACAAGGGTAGTAAAAACTGTAGAATAGAAAGAGCGAGGGTGTATGCTTTCCGGTAATTCAAGGATGGCCAGACCTCGAGGCAGAACCCTTCCTTAGCTTTTCCAACGATTGATAGCGGCAGTACTATTATGAAGGATGAAAAATAAATTAGAGCGATCCAAATGTATGCACTTCGCTTCTTCATCTTGGGTTTGTAAGGGTTTGTGATCAACCTACAGCGATGCACTGCCATAGAAGTGATGGTGAAGATGCTCAAAAAATAGAAGATCGTCAGCAGAGGGATCATAAGTCGACAGTAATACGAGTTTCGGTAAATCACGCTGAAGTGACTGTAGATGTTTATCGGCATGGAGACTACTATGAAGCTCAAATCGGAAATTCCAAGATTCAGAATCAAAAGATCGTAAATGGATCTTTTGTGTTTCTTCCCTGCGATCACTACAATTACCAAACTGTTGCCACCAAATCCTATGATGAGAGAGGCGATGTAGAAACCGAGTTTAATGTTTCCTTCTATTGCACTTGGCAGCTTGGAATCCGTGTTGTTAGACATTGTACATGTCCTTTTTTTTGCTCAGCTCTCAAATACACTTTAGCACTTTCTCTTATTCTAAGTCTAATATACGGCGTCTGTTTCGTCTTCACTTATTTAGTGGTAGAATCCTCCGTAGTAAAATCTTGCGAAGGGATATATTTTTTTAAATTTTCAAGTGAACTGCTTCAGCTAAACCTGCTCATGGTCTTGTTTTGTCTCAGCCAGGATAATTTGCCAGACCTGCAAAGGAAAATAACTTTTAATCATTTGGAGAGGATGGAAGGCGACTATATTTTATTACAGACTTTCACTTTTTCGAGCCTTAAGCTGTGTTGTTCGAGGGTTTGTTGTCAGCGCCCAATAATTCTTTTACCTCTAAGATATCAAAACCAAAATAATTATCGTTAATTTGTTAGAGAAACCTTACTTACAGGTATTGTATAAATACTGTGGGAAATGCAGTGAAAGGCTGTCTTAAGTAACTGAAATAAACAATCAGTCATGAAACTCCGCTGATAAAGTTCCAGATGAAAAGGTATTATTTTGCAGCAATACAAAACCAGCAGGTAATCATTTACCATTGATCACCATTTTTGAATAAAATAGGTAAAATCGGATCGCGAGCCGAACAGTTCTAATTTCATTTCGTTTCGGCCGGGTTATCCCACATTTATTGACTTGCATTGAATTGGGTAAATAAATTTAAGTATACAAGGCCAGCCGACAATATTACAACGAATATTTTTTAAAGCTACTTATAAGAAGGGAAATAATTTTAAGAATTAAGAAACAGATTTAAGGGAGAAATTTAATTATGAGTTGTGATTTTATGATAAGTAACAATGGGATAAGAAGTTCAAAATTGAATATTGCGGTTAACAATGAAGTGCAAGAATACAACCTATATTTTTGAAAACTAACTGATGACTTGAAAAATTTCTCATTTTAATGGTTTACGTACACGTGTGTTTTTAGGTATCTCCTTTTTTCCCCAAAAAATCATCCCCGGCATCATGCGACCAAAGTTGCTTATTTATCGGACATTTTTAGAATGTATTCAGTGCTTATAAATTCTCATTCACTTCACTGGCAGTTTGTCGTATTGTGAACATTAATTGCCACGATCTTGGCATTTCTCGGAGATACCCACATGGAGGTTGACGTTTTGCTGTTACTTGATTTACGAAAGAGACACTTACCTCAATGTCAACCTGTAAAGCAACGTCTCTACACCCGTCTAAATTGCTGGTCGTTTTTTACTGCAGGTGGGATTATTGACTTTCCACAATCACTCCTCACTGACATCTGTTTATAAATGAAAAACCCTCAGTTTTATCTGATTAATAATAAGTTTTTTTTTTTCTCCTAGCTCAGTTTAAATGGTGCTGTTTTCAAACTTCGTGTATCGAATACAAGTGTAATTTTCCGGCAGCGGTGGTTACAACTTATTTAGTTGCGTAGTGAAAAATCGAAAGAACTTAACTGTAATTCGTTCTTTGGAATTATCAAAGATTACCTTGGAAATTGTAACCCGCTGTTTTGTAATTAACGAGAAAAAGTAAAAGTGTCTTTTCTTATGAAGATTAAAAGCGATATCCGGTATGGGATAATGATGTTTTATGCGAAACCCTATTGCTCTCATTTAGATGCTCTAATTGCGTTATTTTCTTACATTTTTCACAGTTTTTTTGTGGATTTTCTCCTGAAACGTAATGAATCTTACCATTTATGTTATTAAGTCCGAAACTGTTTTTAAAAGCAGGTATCTGTCCAAAGAAATTTATATGGAAAAGGTTGCCGCTGTTTTGTTTGCAGTTAGTTCGACTGATTGTATTTGACGCTTAAAAATCGGCTATGTCCTCAGTCTGACTCACAACTAAATTTTTACTTTGAATTCAATTTAATATATTTTCTGTCTTACCTTTTTACTTCCACTGCCTATGTTAAAATCAAATACAAATTTCCATATTTGATTTTGTCATGCATTCAAAAAAGAATATCGCACTGAAAGCACACGGATCGTCACACCTTATCCGCAGGTTCAAAAGTTTAGCAGCATTAAATGAAGCAAGGATCGACTTTCTGAGGAGAAAGGGATACTGAACAGCCTTATAAATATTGTACGGATGGTATTTGTTTGTATGCAAGATATTTGATATCATTAAACAATCGGCCATTCCCTTCAAGTGAAGCTCAGGGAAGAAAGAGCCTGATTTTCGACCCGCTGCTTGCGAGTTCTATTCTATTTGGTATTAAATTTTAAAATAAGTAGTACACACGATGTACCTCAAACTAAAAGTTTAATTTTATATTCTTCACTAGGCATTTCATAAACGTATCGGCGAGTAAACAAATTCTAAAATCGTAAATAAGAATTCATGATGTTGAATATATTACTAGGATACTGAACAGATCTCAGAACTGACCAGGAAAGACATGACCTACGTACTGTTTTAAAGAGAGTTTACCAAAAACCATCGCTGGAATACTGCAACAGGTTTGGGCTCCAAATAATTTAAATTTCCTTTCATTTGCCGGATTTGTTAATTGTGTAACTGCAAGGGAGATTCTAAAATTCACGTAACAACACTCCCATTCATTTATTGTAGCAGCGAAGTCAAGCAGAGAGCTTACATTATGCATCCTCCTCGTGGAACCCTCACACCGACACAGATGTAAATCGTCTTCAGCAAGTCCAAAAGAGCGCAGCCCGCTTTGTATGCAATAACTATAAACTTACTACAAGTACTTCTGGCTTAGTTTAATGGTGCTTTATTTAATTTCTGATCTTTTTCTTTCTTACTTCGCTAATGTAAATGGTCGTAAATGTGTGTTTGTGCTATGTCTTGTCCATTTTGTTTCAGTGTGTCTTTCTACCCTAGTATTGTAATTTAGTTCATGTAATTTGGCGTCCTAGTCTCTTTAACTCCCTAGCTATTTTAGGAAGCCAACACCCTTTCAATTCATGTAAATTTCTTTCTTTTGAATTTATGGGTTGAAAATAAAGTTGTTGTTGTTGTTAGTTAGCGCACTTGGTTGGGATACTCGCTAGAACACAGACGTTTGTTTAATCAGTCAGTCCTCTTTTACAAGTTTCACAATAGTCTTTAATTGTTAATTGTAAATTTCCTGACCAGGTTACATGCTCTACTACCTCATTTTCTAGGAGGCATTACTTAACGTATCAACAAGCAGCTGTCAACTGTATTAGCTCACAGCTATTTCTTCTTCCCAAGAACAATCAGAGTCTGGAAATTACTTCCTTCAGAAGTAGTAACATATTTATTCTTAAATAGCTTTAAGCAGTCAGCCATGCCAGTTATAAGATCTCTAAACGTCAGTGCCAAGGCACTTACGTAGGCTTAAACCGCAAACCGACCCACCCAGTATTAGAGAAATCTATTTGGGTGTAATTGATTCTAAGTTCTAAGTTCTAACATTGTTAGAATAAATCTTCCACATAACTAACACAAATTTATTTGACCTTTTTAATTTAGGTCTTACCAGCAGCCGCTATTACATAAATCAGAAGGAACAACTCTGTACAACCACAGGATACAAAATATGTTATATAATCACTATCTACAAATGTTTGAACTATGACAGTTTTCCTAAATATCTTAGAGACATGTTTACTCTGCGTCAATCAGAATACTTTTTTAGAGGTACTAATATTTTATCACTATGTAAACCTGTTACCACTACTTATGGTCTCAACTCCTTTCGTTACTTTGCATCTAAGACCTGGAACTCCCTACCTAATAATGTAAGATCTGAGCCTACTTTAACTGGTTTTAGAAGACTCCTGAAAGTAATCTCTTTTCAGACATAATGGTGTATTGACATTCTTCATGTAAATAGATGTAAATTAGATTTTTTAATGTAAATAGATTTTTTCCCCTTTTTCATTTTTTTATACTATTTATGTTCTCGAAGATATTAGCCTTTTTTAGGCTACGGCTGTAATTTGAAAATTTAAAATTTAAATTTTTGTAATTTGTAATTTAAAATGATTGAAATCGTCCAAAACTACACTTATCTAGGGTCTAATCTCTTCAACGGGTAACTTTTCAATGGCACTTGACCAGTTAAAAGAGAAGGCCCTTCACGCTCTTTTCAGTCTAAGAAAACATACAAATTTCAGTAAATTGTCCCCATTCCTGGCAAGTAAAATCTTTGACACGATGATCTCCCCAATTTTGACATATAACAGCGAAGTCTGGGGTGTGTACGCAAAACCGGATTTTAAGTCTTGGGACAGTTCGCAGATTGAAAAATCCATTTACAATTCTGCAAGCGTTATCTAGAAGTAAGCAATAAGACATCAAATGTGGCATGTAGAGCTGAACTTGGAAGGTTTCCTCTTATTATAGCCATTAATCAGAAAATAATTAATTATACCTTATACCTTCAAAGTAAGGACAATATCTCTATTGTTAAACAGATCTTTTTAATGTCAGCAGATCTTCACTCTTCTGGTAAAAATAGCTTCTACTCTAATCTTATACTCCGAATTCTATAATTTGCCTGATTTTGACCCTATTTTCTTAACTGAAACTAAAATCAAACATTATGTAAACTTAATGCAACAAAAATATAACCTATATTGGCGACATACCATTCAACACTCTAAGAAACTCAAATTCTATAATATCTTTAAGAACGAATATATGCCTTCTCATTACTTAGACCTTACAATGAAATCAAATGACAGAAAACAATTAGTAAAATTTCGTATAAGTAATCATAAATTAATGATTGAAATTGGTAGATATGAACAAATCACAAGAGATGATAGATTGTGCCCTACTTGTGGAGGTAATGAAATTGAAGATGAAATTCACTTCCTTTTTCATTGTCCTAAATACTCAATTCTTACTGGGACGGATTTTATAGGAAAATAGGGTATCACCTACCAAATATAAAACAGTTATCTCCTTCAGAAGTAACCAATGAATTAATGAACTCTCGTAATTATTTTGTAAATATTCAATTATTGAAATTCATTCTTTCATGCTTAGATTTCCGCAATAATCAAATTATCAATCCAGACTGACGTATCTTAATTGTACTTTCCCTTTCTTTGTTACACTGTTGTAATTTTATTTTGTTATGTTGTAATGCTTTGCAATACTGTAAGGATTTATAGTCATGCAAATAAAGCTACTTGTTGTTGTTGTTGTAATTTCGAGTATAAATAAAGTTCATGTATATATGTATAAGGTTTCAAAGTCTGTCGATACACTCCTAAAAAAGCCTGAATTTTAATTTTCTTTATTTCTTTATATATTTACCGCTAACTGTGTTGGTAAAAAGAAAACAGATTATAACTTTTGAGCCTTATAATTTTTGTTTGTCAAAAATGAAGTGATGAAAGAGAATCTGAATTTATCTTCATATACACATTATCAAAAATGAAATGAATAAACCATATGTCTTGCAAGCTAAAAGATGCAGCTCTAAATTATCACCACGAACGTTTATATATTCACTCAGTTAGGGAATAGTTTGAAAGAATACTAAAATACAATTTGTATGAATCATACAGTAGAAAGCCAAAGAAAAAAAGGGTGGCTCGCAGTAGAGGTGTCCGTATTAAAGGTGCATGTCCGTCTTAGAGAGGTGTCCGTATTATAGAGCTGTTCGTATTAATTAGAGAGGTGGTGAGGTCACAGGTTCAATCCTGAGTGGGGATTTTAGATTTTCTTTTTTACACTTAAAAATTTATTGAAAATAAAATTCTTAAGTGTCGACATTACGAGATATAAGTCTCAATAAAGTGTCCCGCGTCCTTCTGGACGGTATGATTTAGGCACAACCAGGTGTGGGGGAGAAGTAATTTGCCGCAAAAACGTTTCAACAGTATTTTCTGAAACAAAGTTTGTCCTCGCCCCCCAGTCAAATAATCCTGGATACGCCCCTAAGAGGTGTCCGTATTAGAGAGGTGTCCGTACTAGAGAGCTGTTCGTATTAAAGAGCCTTACGTATTAGAGAGGTGACCGTATTAGTAAGCTGTTTGTATTGGAGAGGTGTCCCGCGTATTAGAGAGGTGTCCGTAGTAGAGAAGTGTCGGCGTATATTTTGTAGTAGAGAGCTGTTCGTATTGTGGGTGTTCATAATAAGGAGAGGTTCAACTGTAGTTTCAAAATTACCCGTTCTGCGCCGACATGCGCATTTTCGTGTTTCCTGCCCCTTTTTTCATACTGTAACCCAGGGCCGGGGGATCTGGGCCGGGTTGTTCTACTCAGGATTAGCGTCAATTTTGAATTCAGTTAAACAACTCAACAATTGAAAATTTTCCAAAGTTTTCTGCCCTTCAGTTTCGACTTTAAGTTATCTTCACTACTGGCTATAAATGACCTTTTCAAAACATTTTTAAACAGAGAAATGAAATCCTCGGTTAACTTTTAATCCGGGATTAGCGTTAATCGGCTTTCGAACAATCGGGCCCAGGTCCCTCAGTTTCTTTTTCGTCGTCACTTAGCGAAGAGAGGAGAAGAGATCTGGGGAAGACTGGCCAAAACACCAACGATGGCGTTATCCCAGAACGCCGGTGGATCTATATTTATTAACGAACGTTTCAATGATTTTCTGGGAAGGGGAAGAGTTACTTATATTTTCAAATAGACGATACAATGTGATAATAAAACATATCTGACTTACTCTGACTTGCTCAGTACAGAAAATAACTGTGTCCTTACGTTTGTGGCTTATACTTTTTATCTTTTTGTTAGGCATTTTTCATTTATGCCTTAAATAAACAAGCGCTGTCCTTTTCATATTCTTTTTGTTTCACAGTTGGAGTATCGAAGTGAAACGAATTCTTGCTACCAGCTTTCACAGATTAGTCCATTTCGTATACTAGTGAACCTCGCCTGAGGGAAAATAGAATAGTCTATTACGGTGAATAGATATTGAGACAAAGCGAAGGAGAGTAGACACACTCTCGTCTTCCGTGGATGATTTTTTAAAACGTCTGTTATCAACTACGAAGCTTGGCTTAAAATAATCAGTCTTTCTGGCAACAAACTAACAATTCTTAGTTTACAAGCCAGCCATGAATTACCACTGAGACGATTAAAAATTACTTTCCTTGCGCGCGAGTATTGTTTAGACTCTCTGTTAGGAGCGACTGATTGCAAATGACTCTTGGTAAGAAAATTCAGCTTTTCCTCTAAATCAATTGAAATTTTGGAATTGCATTGTGTGTAAAACATATCGTAATGGACGTGTACTGGCAAAAGAAAAGGTTAAATTATCGGTTATGTTGACTTGTTGTTATGTTATTTTTGTATTTCTCTGAGTTAAAAATGAACTCGATCACACGAGATTTACTCCTAAAATCTCAGGATTAATTCCAACCTATAAATTTGACTGTGTCTTATTCCCACCTACCTGACATGCACGATTTTCAGCAACGAATTCGGTCTCTACAATGTTGCATGCGACCGAAGAATTATAAAGTTGTGTTGGTGTGGCGGGGCATGACACCTGGCCTCTCTCGCTATTTTCTTTATCTTTACTCATCCAAACAATAGCACAGCTAGGATGTTTTACTTCATTTGTTTGATGGTGGATTTTCCTATAAGCTTGTGTTATAACATTGTTAACTGTCACTTCATACGGATAATATTATTATAATTTACACAATAACAAGAGAACGATTTTAATAATTCCGTTAGTGATTGTCAAAATACTGAACATATTTGAGTGTTTAGTACAGGAAGAATTAAAAATGAATATGAAGAAAACACATGCAGAATTGACCGATATTAAAATTTCATTTCCTGACTTGATATCGTGGAAGGAAAATGTGTTTAAAATTTCATCATGTTTGCTTGCAAAATTCTAAGGCCATTTCAGTTCTTTGTCAGCATTAATTATTTTATGTCACTCTCTTGGAGACGATGATGTAGCTCCTGCCATATTGTTCATATTGTAACATGTTGGATTGTTAATTGGTCTGTGTAGTAACGGCAACCGGGGAAAGGAAAAAAAAAAACGCTGGAAAAGGAGGGGGCGGCTTGCTGTTACAGGCACTCCAACCACCCTCTCTCCTTATACATCCCTCCTTCGTTCTCTCTCAAGCTACAAATCCTGCATATGAATTTCTCCATATCGCTTTGAATACTATTTTAAGTTTTGCGGGATCACCATCTGGACATCCCTTTGATAAAGCACACTGCGCATGCTTTTAGTGTAGACTAACTCCTATGATGCAAACATACCCTCGATGTTCCGTCTTCAGCTACTTTGTGCCGCATGTAAAGCAATAATTTAAATATTCGATGCATTCTCTTCGGAAATGTTTATTCGAGAGTCCGTAGACAATGGGGTTTACGCACGCGTGCAGGCAATCAAGAATATCGGAGAATTTAAAGATCACGTCTGCGACCCCTAACCCCTGCTGGCCTCCAAAGTCAAGCAAAAGCCAAGCGATTTGTCCAGGAAGTAAACATATCGCGAACAGGATCACAATCATGGCGAGCGTCTTGATTACTTGAATGTTTTCTTTCCTTCTCTTCTGCGCGAATAAAGAACCCGGGACGGCTGAGCGCCAAAGATAGATCACCATTTTTGCATATGCTATGGTAATGACAAGGAAAGGTAGCAAAAATTGCAGATTGGAAAGAGCGAGCGTGTATGCTTTCCGGTAATTCAAGGATGGCCAGACCTCGAGGCAGAACCCTTCTTCAGCGTACTATTATGAAGGATGAAAAATAAATTAGAGCGATCCAAATGTATGCACTTCGCTTCTTCATCTTGGGTTTGTAAGGGTTTGTGATCAACCTACAGCGATGCACTGCCATAGAAGTGATGGTGAAGATGCTCAAAAAATAGAAGATCGTCAGCAGAGGGATCATAAGTCGACAGTAATACGAGTTTTGGTAAATCACGCTGAAGTGACTGTAGATGTTTATCGGCATGGTGACCATAATGAAGCTCAAATCGGAAATTCCAAGATTCAGAATGAAAAGTTTTGGAATCGACTTTTTGTGTTTCTTCCCTGCGATCACTACAATTACCAAACTGTTGCCGCCAAATCCTATGATGAGAGTAGCGATGTAGAAGCCGAGTTTAACGTTTCCTTCCATTGCACTTGGGAGCTCGGAGTCTGTGTTGTTAGACATTTTTGGAGCAGTGGTCGCTCTTATCGACTAACAAGCACTAAATCGGCTTCTGAAAAGGTGTGCATGTTTTCCGTTTTTGCTCAGCTCTCGATACACTTTTATTAGCACTTTCAATCTATAGGACTTAACTCTTATTCTACTTCTAATGTACGGCGTCTGTTTAGTCTTTACTTATTAAGTGGTAGAATTCCCAGTGGTAAAATCTTGTGAAGGGATATTTCTTTAATTTTTCAAGTGACCTGTCTCAGCTAAACCTGCTCATTGTCTTGGGTTGTATCCAGGATAATTTGCCAGATCTGCAAAGGAAAAATAACTTTTAATCGTTTGGAGAGGATGCAAGGCGATCGTATTTTATTATTAGCATTGAGATTCAGTAGTGATTGTCAAATTTGAAATTCCTAGATTTGGAACGAAAAGTTTTGTTGTTTTTTTACCTGAGATCATGATCACTGTAATTAACAAATTGTTGCAGCCAAATCCTATGAATCCTATGATAATAAAAGCGATGTAGATGCTGAGTCTACATTTCCTTCCGTTGCATTTGGTGGCTCGGAGCCTGTGCTGTTCGACATTACAGCAACGCTTCTTGTCTGGGCGGCTGTTCAAAATTAAAGTCCAAAGGGAAATTAATTTCCTTGTTTGTCGTTTCGGTGCACTTAGGAAATTTTAGTGTTTAGAACACACCTCTCGTTCTTTCCGCTGGAGTCTATTCTGCTCCAACTCAGGTTGAAGCCTTGAAAGGGGGTGAAAAGGGAAGATTTCCCCCCCGGGGGAGGGGGGGGGGTACTCAACAAAGTTTTGTACAGGGATGCTCCGCCCCAAGGTCCAAACCCTTACCCTTTCATATACCGTTTTGACAGAAAAGGTACCCTTTTCATATACCTTTCATTGAAAATGGTACCCCTTTCATATACCTTTCAGTGAAAATGGCACCCCTTTCAAATAGCCTTCACGTGCGTCTGTTTGATATATTTTGAAAGGCCCTTTTTATAATACTTAAATGACAGTTTTCCTTACCTTTTTTATGCTTCAACTCGTGTTCTCGCTATCTTTTCCTATTCTTCGTGAAGTTCCTACCCTTTCATATACTCCAACTCGTGAAATCCTTAGCCTTTCATATACCTCCAGCCTAAAAAAGGTACCCCTTTCGGGCGGAGCATCCCCGTATAGCCCATTAGAGGGAGTACCCCCCCCCCCCGGGAAAATTTCCCACAAGAGAGTCGCGTACGATAAAACCGCTGTAGTGAGCCAGGAAACAAAAGGAACTTGAATGTTATTCTTACACGAAATACTCGAGCCACTTCCTATTTATTATTGTTCTATAAAATAAAAAATAAATAAATTTTATTTATTGAGGGTTACACTTGACATTTCCTTGAAAAAGAAAACCTGGAGCGCTTTCCTTTTGTATAGAAAATCCGGTTGTTCCGGTGGTAAATTAAATGGAACAGACTTTTCCACTGGAAATTTTCCGGAAAAAAGGGAATACCTTCAGAGGTAGTTCTCTTTTCTCGTTTATACCGAAATGATCGGAAAATCCTGTACAATCTGCTGCGTCCCACTTGTGCCATGCTCCTTGAAGAATTGAAGGCCATGTTTGTTATTGTAAATCGTTAGTACCCAGTCTCGTCAAGGAAGAAAGATGAACTCCGTGCAAAAGGAACACGCTCTTCCCGTTCCATTTTGATTGAGGACAATTTGTCCTGTTCCTTTTGACAGGAAATTCTACCCGGTTTTTCCATTCAAATGGAAAGCGCTCCTGAAAAACTTCTGGCCCCTCCGTTCTGTTTATTACAAATTGAGACATCACGTCAGCATTTTCGATAGATAAAATTATGTTCAACAACTCTGTTGTCAACGTTTAAATCGTAGTATTTTTATCGCCGACCATGAAGAATACTTAAGGCGACGTACACTTCAAGTCTCTTCTGAAAAAAAAAGTAATTTATAAATTCCCATCGCCAGCAGAACCATTCCGTTTTTTCTTTTTTTTTTCCACCCGATGTTTTGTAGATTGAATAGTCTTTATGGTAGGATGAAAATTGGAAAAGTAACTAACAGTTATACTGGACTTGGCATAAAATACATTGTTTTTCTTTGAAATTCTCTTTATATATAATAACGGACCCTTTGCTCGCTGAACGAGAAACATTAATGCACTATAAACAATATGGGCGGATTGCTTATACATACTTTATACGTCTTTATACTGTAAAGAGACGGACCTATAGAGCAGATTCTGCGAGCACCGCCAGGACAAGTCAGTGATTTGCGTACTAGCTCAGTTTTGTTGTAAATGTGGACATTTCACGCCACCCTGGCTATCTCGAACCCTCGCTACATCTCGATCTCCCGCTATCTCGAACAATTTTCCGTTTTCGCATCCTGTCATTCCCGTCCTCCGTTTCTACACCGCCTTGTTTTCAACTGAACCGAACAAATAGGTCAAATAGTTTTTCGCTGGTGATGATGAACTTATTCTTATAGGTTATAGCTATGTATTCATTAATTATTGCCTCTGCTTCATTAACATTAGATGTTAACAAAGCAGACGAGTAATGGAGCTATACTTAATAAAGTGACTGCTTGAAATAATATACAATACAGGCGTGCGTTTCTCGAAAGTCCTGAAAACGTTTCGTGCCCGAAAGCTATCTTTTAAAGTCAGTTTCTAACGAATGACGTTGAAAGTTTTAGCCGGCAAACCAGTCCAGCTCGTGCAGTAAACGTTAGATTTTAATGCCTAGCTTTCAAAAAAAAAAACGGAATCTTTGTAGGTAAATATTTTGCACATAACACAGCTTTACGGGCCCGGAAGGTTTTCGTGACTTTCGGGAAACGCACGCCTGGTCGTGTAAGTTTTTGAAATCAGTGTGATCGCGACAGTGCAGAAAGAGTAGCGATGGCGAGTTAGCACTTTAAAAATGACATTCAGTAAGAGCTTACCTAACTATAAATAAGAACAAAAGGCCATAACGAGTCTGCTCCGAAAGCTTGAAGGGCTCATGCTCCGACGCAGACGAGTAATGGAGCTATACTTAATAAAGTGACTGCTTGAAATAATATACAATACAGGCGTGCGTTTCTCGAAAGTCCTGAAAACGTTTCGTGCCCGAAAGCTATCTTTTAAAGTCAGTTTCTAACGAATGACGTTGAAAGTTTTAGCCGGCAAACCAGTCCAGCTCGTGCAGTAAACGTTAGATTTTAATGCCTAGCTTTCAAAAAAAAAAACGGAATCTTTGTAGGTAAATATTTTGCACATAACACAGCTTTACGGGCCCGGAAGGTTTTCGTGATTTTCGGGAAACGCACGCCTGGTCGTGTAAGTTTTTGAAGTCAGTGTGATCGCGACAGTGCAGAAAGAGTAGCGATGGCGAGTTAGCACTTTAAAAATGACATTCAGTAAGAGCTTACCTAACTATAAATAAGAACAAAAGGCCATAACGAGTCTGCTCCGAAAGCTTGAAGGGCTCATGCTCCGAAATATTTTAAAAAACCGTTCACGAGAACATGAATGTTGAATAAGCCCGCAGCTGCAGAAGGTACACTGTAAAGTGCTTCTGATTGGTTCCCATTGTTTGACTTAATTGAAGTTTGACCAATAAGAGCTCACTTACAACTCATTGCTTCTGAAACGTGATGGATATTTATGGATTAATTAACTAATAATAAAGTGATTAACACCTTAAAGGTCACATTTTATTAAAAGTTCGTTCTCTTGCAAAACTTTACTTGTGTCATTTTATGATCCGTCAAACATAAATTCAACAAAGTCAACATCGCTGATTGGATGATTTATGAACGTTATTCAAGACCGGCCACATGTCCTTTTTTCTGCGGCAATTTTAGAAGACGCTTTCTGTTTTAGAAATAAATACATAAATTATATTCTGATCATGTCCATGGTTTATTTTCAATTATTATATGTTATAACTGTCCATGATGAAAATGGCCATACTCAGGTTTGCGTCCTGAGCGGATCACTAAGATGGACAGTTTCAGAATTGTTAAAATGTTTAAACGGAGACTGTTTCCTGTGTAAAGTAGAAACTTTCCCTGGATGTATGATCTACAATTTTAGCGAAACCTTTGCAAATAATAAAATTACACCTGTACTGTCTTTGAAGCGCGCATGTTTGTCGTCTGTCGGCAAATTTGTAAAATTTATAAACAAGCCATAAATATTACGAAATACTGGTCTCGTCATCTGTCTCGTTCTTTGTTAACTCGACCAAGTTTATACCAATATTTCCCCAATACTGATCTCACGCTAGTTCAATAAATAGAGGTTATTCAACGTGAAGTTGTGCAATACGGCTGAGTATTTTTACGAGCCAGTTTTTATTTTTTCGAGCCTTTAGGCGAGAAAAAATAAACACTGACGAGTAAATTACACATTTTTCGCTGAATAAATTGTTTATTATACGACAGTGTAAATCTTCTCATAAAACTAAGTTTTTGAAGCTGTTTTTCCTAGAGCACGGTAAGAAGAGTAGACTAAGAGTGTAATAACGTGTCATATTTGCACTCGTTTTGATACGTTATATTTGCACTCTAGAATGCTATGTCGAATAATAAAAATATAATTTACGTATTATTTACATAAATTCACTATTTATTAATAGCTGTCTTATCACTGATGCAACAGAGAGCATGAAAATGACAACCTCACATGCTCGAATATCACTCATTATAAGTTTTCTCCTGCGTGGCTTTTCGATAATTATGTTTTACCGCTTACTTGTACAGAGTATTTATTACTCCAAACAATGGCTAAAGGTGAGTAATAGGAACACATTTTAATTTACTGGTTCGCTAGAGCGTCAAAAGCTGGATTTCTGTTTGGGCATATTCTTTTTTTTTTGGTTCTTTTATTTATTTATTTATTTATTTATTTATTTATTTTTCTTTTATGAATTAGGAGCAATAATACAACCTCGTTCCCAGGTTGGTTGCCAATAATAGAGCTCAATACCTCCACTGTTGACCTTTGGGTTTCGTCTTTTTGTTATAATACAGAACAAGAAATAAAATGATCAGCATATAATTTCTCTGTACATAACTAAGGCCCCGTCCACACTTATCCGGATAGTTTTGAATCCGCAACTTTTTTGTTTCGGATTGGCCTTCTGTCCACACGTACCCGGCGAATTTGGCTCACGAATCCGCAACCTTTTTGAATCCGCTGTCCAGAGTGGTAATTTTTGAAAACGCTACGAGTACGGCATCGTGTGGACGGTCGAAAATGCGGATATTTTTTAAATACGCTGACGTAACAGTATCGGATCCAGTCTTTAACCGCGCGAATATTTAACATGGCCGACCGAAATATTGTCGCTTCACTTCTACTTGGACTTATTTCAAGTCTAATGACGTGTTTACATTGAACTTGGCTTTAAACTTGGCCTTTGCGCATGCTCTGTTGACAACATTTAAAGAGGAGCCCTGGGTACTAGGGCGAATCCGGATACGAGTGGACGGGCAAATACGATTCGAATACGCTACGTTTGGACGCGAATATTTTCTAATCCGCAACAAAAAAGTTGCGGATTAAAAAATGTCCGGATACGTGTGAACGAGGCCTAAGCAAACAGGCGAATGCTAAGCTTGGAACTTGTATTTGAACATGATGACAGGATGGACAAAATTAGTGTGATCATTAGCAAAAAAGCAAAGATGTTATAGATGTTTGATCTCGCCGGCTGTGTTTTTTGTTTCTTACGATACAATGCAATAAGTTTTAGTACACGATAAAAATTAAAGCGAGTGCCGCTTGTGGGATCGTGTTAAAAAGTCTTTACCTAAATGGCGAGAGTTTTCACTCTTTATACTGTTTATAAAAGGGAGGCCAAGAGCACAGGCTTTTAATTAAATATTAGTTTTCATTCATAGGTAAACGAAACTCATTTCCGTTTTGAAAACGGAGGCAAAGGCAACGCGGCCAGTTAGTACGATGTCTGTAACAGAAAAACCTGGGACGACTGATAAAGTTCCAACATACCAAAAAATTGCCCCCTGAAAGGAGACATTTTCTTCGGGCGTGCGCGTTACTAAAATGAACTATTAATAGATATGAACCGTGTAGCGCCAATCGTATGAAATGGATATGTTTAAAAAAAATGTTATTAAAGTGCTTTTGAAATTAAAAATGAACTATTGCCCATGCGCAGTTGAGCTCGAACGGCCTGGGCGCTAGTGCGCGCAAGTCACCAATAGAAGCCAAAATGGGCTCAGTCGAAGCATATTGCACTGAAAAAAAAAACGGCAAAATGACGGGATTTTTTTCACTCCAACTAAATCATATTTCCCACCAAAATGTTCACTATTAAAATAAGTTATACCGCTGAAAGCGATGACCGCGCGGTTGAACTCCATACAAACCTTTACGTGACATTGGTCACTTCACGGTCAAAATGACGGGACTTATTTTTTAAGTTATTAAAATATTTCAACGTTTGCAGATATAATAATAACCAAATTACTGGAATCCGAGTGTGGATTTCCGAAAAGTAATTGATAAATGGGCGAAATTTTGATTTTCCCCTCAAAAAATGGCGTTTTCGCTGTGATTTTAAGGGTCAAATTGAGGGCCTGGGGACGAGTTAAAAAATTAGAGGCAAATGTCATCCAATTTTTTGTCATGATTCTTCGAAGCTTCCGATGCGCACCGACGGTTTCTCGATTCCAAACATCGCATTGACATGGTTTTAGATCTTCGTCATCTTCATCATCATCATCATCATCGTCATCATCATCATCTTCATCTCGGATTTAATATGCTGCTTATTTTTTAACATGGTTTTGGCCATGTAATCGCTGAAGGATGGTTTGTGTCTATCCCGGCTCATTTTCTTTATAGCGACAACGACATGATATTTCAAATTCTTTGCCTATTGCTCATTGTCACGCGCTGTGACCTTGACCAGTTTGAATTTGAGCTCATCTGAGGTCATCACCACGTGCAATTTGATAGAGAATTGGCGTTCGCGCTGATTTTTCTATCTTTTTGCTGCTACACCGTGTTGACGAGACCCAACCAGGTCGAAACAGCTATCCACGGTTGCATTTTGGCTTTCAGTTTGTGCTCTATCATGTCGTTGTCGCGTTAAATGTTCTACGTTTGTATTACTATTTTTGGCTGATTAGATCTTCTATAGATCCTACGTACTCCAGCGGTCGTTTGCTCTTTGTTCTACTATGGTTTTAGACCTCGTAAAGTGGCCGCTTTTCTTGTATTGAAATTTTACCTTTCAGAAAGTGATTTTAAACAAATCCTTTCATCCTGAATTCTAGTTCCATTCCTAAATTTATTACCCATGACACTTTGCAAACTTGGAATATAGTTAGTTGAGCGGCCATCTTGGATTCAGGATGTAGAAAATCAAGGTAAGAAAATTGCCTTAAATCCAACTCTTTAAGGCAAAACACGGACTTGAAAATCGATCTATATTCGGTATGATCTATTCAAGAGTGTTTTAACGTGAAGAACTTATTGAATCGCATTTTCAAAACACGAATAGCTTGTTTAGTGGCTGTTTAAACCATCTGTAAGTACGAGCCATAATTCGAGTCAAACAGGCAAACCAAAGTGAGATAAAAAGAACAGCGACGTTAGAGCAAGTTTTAGTTAATTTGAAAATGCTTCAGAATCTTCTTTCCACGGGTATATTAACTTGGATTTAAGTATTTACTAGTGAAACATCAGGATATGACTAATGTTTTTATACTGACACGGTTCGATAGTTGTTTAAAATTAAACGTAACGACTTTTGACTAACTCAATAAAACAAACACCCACCCCCCCCCCCCCCCCCGTTTCATAATGTCCAGTTTGGGAAGAAAAAAAGGGGTCCGGGCAAGTTCGAACCTTGGGTCCCTCGTCGTCCGTCAGCCCTAAAAAGGAGCCAGGAATATATACGTAATTAAGATCAAATATTATTATTTCAAGGTAGATACGCATCAAAACGCGTGTCTCTGTTGAAAAATCCGTTTGGATCGATTTTAATTTGCATTAAAGATTCCAAATGCGAAACATCTTAAAGCTTATTGTTGTTTAAATTCGTTTACAGCAAATTAGTTATTGTTATCGCTGGATTCACGTTGTTCTTGTTACGAAACGCATTCGTAACAAAGTGTTACGTTACTAAGTTTACAACTGAGTAATGGAAAGAGCGAGCGATTGAGTGAGTGAATTTTCCATAGTCTCCGATAACCCGTTCATTACGCTAGCTTCGTGTATTCACAGAGTAAAAATGTGGGAACTATGTCTAAAGACACTCATCGACGTACATTTTGTGGTAATTTATCACAAAACTTGACCATTATTTCAGTATTCGGTTTCTGTTACATGTAACAAAAATTCTTTTGGGTTTTGAAATGACACCGCATTCCCGTACCGCGTGATATTGCGTCTTGAAAAGAAAACGTTCATCCAGCCCCAATATTCAGCCTCAATGAAAAAATCAAAATCACAAATCATTGACAAAAAATCAATGAACATGGAAAATTGACCCCAGATTTCGGGAGCAAGTTAGCTGCAATACGAGAAAAAGTGCCATATGGCTGTTGATGAAAGATCATTGAACGAATGGTCCGGCAACGCTACAAAATATTTATTAGCTCCCCGAAGGGGTTTTGAGGACTAAGTTACAATTTAAAGTACATAACATAGTTAAAATTCAGTGACCGGCCAAAACTAACTGTACTTGACCGAGCTAAAAATTTGTTTGACCGATGACTGTCCGGAAAATATTTCAAATCCTGCCTTTTTTATCTCTTATTTGATGCGAAGACCTTCTGTGAGTTACATCACAATTGGCTGCAACAACATGACTAATGAGTTTGAATCAAGACACGATGGTCTCGTTTAAATAAAATTTATTGATCGATTGATTTGAAATTTAACGTAAAGAACTGTAACACTTAATAGCTTTCCTTTAACTACAATATCGCCAAGAATATTATCGTCAAGACTACAGTTAAATGCCTTTTTCAAAACATCATATTTATGTTTCTTAAAACGAAAGCTTGATTAGTTATTACTATTAATATTTTCGTGGTTGTATTGTAATTATTAAGGGAGAGGAGAGAGGTAAGACAAACATTTTCTCCCTTCCCCTCTCTTATGCTCTAACCATTAAAATTGTTATAATGCAGTGACCACATCAACGATAACTTCAATTCAAATGTTCTTTGTTTGCTGTAATTTCAGAGCAGTAAATTCTGTCAGTTGTTGTTTCTATTTGATTTTTAAAATTGTTATAATACACTGTGACCGCATCAACCATGTCCTCCGCCGATTTGAATTCAAATGTTTTTTGTTTGCTGTAATTTCAGAGCAGTAAACTCTCTGTCAGTTGTTCTTTCTGTTTGATTTTTTTTAAAATTGTTATAATACAGTGACCGCATCAACGATGTCCTCATTTGAGTTCAAATGTTCTTTGTTTGCTGTTATTTCAGAGCAGTAAATTCTGTCAGTTTTTGTTTGTATTTGATTTCCATTGAGGGGTCGTTTTGAATCTTCGTGTCCCTGCTGTGACGAGCTTTCAAACGGACGTAAAATTTTGAACTCCCTTAAGATTGAGAATCTACAACAGTAACACAAATAGGAAAGATATTTAACGTAGCCACGCCTAAATTGTTTGGTGATACTTCCGTAAACAAGAGGATTAAGACAGCTGTGAAACACTGTTAGCACGAGTGAAAACTTAAATATCACCATGGCGATTTTCTGCTGTTGACTATTGCCGAAGTCTAATAACATCCACCCGACCTGGCTCGGCAGCATGCAAAAAGCAAATATCATAACAATGATGGCTAATGTTTTCGTCACTTTAAAGTTTTCGCGCCTTCTTGCTTGGTTTTCCAGGCTTTTCATGGCAGCTTTAGTTCTACGGCGACGTTGGCAGGAGTGGTTAAGATCCAAGCCAATTCTGATGTAGGCTATTGCGATGATAACTAAAGGAAGTACATATTGCAGTACAAACAAGGCAGCGGTATATGCGCGCCTGTGGTCTAAACTCGGCCAGTTTTCTTTGCATTCATTGGTTTGTTCCACTCTGGCAACGATCATTAGTGGCAGAACATTTATAAACGATAGGATCCACAGCACAACAATCCACAACACAGCGGACTTATGACGCATTTCCTGTTTAAACGGGTTTAGGATCACGTGACACCGATGGATTGCCATTGACGTCAGAGTGTAGATGCTGACGAAAAATGACACTGTCATAAAGGGGCGAATGAAATGACAAAAAAACGCGTTGACGGGAATTGTGTGAAACATACCATAAATATGAAGAGGGAGAAAAAAGATAAGTGTCAGATCAGACACTGCTAGATTCATGATAAAGAAATCATTCACTGTTTTCTTGGCGCGTTTTGCCGCAATGACGATTAAAACGAGCAGATTTCCGATCAGTCCGATCACAAACGTGGCGATGTAAAAACCAAGGCGCACGTTTCTTTCTGTTGGACTTTCTTGATGAGGTGTGGAGTTGTTAGACATGCTAGCTCCTGATTCTGTTCTTCTGTTGTTAAAATTCAGACAAGGTTTTCAGCGTATGGAGCACTAGGCAATCAAATCGTATGACTTCACAAAGAGGTCCTGTTGCTTTATCCTTTAATCACAATGGAATTTCTAGGAGATAAACAAAGCATGTTACGTTACACGCATGTGTATTGATCTATTCTTTCAATACCTTACGTTTGCCCCTAAGGTTTTTCATTGCCTTTGGGGGGGGCTTTTCGAAGCCCCCCTCCAGTAAAATTGTGGTAACTCTTACACCGAAATAGTTATGAGGCTGAAATTTTCTGACTTTTCCTAGAATTTATGTAGAGACATTTTGGTATCCATAACATGTCAGTGTGATTAACCATGTTGCCATGGCAACCGGTTTTTGACACATACGTTTTCAAAATATTAAAAAAGGTAAATTTTTTATTTTAAGATCTTGTTCTTTGACTTATAGTGCATTTTCTTGTTAGAATAGTTTTTTCTTGGGACTAGTTCTTGAAAGACATCAAAAATTTTTAACATGAAATATTTGGGGGGGAGGGGTAGGTAAATTTTTGCTCTCTTTTACCTAGAGACAAACATTTTGTACTATTTATTAAATAACGCTTCTAAGTTCATTGTTTGGATAACAGACATAAGTTTGATACGTGTTTTATACATTCTGATCCTTTTGTCTTTTAGATATTTTTAAATTTTAATTTCAACAAAAAAAAAATAAGAAAATCCAAGATGGCGGATCCAAGATGGCGGACAATAATTTCAAAATTATAGTTTTATCGCTTTTTATTGCTTTTTCTCGCTTTACAAGTGTGTCCTTGTTTGTATTTATTATGTTTTAATATTAAAGAGATGATTTTACAGTTATATTTGATATTTTAAGTATCTGGATGGAAAAATATCAAAGAAACGTCGGAAAAACAAAAAATGACGTCATTGTGACATCATAATTGGGTGTGGCAGGTCAAAACTGGGTGTGAGGTTTCCTTGTATGGAGGTGAACATTGTGTGAAAATTTCATGGTCCTAGCCTTACTGGTTCCATAGATATAGAGGGGTCCGAGGGGTTCCCCCCACCCCCCCAGTCACAGATTGCCTAAAAAAGCCCAGTCTGAATAGGGTTATTAAAGGAGCCACTGTCACGACATACGCATGTACAATTATGTTTTCTTTTAATGCCTCATGCATGTACGATGTTGTTTCTTAGCTGTCTTAGGTTCAAGGGCAAGCATCACGCAATACGCATGCGCGATGTTTTTTTTTTTATTTTTGCATCTGTCAGCACACGAGTTGGATTCGTGTATTTTTAAATTTAGTCATTTTTTTTTTCAAATATCGTGCGCGTGATGCTGTCCTAATGGACTTCTGGTGTTATTTAAGGCAGATGACTGGTGAGTACTTTTAAACTGAAAATTCATAGACTACAAGCACCACCTTTTATTCAGGGATAGTCAAATTAGATGAGCGCGCGCGGAAGTCACCTTCCGCGCGGAAACTGGCCGTGTGTTGAGTTTCCTCGCGTCATGCAAATCTCTTCGCTCGAGTGTTTGGTTTCTAGCTACACTACCCCTGAGGGTAAAAAGTATTCCACTGATGTTACAGGAACGTTATCTCAAGCAGTAAAGATAGCTATTTGCCGCTATTTCATGTAAAGCTGTGCATGTTTAAGCCGTTATGCGTTTAAATATATTGTCTTATACCAATTTGGCTGTTAAGTTACCAAGGAACCGCTCTTGATTAAGTTTTGTTGATTGTGGATGCACTCATGAATTCAGACTTCCTTTGTCTTAGTTTCAATGATTTAATCGAGTTCTTAAAGCGCGCACTCCAGTTTGGTTAAAAGTTGTCTTAAATGCCAACTTCATTCATATGGAAAGACTTAGAATGTTTTGATGCCCAAAAGCATGCATGTGACTTTCTTAAAAGAAATCAACATAGTGTTGATATCAGAAGAGATTATTAGAGCTGCTCGTTAAAAAGCTGATAATTAACAGTATTTTGGCTAAACGTTTATCAGATATGAAGCGCACTAAGATTCGATACAGTTCGCACTGGTATATATTTTTTCGTGTTGAAAGCAGATTCGAAAGAACGAACTTTGCGACCACGCATTTAAGCTTGGACTTTACAACTCCATCCCGAATGGGGCTCGTTTGAGGCATAAAAATATCTTGCTGTAGATGTGTTGAATAACAACTACTAGCACCCTCCGTTGTTTTGCCATTTGATTTTCAGTGTACAATATTAAAAACGGCAAGTCAGAATTTAATATTAAATAAACCATTACATGTAATAAAGTCGATCTAATTTCTATTTTTTATAATAGCGCGCACTGAAGAATAATTCCCTCAAAAAGCCAATGACCGGTTAATTTGAAATAAGAGATTTGTTTAAGAAACATGATTTAAGCAAAAATTTATCTGGCTAATTTTTGTTCTAGATTACGGCAATTTAAAGATATAACTCGCAATATGCGCGGATAAAATGTGAAGATAAACAAACCTTGTTAAAATTACCGACGCTTTTGAAATCCTGATAAACAGCTGCTGATAAGCCAGCGCGTCAGTAACTTGTGCACGGTAACTTTTGCTTCACTTTTTGACAATTCAGATACGAAATGCTAAGTTGCAAACTAAGTTGAATCGTGCGGAAAATAAGTGAACAAAATATATGTGTAGTTACCTTTGATTAATACTGCCTGGGAAGCTTGATTACAAATTATATCTATGAAGCGGACACCGCTATTGATCTTATTCATAACCAATACCTTATTTAAATAACAATCCCCTTTGCGAGACAAGTGTTAGCAGCCATGACAGCCTGTTATGAAGAAAGGCCATTTTACTTAGGCTTTAGTCATTCAAATCAATAGTCGGCTTTTAATAACAATGTTCGGCTAGGAGTAGGAAACGCTAGTTTGGGCGTCAAACATTGTTTAAACAGGACTGATTCGTTAATATTTTATTCTGTCAATTTTACCGTCTGTTTCAACAATGTTGAGAATTTCAATCAATTTTTTAAAATGCATTTTTTTTAGATATTCAAGTCAGAACTTCGGACGTGACATAGGAACTAAGACAATTTTATCTACCTCTTCCGGTAAATGTTTCTTAAACTCGTTTACGAAAAGACTCTTCACTTGATTAGAACGGTGAATGGAATTGGTTTACAGAAACATAAACAATTCATATATAACGACATTTCTGATTTGATTTCAAATCTGTTGTTGTTTAGACCCAGTTTCGGTAAGCAAAGATTTCGTTTTCCCTCACAATAACCTGTTATAGGCCTTTTCAGATGATTTTCCACAAAATAGATACGATTGAAATAGTTTTTAATGTTAGTGTTACTTGCATTCCGGCTCCACCCTTTTGCTACACTATGTTCTCATACAAGGAGTAGTAAATTAGATGTTTTGTAGTTTAAATATTCATATTTTATTTAATATATACATAGGTGGCCTTGCAGCAGAGCTCCAAAGGAAAAAAGTAGATAATTATCAATCAACGTTTATTATTTAGAGGTGAATAGCATAAATAAATCAATAAATAATCATTCAGGAATTTCCGTACTTTTAGAATATGAGCATTAATACATTTCATTTGGTGAAAAATAACGTTACAGTGTTTGGGACATATTTTCGTGTGACTCGAGAGCCTGTCAAGGAATGAAAGAAAAGAAGAAAAGAAATAGTGTTATGTTTCGGAAAATACATACAAAAATACAAGCTTTGGGAAATTCTTCGACAAGGAATGAGGAAAAAAGGAAACAAGTAAGCTGAAATAAATTCGTCGGGAGTAAGACCTGGGAATCAGGCGGCGTGCGCGCGCACGGAAGGGTGAATGTCCACCATATGCAATGTCATGGCCATCTAAAAAGACTCGCACTATTTACACAAGAGTTAAAAGCTTCCAAGAGGTGCCCACGCCAATACATTTATTTTTAATTACATTTTGTACTCCACAACTACATTATTTCTTTTAACATGTTGGTAAATAAATAAATAAATTAATGAATTAATTAAATAAGTTAATAGGCATTTAATTAAGGTAGTCTCAATTCGTTCCTTCTTATAAGTGTCGTCATGTTGACATGATTGTTTTAAAATTATTTTCATTTTTTCACTGCATAATTTGGGAACTGAAAAATTGTAAAAATGTATATCAATTTATGACCGACTTCTTCGAATATTCCTAAAAATAAAAATTTTATTTTTTATTTTCAATTCACAGTCAAACTTCATAAGAATTGGTGGTTAAACAATCCATAAAAAACAGTGTTTTTTGTTTTCAAAGAAATGAGAAAATACTTATGTAAGGTTACTCGTGAGCGCTTCAGTTTAGTTGTTCAATTGACGAGTTGTATTATGTACAATTTACATTTAAGAAGTTTCATTAAATCTTCACCTCATATTCTTTGACCTGCCTGTTTAAGGGTTTTGCGTTATACTATGTTTGTGTTTTGGCGTACAAAAATTGCGTTTTTCTGTTGTTGGTTTATTGAAAAAAATTATGTGTTATTATCCGTTTCCACGGTGTTACATTTACATTTCTATAGGGAACAACACAATGGAAAAGGGGGTTGGGAAATTTCTTACACAGTTTGCCTGTTTTGATGTTTTAGTAAGTAAGTAACTTTGTTGGGAAAAAAACACATGTTACTATGTTTAAAAATCAGAAATGCATAAAACGTTTTACATCGATCGGTAAAAAAGTTAAAAATTAATTTAAACAGCGATAATCAGATACGGCAATAAAAACTTGGTAGTGATAAAAATAAAAAATGTATATTTAATTTTCTTTACAGTTACGAAGCTGGAAGGAGAGAAAAAGTTAGTTGGTTTGCTATTTATGTATTCAAGATTGACTTGAATAGCTTCCGCTTTAAATACTTTTTAAAGATCTGGGGAGTGGAATATGAGTGAAATGATGGGGTTCATTCCCTGAACTTCAGCGGAGCACGAGCTTTCCTTTCAACTGAACTTTTAAGAAACTGATGACAATGCACTGGGCGTATTTGGTACTAAAAATAGCAATGTTGATTCGATATCCAACCATACGTTATACGTGCATATACGTGCATGTAACGAAGATGAAGTTGAGGTGATATTTCATTAAAAAAGAAAACTTTTTACTTATGATAAATTTTAAAATCTAAGTAGATCGGCAAAGGCTTTCAAATATGTCCTCGAAAATGAATTGTTGGGAGGCAGGTGTTGAAGAGAGATATACTAAAATATATTTCACAATTTACTTTCGTTTATTTTGAAATATATCGCCATTGGTTTTTACTTAAAACCTTAAGAATATCAGAATATACACATTCAGGCCTATTTTATCCAAAAAATATATTGAACTGCATCCAAGTTAATTAATGCGATGTTTTCATTATCAAAAATCAATAAAAATGGGTATTAAACTCAGTCAGTACATCTTTCTGTTAGGATATAATGAATCCAATGCAAATAAAGATTCATATTCTAAATCTTGAACGAAACGTGACGGTTTCTATATTTAGTGTAAACTCATATGATCCCTTGTTTACCAGCGGCGTTTTTGAAGTTCCGAGTTTAGATTGTACTACAGCTATCTCTCTTTTTTTAAAAGGAAAAAACGACAATTTTTAAAACAATTTAAAATTATACCGGAAAACTATCCCTTTCTGCTTTTCAGTTACTAGGCACTTCCTTTTTTTTCTCCTCCACTTTTCTCGTCACCTATCCCAAATCTCGTGCAATATTGCATACGCAACAGAAAAAAGGTTTAACTGATATTCGTGGCAGCTATAATATATGTTATGTTCAAAATACTCGAAAATAAGGAGCCATATGTGACATTGATATTTATCTCGCTCGGTGCGATAAATCAATGTGATTTTCGACTAAGAAAACTAAGGCAAATACATATCTTACCTGATTGAAATTTTTCGAGGTCTTTTCGTGAACTTATTTCAGTCCCGTTTTTGCTGAGTGAAAATCTATGTCTTCTTCGTTCCCGTTTTTCGCGTTTGAGGTTATATTTTTTTTTCAACCCAACCATACAAAATTCAAATTGGTTTAAGCGACGTTCTGGTGTTTGGTTTAACCTCCGTTTAGTTTCTTGGCTTTTTCCTTCTGTTTAAAAATTAATTGAGCTGCAATATTGAAGAGAATGTTGAAAAACCAATCACATTTACAACAGGTAAACAGATTAAGATTGAAGTATCCGAAATGCGCGGCCTTTTTATTGCAGCCATCTCAACACGTGTTGGCAGATGGCACGTGGAGATATCCGGACATTTCTAAACAAAATAATTAACAATGCTAAGAACAGCTATTTGAAAAATGAAAAGTGCTTGTTAGCGGAAGCTTTCCACTGTGATAGACGGCGAAAAAGCGGTTGTGCTCTCCAAATAATGTCTCTGGCTTCTGGTTATGTCATGCGGTGCAGCTCTTCAATGTTCAGATCAAAGTTTAATTTCAATGCTCTTTTTTTTTCACTTACAATTTCATGAGCTCAACATTGGGAAATTAATAAGATTCTTATTGTTGCTTAATTTAAGAAAGATTCTGCTAAAAAGACTGAACTGCAAGTGTATTAGATATTTTGCTCCCATTTTCTAGAACAAGAGTTTTCACGCACGGAAATAAAATACCAGTCTAATACAAGTTAAAATTTGTCAAAGCTGCCTTTCAAATTAAAAGGCCAAGAATAAGTTCTTAGCACATGAAGGGTGAAATGACGTAGTTTATTTTCACCACAGTTAACTTAAAATGGACGTAAATCCACCATTCATTAATCCTCCTTAGATACATGTCGTTTTTTACTGGAGATGTGAGGTGAGCCTTCAATTCAAACTTATTCATGTTAATTTATAATCTCTTATAGCATTTATGACACAGGAAATCAGCTACAATACAAGATCTCTTTAATTAAGAGAAAACCTTTTCGACTGTGTATGCTAATTGCTGTGTAAAGTTTCCGCTATATCATGTTTGAAAAGCGGCATTTGCAAAATGCCGGAACAGAAACGAAGTGGAGAGGTTGAAACAAACCCAGAGCACGAAACGGTTCACTCTCAACGTAACGTATTTCATACACTGTACGGAATAGCTGCTGATTCCATGGTCCGGACTGACTGAAAAAGTTTACTAACACAAACAATATTTTTGCGTTGTTTACCCTTCTGACACTTATCATTTTACTTACGGTTTGGCGCGGACAAGGACTCATATTTCACAATATTACGAGAATTTACTTTCGGCTCCAAGAACTTATTAAATTGTGAGCTTCTTCAGTTCAGTGTAAGGTTGTTCGAAACATACCTTATCGAAAACGGCAGATGTTTCTCTATCCTGTTTTTTTTTTATATTATTTTTCCGCCGATGGCAGCAACTGAATAGATAAGGTGTAACACGATTTTTATCAACAAATATTTCTGTCTGCATGGTACCGTAGGTGTTGTTTTAAGTCTATTTATCGCCAAGAACTGGGAATTTTGCTGGTGACAACTGGCACCTTGCAAGACTTTGTACAGCCAGTATGATTAAATTGTCTTCAGCGAGAAAATGTTAATTTTTTCCCGCAAAAGCCTTAGTCGTATCAATAACAAAATTCTCGATTGTGATTGGTCATCCGCGTGCCTATTTCTTACGTAATTGGCGCGCGATCACGTGGGTGTCTGATTACAGCTGTCTAATACAACGTTTTCTATTTGTCAATCATGTGCAATTAAATAGGTTCAAACTGATAGAAAATATCTCTGACGTTTTGAACCCGCATAGACTTGTTAATCTCGAATTTTATTAAAGCGATCTTCCTATGGCCTACCATGGGTGAAGAGGCTCTCTCGCGACACGCTTTCGTGAGAATTGTCGGCCGAAGGCGGCGAAAATACAAGAGACAGATGAGAGCGCGAGACAAGCCTCCCGCACCCAGGGTATCTATGACCTTGAAATGTGTTTATTTGGCTGTGTTTATTTTACAAAAAAGTTGGTCAGAAATAAAGAAAGATGGTAAAAGTTACCCACGCCCGTGACATGATAAACATTACATCTTTCTCAAAAAGTCGTTCGTAACTCTCTCCACTCCCACTCCCTTTGACTTTACTGTTTGTAGTTGTTTTAAATTGATCATCACATTGGGCTGTTTTAAACAGTTTTTTTTGCCACTTCCAAAGACCGTGTTTGTCCAATTTTCTCAGTGATCCCGCAGTTGACTCACACTTTCGCGATCAATATAGCCCCGTCACTTTGAAATACGTTGCGCGGGCCCTGAAATAGCGCGCGTATATTTCAAATTCTAATTGTTAACGTTGTTTTTTATCAGGAAATCCAAGAAACTATTTACCCTATTTCTTAAAGTTACCGGATCTCTATCTCTTTTTGGAAAGATGCTACTTGACTAATTTTCAGGAAACTCAACATTTGCAATGCTCTCTCCATGAGTGACATAATAATAGATTGGTTGAAACAGGACTTTTTGATTTGTGTAATAGGCCACTTCAAAAAATACCATAATACTCTTTAAAGTGCAGGTTTGGGTGGTGCTTGATGTAAGCCTGATTTTTCCAATTTCTATTTTCAGTACGAACTGTACGTGCTATGCTTCAACTTCTTAGCAATTTGCATGCGGTGCACATTTGTATACGAACACACAATGATACGTCCTAGCGTTCCTACATGTATTCTGAACTCCATCGTGCCATTCTAACAGAGGAGACTTGAATAATTACACCCCGGTGAGGCTGAGCCTGCACATAAAAGATTATTATGGTATTTTTTGAAGTGGCCTGTTAACTATCATGCAAAAGTCTACCTGTGAGATTGTTTGCGAAAAGCAAGTAAAATAAATATAACTGAAACAAATCTTCAGAAACAGATGTGACACAGGAAAACATTACTTAATTGCTAGTAAAAGCTAGTTACAACGAATCACTGCAGACATCGTAATTACAAAATATCTTAACAGAATATGCGGAATACGGCGGAATATTTGACTGGTCGTTAAATTCTTTCCCAGAATAAAAACGTGAGTCTTGTAAAGAGATTTCTAACTTATAAGTCTGTGAATAAAATCTCCGGTTAAAATATAACGACCAAATGAAAGCTATTGAGCAGTACTTTCCTGTGGTGCTGTGTACTGTATTTTCTCAATTAAACGCCCCCCGGCGTTTATTTCAAACTTGGCCAGGTGGACCCGGCGTTTCTTTGAATCAGCAGTTTTTTCTCGCCCGCCATTTTTAAAGAAAGGGTTATTATTCGTTTTTCTTGGCGGCCGTGTACTGTGCCCTTAAATCTTAAGTTTATTATACCACAAATAAACGTTTGAGGGTCTTACTTACAACTTCCTCTATTATACCCGGCGTTTATTCGGGGCCAGGCGTGTAATCGAGAAAATACGGTATTATGCTGTACAAGGTGGTTCTAACTTTTGAGTCTGTGGATGAAATCCTGAAGTGTGACCATTCAAATGAAAGCTACTGAGCAGTACTTTCCCGTGGCGCTGTGTATTTTGCTGGACAAGGTGCTCTAACTTTTGAATCTGTGGATGAAATATTAAAGTGCGATCGTTCAAATGAAAGTTGCTGAGCAGTAATTTTTTGTGCTGCTGTTTATAGCATGTTTATTATGCTGTACGAGGTAACTCTAACTTTGCTATTTTTTGTTTTTCAGTATACATACATACATACATACATACATACACACATAAATACCTGATACATACATACATACATACATACATACATACATACATACATACATACATACAAACATATGATTTGTGAAGTGAAATTTGGAATCCTTTTCCAGTTTCTAAACTACTAGTATCCTATCATTCATTCATTTGTCCTCCGCTCTTTTATGCAAAAAGTAAAAAGTGAAAATCATTTAAAAGGATCATTCCCTTTCTATGTTATCGTAAAAAAAAATGGATGGGACAAGTACTAAGATGTGTGATAATGAAAACACGTGTGTAACATGCTCGTCAGTTGCCATAGCTGCAGCAGCTTGGCTTCATTGAACTGTACTTGGACACGATTCGTTATATTCAGGTAAATTGACTGACCGAACAGAAGTGAGTGAAGCCTGAAGGATTGCAATTATTATCTTCGGCTCAAATAGGATGACTGTTTCTGCGTTGGATGTCGTTGTAAAAGTGGAATGTGAAATAAAGAAATTCATTGTCAAGATATCAACAAAGGCTTATCGTTTTAAATGTCAGTTTTTAGCGACTCAAAAACGCAATGATGTGAATTGCTTCCCTTCTCAATCAGTGGCTCTTTCAGTTTGTATTGAAGGCGTCCATGTTTAATTTCATGCCCTTAATTTAAGATATTGTGGCAAGTCATCCAAAACAAGTACACATTAACAAGTTAACACCTACTAAATATGAAAATCATACAGCGGAAGCAGAATATTGTACGAGACTGAATTACAATAATCAAATTATATTTGACGCCGGTTATCTTCACTTTCCTCCACATTTAGCTTTCAGTTTAAAATAAAAACTGTTAAAGAACACAACATTTGCAATACATTTTCGCTTTGTGGGTTATTTCTTTAATGTTCGCTTTCCTTTTAATTACAGTCATAATCAAACGCTCTTCATTTCCTCCGCAAATATTTAATAATTTAGTCAGTTCTGATACCTATTTTAGAAAGCTAAGTAAGCTTAGATTCGTTTATGAAGTGGGTATCTCATTTTTTTTAGTTGGTTTTGGACAGTGAGCAAAATGTCGAAAACGCTCTGGTCACAAAATGAATAATACAAGGTGTTACCTGCAAAATGAATTTCATGGATATCGTTTTTTATTCACTAAAATGAGTCATTTAAGGTAGAAAACAGAGGCAATGAATTGTTCGAGTTGAATTTTAAGTTCAGCGCTAAGCAATCAGACTGAAACCAATAATCAAACAGATAGAAATATAAGTTAGATAAGCTAGACATACCTGAGAGTAATCTTTTTCTTGAATCAAAGAATGAAAGATTGGTCGTTCATTAGATGTAATTTGCAGTCGTATTTTAAGTCTTTCTCCTTCCTTAAAATCGAATAAACCAGCTCTAAACGTTGCTTTCAGGCTCCAGTATTAGCAAAGATAAACAAAGTACGTCTGAATAAAATAGAGAAAGATAAAGAGAATGAAAAGGTCAATTCTAAGCATTTTACTAACAAACATTTTCCGTTTCACGTTTTTGCTATTTGCATACGAATAACATTGGACGATTACTTCTGTTGTTGTTTATATCAGCGGCCGGCAGTACCCATTCAGAATCATTATAACAATGCTAATGTAATTAATACCTTCTAAAATACACCCACGATTGGAAAGCATTTCAGAAAGCTTTTGTTAGATCTTTTTTTCAAAATTTGCTAACGAGCTAGCATTTTAATTCAAACGGAAGGACCGGCTTCGCTAAATTAAATAAGTTGCTGCTGAAGAACGCGAATATAAACTCAAGCAAACACCTAGTTAACCTCTAGTAAACACAATGATTTACCTCAATTCTTGCCATTATAGTTTTGTCTGTGCTATGTCTAGCCTGGTTATAATGTGCGGCAAATAAAGCACCGCTGCGTTTTTTTTTTTAGCTGACGTGTTACATGGCAGTACAGTTGTTATCGCTGGTTGATATCATGCGAAATGACCAAACAGCAATCAGTAGCATGCACGCTATGCGAAAAATGATCGACTGGCCAAGGCGTGTCTAGCAAAGGCAAATAAATACAAGTATGATTTATTTTTATGATAGTTGCTGGTGATTTATCACAGATTTATGGCGGTAACCGGGATACTTGATCAGTTGTCATGGTAATCTCATTTGCAATCGCTTTAGCGCCTGCGCATTAGAAACCTACACTATTACATCCTTTCTCGCTTTATACTTTTTCGATTTTGTTAGAATTAAACACCAAAGTACAGTAAAATAAATGATACCGTGTAAATTTTTAAACTCAACCTTAATCTCAAACTAAGTTTTTCAGTTGCGTCATGGCCGGTATTTCAGTCTTTAGCAATAAAATTAGTTTTAATAACCAAACCACTTCAATAACTTATGAAGATTCACGAGTATCTGAGCTTTGTAAATAAATATTGTTACGCGTGGCTATTCTTCGAACGACAACAGTTTATGGTTGAGCAACAGAAAATATCTCCTACACAGAGCAACTATTCAACAGCAACGACGACAGCTCACCGCGTGTTCGCACACCTACTACTGCGCATGCCTAATGGTAGTAACGCAACTAACACACTGGCGTGACACTATCTCCCTCCCAAGAGATTGTCCGCCCCGGACAACAACTAAAATGTTAATCAAAGAAACGTTCATTAATGTTCGGAGTCAGTGTCAATGACATAATCAGTGAAGCGTCTGGGGTATCTCATGGGTCTGCTGGATCGTCTAGGGCCTGGGTCACTTGAAGAGCTGTTCGAGGGACCACTGGGAGGGTCCACGTGGATCGATGTTTCTGGTGGCACCTCTTGGGTAGGTTGTTGTTCAACAGCAGTGGCAGGTGCAATTGTGGGACCTGGGGACGGTAGTGTTGAGCTTGACTCCGTTGTCTCTTCACCCGCATTGAACCAGTCTGCACTTTTTCGCCCTTGATATACTGCCACAAGCGATCGCGATGTACCACTTTCGACTTGGACCGCTGACCCCGCTGCACGCGATACACAACATCATTGATACGTGCAAGAACCACATATGGCCCTTCCCAACCTCTGGCCAATTTGGGGGAAATCCCTTTCTTCCTCTGTGGGTTGTGTAACCAAACAAGATCCCAACGAGTAAATGGGTCTGCATCACCTTGGGTGTCATAACGTTGCTTCATCTGCTCGCCAGCATTTAGTGAATTAGCGCGAGCAAAGTCATGTACTGTCTCTATTCGCTGGCGCAGGTCCTGCGCATATTTGGTCTGCGACTGAAAGTTTGCTTCCTCCTGGGGGCGACCTATCACGAGGTCAGGGGGCACACGCATCTCTCTCCCCATCATAAGCATCGAGGGAGTGTAATTGATGATTTCATGAACCGCAGTTCGGTAGGACACCAGCAACAGTGGAACATGCTTGTCCCAGTCCTTCTGCTTTGCTTCAACAAAAGCGGACAGCTGAGCTTCGATGGTACGGTTGTAGCGTTCCAACATCCCATCCGACTGAGGCTGGAGTGGGGTAGTTCGTGTCTTATGAATTCCCAAGATCTCACAGACTTCTCCGAACAGGTTGGACTCAAAATTTCGCCCTTGATCTGAGTGCAATTCCACGGGCATCCCGAAACGGCTAAAGAACCCTTCCATAGGGGCGTTGGCTACTGTAACTGCCTCCATGTTGGGAATGGGTAACCTTCTGGCCACTTTGTAAAGTAGTCCATTGCTATGAGCAGGTACTTATTCCCATCAGCAGACTCAGGCAATGCTCCTAGTATATCAATGGTCACACCCTCCATCGGAGCGTCTACTGTGTACAAGGATAAAGGTGCTCGTGGTTTCCGTTGTGGACCCTTCCTGGCGGCACATAGATCACATGACCTACACCACTCCACATCCCGTCTGCAGTTTTCCCAGTAGAACCTCGATCTGACCTTTCCGCGCGTCTTGTTTATTCCAAGATGCCCACCCGTGACTGTATCATAGAGTTGTCGCAGTTGCAAGACTGCAGACTGGCTGTCTGTAGTTTCCCAACGCCTATGGTGCACACCATTGATCAGAACCAGTGAGTTCCACTGAGCCCAGTAAGCCTTTGTCGCGGGGCTACGTGAAGAGACTTATTTCCAGGATGGGCGTTCATTTAACACCATCCAACGGACTACTGGGCCGATATCGCGATCTCTACACTGTGCTTCTGCCAAGTCCGTCGCTGACCATTTCTTCTTTCCGAACACCACCGCAACTAACTCAGGCTCCGTATCGCAACCTTCTCTGTGGTGGTGTTCGCTGTTGTATATGGTGCACAGCATCGCCTAACTGTTTATCAATGTCCTCCTGGCGTTGACAGGTTCTGCAGCCAGTTGGGAGGCATGACCTGCGAGATAGGGTGTCTGCCTTCTGATGGCTCCTACCGGGACGGTGCTGTGTAGTGAAATCATATTGCTGTAACTTCTCTAGCCAGCTTACGATCTGCCCATCAGGATTATGAAACGTCAACAGCCATTGTAGAATAGAGTGATCCGTTGTAACTGCGAACTTACGGCCATAGAGATACACATGGAAATGTTCAATTGCCTTCACAACAGCCAACAGCTCCCTGCGGGTAATACAGTAATTTCGTTCTGGTTTCTCTAAGGTTCTGCTGTCACACTCTTTGGTCCAGAGAAAGTTCTTCCCCTTCACAAATCGGCGTTAATATTGGAGGGTAGAAACTAAAGCCTGATAATCATTGCGCTTGTTTTCGGCCAGGTTACAAAGGACTGCAAGCGCCGGTCCGGTAAGGCTTGTTGCTAGGAAGGCCGCCTTTTTTGTCTCATCCCAGCAGTTCATGCGAGCGGCAATATTGAATTGCGCCAAGTAAGGTTCCCATGGCGTACGGCCGTCATATTTCACTGGTTTCTGCAGTAGCTTTGGTCGTGGTTCTCCATCGGTCTGGGGCGAAGAATCGGGCGTGAGTGGTTCTCGTTTTATCCGCCCGGACTCAGGAGTTGCACCGACAGGTTGCACAACAGGACGTTTTACGGCGTTCTTTTCCATTTGAGTTTTCACATCGGCCTCTACTCGTTCCAAGCGCTCTTTTAAACTTTGTAGGACGCTTCGAAATTCCTTTTCTGCACTGGACTGTCGCTCTTCTAACAAGTTCAGTCTATCGGTGAATTTAGCTTGGAAGATCATCCAGTTTCTCATTTCTACCTCACCTGACACGGACTCACTGCTCGGCTCAACACTACAGCCTGTCGCAGTAACTGTTGATGATTCCAACTTAGGACCTAGTATTGCTGATACATTGGACTGAACCTTTTCATTAGCCTTTTCATACTTGATCAAAGCATCCGATCTATGACCGGCTCTATCGCGAATTAGCTTACTGTCAACGCCAAAGTTCCTCTTCCTCGATAGTTCTTGGGGAGCGAAATCTTCCTTCGGCCATGGCAAGAGCGATATGTAAATCACTACTTGTTTACAATACTTTTAGAATACAAATTTGGCGCAACGCGAAGTATTGGATAGTTAAAAACAAACGTCTTACAAATACAATAAATGCTAACTGAATACAACAGATCATACATGCAATGGCATTTTAAAGAAAAATGAAAAATGTAACACTGCGTACTGATTTAGTATTGTTTCATTGGAGAAGTCATTTCAAAAATTCGTGCGTCGGGTTTCATTATGTCATCATTCCAAACACCTCGAAACAATAAGTTTCTCGGTGTTTGGAACCTATGATGAAACCCCTTGCACTCATTTTTGAAATATTACCGTTCCGCATCATTAAAGCAGTTTCACTTATAATAAACTTATGAAGTAAGATCTTCTAGGATCCGGCAAATATTTGGAAATGCAAGTGTGTGAAATGTTCCTTTTTTCGTTTCGAATTCGTTCTCCGGAATAATGTCAGTGTTGAAAAATTCAAAACCACAAAAAAAACCACGTTCTTACATATAATGATAAAACGTCAATCGTCTCCCACCTTTTACATCCTGCAACTTATAAACTAAAGACAAATAAATGAAATATTGATAACAGCAGATCATGGAAGATGTAGAGGCTTCCAAAGCCAAACGGCTAATTTTAAGTTTTGTTCGGTTATTAAAGTTCCTTCCAGACCGAGCTAAATAAAATAATTAAAAACAACAAAAAGCGTCGTCATGTTGTTTTCCTTTGTTTTTTATTTTGTTTTGAGGAATGCAACAGCAATAGTTAATAAAATCTGACACAGACCTCAAATGACCAGAATAAACACAGAACAACAAAGTAGAACAGCATTCTAATAGAAGTATTTTATTTTAATCAGTTAGTAGGACTAGCTTGATGTCCGATAAAGGAGTTTTAAAAGCAGAGAACATGGTAGATAGATAGATAGATAATCTTTATTTATCCATGGACAATTCATCAGCTATAAATAATAAAAAACATTTAAAATATAAGCCTGTGACTGTACAGTTAAATATTACTTTACAAGCAACACCTTGGATACCCTGTTATTTTGGATAGTTTTCTGGGTCCCATATAGCCTGCAAAGCCAGATACCACACAGCTCTTTACAGCCTCTAATTTCATTGGACCTCTGTATCACGCGCAGCTCTATTGTTTTCAGGGCTAGGGTCCATTGTTGTGATGTTTGTTCTATTGTTTTCTCAGCAAATCAGAGAAGACCTTGTAAGAGCTGCGTACTGCCCTTGCAAAGCAGGCGTATTTGGGGGGCGAACGAGCGCTGCGTTTTTAAAAAACCGCAGACTGAGGCGAGTCAAAAGATGCGACCAAGGATATGGGAGTCAGGCTGGAAGTTGAAGGAGGGGGGAGGGGGAGAGGATGGAAAAATACGCCCGCCCGCACTCATTGTTCGTTTAGGAAACTCCGCTCGTCCACGAACGGAGTACCTGTCTGGTGCGATAGGTTGCATATCGATTGATACCTGTCAGCCTATGGCATGTTTTTCCTCCATGTAGATTCGAGGATTCCCTGGCTTCAGAGTATCAATAGCCTGTTCCAGGATCCGAGATAGTGGGAACGCGCGAAGTAAGAAAAAACTATCCCCAGTTCCCCCGCGATTTTTTCCCTTTTGTTAACTTCGCGCGTTCCCCACTATCTCGGAGCTTGAGTATCAAGAGTGAAATTAACCACATAAAGCATTTATCGCGAAAAAATAGCATGTGAAGTGTCGTGTTGCTGGCTAGATTGGCGTATTCTCAACACTGCAACCGAACCGAGATAATGCCGGCTTTGTTTGATCTTTGTATCTGTATCAAAGGCGATTTTTTTCTCGTCATTTTACTCTACAACAAGCTTGATTTTACGAGGTCGAACGGCACTCGGACGAAGGTTTACAAACCAAATCGGTTTTAGTACATTTTTTAACGTTGTGTGATAAGAGTTTCAATCCCGGAGGGGGTACTCCCATATATGAGCTATATACATACACACATTTATTTATTTCTCTTTTTATTTCTATTGTAATTTTATTAGGTAATACCATGTATTTATATGGGAATACTGAAATAAATTGTTGTTGTTGTTGTTGTAGTACGTGCCGCTGTGAAGGGTATGGTTTTCAGGCAGTTTAGTCTGGGATAGGATATAGTAATCAGATAATTTTGGTCTAGAATAGGGTATCATTTTTCGCGAAACTGATCAGTTGCGTGGTAAATGTCAAATATCGGTACGGTGGGCAGTACGGCATTTTTAGTGACCCCTGGTAACTAATAACAAAGAAAGCGTTCAAAAATTTTGTCTAGGATAGGGTAGGGTTTTTCGGTGTTTAGTCTAGAATAGGGTTGCAAAATGCAGCTAAAATGGTCTAATATAGGTTAAGGGTCTCAGAGTCCCAGCGGCACACCCCGCCCAAAAATTTGCAGAGTAACCCCCCCCGCCCCGGGGGGGAGGGTTTCAATATAAAATGATCGATATTGGGCTGTGTTTGATCGGCACCCGAGGAGACACCACAGGCCTGAATTGTACGTTTTAATAGCTTTATGATTCTCCCTCGCTGATAACGTCTTCATTGATATCTTGGTATTTTAGATCTTTTGAACTTAACGTTCACCGTTGACTGTACGAAAACGCCGGTGCGGTAATCAATTGACAAGCGCTTTTGTAATACAATTTTGTCAATGTTTTCTCTGCCTGGGATACTCCCGCTCTCAGATATTTGTCTGGCTTTCCATGCAATTGTGCAAATAGGTTAATTAAATTACAACGGACTACTAATGTCATGGCAAACCACAATTTTCTCCTTTGACAACAGAGGCAATTGAAATAATGTCTTGGTGATTCTATAGTTTCATAAAGACGGCAGCAATAAAATAGAAAGCTTGAAAGTAAAAAGTAAAGAAATCAAACGCAGCCGTTTTGGGCAGAACCATGCGTCCCTGGGGATAAAGCGCGGTTATATGTGACCACATGAATTATATAATTCGTGTATATATAATTCATATGAATATAATTCATTATATCACAGGCCTTGCGGGCAGGTATTTTATCTTGCTTTTCTCATCCCCCACCCCACCACCTCACCACCCCACCCCTCCCCACCCCATTTCACTCCTCAAAACCCCCGACGTTGTGCAAAACTAAAATGGCGACCAAACACTTAATTCAGCACTCCCTCACCAAACAACCAAAACGCCTGCATTGCAGGCTAGGTGCAATACATTATACATAAAATGAGCCTGATTAATATGACACTCGTTAATACCGACAACGGACAGCCTTAACCTCCCACACTGAAATTTTGGTGTCTACGTCTTGCATTGATCTTTGGCCCCTGCAGATATTTTTAAAGTGTTCAACTCTATTAGGTGAAACAAATAAAATGAAAAGCTGATCGTACAGTAAGGAATATATTTTTAACCGATTAATTTCGAACGGCACGGCCGTTATTCTTCAGGGTATAACCGTACTAAAAGAAAAAACGTTACAGATTTAAATATATAACAAGCAAAAAGATATGAAAATACATAGTGGTATAAGCTTAATGGATAAAAATAGGAGTACTGAAGTAATCAATCTATTATTGTTTAAAAACACGACTCGATGGAAGAGCATGTATTATGAATTGACACCGTGCATAAATAAAGTTAACCTATCTACCTACCCACCCTACCTACCTACCTACCTACCTACTTACCTACCTACCTACCTACTTATCAGTTTATTACAACACATGTCGCATACATTTGAACACTTCGATATGACCACCTGTAAATATTATGTGCTATAAATAGAACCAGCTGATACTAATCAGCGACACCAGATATTGAAATGTCATCATCTCAATGACAAAACGAAACGTGCCGGCAATGAAGTTGTTAAACGTAACTCTAAAATAGTAAAGCTTTTCACACTACCTCTATAATTGAACAAACACTACATTTTTACAAGAAACGTTACATTGATTTGCGAACTGGAAATTTCACCTACATGTAAATCCATAATTCCTATTTACTTATTTTACCTTTTTTTTATTAAGACCAAGAGAAAATAATTGTTAAGTTTCAGTTTCAGTTTCAGCTTATTAAGTGTCAACAGGAAACCCTAATCCGACACTGGATTAAGACTTATTAGTAAAAACCATTGTTAAAAGTGCACTTCTTTACTTCAATTTACAATCCTGAAACCTTTCTGTCGAGAGAAAGAAATAAAACAACACAACCAAAAACAAAAACTTATCCAAAATGGAAAAAGCAAGAATCCCGACTATCAGATTCATACTAAAATAAATTAAAAAGAAAACTGAATTGTTAAGTAATGTCCAAATATAGTTGTACAAGTGGCAAGCAGAGAATAGCTTTACGCCATATGTTGGATGTGCATGTTTGACGGCGTTGGTCTTAAGCGGTCCATTTCCAACAATTCGGTTCTGCAGCTGGTGCAAGTCTGATGGGCACATCGTCTTTGATGTTTGAGCATTTGAACACCGCAACACTCTTCACAAGAAGTTTTTACTGAGGCGGACTTGCAACAGCACAGGATGAAAGAGAGATATCTGATGTAATCCTCGCGAAACTGACGAGCCACTGTTCCATATATTAGCGGGTTTAAACAACTGTGAAACACCGCTAACAAATCGGAAAATTTGAAAATAACGAGCGCTGTCTTTTCCTCGCTTTTCTCACCAAAATCGATAAGCATCCAAGCTACGTGAGTTGGCAACATGCAGACCGCAAAGGAAACAACTATCGTGGAAAGAATTTTAGCAATTTTTTTGTTCTCTTGCTTTCTGGCTTCCTCGATTGTTTTTACCTGAGACGTGAAAGAGCTGCGGCGCTTGGATAAAAACAGTTCTCCTCCGATTCGGACGTAAGCTGCAGCGATGATAACCAGTGGAACGAAGTACTGGAGTCCAGCAAGCACAGCCGTGTAAACTCGCTTGTGATCGGCTGTCGGCCAATTTTCGTAGCACGCACCCGAAGGCCCGACTTTGGCAACAATGATCAAAGGAAGGGCAACCAGAAATGAGAGAAGCCATATCACCACAAAACACACAATTAGGTGTCGCTTATGAAGTGCGCTTTCGAATGGACGAAGAATTGATTTGCAGCGATGAATCGCCATTAAAGTGACTGTGAAGATCCCCGCGCAAAAGAAAACTGTCATCATGGGCCAGATTATTTTACAATATACTAACGAGCCTTGGAAACTTGAAACTTTCATGTAAATAAATACTGGTAAGCACAATAAAATAAAGCTTAGATCTGAAACAGCCAAGTGTACGATAAAGATATCGTTAATTGAACGACTGTGTTTCTTTACAACAACGAGAAGAACAAGAAGGTTTCCAGTTGAACCGAAAACAAAAGTCAATATAAAAATTCCCAAAGTGGCCCGCCTCACGGATTCTGTCCCGGCTGCAGTACTGTTGATATTGTCTGATGTGTTCATCTCCTTTTCAGTTCAATTCAAAGTCTTGCTAACGTGGTAATCCTGTCGTTTAAACTATCGTAGTGAGAGATTTTCTTGACATCAAGTTCTCGGCAATCGAAAAGAAAATCTGTATCCAGTCAGATCGCGGATAGCTCCTGAGTAAATAGCAAACTGTCGGCTGGTACAAAGGCCAAGCAAACTATACGGACATCACGGACATCTGACACGGAGTCGGGTCGACTTTGTGTTTCTAACAGATAAATAAAGAACCTGCCATTATTTAAACACATGTCACTATGCAATCAACGCAAAACAATAGCTATCCTATCATGGCTAAATTCGTTCAGAACACAGTTGATTAGTCTAATGGAAGCCCTTTCAGTTTACTGATTATGTGGCTGATTACGACTAAAGGAAATCGGGTCTTTCAAAGCCCCGTTGCCGCAAAGTCCCGGCTGAATGTACAGATGTAGCGTTTCAACATGGTATTTATGAGGGGGGAAAATACAAACACATATACATGTACTTGTGCTGTACCTTTTATTGAAACGTTTGCTATGTTGTCACGTTTAATAGAAGTTCTAAAAAGCAATTATCGGCTATGTTAAAGAAATCTTAATAGAATGCTAGTTTATTCTTTTAACACAAATACTGTTTGATCGAAGTGCTTCTATCGCACTATTGTTCGACGTATAAATGAGCTTTCTACTTAACACTCAGTTTTACCGCGAAACATGGCATTATTTTTCAAAAGGAATAATTCGGTGAGTGGGATGAAATGCAATATGCGAATTACTTTACAATTAATATTTACTCTTCCCTGGTCGTTCTAGATGATATGATTAGGTATAATGCTTCTCAATTTTTTTTCGAACTTTTATATCACCAACATAAGCCATTTATAAGACTAAAAAAAAGTTAGTAAAAAGAAACCGACAACAAAATGCGTGGCTCGAAAAATTATCTGATAAAACACTGAATAATAAACGATCTCCTAAACCTTCATAATTACATGCAGGGTTGATGTATCGTTGGGGAGAAAGTAGCATAAATTTAATAACTGATAAATAAGGAGTACCAAAAAAAGGCCCCGAGTTTTTTGCGCCCCATTGGTTGAAACTGAACTGAGTAAGTGCGGTGTAGTTTGAACTGAGAAATTGGCCGAAATCAATTTTAAATCATCTTATTTGGATCAAGAGATCCCGGTGCTTCCGCCATCTATTCTAAAATTAAGGGAGGAAATGCGAAAATTTCTCATTGTCGCTAATCAGTTTCGCAGACTCGTCACAAACTTCTTGAAAGGACTAAAATCTCAAAAACACTTAAACGGTGAATTCCTATTGCACATTTTATGGTTTATCCCTGGAGGTACATGTAATTAACGAGCAAACGGACAATAGATGAAAAGAATGAGCAATCATTTAATCTAAGACAGGAGGTAGTAATATTCCACGAGACTACATCATGAGACTATGACATGAAAACAAGAGCTATTATTAGGTCATGCTGACATGGATCATGAAGCGAGATCCAATCTATGCTAAATTGGATAGAAAATAGTCTGTAAAGTAGCTGTTGTATGATGTCAGCAAGCAAAAGGAAACGCTTTTTCATATCATAAACTGACTTGGAGTTTGCCAGATAAGGAGTCGCAGTAATCGGCTTTTGCTATCAACAACGACCGAAATCAAAATAATTTTAAGTGTAAAATAAAAAACACTTTCGGGATAAGAAAGTGCTGTTGAAGAGTGTCCATTTTAATGGCAACACGAAAGCATTTTGTCTTCAGACTTAAAATGAGAGTTACACGAAAGTTTGACTGTGGCAGTGAAATGGTCAACCTAAGGGTCAACCCTGATTTTGTTTTGTCTGAGTATTTCTCTACATTATTAGCTGATAAAGTAAAAGATAATTGATCCTCATTCCTGCATCATATTAGATCTGTGTCATTAAGGAATAAGCTGTCAAAACTTTTTGACATTCACCATGGATTGTTTTTCATTCTTTTTTCTAACCGTTTTTAGACCTGCGATACTTATCAATTTTTTCCTTTTTAAGTTAAAATAGCAAATTAAAGTGATAACCCAATTTCTAAAGCTTACATAGCTCTTAAGGGTGTACCCCCTCCGGTACTATATAAAAGCCTACATAGCTCTCACAGGTGCACCTCTTCGGTATCATACTAAAGCCTATATAGCTTTTAAGGGTGTACCTCTGGCTTTTAACCAAAGCTCTGTTGAGATGTACGCACAACACAGATCTGGAGTTGCACTTGGACATTGTTTTTCTGACTCCTTTTAATATAAAAATCAAACAAAAATGATTTCAGTTGCACCTGATATAAAAGTTAAGGGTTCGAACTCTTTACATGGAGTAAAGGCGTCTTTGTGTCAACTAAAGTTTATTTACACAATTTACAAAATCAGTTTGGTTACTTGGAAGCTGTAAAGAAGGACTGGGTGCGGCAGATTAATTGAGAAAACCAATGCTTGATTTCTATCTGAGTGACTCCTCGGTAATCAATGCTTATAGATGTCCTTTTCGTTCACTTTTGTAATCAAAACATCATTATTTTTTAATAATGACGCTACGCGAAAGACTATAATGTTCAAAGAAGCGTGAACTAGCGAGCTTGATGAAATCTTTTACTCTCTCTAACTTGATTTATGTAACGTATAAGTGTGGCCACTCTTCAGAATAACTTTTATTATGGTACTATTTGTTTTTCTGTCTTTTCCTGAATATGATGTAAGCCAAAGGGAGAGCTGCTGATACAGTTTAGTGTTGTTGGTTGTGTGAGGATCTTGTTCCACAGCACAGTGGTTGATGGTTCTCACTGTAACCTGTTCTCCATCAGCAGAACCTGATGATGTTGCAGACAGTTCTGTCGCATTACGCGAACACATGACCACATCTAAATGGCAGAATCAATCGAATTGCTGTTAAAGTCACCAATTCTTCCCAAACTTGAGCTCCAGCGGCAGCAGAAAATACCCTTTAGGTACTTCACGTTGCTTGCTTATTTTGAGCGAACTCGAACTCCATTAACTACTTCACGTATTCGACGCGAAAACGCTTCATGACTGTACCGTTATCAAGTGGATTTAGACAGCTGTAGAGAACAGCGAAGATTTCAGAAAGACTAAGCATCCTAAATACAATCTGCGCCTTTTGGGGGCTGTTTTTTCCAAAGTAAAGGAAAAGTTTTGCCAGATGCTTTGGAAACATGCACACGGCATGAAATATAATATCACATGGCCACTGGCCAGACCTTAAGTATTTTACTAAGTCCTCATCCGAAAAAAGGCCTTAGAACGTTCACTGGAATCAGGGTCATTTTCTAGAACGGCTTCGGAAAGCAGTTGCAGAGTATCTGGTTATCTCTCTCCATGTGTTGAGATAAGTCACGAGTTTTCCTCGTCTACTGTAACGGTATAAACTTTCTCTCTGCGGATCAATCGTCTTATCATTTTTTCATCTCATTTTCCTTTTTTTAAAATAAAGCGTCAGCCGTACACATTGTTTTGTTCCAATGGTGCATCCCACAGAAATAATGAAAACCAAAGACTGGTGGCGTACTTGGACAAAACATGTTCACAGAATGTTAAAGAAAATAAGCATTGAAATACAAATGAATCAGTTGCAACCTGTAATGGAATACTTTCAATAAGATTTTGATGGCTTACCTTTTTAACTAACGTAAAATAACAATTTATTGGCTGAGTTCTATGTAAGCTGGCTGATGAAAAGTGTGCAAAAGTCAGGCAAACGACAAGCTTTTGACCACCTAAAATGCAAATGAGCGACAAATGTGGCGAATATTGTAGCTCCGTGAGAACTAACTAACTAACTGATGCAGTCTGACAACACGTTATTACAGTTATTAGTCCTGGACCTCATCGCTCCAATCCGTCTTGCTGATGAAATCCTTAAGTGTGACTGTTCAAGTGAGCGATCCTTTTTTCCGCGGTGCTCCCCATTTATGCTGAATAAGATGGTACTAATTTTTAGTCTATATAGAGGTTATGCACGGCAGCCATGTTGCATGGCAGAAACAATAGATTCTTTTCCCTATGGGAAAGAATGTTCTTTCTAATGCAAAACATTTTCATTGTTCCTGCCATGCAACATGGCTGCCGTGCAAACCTCTATTGATGAAATCCTTAAGTGTGACCATTTAAATAAAGCTATTGAGCACTACGTTTCTCTGGTACTGTTTATTATGCTGTATAAAAAGGTTCTAAATTCTGATTCTATTATCCTCCATGACAATGGAGGATAATAGGCAAGATTCGTCTTCTTGGCGTTACACAATAATTTCCACATCGTAACTTAAATTATAAACAACGATAGGTTTTACTTGTATTCTCTCTTTACACTTTTATTCATGGTTAACAGAAATTGTTGTTAAAGTACAGTTTCACGATAACATAATAATAACAACAAGATGACATATTAGCATGAGACAGAATATACCGGGAGAAACCATAATCTCTACACTTCCACCAAACAGCCAACCTAGCCAGTTACCAACAGAATTATCTTGAGAGCTGTCCTCCTCTTCGCCAAGTTCCTTTCTGAATGGCGAATGCTTAATCAGTTCTTTGTTACACAAATCACTATGACACCACTTTATACATATCGTATTATCACAGCCCGCTGGTCTATGCCAGTCGCGACCGCAGCCCATTTTCTTCATTCTACCCTTGTATTCGAAGAAACAGCCATTGTCGTGTTTTGCGCATTCCTGGGGTGAATGAGCGATACAAACTTTGAGGTCAGTTGTGTAACACATGTGACAGCGCAGAGAGAGAACTGGTGACGAAATATAATTATACCTTATTAATTCACAAGTATGACTTAAATATAAAATGTAAACGCTACTTATTACCCTTATTACTGTGAATCCGTATAGTAGAATGCCGCAGGACAAAAATGAACTTCTTTCGTTACTTTACCGGAGCGGCTCACACGATGATATATTGATTATGCGCAAAGAAAATGACGAATAAATAATAATATACGGAATTACAACAGGTAAATTTCAATGGAAAGTTAGCAAAAAAAGATAAATTGAAGTGAATTTCACTTTACTTTTAGTGTAGCACAAAGGTGTGGTTTTATATGTTGTCCTGTAGACTTTAAAAGCACAGATTATCATTATTTTTCATTTTGTTTTATCGCTCTGTGGTGCGCGCGCTCTATTTTTATTACTCGTGGCGCAGCCGACAAGTTCAGTATAGATTCAGCTCTGAGTTTTCTTTTTTATTCGTGTCTCATTAGCGCATACAAAGTAATGCACGCACATTTTAGTTTATGTCAGAGTATATGGCTTTCAGCCATGAAGTACATACCGCAAAATGATTATCTCTCCGTGTGTTGACTTTAGAAGCCAAAGGAAGAATTACAGCGTACAATTGCAAGTTTTCAAGACAATTTAAAGTGTTCACGGATGGATAGGACCGTTTGATATTGTGTTCACCGCTTATTGCTGTGGGATTTTGTTCCGGCAAGTTTTGTGTTTTATATATAAACTTGCAATATGCTTAGCGATCGAGCTTTGAAGTGTTGGCTTATGTTTCTCCGTAAAAGCACTCAAACTCTCAATGACTCTGCAATGAGTTATAAATACGCCACGAGTTCAAGCTGTCAGTACAGCTTCTTGCTTTTTTCTTAGTAGTTTCTTGGTGTTGCGGATGGTGTGATCGCCAAATGACGTAAAACAAAAGATTCAGAAGACACTGAACAATACCCACACCACAACACAAAAGCTAACCAGCAATGGCTTCCGCAACACCAAGAAACACCCTTTTCTTTGGGAAGCTGCAGGTGACATGTACGAATTACTTGTTAACAAAACAACAGGTAAATGTATTAATTTTATGCTGGAGAAAATTAAGATTCCTAGCGCGCGAAATGTTTTTATGCCAACAGACAATGGAAATGTTCAAGTGCTTGGGATGAAAAAGAACGCCACTTTTTTTCCGCTATTTAATAATTTGTAACGGTGATTTGTGTTCTTACCTGTCTTGCATATGAACAACGCAAAGAAAAATGTGAGCAGGTGCTTCATTTCTCTGCCAAGTTAATTTTTTTATGGACCGACCTTAGACGTCATAAAGAACGACGTGCGTGGTACATTCTAATTGTTTCCAGAACATTACAGGAAGGCTGTTTATTTTTCCCTTTTAACTATAAACTATGGTTAACTGTAACTATACCTTTATTTTAATATATTATAACAAGAAATGGAAAAAAGGTTTATATTGCCGACACTTCTCATGTGCTTTGTGTTTATTTCACGGCAGTTTCCACACGGTCTTTCAACGGCGTCAAGTGTTTTTTCATACAAACATGAACCAGGCACAGTAGTAATAAAATAGTTCAAGTTCAAGTTGAAGTTCAAGTTTATTGCCATATATTGAAAATAGTTACACAAATATAAAATTTAGTGGCAAGGAAGCCCAAAGGAAACCACTGGGCTTATAAATAATAGGGCTCCCTCAATATATTATTTTCAACGAATTACTAAAAGAATATAACGTCAAATCAATGGCAGAGCTACTAACAATAAAAAATTATTATATATTGCATATTTGTTTTAAGCATAGTTAGGCTAAAAACGCAAAGTGGAAAGAAAAGGGAAACAAAAAATGTTTACGATAAGAGGAATGCTTTCAGTTTAGAGGTAAAAGAGGCGCTGCTTGTAGCATTTTGAATTTCAAAGCTAAGAGAATTAAAAAATTTAGGACCTTGGAAACAGATCGAAATCTTTCTAATGTTTGTTCTGCGATGAGGTAAATAAGAATGCAATGCATGGTTTGTCATTAAAAACAAATTATTGAAACTATCAAGTGGTGTAAAAATATGGAACAACCTAAGCAAGGACTTGAAGCAAATAACAGACAGTAAAGTTTTTAAGAAACTTTTAATCAATGAATTAATGCATGATGTTCAATAAGTTCTGACTAATGATATTGTAAATAGTTTTTCACAGTAGTTTTGTACATAATTATTTATTTTTTGTATTTAAATTTCTGATATTGAGGCTGAAAATCCCTCTTCAGGGATGCTCAATAAAGTATATGTATGTATGTAGGGAACTTGTTGTTTATATTCTTTTTTTTTCCAATTTGGAAAAGTCAGTTGAACATGTTTTACGCTGCCTGGTAGCGTGCAGATAGGCGCGTGTTATACTGTTCCATGCTGATAGCCTATATAATGCAAATAAGCTCCTCCATTGAAATGTCATACTAGAGTGCAAATACGCATCAAAACGAGTGCAAATATGACACGTTATTACACTAATTTCTAAAACTTAAATTTTGGAGAAGATGAATGTCGTATAATAATAAATTTATTCAGCGAAAATTTGTGTAATGTGGCTTAAAATTTTTACCCATAAAAATACCCCGTAATACACAACTTTTCGCTCAATAACCTCTTTGTATTTAGCCAATGAAAATTAAACGTGTGAAGGTTACTTTATCAAGTTGTTTCCCTCTGCTTTAACCGCTTGTCTCCCTGACTTCAAAGAAAAGTTGTAATTGTTTTGTGCAGCCTGGTCTCCGTCTGTTATTGAAATCACCAAATAACTAGAGGCTTTTCTGTACGGATTACTACATTTTAGTTAATTTTAATAACTTCTAAGAGATATTTATCGAGATAATTTTAAATATGATCTCAGCCTTTTTCTCTACTATTTATTGCAAAATGAGAGGCCACTTTATACGCTGACATGCGGTGTCAGACAGACCAATCGACAAAAAGAATCAAACAACGGTTTGATTCAGGTTTAGAATAAATTTCGACCATGAATCCACAAAAAGGACTTTATACAAAAAGGACTCTATACAAAAGGAAGGACTTTGTTGACAAACGCATGTACTGACTATACGTTTGCACGCAAAGATAGTTTCAACGAAAGGTTGATATATGAAACGTTTTTCCAACCACCAACTTATTTACTGACAGAGGTAAGAAAGGCAAGAGTAAACTGAATTGTCTATGATGCAGGCCGGAGGTTTTAGGGGAAATCAGTAGGAAATTGTTTTAAATTCGCATCGATGAGGTCGTTGAAGAGTATTTAACTCGAAGTTTTTGTTAATTTACCTGGGCGCCTCAGCCGAGAACAATCAATAACACAAGAGTGAAAACCGTGCAACTTCTATAATTCAAAAAATTGAGGTTATTATTCTGCCTTCAAATTTAACTGAATATTTTATTTAGGTCATACAATTTTATACAAAAGGAGGTACGTACAAAAAGAGCTTAAGCGAAGCCTATACTCGTGCCTGTCAAAATACAGGTGATTCCTAATAGGTATAGTGTAAGACAAACAAGGATGCGTTCCGAAATATGCCCTCTATATTTTGGTGACAATTTTTTAGTGTGGACCCTGTTTGTCGATGAAGTTGCCTTGACAGCAACACTGGCAATTAGTATGCGTGATATACGTTACTCGCGGGCAAACAGCAACAGACAAATAAAACCCAAATTAGCTTTTTGCTTCTGTTTGAAAAACATCGCCGATCATACCGAATCTCAAGTATTGTGGGTTCAAAATTTTCTTGCAGTGCGTGCGTGTGTATTCTTGTATCCAGATCTAATGCGATGCACAAATGAGACACGAAAACACGAAGAATAAAAAGAAAAACGGAATGCCAACCTTACCTCGTTGCAGTATCCAACACGAGTAATGAAACATCGCTGCAGGTATTGTACATTCGCAATATGGAAAATCGCTTCCCCGAGGTCTCTAAAAATTACACGCTTTGTGTAGTGGGCTCAGTTTTTTTTATCGTGGCGTGGCGGACGAGTTATAGATTCGGCTCTGAGTTTTCTTTTCTTTTTTCGTGTCACATTAGTGCATGCAAATTTATGCACGCATATTTTAGTTTCACTGCTCTGATTGATCGACCTCGTGTCTAGATAGCGGAAAAATCTCTCCGTGTGTTGACTTGAGATGCAAAAGGAGGAATTAGAGTGTAAAATTGCAAGTTTTCAAGACAATGCAAGGTGTTCATGGATAGAACCGTTTGATATTTTGTTTGCCGCTTATGTGGGATTTTTGTTTCGGCAAGTTTTAAGTGTTGGCTACTGAATGCAGTGAATGTAGTGTGGTCTTCATTTTTAGACATTATTTATATTTTCCCGCAAAAGCACTCAAAACACTCGGGAATCATTACTGCAATGGGTAAAAGACGCCACGAGTCCCTGACGAGTTCAAACTGTGCACAGCTTCGCATTCTACTGAGGCAAAGACATAACACTCAATTACCTCAAAAGCTAGCAGGCTGGTGCCTGTGTATGCCTTTGGCGCTATTCAAGTTCAATTTCAAGTTTTTTTTTTAAGGAAGTCCAAAGGAAACCACTGGGCTTTTTCTTTGGAAAATAGTTCTTGCGGCGGGCATATCCCACTTTCGCTTTTCCTTTTTTAATACTTTAGTATATAACGTACAGTATATTTATTTGTTTGTTTGTTCATTGATTCTTCTTCTAGAACCGATAATGAACAACAGTTCTCAGTCAATCACAGAAAGCCAAGATGGTCGCCGTGCCAGTTTCTTCAGCATTTTACGAACAACAGCTTATTGCGTTATATTTACACTTGGACTTGTGGGTAATACCTTTGTTCTCGTCGCTCTGAAACGAAACATACGAAGAACTGCAAACGACTGGTTAATTCTGAACTTAACAATATCTGACCTCCTATTCATTTTATGTCTTACAAGCGATGTTTACGTTGAACTGGCGAGTTATCCATACAACACATTTTTTTGCAATGGAATGCGCCCTCTTTCCACGGTTGTGTTTTCAGCCAGCATTTTCACCATGACAACAATGGCGCTTGAGCGACATCAAGTGATAACGAAACCTTTTCATCCAAGGATGGAGCGAGGCCGCGCTCGACGTGTAATTGCAGGGATCTGGGTACTGTCAGTGGTATTAACAGTCCCACTTCCCATAGTATCAACAGCTGGGGTTGATGAATGCATAGAACCCGGATGGCCTGCACCCATGTACCGTAGCATCTACACAGTCATTCTTGTGGTTATCCAGTATTTACTGCCGTTAGCAATCATTGCTGCAGCATATATCGGAATTGTTTTTTATCTTTGGAAGAATAAAGCTTCACAGCGAGCGCTAAACATCCGGGGTAAGAATTCCCTGAAAGCAGCAAGGAAGGACAACATGCAAGTCGTAAAAGCATTACTAACTGTTGTCATATTCTTTGCAGTATGCATGTTGCCGAATCAGCTTGCTTGGTTGCTCTTGGAGTTTGGACAAACGACACATCAAGAAATTGCAAACCAGTTGTTAAAATTTTCTCCGATTACACAGTATCTCCATAGCTGTGCAAACCCAATAATTTACGGAACTTTCATGGAGTACTTCCGTCAAGAATTTAAGACTTTGCTAATTGAGTTTCGTTCATGGTGCTGTCAGCTTCGATGTGTTTGGAGCAACCGTTCTACTCGGCCAGGTCGCATAGAACAACACCAACCCTACCACTATACCGGCGACAACTTCATCATTAACAACGAGGCGCGCAGAGAAAGAATGGCGAATGAAGTAACAGAAACCAAGGAAAACTTTGGTATAGCAATGGAAGTGCAAAACAATTTAAGGTTTACTACACGGGATGAGCCGGAAAATCAAGAGATTGAGCTTTAACAGCCAGGCCAATTACTCTCAGCGAGCTACAGATAATAATCACCCTAAACCTCTTAGTGTGAAACCTACGTCAGATTAAGATAAATTAAATTAAAATTAAATTAAAATTATTTAAGATAAGATACCTTAATTTACTAGTAAAACACTAATATCATCACTAGAGCCAACTAGAGGCCTTATGAAAACATTTGACATATACAGTATTTTAAGGCAGCTGATTAATCGATAAAAACTGTTAACATTCGTCTTCCTGAGAAAAATAAATCTTGCTTTTTAGGCTAAGATATTGTAATATTTCGTAACTAAACTGAACTGATGTGTTCCAACTTTAACAAAGTAAAACCTTCATTTCATCTAAATATAATTCTACATATACATAGAATATGTTGTAATTAAAGTTGTTTATTTATTATTATTATTATTATTATTATTAATATTATACATTTTGTAATTATCATACATGTGTTGTAATTTTATATTGTAAATTTAAGATTGTTTTAAGAAATTTGTTAATATAATTATTATATTAATATTATTATATTAAAAAAAATATTAATACGAGATATCGAACAGTGCTATCTGGTTTTCTTTTCCATCTTACTGTGCAAAATATGGAGTAATAGTTATTATTATTATTATTATTGTTATTATTATTGTTATTATTATTATTATTATTATTATTGAAAAGAAGTGAAAAAAATTCCTTTATGTTACAACTGTGTATTTGTACTGTGTTCGAATTGGAATTGAATTACAAAGAAATCCTGTCTTAAATCTTCAAGGAGTTCTTATAACATCAAAGCAAGGTTGTATTTTACGTAAATTACAAATCATAACAATTTAGCTGCCAGTGATAAAGGAAATAGTGTTACATTGAGACAGCCTTAAATACATAGCATCTGTTGTACCGGAAATTAAAATGATTATTAGGCGAATATTGTGTGTACACAATATACATGATGCAGAGATATTAAAATTATACAATCGAATTATACTAATGACGGCTAAACCAGTATCCATAAAACGCCCTGAGTATAAAAGCATATAAACCGTGTATTTAAAATATCCGCACTAGCTACATTTATTTTATAAAATATATATTTAAAATATATTATATTATATTATCATTATTATTATATTATTATAAATAATAATAAATATAATATTAATATATATTATTATATATAATAATAAATAAATATATAAAAATATAATATAATATAATATATTTTAAATATATATTTTATAAAATAAATGTAGCTAGTGCGGATATTTTAAATACACGGTTTATATGCTTTTATACTCAGGGCGTTTTATGGACACTGGTTTAGCCGTCATTAGTATAATTCGATGGTATAATTTTAATATCTCTGCATCATGGAATTTGTAATTTTATAGAATTTTGAATTTTTATTATCAATTATTTCTATTTTTTTAAATAACAAACAATTAACTTTATTAATTTTTTTTAAATAATTACAATTATTAACCTACTAAAATGCTAAAAATATTCATAATTACAATCCATAAAATATCGTAAAAGTGTTACTAAGATATTTTTTAAATTGTGAATAAAGTTATTTGTTTATTTTATAATAATAATATAATAATAATAATAATAATAATGCTTTCTGGAGATGGTTGGGGCTGCCAAGAATATGATCTCTATAATCAGCAACAGCATGGAGAACTGGAAGACCGTGTTGACATCAGGAGGAACGCTTCTCGGGCAGGTAGACATTAGGAAAGGAATTTTTCAAGGTGACTCCTTGTCACCACTACTGTTTATAGTGATCATGTCACATGGTGCGTTTGTCCAACAAATATCAGATGAAGCTGGAGAGGAGTCTTGGAGATGGCTCAGGATGGATTCCTAAAAAAGGAAACAGAAGGTTTGACTCTTGCTGCTCAGGAACAAGCTTTAAGAACAAACTCAATCAAGAACAGCATAGATAAGACCTCAGAGACACCACTGTGTAGATTGTGTGGGGATGCCACTGAAACAGTACGACACACTGTCAGTGGATGTAAGAAGCTTGCCCAGGGAGAGTATAAAAAGCGTCATGACAAGGTAGCCCTGCGGGTACTCTGGGAGATGTATGAGATAGAGTGTACTGACAAGTGGTATGACCATATCAACCCTTGCCGATCGCAGAGAATAGAGAAGTGAGGATTACCTGGGACATGACTATCTACACAGACAAAGTGCTAAAGCATAATCGGCCAGATATAACTCTAGTGCATAAAGGTACACAGAAATGGACACTTACTGATATAGCTGTGCCAGCGGACCAGAATATCACCAGGACTGAGGAGGAGAAGGTTGAAAAGTACCAGGTACTAGCATTTGAAATTATAGAAGGATTCATGGAGCCTCGAAAGCCACAATAATACCTATCGTGAATGGTGCTCTTGGAAGCATATCGAAAAGTGCAAAGACCTGGTTTGGAAAGTTAGATGTACCTGACTTCCTTGGAGGTGTACAAATATCGGCCATTCTTGGAACTGCGCACTTGTTGCGGAAATGGTTGTGTCTCTAAGCTACGGGAAGTGGCTGAGGCACAATCAACATTACCCAGTGGAACATCCGGCAACCGGAGAGAATCGAATAATAATAGTAATAATAATAACGATAACGATAACGATAACGATAACGATAACGATAACGATAACGATAACGATAACGATAACGATAACGATAACGATAACGATAACGATAACGATAATGATAATAATAAACCAGTTATGGTTATACTACAAGTACATGTACCACATGTACCACACCTATTCTACATGGATGACCTGAAAACATTTGGAAAGAATGACCAGGAACAAACTAGCCTTTTGACCATTGTAAAAGGGTTCTGTGAAGACATCCAAATGGAGTTCGAGCATTTTCACTATGACTTCCATGGCAGTCGTACGTTGTCGGATCATGTGTTTCCCGCGGAAACCAAAAATGCGAAGGAAAACAATCCTTTGGTGGATTTTCAGCCTCTGGCTGCTGTCAATCATTATTAATTTACCAACCATGCTTTGTTGCAACAACAACAACAATTTATTCTCTGTACAACAATACAAGAGTTGGGTGGTTTGGTTTGCCCTGCAACCTTGCAACCTTGTAACCTTGCTATGGTACCCCACACAGAACATGCACAGGGAACTGGCCGTCAACGGAATACAAAAATGCTTATATCATCGGTTTTCTGCTGTTGAAATACATTTTACCGCTGATCATAACAACAAGTGCCTACGTTAAAATCGGAATTTATCTAGTGCAAAATAAACGTCTACAAACTTGCTTAGATGAACTTCAAGCACTTAAATGTCGGAATCCTGCAAGGAAAGAGAATATACAAATTGTTGAAGTGATGGCCTCCATAGTTTTGTTGTTAGGTTTGTGCAGCTCCCCGCATCAATTCGCCTGGATGTTGTAGCAGTTTGGCAACGAAAAAGAAAAGGAAATCGGACTTACAATTTTCACTTTTTCTTCAACTTTGCAGACCATTCACGCTTGCGTAAATCCTTTCATATACGGAATTATGTCGAAACAGTTTCGAGGGGAGTACATGGAGATTGTTACTAAATCACTTAATTGTCTCACGTTCATTTGTTGTTGTATTGGAAGGGTCGTTACTAAAAATCAACCTGCCGAGGAACTTAAGCATCACAACACAAGCTCAAAAAGAAAACTAAAAGATTGGATGAAAAGGAGAAGACACGTATCGTGAACATCCGCACGATTCTGACCAGGAGCATTCTGCGCAGAGATATCACATGATAATTCTACCTTGTGACAAATACACGGACCTTGATTCCATAAACAAAGAGCTTTGAAAAGTCCATACACGAACATATTAGGTCAGTCCTAAAAGAGCATGCGCAACCAAAATGAGGGATTTGTATCTGTTTAAAGGGGCTTTAAATACAGAGTCAAATATCAACTATTGAAATTTTTCCTCTTGCAAGGTATTTCTGGCGTGTTTTCAGAGGTCTTGAGACTGAGTTCACTTGTGTTTAAACCGGGAAGTACATAGTGTCAATCAAAAACGCTAAGAAAGTTCGTCTTTACGCGTAGTCAAGTTATTCTTGACTATGCGTATGACGGACAAGAATTTGGTTTTATCGACTGAGTCGATAAGGTAAATTAGCCACCGTAAAAATATTCGAGAAAGCTGACGTTTCCAGCGCTAGCCCTTCGTCGGAGCCGAACGTATGTTGGGTCCATCATTATGATAATGATGGGATCATCTCTGTTAAAAAGAGGGTTGGAATTTATTGAAGAATATCCATTCATTATCTTAAATTAAATTCCAAAAATCAGTGGATTAACCTCTATTCAAAGGGGCTTTTAGACTTACTCAGACAATTAATTAAAAGCTATTAATGAATTCATTTTAGTGTCGTAGCCAAATACCAATCATGGCATAGCAAGCTCAACTGTAGGCTTAATTCCCACAGCCCTTCTCGGTTACATCCGACATGCGCAGAAAAAGAAGTGTTCCTACGCCCAGTTTTGTTAAACGAGCCCATTTGTGTCATGTATCTGTACTTGTGTATTTATTCCTAAGTTTGTAGTTTGTAAAACATATAAATATATTAAGTAAATAATATGACCTGCTGTAATGCAGTGCGTCAACACGCTTTTGTGTATTCCACCTAAATCTGATTAGTGTAAAATTTCTCAGGACTGTAGTTACTTAGTTGTTATTTCTGGTGAACACTTTTGAACAGGATGCAAAACTATTCAACTTGTTTTACGAGTTTGGTTTCTAAGTGGTTAGAAAATTTAAACCTTTTTGCACTTGTAAGTAACCGAAAACAAATGTAACATCAATTACATCTACTAATATTTTCATGTACGCGTTACACGGTTGTCTCTTTTCTGTTTCCATATAATCTTTCCGTCTCAAGGTGAAACTTCACTGATGTGATCATCATTGGTTTTTTCTTGCTCTTTCTTGATAATAATCGGTTCAATGTCCTGTTTTGGTGAGGTTTGCTTGATACCTCGCCCTCGTTTGCATGCTGTGCAGACCCACATTGAAACCATGAATTAAACCGCGCAAGGCAAGAGCGAAAATGCTTTCCCAGTGCTCCATACACGATTGGATTCACGCAGCTGTGGAAGATTGTTAAAACCGAAGTGTACTGGCGAATGTAGCGTGCTAATCGATTTTGATGTTCTTCCCCGAACATCATCACTATTGTAGATAACCGATAAGGCAGCATGCACATTACAAATAACACGACAACCATAGTCAGAGTTTTTACCACCAAAACGTTTTCATACCTGGCTGTGTGCGTCTTGATTTTTCCGTTCTCATCCAATTCAAATCGTGGAGCAGTTGAACCTGCTAAGTCTTTTGCGATGCGAACGTAAGCGTATGTGATGATAACAAACGGGATCACAAATCGTGCGATAAATAAGCTTAGCGTGTATACCTTTTTCAAGTTGGGACTAGGCCACTGTTGAATACAGCGGTTTGAATGCTTAGTAGAAACCAGCATTTTTGGAACAGCTAACCCTATGGACAAAATCCACACAATGACTAGCCAAGTATAAACTGAACGTTGTGAAACGGTTGGCTTGAATGGGTTGGTGATGATATAACATCGATGAACCGCCATAACAGTTAGTGTGAACACGCTTACTCCCAAAGCAACAGTAATTAAAGGCGCGATGAGTTTGCAATAGAACACAGACGGATAAAATTTTCCTAGAAAGATGTAGATTTGAAAAGGAATAAAGAATATTACCAACATAAGGTCGCCGACAGCAAGATTGAGAATGAATAATTCATGTGAACGCCGCTTTCTGGTTTTCTTAAAACCAAAGACAACCAAGACAGTTAAGTTTCCTACAAAACCAAGAAGCAGTGTTACGATGTAAAGCCCGAAAGTTGCTTTTAACCATAATAACTCCCTTTTGTTATTATTCACAAGCAATGTTGTTCTGCGCAGCATTTCAGTTGTGTTATTCATGTCTCAGATTCTGTTGGTTGACTGCACACTCTTGAGATGGTTAAATGTCCTTTTTCTGCCCAATCTTATTTTCTTGTAAACTTCTTTTTATAGGTAACGGCGATTTAACTTTCTGTAATTCTAGAGTTTTAAATATGCTGGCTACAAGTACAACGCACAACATCCATTGAGGGGAAAAGCTTAGAATTTCATGGGAATCTACGCCGGAGTGAAATTGTACACGCAAATGAATAACCTTTGAAGGCGACCAATGACATTTAGGGAATAAGCAACATATGCTGAAACAGATGGGTTATTCACAAATCACTTGCAAACATGGCATATAAAGAATAAAAATATTCATTAAAAAGCTGTCATTTAGATAATAAGTTTAAAGGAAGAAAACTGACTTTTTCAAACACAGAGACAAAACAAGGGCGACAAGAACGCAAATTTTTTTGACGTTTAGACTTTCATTGACAATCCTTGATCTATCTTAAATTTATCAAATTACCACTACGAGCAAATGAGTTTTGTAAAGTAAATTGACACGAGATTTGTCGACCTCCTATGGTCTTGATTGGCAATATGTTTCATTTTTTCGGGTATTTTAAAAATTAAAGCAGTATCCTTTTAAAGTTTTATGATGGTACTTTATCTCTGTCTATTTATCCAAACGGTCTGTACCCCATGTAAATCAAATTATATCCACAACTATGACATGTTAAATGGCTTGTATTATAAACTAAAAGAGCCGGTTTTCCAATAGAAAAATGGTTATTCCTAATTTTAATTTCAGAAGACCAAGGAACTTAAGTTTAGAGACCCGTTCACTGGCATTTTCTATGACAAGCTAAATCATGAGGTTTGTGGTTAAAATCATTTTTTAAAACGGCAAGGAAGGAAGGAAGGAAGGTTAGGTTACAAACAGGATTAAGAATTTCTTCAAATTCATACAAAGGGATTACTTTACAAAGTGCTACCTTGTAAGAGGGAAAGTGAGATACTAAATTTGTTATCAACTGAGTTGATAGCATTGGCCCTGACTCGTCCCCAGTCGTCTTTCTTGGCAAGACGCGTGAGACGCGCGTGGGGGATAGACGCAGAACGAGAGAAGCGCGACCGAAGGGGGTCACACCTCGCACTCCCCTCGGCCGCGCTCCTCTCGTCAATTGAGAGACGACTGGGGACGAGTCAGGCATTGGCCACCGTAAATAACTTAGGCCACCGTAAACAGACTCAAATGTTGATGTTAAGAACGTTAGCCATTCCTCAAAGCTAATTAGCTTTTGAAAATCTTTACGGTATCATATATTTTAGTCTGATTCGTCCCCAGTCATCCCTCAATTTCGAGAGGAGCGCGGCCGAGGGGAGCGCGAGGTGTGATGGGAAGGAGGAAAGAGGGGAGACGACTGGGAGATCCTGTTTTCAAGATGGCGGACGAAATAATGGCGGGCGGTGGTGAAATTTTAAATTTGGAAAATAGGCCGTTCCATCGGGCCTTTTTGAGTCGGAAGTTACCTTGCCCTCATATTCTATGTAGAGCCGAGCTCGGTTGAGCGTTTTATGAGGAAACAGGGCTGGATCAAAATGATGAAAATTCGAACGAGAAGCGTGGCGATCGGCGAGGAGACCAAAAATCACGTACATTGGCTATCCACTCATCGCCTGACCGAGGTTTGTAGCTTCAATTGTTATTTTAATTCGCATTTTCACGCTACATATTGGAAATTTTTGATAATTTATAAGCTTAAGCTTTATGATTTGTACATGTTGCAATCTGAACAAGTGGTGTTATAGTTTTAATATCACTTCGTTTCTTTTCGTTTCTTTAGTTTCTTCTCAGGGCTACGAATATTTAACAGTTGCGGGTTGCGTGATGTGCTGGCCTTGAAATGCCCGCTTAAGATACAATGGAGTGTGTATGCCTTCGCATCCTTTCAGCTCACACCGGAACAGTTGGCTATTCCCCAAGGGTGACCGCTTAATAGAGGTTTGACTGTATATTTGAACACGGTTTTGGTATCCTGTCAACAACAAACACCCTCAATGCAACACCCCTACGCCCTTGCCCCTGCCCTCTTGTTTTGTGTTTTTTTTTTAAATCTACCAGACTCTCTCATATACAAATTAAACAAAATGATATATATTTCTACACAGTTTTGGTATTCTGACAACAATACAGATACCCTCAATGCAACATCCTTTGCCCTTGCTCTTGCCCCTGCCCTCTTGTTTTGTGGTTTTTAAATCTACAGTACCAGACTCTGTAATATACAAAATAAACAAATTATATTTGAACACAGTTTTGGTATCCCCCTATGCCTTGCCCCTGCCCTCTTGTTTTGTGGTTTTGAAATCTACCTGGCTCTCTTACATACAGCTTAAACAAAATGATATTAAAACATAGTTTTGGTATCCTGACAACAATACAAACACCCTTAATGCAACACCCTATGCCCTTGCCCCCTACCCTCTTGATTGCAATTTTTAAATCATCCTGACTCTTATATACAGGTTAAAAAAAATATGATATTAAAACACTTGGACAGCAATATAGACTAAGACAGACACACACCACGCAACATTCATCTACAGAAAATACATGGTGGTCCATTTACACCTAACTCAATGCTTTTCAATCGTGAAAATATTGTGTTGAAGTCTTACTAAAGAAGAAAGATGGAGCACTATAAATCTATAATCATAATATTTATAAACCTACCACAAATACTAAGCTCGTCGATGGACCTATTCAAGTCTTACAAGTCTTGAAAGCTTACATCTTCCCCGGAATCTTCGCACGTAGGATCATCTCCGCCGGACGCCATCTTGGATAAAAACAAAGATCACGTCGTAACAACACTTCTGGTAGCGAAATCGATCAACAAAGTCCGTCAAGTTGGCCAGTTATCCATAATAAACACAACCACGGCGAAAAAATTAACCCTTTCCTTTTCCTCCATCCCATCACCCCCTTTCGGTCGCGCTTCTCTCGTTCGGCGTCTATCCCCCACGCGCGTCTCCCGCGTCTTGCCAAGAAAGACGACTGGGGACGAGTCAGTATTTTAGTGTTCTACCAGTTCACTTGTTCTGCTATAAAAAGGGCCTTACACGGATCTTCTCAGAAACGACTCTACAAGTAAAGTCACCGAAGGTCACTAGCCTTGAATTAATTAAAAAATTACCTAGAGCATAGTTTTACTGTTAAAAAAAATTGTTGGTCGGATAGAGATTCTGTTAAAAACTGCAATGGATGAGATATCATCTTTATTGACGTTTTTGGCATTAAATCAAGTTTTCTTACATTAATATTTCTAGCACGTCTGTCTTTATGACCATTGCGTATTAACATTTCATTATCTCAAAGGAGAATGACGCAAAGCATACCGGGATAACTAATAAGGACTTCCAATCACAACCACAATATGATGTCATAACATGAGTGTTTTGTGTATTAAAATGTTCATGTTATCAGTCAGCAGTAAGTTTCGTACAAATTGGAATGATGACAGATAGTAGGAGTTTCTTAAATTTTGGTTAAGTTTAATGTATAGCCTTTGAAAACGCCCCTGGTTTACGTTTTGCAATAGAAAATAGATCTCACATATCTGATGTATTCACGACGAAAGTACTTCGTTATAGTTCCGTAAACTATGGGATTCACACAGGCGTGTATATACGCTGCGATATCAGCCATCCTTAACAACACAATAGCTGCCACCTTATGCTCATCAAGTCCAAAGTCCGCTATCAGCCACGCGACCTGAATTGGCAACATACACACTGCGAATAAAATGACAATCATTCCCATCATCTTGATAATCTGCAGGTCTTCTTTCCGTCGTACTTCTAATGCTGTGCGATCCTGTGCGTCCGAGTCATGTCGCTCTTTTGCTCTGCCAATTTCGATGCCAATCATTATATAAGCGCCAGCGATGGTTACCAGTGGGAGGACGTACTGCAGTGTAAACAGAACAGCGGTGTATACGCGACTTTGGTCCGGTTCCCAGGTCTCTGCACATCCCCCGTCCCTAGTCTCTGCGACTATAATGAGCGGTAGCAAAAGAAGAAATCCAACGATCCAGATAACAATAATCCACATGATGACGTACCTATGACGCATTTCCGGTTTAAGGGAGTTGATGATGACACGGCAGCGGTAAACTGCCATAAAAGTCAAAGTAAAGATACTGACGTTAAACGTCGCGGTCAGGGCGGGATAGATTAACTTGCAGAAAAACATCGGAAAGTCGATACCTCCAAGCATGAAGACGTTAATAGGTAAAGAAAGTAGCATCAGCGTTAAGTCAGACATGGATAAATTAAAGATAAGAATGTCATTTACAGACTTGCGTTTCTTTTTCCAGAGGATAAGGACAACAAGAGAGTTTCCAGTAACTCCAAGCAGAAATGTGAGCACGTATAAACTCGACTTTATCTGTTTTTCTGTCTCGCTAACTCTTGAGAAGTTGGTAGGGTGCTCCATTGATGCTGATGTGTTAGGATTAGGGATAGTTTGCCGATAAACAGTTATTGGTTTAATACAGGAGAGGAGAGTATTTTCTTTTTAACAAGATGAAGTAAGGTGAAGAACTTCGATCCCTAGTAAAAGAAACAAAGAAAGAAGATTTTGTGAAATTGGTATAATGGTATAATAGATACTCTGCAGATAAACTAATTATGCAGTTCATCGGTCATTTCAATTGCGAAACAAACTTGAAATTACTGCTTTTTACACAATTTTCATAATTCTTAGTCATAGCTCACGACCAACATGATAATGTCAACTCCATTTTAAACAGACAGAGGTCTCCCATAGGCTCTTTCACAGATAGCTTTCCTTATTATATTGAAATGCGAACAAACAAGAAAACCAAAGGCATTTTTACAGAAAGCTTTCCTTATTATATATTTAAATGCGAACACAGAAGCAAGGAAACCATACAATTTCGAGCAGTTTCACTCTTAGCACTTTAACGAGAAAAAGGGGTCAAGACCGCAACGATAAAGAAACATAAGGCCTGTTGCAAAACTCTCCCATAGTGTTCACTGTTTTTAACAAAATTGACCATAAATATTCAAATTGTCAATGCTCGTAAACCGATTGGTTACTAAAATAAAGAATTCGGTGAAAAAAAATTTCCCGAATGAAGTAAATTTTGGTGAATAATGAATAAGGGTTGTTTCGTGCAGGTTTCAGTACTGCTTCATTTATTTGAACATATGTTAACCTGCTATGATTTGTTCTACATTGGAAACAGACACCGTTCGTGTGTTTTTTTATGGATTCGTTTCAGAAGTGTTGGTATACACCAGAAATAAAAAAAGACGAACTTTCTCACTTAAAATTTTTTTAAGGATTTGAATGCTAATAGTTTGAAAGCTTAGCAACTTCGAAACAAATTTAAGGACAAGGTATGAGTTAGAAATTAGATAGATCGCTGATAATGAAATAAGCAAAACCTCAAAGAAAATCCTATAACTTGTAGTTCTTTACATTTCAATAATTGGAAAATAATATAAGTTTCTCTTATTTTTATCATACACGACCAAGAGTAAAGTATTGTTTTTTATATCACTTCACAAAATATTGTACCTTTTTGTTGTCACTAAGTTTTGAAGCTCACAAGGCGGAATATGAGAAAAATCGTTTTGAAGTAGCAAAGAAATGAAATGATTCCAACCATTCGATTCTAATTAAAAATGGTCTTTTGGAATATAATAATGGATCAAGCCAAATGTTTACAATATTGACATTTGTTCTAAATGAAATACAAAATATAAATAATAACCCACGAAATAACAAAGGGACACTTACAAATCTGTCAAATTAGCATTCGAAAAGAAATGTGCATCTCGCCTCATTTCAAAATGAACGGGATACACGATTTTAATATACATTTCTGTGAGTTCCCAGTTCAGTTTGGAATAACTTTGACCGTCACAAAGCACATTCTGCTTTTAATATTAGCATCACAATGAAAATATAAATAAAATTTAGATTTAAATTGAAAACCACGAAAGCTCACATTTTAATGAATTATAAACAAATGCCTCCATTAAGACCACAGGGTAATATTTTTACTTGTACTGGTATCTAGATAATACTGATAGAAAAGAATTCATCTGCTGATTTCTGTTACGAATTAACTGGCTATCCAGTTCATTTTAGCGCATACACTTAAATTAATGCGTGGAGAAAATTTTTACCACCTTGTACTAATAAATAAGTAAGGTAAGGCTTTTGAAATTTAAAAATCTAAAGCGCAAAACAAGGAAAGGTAACATTTTTTTGATATTTTCTTTGCAAAGGAACTGCATACTGGTATTCTATATAAGTTTGTAGCATGCGCTGTTTAGTGTACTCTACCTTATTTTCGTGGTCCGTTGCCGCCACAATGTGAAATGAAGAAATATTATCTTTATGTTGAATATTAAAATAAATAGAAATCCCGCGGAGATTAGGTGACACTTTTAATCTGGCCAACTGTCGCGAGAGTAAAGTAATTGTGACATTCACAGTGTAAACAGAAGTCTTTAGATTTTGCCAATTTAATCTGTTTTCCTAACAATTGCCTCACTCATTGCTGACTTTTATTTTGTTCACCCGATTTTCTTAATAGTTGGAATATAGGTGATTTACAGACAAAAAGTCTTGGGTTTAATGCGCACATGAATTTACCATTTTGAGTCATAATTTTTAAGGCAATGATTTAGTAACTCAGTCAAAAGAGAAATATAATTCATTTGTCACACACAAATGCTTCAACTCCGAGTTGTGGTAGCTGATAGAATGGTTCTTTTTCAGAATAACGTTCACGGAATGGTTTCTTTAATAGTTACGCAGAGGGTTTGCGCGAAAAATGCAGAATTCTGCCAAAGAAACTGACAACTGTAAATTCAAGGTAAATACGAGGAAAAAGTGGCATTCAAACAAAGATAAATTTTCAACAAAATATTTTTCTTATTTACTACAAACCTTGCAATTTGAACTTTTCCTTGAAATGATTTAGACCTGAGACCCCACACAGCGCGGATATTTAATGTAAAGTTATTATCATGGTCTATCATATATTATCATTATATCGCGTGCTGGTCGGAGGCTGTGTTTTCTATACGGAAATATTAAAAAAAAAACATTGTCGGGCGCTTTTTTAATATTTTGTAAGTGATATTTTTGTAGCCTCAGGATGTGAGAGTGAAATCGCTTGCTCTGAAAGGGTTTTTAGTTTAAAATATCTTAATTTAAGCACAAAAGGACGGTGAGACGACATCTGTGCGTTAATTTAAGTGTTATAAACATTTTGTTATTATTCTGTTCAAGAAGTTTTAAATTTCTTAATCTGTCTGAGAGGTGTCTTTTTAAAAAAGCTTTTAATTTTATGGATCGAGATAAAAAAAATTTTTGGATTGAGTCAAAGGTTACATACACATTTTATACAACTCTTATTATTAAAGAACACGTCCATAAGTGTGCCATTTGCAATCCTGTTTTCCCATTAAACCATAGTAAACTTTATTGATGCCAGCGCTTGATAAATAAAACTACTGAAGGATACAGTCGATCAGATAAAAAGAAATCGAAGTGTCAAATTTAATTTGAATTTGTGGGAACATAAAGCACCAAGCGGGTGTTGATTACACGTAAAAAGATAAAGGCACAAATACACTATAAAGAAATAAAAAAAGGCTATTTATTTTAGGGTAAAAATAAAGGGCAAAATATTAAAAGGAAAAGAAAGAAACGTTACGGCTATGGCTCTGTGAGCAGAATTCTGCAGTCTGCTGTTACAATAAACATTTCTTCCTTTTTAGAACAAGTAGCAAAGGACCGCGAACGAAATGCTGCTGGAGTACGTAGGATCTATAGAAGATCTGATCAGCCAAAAATAGTAATACAAACAAAGTAAGAAAATTGGCGTTCGCGCTGATTTTTCTGTCTTTTTGCTGCTACACCGTGCTGACGAGACTCAATCAGGTCGAAACAGCTGTCCACGGTTGCATTTTGGCTTTCAGTTTCGGCTCTATCATGTCGTTGTCGCGTTAAATGTTCTACGTAGTATCAGCTTTGCTTACTTCCTTTTTAACCCCGAAGGGGCGGCGGTGAGGGGGGGGGGGGGGGGAGGTGGGGTTGGGGAGGGGGTTGGGATACTCCCGTCAATTTAGGATAGGTGTATGCCGCCAAGGTTCTCAAGCCCTGACCCTATTAAACGTATCGTGCGTTTGGTTTCCCCTAAAAAATGTAAAAAACAGTATATAAGGGAAACCAAACGCACGATTCATGAACGCTTCACAGAACACAGACAACGGACAAACAACCCACATCACGCCAACTCCACAGCAGCGGTCCCTACGCATTTCAACTTACCAGGCCACTCTTCCGCGGACATGAGACTCATCCCGCTTGAACTGCAGCCTACCATCAATGCTTCCCGTCGAAAAGCACGCGAGGCCTTTTTAATTCATAAAGGGAACACTTTGTCACCAGAAGGCATTAACCGAAGGAACGAACGCTGGACACAGTTTTGTATCATACACTATATATGTCATATATTATTTTTATCTTACGTTTACAAGTACGCTGTCTAAATGTCATGTATTAGCCAATCAATTATAACCATGTAATTTTCAAATTTGAGGAGCCGTTACAATGTTTTCTTTCAGTATAGACCTGGCCCTGAGGAAGAATAATACTATTAGTCGAAATATCTGCCCTTTGCTGCAGTGCCAGCCTTGTACTCAGTTTTGTATAAGGGAGTAAAAACCCACCGACCCCCCGACCCCCGGGCTTTTTAACAAATTCTGACAATAAGGTTTGTACTACTAGAGTGAAGTGTAATCCCCTACAGTTCTTTAAAAGATAAAACTGACCATTTGTTCTATGCAGATGTGTCATGCATGTCGTCATTGTCAAACTTTCCTTATTTTCAGTATTACAGTGTCCGTGGACCACCACTGTATTTGTAAGAGACAAAAATCTATATATTTAGTTATTTAAAAAAAAATGTGATTTACTTGCTCGTGTTTGTGTTTTACGATAGTACTCTCGTTACCGCTACTTCATATAGAATCATGTTTAAAGGACCCGGCAACGAATCCTTATTCTGCGAGCCGGACCGGGCCTACTGGTTAGAGGAGACTCCCTATTTAGGGGTCTGCCGATACATCGTTTCTGCATATAGCATGAAGACAAGACGTTACACTAATTTTTGGGTGTGGAATCAAATGAAGACGTATTACAGACGTGGTTGACTCCAGGGTCGAAACTATTTTAGGGTTAGAAAAACCAAGAGGAAGATAGCAAGTGAATTCTTAGAGGAAAAAAATAACACTATCAGGTTTTAGCGATTTTGGGAAGAAAGGAAATTCATTTTAAGGCGGGACTCAACCTAAATTTGAATGAAATTTTAAGAAGTTTAAAAAAGGGATAGAGGAAAGAAAATGATTTTTGGAGCACCAACAGACAGTTGATACCCACACAAGAGCACCCCAGGTTGCTAGTGGACTAATTTGGTGTCCGTCTATTAATTATTAACTACAAATTTTAATTTTAAATCTCCACTAAATCTTCAATACTTCTTATTTCTCTTAATTTTACCATTTTCTTGAGAAAAACTATTTCCTCCCAAACATACCCAAAAATCACCCAAAAATTTACAAAACACCCCGCAACATAGATTCATAGGATGAGCATAGAGTTTTTGGATTGCTTGAAATGTGAACGAGATATTTCCATTAAAGCCATGTCAAGTGGCCGGAAAATGGCGTTCAGGTTAAGTCCCACGGCTTAAGCCAAGTTTAAACTATTTTCCTCCTGACTGATTTCCATGTCGTCAATGCACTTGTAGAATAATTTTATACAAAACTGACTGACTGTTATTGTACGTTGGCTTTTCACTGCTGAATTTCAATGCCCTAAAATAAGAAAATATTAAAAGGTTCAGGTGTTTTTGGTTTGTAGACTGAGCGTGGAAATGTCTGCGTGATTCAGGTCACGTGCCATTGCCCTTTAGCGAATCTCTTTCCGGTTGCAGAATTGTTACAACTTTTATCGGAGCAAGTGCAAGCGCAGTAGACACAAAAATCAGATAGCTTTTATTCGACACTGATATTTTATTAAGCTATAAGTAGGGTACTTTGTTTTAAATGCTTTAACACTGACGTTGTTTTAATATAAATGTTTGATTTCATTTTTTTTGTACTGTTGACTGTTGTTCTATTTTGGTTATATCACGTTTTGACAAGTTAAGAATTGAAACATCACATGCAAAACTTACTTTGTTTATTTCTGTTGCACTTTGTATTCAAAGAGACAATTGATCGTACAAATAAAGAAACCCTTTGACCTCACCGTTTTGAAAGATCATAGCGAACCAAAATAATTAAGCGGCTGACGGCCGAAATTTGAATTCCTGTCACTGAAGGGTAAGTGTGTTTTCTACAACTTTCCTTAAACAAAATCAAATGTTTGCTGCTTAGATATATGACATATATTGGTCGAAAGCCATAAAAGGCTGAAACCATAGTCATAAACAGTTTCACCGACAAAGCGAGGGTGTGTTTGCTTTTATTAATAGAAGTGAAGTTTCTACATTTTGTGGCAAATCAGTAAAAGAAAACGAAAAGAGCTAAGTCATAAGTAATGAGTAATTATCAGTAAAACAACAAAGAAAAAATCAGTGTTCTATCCTTGAAAACGAGAAACATTACTGAGTACGCTGATATTATGTACATAATGTATTTACACGCTCACGCTAAAATATTTTATATGTTTCGTGCGAGTTAGCTGGGATACGTATATTTTACATTCTACACATCATTAAGAAATGATAACTCAGAAAAAAGATATCCCTCATAAAGGACACTAGTCTTCAGATAAACGATAACCTTCATAAAGGACGCTGGTGTTCAGAATATCTGTGTGAAGGGAAACAATAAACATTCCTCGGTATTACAAAATGAAATATTATACTCTTCTTTATTGAAACAACATGATATTGAGGCTAAATCCGGCGTTCAAAAAAAATTAAAATTTTTAGGAATAACATAATAACTGTTTTAAGCGAGCATATTACAATAACAAGCGATAGAAGATGAAAGAGGACCATAAGTTTTTTTTTTAACAAAATAGACTTGTACAAATAGCTGATGACAGCAACGTGCAAACTGCCAGTTAAAATGTGTAAAACAGAACGCGCGTGCGTGCACTTGTTTAATTTGTTTGCTGAGTTTAATACAACTACACAGATTTATTGGCAGGGATTGAAATAAGACAATACTCGTAAATCAAAAGAAAGTTTGTCGATTTGAACACAGATTAACCCATTGACCATAAGTTGTGTACCTTTTGAACTTGGCGACTAAGTTTAAGTCCTTTGTTGAAATTTATTACGGTGAAGTTAGTGTAGGTGTGCAGTGTTTGGTAAAACTCTATCATGAGTTACAAAATAAAACCTAAATTTGTTGTCTTGAATTTTGGTTCACGAGATTCACCAGTAAGGATGCCAACATATTTATGCTTATTTTATCAGCTGTCGTTTTATTAAAAGTATAGACCGTTGCCATGGCAACAGAGCGTCTAAAGAATGGCAAATGTTGCGCAAGAATTGACCTTAATTTTTTTAATATTTCGGGATTCCTTTGGTGACATGTTTTTAAACTTTGCTATCTTGCGGAAGTGGTTAACGCTAACCGTTTTTGGAAAAATACCAAACATGCTCTTTCAGTCGGTTTTACCAATATCACGCGATTTTGTATATCAACTATTGAACTAAATTGACGATTTTCGTATTCTCGGTATTGAACTAGAACTAGCTTGCAGACGAGGCTCATGCGGGGGATTCTTTTCAGATGCAAATATTTTTAATGATATTCCCCCGCATGAGCTTCCATTGCAAGCTAGTTCCAGTTCAATACCGAGAATACGAATAAAAGGTGGAAAATATGCAACGTTTTATAAAAATTAACTGAAGGAAACGCGAGAAAAAATGCTGTTAATTCAAATATCATAAAGGCCTACATTTCCGCTTGAGCCTGTGAGAAATTACCAAACCTGGCGTCATCACCAGCGCGCGGCTATAACTGATAATAGGGAGCTACCTAAAAAAAAAAACACCATAAGAGAGTATCGGTCATTTCACCCACAGAAAAGTTATACGTACATCACATGACTCAAGATTGGACAGTTGAAGGGTTTGAAAACTCCGTCACCTACCATTCATCCGGACGCCCAAAGGTTCACCAGTGTTCCATTAATCTGTTTATTATTTTCATATTTTAAAAAGAAGATGAATTATGGAAATAAAATTTTAAGCTTGACCTTGTCATTTAGCTATATTTACATGCACAAACACTTGGAATTATAATATATTTTACTTTGTACAAATTCTAAGTTTCGAACCCAAGTTTATTTCGTTATGATATAAATAGTTTAATTCACTTAAGAATACTTTACCTTGAAAAAAGTTAAAGTTCTCTTAGTTGACAACAGCAGCTCGAAAGGAAAATGTATTTTCTAATTTTCTCTGTCAATTGGCCAGCGCAGAAGAAATTATAAGAAATCATTATTTATAATCTACAGTTTCTACATTTTTTAACAAACGCATCATGTCATTTTTAGACGATCAAGTATTGCCTTTGACTGGTCATAGAAGTACATACACCGATTGACCATATTCACTGAGAGAAAGTAGTAATTATCAAATCGAACTTTAAAAATGGTAAAAGATAAAGAGAAAAGCCTCTAAGCCGTGTTATAATCTGAATTAATAATATTTCTACAATAGAAAAATTATCCTGTTTTATATTTTCTTTGCCGTTTCTCCCCTCGGGTAATTGAAATACAATAACAATAGTTTCTTGCTCGATTATTTTATCTTTTGGTTAAATAATTAATTCCTTGTTTTGTAATGTGTATGTAGAAAAACGTTTGCATCTTTGTGTTTATTACTGTAATAATGACAATTTTTTAAACTTACCTAATGCCAAGACCTTACTCGATTTTGTCTGTTAGATTCCTTAAAGTTGTTCTTTGCCAACAATTTCTTTAAGAAATAAAGATCGACCCTAATTTTTCTGCATTCTTTGCTGTGTTCAAAGTCAAATCGGTCATAAGGTCTATTCCCACTCAACAATGATAAGATCCACGAATTTTTAATATGGACACAGATTTGCATAATTAAAAAATGGTTTATGGAGGTTTACTTTTACTTCATTGTTGTGTTTCTTATACACAAGTTCATAAGCTTTGCAGAGAGTGTCAGTTAGTGCTTTTCAAATAAGCCACTTTCTTTAAATAAGATTTTTTAATTACAAATAGTAAATACAAAGCTTTACAATACATTGAAAAAAGAAACAAAAGAGAAATAATAATTACAATACATATGCCATGCATTATTTTACATTTTGATAACGGACTGAGAGAGAGAAAAAAAAATGAAAAATAAATAATTAAAAAAAAATGAGCCACTTGCTTGTAACCATTCCTGTTATAATTAGGAAATGTTTTCACAACTGGTACAACTGGTACAACTGGTACAACTGGTACAACTGGTACAACTGGTACGCCGACCGTTCTCTCGAACATGGTAAACAAAAAGTGAAAAGGAGTAGTAACAAACAGTGGAAAGACAAACGACGACAGTGGCTGATAATATGTACATTTGTAGCTTTATATCAAGAGGAGAAAGCTTAATCTAAACAAGGAATTTTCATTTTGCGTTTTATTTTTTCATCGTGCAGCGCAGATATGATTTAAACGGACTTTTGGGTGGAGGCTGCCACATAACAGATAAATTATCATTTTTAGACAAAACTTGGCCGCTGACATGACTACTCAGAAAAAATAGGAATTGGTAGCGGTAGGCATGATTTTAAACCGGCTGTAAAATCATAGCCGTAGAATAGAATAAATGCTGAATATGATTATTGTAAATGTTTATTAATCTGTGCCTATTTTCAATGGCGAAATAATCAAATGTGCATTACAAGTATAAAATAAAAATATGTTAAGACAACTACCAAAAATACTAAAAATACTATGTAAAAATATATAATTCAGCATATCTAACCATGACAAAAATAGGAAAGAATATTAGTAGTTAACTTATGGCTTATTTTAATAATGAGTTTCCACGGTCTTTACCATCATGAAGGAGCGGTCACTAAGTGTGACGTAAGATATCGATATCTAAGGTATGGGGAAACATAACCGTAATTTATTAATATATCGTAGATTATATCCAAAACCAATGGAAGACCGATATAATATAAGACAAATATAACTGGGCGCCAAACCATGGATAGCCTTAAATAAGTTATACCATAAGTTGGTTTTTTGCTGTTTTCAGTAAAATTTCGGTCAAATCGCTTAGTTATAAAATTACAGAAGACTTAAGTTTTCCTCATTCAAAAAAATGGCACTGTAAAGTACTGTTTGAGAAGCAACAACTAGCATTAAGTCTACGATATTGTTTTCCAAAGGTGAAGCTCGCGCTGGTCGGTGTCAAGATGAAAATGAGCTCGAGGTGAATTTTCCCAGCGTGCACCGCAAAGCGTGTGTATCACCATCAGGGTGAAGCTTAAAATCGTTTTTATCTCCTGTAAGTTAATGTTTAACTTACAGGAGTATTATGTGGGCTAACATGCATTCTTTGTGCATTTTGTGCATTTTTGTTAGCAAAATTTTTGTTAGATACTATTAATAGACTTTTTAGTGAATTTGTGGGGACATTCTTGTTGCATTTTTGTTGTTTTAGTTATGCAAAACGTCTTTAGCTGTCTATATAATTCAGTAGGGACAGCATCGTCCATTACAGTATTCTGTATTTATTATCAGCTTAGTTCTTTGGGGGCTTCTTAAGAATATGATATTGATTGCCCGCGTGTTATTGCTCACACTCAGTTTAGCAGGTCAGGTAACATTTGAGCGGCTTATCACTGAGTGCCGACTAAGCACGCTTGATAATATTACATTGATTAAAGACGCTATAAGCAAGTAATTTTTTTTATTAATCAACTCTAAACTAAACGGTAAATAGAATATTCCGCGTAGTCTTTTTAAAATTAAATCTCAGTTACGTAACAGACTCGGAGTTTGTGATCATGCGACTTGAACGCCTCACTGAACTTATTTGAACATAGTCAGTACGCATTAAAGTGGTATTGATTCAGACTTTCTTTGAAACACCGTCAATTTGAAATAAAACGATTATTTTGTCTGGTCAGTCAGTGCTAATGCGCATTGTCGGTATTATATATCGGAAAGAAGAATCGGGATTACAATTGCATGGCAAAGACTGTTAAAAGGAAAAGTATTCTAAGCCTGGAGCTTAACATGTTGAGAAGCTTCTGTGGTTGAAAGAAAAGGTAAAGCGTTTATAATATAGACGTTTTATTAGATAGAAATGATTGGAAACGGTCCCTTTTAAGCGCGATGAGAGAAAAGCTTTTTCAATTTTCTTTTCTGATTCTTCATTTGACAAGTCCATATTATTGACAGTCCAACTCTAGTCGCTGATATTTTCAAAAATATTATCATGTTTTAATTTTGTATGTGATCGAACAAATGACTACGAAAAACAGACAACGGACTAAACATACGCTTTACAAAATATATAGGACTGATATTTAGTTATGCCACCTATGATTAATGTTTGATTTCACAAACTGACTTACCTTGTTCCTGTTGCCTGATCTGTCAGTCAGTGTTTGTATGTCGGAGCAGAAAAGCACTAATCTCCAAACATAAATTGGAGCGTCTGCCATTACTCATTTTCATATTTTCTTCCCCCAGGGCAAATCAGTTGCACATCCTTGAAAACGTTTATGAGGTAGCATTACTCACGATCAAAGACCAACAAAGAATATTTGAAATGGAAATCTATTAAAAACGATTTGGGGAATTTTATGTTTTCATACTTTTTTTGCTTTCAAAAATCAAATTCAAAGGCCTCACTCATAAAAGCTGAGGGTATACCACCCTCCGGATAAGCAGCAGTAAATTTAAGCCGAGCAATTAATTTCGGAAAACGAAAATGCACGCAATGATATTTCAACTTTGAGGTAAGTGTTGCTGTCCTAGATGGTCGAAACCCCACAAAACACCGGGACACTTTCTCATCCCAGTGATTGATTCGCTGAAGTAGACATTCACGAAGGATAAAACATATTTATTACACTATTTTGTTGAAGTTAACCGGTACATGTTTAAATGGTGTCATACAAGCTAAGATCTAACAACAGTTTCCTTACGCCTCGAGATATCAAAATAAAAGATGACGATTAACCGACAGTAATAACTCTCATGGAACCGGCATTGTTTCAACTGAGACGAAACTTGAAAGGTTTTCGACCTACGTGTGGTTTCTTCCACAAGAGTTTTCTTAACACACAGCCTATATGCTTGTTTAGTCTGTTGTAGCGGGAGTGCTCTGCTCAAAAAGTAACGATAAAAACAAGCTTAATTTCACTTTGTAAAACTGATTTTATCAGTAATGCGAAAAAGCACAATTTCTGGAAGCAATAGAAACGAATGGCAGTTTTACTGAGAAGGGTACAGTTGCTTGAATGCACTCAGTTGTAGTAATTTTCATATTGTTCATTTCAGTTCATTTTTTTTTTGCATTTTTAGTTTCTTATCGAGTATCCGTACGTTAACCTCTCCAGGGTGACTTTCGTATCCTCGATAAAGGTTGTACTTATATATACACCCCACTTCTTTTAATACGTGCGCGCACAGGGTGCCTGTACAAATTTCCTGATTTCGCTTTTGAACATTCAAAAACTATAATAAATTGTAGTTTTTAAGTTTATCGTACTAGGCAATGTGCCTGCGGTTTATGCTACGTTCTCTTTTTGCATTTACTCATTCTTCTTTTTTGGGGATAGGTTTTTGTTTATTTTAAATTTCACAAAGGTTTCATAAAGGTTAAATATCGCGCCTAAATGTTTATCAGTTCTTTACGTTTTGTAAGCCGGTACAAATATTTTCGGCTAATATATGACTTACCTTAATTGTTGCGTGGTCAGTAACTGAGTCGCTGGATGCGTTTAGTGCTGGTTTAAAAGCGGTCTATTTACTTTTATTATTAAATTACTATTTTAGACGAAATATATTTTTTATTGGAATTTACAAAGAAAAAAATGATTCAGACTGTGAAAAAGAAACGTCTTTATCAGTGAGCTGTAAATTCGTCTCCTTTATCCTTAACATCATGTCATATTAAAAATATAAAATTGTGAAAGTATAAGTTAAGGGAAAGGATTTTAGTAAAATGTGAGTTAAAATGTATTCTTAAAATACAGGTTTTTCGAACGAGTAGAGCATGATAAAACACGAAATCGGGGGGGGGGGGGGGGATTTACTTTGGGTATTATACGTTTAAACTTATCGATATGCACAGGATACACAAACAACTAATCTCATTATGGCAGAGTCCATCTTCATCTTTTCAGCTAATTAAAGAGAGGAAACATTTCTTTCATTTATTCCGGTAATAAGTCAACCTACATATCCAAACACTCGTCGAAACCAGTAACAAAGAAGAAAATCAATCAATGAATCAATCAAGCTAAAGTGTTTTTAGTGCAACCGACGTAAATGCTGGTTTGTACTGAGAACATATTGAATAGCAGTAATTTGGTGACACGATTGTTCCGCTCCTTCAAGAACAAATGTCTAATAATGATTAATTAATAGCCCAGCTTCTTCACTGTTTTTGTTTAGGTATTTAAATTATTTAAATCATTTTTATGTCTTTTTCTGTGGCTATACTGTGTATGTTTTTCCTTGCTCCTGGCGGCCTCACAGCTCAGGTCAATAAGTGCTTGAAACGATACCACTATGGGTAAGAGTCTCATTAAAGCCTGATTGTTTGGGTTGCTTTCCATTCAAGCTGTATTCCAGCTAAGCAATGCACTTTCTCTAAGTGGCAAGCTATTGATTTAGTCATTTTTCTTTGTCTCCGGTTCTCAAAAACCATGCCATTCTACAAAATACTTCATTACAGTACATCCGGCAGACAAAGAAATTGCATTAAAATTTACAGAAATTGAATCATTCTGTTTTCTTAGTTCTTTTTTAAAGCTTATTAAATACGGCTCACTTTAGTAGAACTCTTCCCTTTACATTGGGTAGATTATCCAGCACCCAAGTCAATGAATATAATTTCAATTTCAGTTGTATCAAAATGAAAAAGTAGCTTGAAATTTGGAAAGAAAAATTAAAATAGTGCTAATCAAACAAACATATTGTAGATGTTGAGATAAAAAAAAAGTTTTATAAGCAGCAGCATCATCAACCAAACTTTTCTGTCAAGAGAAAATCTAAAAACCAGTACTGTGGTTTTGGAATCAATACAAGATTTTCTTTGATTTTTACTTCTTTCTCCTTTTAAAATTGTCTTCTGGTCAGTATAGCTCTATCAAACAAAGACAACGTTGTAGTAACTCAGACGTTTAAAACAAAACAGCATTATTTAACCATTAGATAAATTGCATGGGAATTACAATCATGGTACTCCTGATGGAGTTTATTATTACTTCTGTTTCTTTAAAATACCACAAGGATAAATCTATTTTCCTCGGAGAAATAAGGTTCATTTTAATGTAGGGCAGCGTCACATTTGTGACTTTGATCAGCTTTTGACAAGAGACAAAGGAAACAGTTGACAAATTACTTTTGTCATCAGTTTATTTCAATAACTTAATTGGCTGTCAACGTTCGTCCCCTCCCACATTGAATACAGCGCCAAGATCACAAAATCAGGGATAAAACGAACGCAGCCAAAAAATTAATGCAAGTCAACTGTTTTGGCCCTCCTGTTGAGCATCTAAAGATTACAATAAACACTATGATTGTTGAACGAAATGGCTGTGAAAACGGTAAGTGAAAGAGGTTTAAATTGATCGAAAAACCTCAGCTTCACAATTCTTTTGGTTATGTAATTGATACATTTGGTAGCTATTTCCGAAAAATAGTTTTAATCTGTTTGTTCCGGATCCGGGAGAAAATATCTTTAACTGAGAAACGCAAAAAGGTATTGGACAAGTGACCGTAGAGCCATAATCAGTTGCCACTGTAGAAGGTTGTTGTCACTGCTTTCATTCAAACCAATCAGAATGCTCCAATAATTTTTATTATTATATATAGTACAGTACTATAAGTTTCCAAACTTAATCACGATTTTCTTTTAATTTTTTTTACTTAGAACGTGCATAGGAAACAAGCTGGTTTTCAGTCTGTTGCATTACATTCTGGACTAAAATAGCATGTCCCGTATTGCGCGCTTGGAGCAGCTATCCCAAGAGATGAGTACTAGTCAACCAAACTACAACTCATCGACAATCAACCACACCGAAACAGGAACGACAAGTTCAAATGAAGCTGAACGAAACTTCAAAATTGTTTTTTACTGTTGTCTTTTCATTTTTGGCTCCCTAGGAAACATTTTAGTTGTTGTGGTGGTAAAAGGAAAACGTAAACGAACTATAAACGATTACTTCATTTTGAACTTGGCAATCTCAGATTTAACTTTCCTGTGGTTTTCTCTCCCATCCTACAGCTATGAGCTTTTTCAGACATTTAAAAAGAATTTATTTTATTGTAAATTTATTTGGCCAATGATGTCAGTTACTCTTTCTGTGAGCACTTTTACTTTAACGTCAATGGCAATTGAACGGTGTCGAGGAATCACAAATCCATTAAGACCAAGAATCAAGCTTAAGGCTACTTCAGTGTGGATTCTTCTGATATGGATTTTTGCTTTTGTCACAATATTACCACTGATGATCGTGGCAAGGTCAGAAGATGTGTATTGTGTCGAAGACTGGCCGCAGATATATTTTCGGCAAACGTATACTGCAGTGTTATTCGGACTTCAGTATGTTATACCATTATTGATAATCGCCACAACATATCTTAGAATTACCTTTTGCCTAATAAGGTCACGTGTGCCAATGAGAACTTCAATAAACTCTCGCGGACAAGTTGTCAGACATAAGACAAGAGCTGAAAATGTTCAAATAATACAAACACTAGCAGTTATTGTGATTCTTTTCATGGCCTGCATGTTGCCCAATCAAATTGCATGGATACTGTTCGATTTTGGCGGTGATTCCCACAAAGAACTCTCCCACGCTTTTTGGACCTGTGCAGAAGCACTGATATACCTTCACGCATGCGTGAACCCAATCGTGTACGGAACGTTAACACGTCAGTTTCGCCACGGATACGTTCGGTATTTTCAGTATATTTTCTGCTGCAATAAAACGCGCTCAATGTCTACAGGGACTTTGAAAACCCTTTCAAGTGAACGACAAGCAAGGCAAAAACGCAGCGCCTTTGTACTTCATGGTTCTCTAAAGTACAGGAGTATCATCGAAAAGAGTAGAACTACGCACCTTGAAATCCAGTCTTCTCCAAATTTATCTACAAGTGGAGAAAGTAACTACTTGGGAAGCCCGTCACCGGTTTCTTCTTCTGCTCGACACTCCACCAGCATAGAGATGCTGCTGCGAGCGACCAGCACACAGCACCATGTGGACACAAACAGAATTTTGAACTTGGCTTTTTCTAACAATGCATTGGATTCCTCGTCTGATGACGAAAAAAATGTCCAAGATACAAAACTGTAATTCAGATTATACTGACAGCGGGAATGGGATAACAAGGGAGACTTATTAAAACTGAATAAGGAAATTCTATTAGATCCTGCTGTTGTGTTGTCTCCATAGATAAGAAGTATATCTTATCATTTTACCTTATATTTCAGACACTTTAATTTGTTTTCATTACTTTCTTTTCAGTAGAGAAAGGCCAAACTCTAATCTTCACGACTGTTTAATAGAGGATGAGCTAATATAAAATATCACTCATAAGAACCACTAGAAGGTAGCCTGGGTCACCTCAGGTATGCAGGTGACCATTTCATAGACTTTTTGTTCACCGAATTTTACTGACAAATAGCATTTTCCAGCCTTCCAACAAGGGTCTGTAAGCTTAATAGGAGGTTCTTTAAGAAACGAATACTTTAGTTTGAAATAGATAATACTAACAAATTTTAAACTAGACATTGTAGTGACAAACATAAGAGGGTGGAAATATTATTCACATAAAATCAAGTACTGGGTATATTGTATGTTAAATAGCAATAAGCATAACGGCTAATCATCTATTTATAGAACTACAAACACCATTACCATTGCATATAATCTCATGTCATAGTTGTGATAGTTTATCTCAAAACATGTTATTCACATCTAGTCCCTCTCTTCCATTTTAATTGTATATTGTTAAGTTTACTGCAATAAAATTATCCATAGCCCTCTTGACTGCAGTTTGGTACGTGAATACATCCATTCATCCATCCATCCATCCATCCATCCATCCATCCATCCATTTATCCATACAAACACACACACAGGTCCCTCAGTATTCATTCCTTATAACACCAATAAATTTAGTAATATCAACCCTTTAACCATGTTGAAAATGAACAGAACACTGGGAACAAATGTTGTTTGCCAAACCAAAGAAACTGACCCCAATAAGGGGTAACTTAAACTCGACATGCGTGTGTGTGAATTTGCGAACAACTCTTGAGACGTGCATAGGTTTGAAGAATCTAAGTTTGCCTTTATTTGTACATCAAAAACTGATACGATATCGGAAAATAACAAAATGAAATGGAAATGGATTAATACCAAGCTGAAATATATGTGTTTAGGTTTAGGAATGGAAGTGATAAAGTTACATGTAGTAGCTCCCCTCATTCGCTTGGGGAGAGGGACGGCAAGTATTCTAGGAAGGCTCCGTGGGGTAATTTCGTGGGGTGCGGCAGGACAAAATAATCTGCTATACTACACACTATATAGGGTGCCGCACTTTCACGGTAGCGCAATTTTGCCGGCTCAATTTTGCCGACGCACCACTGATTCTTGGCACCTTAAAGACCTCCTAATGAATGTATTAAATTATAACGGACCGGTGGATTATTATACCCCTATTCACCACTCCCCTCCCCTTCCTAATGAACGGTTACATGATCACCACCATGATGGTTAATTGTTGCATGATATTTATCGATTCTACCAGGTCATCGCAGCAGAGATTCCATGAGATAGCGCATGCGCGCAGCTGGTCAATTTTGTGCTTGCGTCGCCGTCTTGCCCATGCTGGTCTTTTAGCACAGGACAATCTGGTGTTCATCTTCAACATCCTGCTATCAGATACGTCCATATTCCCCCCAGCTCCCAAAACTCAAAACTGAGAAAAAAAGGTTGTTAAACCACACAGGCGGTTTATTCTTGCGTAGCAAGGGTTTTTTACTGCCGTATTTTTTTTTCATCAATTATGTCTTCGTCGGGCTCCGGCGTACTCGATGACGTACTCAGTGTGACCACTTTGGTCAACACCGATGAGCCAAATTCGCAGAATTTGGCAAAAGAATGCTTTTCCGAGAGTTCTCGAAGAACCAAGGAATCGCGGAAAAGACAACCGTCTTCATCCGAGACAGTGGCGCGAACGCGAGTCAGACAACTAACTCTGATCATGGTGAGCAAGAAGTTACGCTCCACAAGAAGATTGATCTCTTGATGGGGCTTGTGCAAGATATGACACCCGTGGTGAAAACTTTACAAGAAGCTCGCGATGTCTCACTATTGCAAGACGGGGTCGATGATCCTTTGTCTTTCAGTGAGAGCGACGAGGAACCCCCGAGAAAACGATCGAGATCCGAGCAAACATCGGACAAACAGCCCAGTTCTAACAAGAGAACGGAACCAGCTACCGACTCTCGTAGCAAGGTGGATTCCCCAGCTTGTCACTGAAGTGACAGAGGACGATGTCACGGGACCAGCGATCTCGGAAAAACTCGCAAACGTCCTGAACAACATACTCGCCAGTGGTCTTAATGAGCAAACCACTCAGCGACGTAAAGATGACATCCATAGACCTTCAAACAGCAAGTTACTTGCACAAACTCGTGTCAATTCTGAAATTTGGGATATTGCGAAAAAGCAGACTCGAAGCATGGATGGATTAAAGGGCTTATTCCACTTGCTGACATGTCAGGGAATGTGGGTGAATCATTGGATTCAGGCACTGCAGTGCCACCCACAGAAGCGTTATGGGAAGCCTTATCTAATTCCCTCCTCCTTGTGGCTGCAGCTAACCACAGTTTAAATATTTGCCGTCGTGACATATATTCAAAACAGATTTAGATGACAATTACAAGTCATTGTATAACAACAAGCACCCTATTGGGAGCGAACTCTTTGGAGATGATTTTGCGGAACGACTCAAAACAGTCACAGAAAGTAACAAGGCGACTACACAACTGACAAAATCCAACAAGGTTGGTTTTCAGAAACATAAAGGCTAATCGAAGCCTTTTTTGGGCCAACGGGGGCGCGACCAGCGCCCCTTCAATCAGTACCATCACAATGCAAGAGGTACCAGAGAAACCACCGTCACTTCCACAGGAAGGAACCCTCCAAGTCCGAGACCAGGACTACCAAACAGACTGTGAAACAGTCATAACTCAACCTGAGGTAAGAGCTGGACCAATTACTAATACTGGGGAAGAATTAAAAGTTTTATTGCTAGGTGGCGAGAAATCACCACTGACAGAACTATATTTAGGTTTAATGTGCACGGCTCTTTAGAAGACCACTTTTTAGTGATAAGGACTCCGTGAATAAATAAAGTTATTATATTATATCGTCTAACGTGCAGGGTTACAAACTTGAGTTTTATGACCTGCAGCCTATTCAATTAGGTAGAACTAGACCCACTGTTCTGAATTCTGAAGCCGAGGCTGTTTTCGGCCTTCAGATTCAAGATTCTCTGTCACAGGGCATCATTGTTGAGACCCACCATGAGCTCACAGAATTCATATCTCCAGTTTTTCTCAGAAAAAAGAAAAGCGGAAGTTTCAGAATGATTCTGAATTTGAAAGAATTCAACCGTTTCATTGTTTACCATCACTTAAAGATGGACAATATTGAAAGTTGTATCCACTTGATGAAACCTGGGTGTTTCATGGCTTCTATTGATCTTTCAGATGCCTATTTCTCTGTGCCAGTTGATGTTCACATAAAAAATATCTTAGATAAATCTATTATCTAACCTACCCATGTTCTCGAGCATCTGGGATTTATCTTAAATTCTATAGACATGTCTGTTAGCAGTACAGATCATAACTTCAGGAATTGTCTTGATACAGCCAACAAGAGCTTGCTATGTACGTACCATAACACCCATTAGA